>CM060919.1:819627159-820266742 GCA_030737875.1 Allium sativum | reverse complement strand
GCAAACGACCTCCGTTTTCGACGCGGACACTTTTATTGAATCTGGAATATCAAATTATTGCTCGATTCCAAAATTCATAATTTTTGGAATCAATATGGGAGCGTGGTGAATTTAAATGTGTTTGGTCAGTTCAGTTTGAATTTAATCGACTGGAAAATGACCGTTTTTCAAACAGTCTCCAAATTCGATGAAATTAGTTTTATTAGGAACGTATCGTCAAAACATAGCTAGATTTATTTTTCGGGAATTTTTGGAGTCAGTATGCAACCTCGGTAAATTGAAATGTACGTTTGAAATTCAATATAATGATTTATATTTTTATTTTGGTGGAAACCAATCACAACAGCCGAATTGTTTTGCGAAACATATCCCATTGTGATCGAAATGGGGGTAATTATCTAGGGCGACAGCCGTTGGGTGTGGTTTGGAGTTCGATTCAAAAAAGTAACTTTTTGGAATAAATTAAATATATTTATAATTAGCCCCTCCCCCATTGCATTCTCTTCCCCGTCCGTTTTCTTGAAATAAAAAGAAAACAAAAGAGGGCACAAAGCCCTAGCCGCCACCGGATCATTCACCACGCCGCCTGGCCCCACGCCGCGCCCGCCGCCGGCGCTGACCTCCCCCTTCTCCGATCTTCTCCCCTGCGGCCTCCCCGAACCTCTCTCCTCGTCCACGAAGACCCCAAACCCCACGCTGAAACCTGACGCAACCCCCAAATCCGCCGCTGCAGCCTCCTGCTCCCCCTCTCGACCACCCACGACCGATGTGCCCCCCTCTGGAAAAGTCGATAACCGGTGAGTTTTTATTGTATTTTTATTTAATGTAATTATTTAATTTACTAATTAAGCAATCATTAAAGTATATATAACATTGTATTATAAAAATGAGATTTTTACATATAGACATTTAGATTTTTTAATTAGAGAAAATTAGATTTTTAATTAGAGAAAGTGAGATTTTTAATTAGAGAAAGTTAGATTTTTAATCAGAGAAAGATTAAATTTTTAATAACAAAAAAAAATATGATTTTTATCGTATGTTTGAAATATTTTTATGAGGATAAAAATGTGATTTTTATATAGAAAACAGGGTAATAAAAATGTGATTTTTATAATATCAACATTAGTATAAAAATGTGATTTTTAAATATATAAACATCATATTAAAAATGTGATTTTTACTATGAACAGCGTGGAAAAGGACTGCGTTGACATTTCGGACAAATCCAAACGATTCAGAAATTCAAAAATAAAACTGGAGGAGTGGATCCCAGAGGTGAGAACTTCTCACTTTAATTTATTTTCTAGTTAAATATATATACTAGGATGCAGATGGTGCTTAGTAGCACCCGACACCTTTGTTTGAAACCATGTTTGTTTGGTTGTTTGGTTGATTGGTTTATTTGTTTGAATTTGGTTTAGGATGTAAATTGAATTGATTAGAATCGGTATGTGTATGGCGCGAGCCATTATTAGGCGAGGGATAAGGCTAGATCTTATTCCGGTTCTAGTATCGCGCCGTTATGCTGCCGAAATTTTCTAAAAATGTTAGAACAATAGAAGTATCATTTTTATTGTATAAATGAACTGTATAAAATATTCATGAGTTGAAATAAATATTTTATAGTTAAAAATATAATTTTTAGCGTGTATGTGAATAAAATAAATATTCATTTATAAATTGGACGATTTGTTTATGTACACACATTTGACTGATATTGATTGGGACGATATATTTTACACATCGCCCAACTGCACAAACAGTAATTAGTGTTTGTTGTTTGAAAACCCCACACGGGTATTGGGATGATGCTGGACATACACTAATCCCAATTTTAGTTGTGTGTCAATCAATTAGTTGAGAGGCTTTTGTAAGCGTTAATTATTTATATTTAACGCTTATGCAGTTGTGTAATGCACTCTGGATGATGGCTGACTGTGTTTGATTATTGTTGTGTATATGTGTGTATTAAATCCATATAAATAAAATTATATGGTAATTGATTGTGTCTGATTCCAATTCAAAAAGAACGAAAATTTTAAAATAACGAAGAATGAATATTTTAAAATAACTAATATTTTAAAATAATATTCAGTAATGGATCAAAATGTGATTTTGATGTCCGATTTGGGATGGACACAAAAATATTGAAATATATGAAGCCGTGTTGATTAGATTAACGCCATTTTGATGTGAATGATATTTATATCGATCTTATTCATTTTTATAATGAATATCGAAAAGGAAATGATTTCAAAATCTGATATTTTAAAAATATTATCACTTATATATTATAATGATAAGGAAAATTAAATTTTGATTTAAAATTGAAAATGAAGTTAGAATCGTCTTAAACGAATTTATAAAATGCGTTTTAAATGAAAGTCAACAATATATATATATATATATAATGTATACATTTAATGGTCTGAATAGAACGCACCGCGGTAGTTCGCGAATTTCGACCATTAACTTCGAATTGGTATTACGGGAGATCCGACCGTCGGATTCTCCTAAAACCAGAACCATTGGATTCGTATCGAAAAGAGCTTTCCAAGAATATAAGAAATTTGAAATCTAGCAGTTGGATTTGGAATTATGTCCAAATCAAATTTGGACAAGGTCATTGTAAGTGCAATTCGTTGACCGTTTTTGGAAATCGACTGTACGGGCCTTGATAAAATTATTAAAAATATCAATAATTTGTGTAAAATCATAATGAATGATTTGTAAAGAATTGGGTTGAAAAATTCCATATTTGAAAAGATAAAAGTATATTTTCATCAAAATGAACTAGTTGTGAACTAGAATTATTAATCCAATATTTTTAAATAAATAAATTGGATTTGAAATGGTTTTAAAAATAACCAGAATTTCCAATATATGAATTGGAATGGATTTGAATCGAAATTATCTTCGGAATATTTCGATATTGGATTCCGTGCTTAAACAGATATTATGGAGGAATTTGGAAGATATATATATATCATTATTTCCAATACGATTTTGTTGATCTCAGGATTTTATATTGAATATAAGCCGATATAATTTCTATTCAGAGCCTTGTATTTAATATTGAATTGGATTTTGGGTTTTTCGTGAATGGTGTCTTCATTAACACTGTTCTTAAGCCCAGTTGAGAAAAGAATAAATCTTTTAATTAAGATTGTTATGTTTCCAATTAATTAACATTTAATTGGAATAAAATGGAATGTGAATTAGGTTTATTGTGAACTGTGTTTTTAACGACATTTGTTCTTTAACCCAATTTACAGTGAAATGTAATTTGGAAATAAATATTTTACTAAGATTTAAAGGAAATTTTCCAAAGTAAAGTTTTTCCAATTTAATACAATAAATTGGAATAGAATGGAATTCGATTGGATAATAATCGAAGAGAGCTTCTGTGGAGTAAGACTGTTAATATATATGGAGTTTAAAATGCTTTGTCGTTATTCTATTTATATTATTAGCCAGACACGAAAATTGATATCGATTATATATTGATCTGTTTTCCGTTAAGATTCCATAAATAATGGAATGTGATTTGGATTTATCGTGAACTGTGTATTAAATGACATTAGTTCTTTAACCCAGTTATGGATAGGATTAATTTCTTAACTTTGAACAATCATTAAGTAATGATTTTTGAGATTTAAACTGAGTAAGAGTTTTAATGAATCTTTAATTAGATTGGAATATGAATGCAATAATTAAATTTATCGAATTCATGAAATGATCGAGAGAGGAGTATCACCAGTTTTGCCCCAAGCGATAGTTAAATATTTAATTAGATTTGAACATGAAATGGTACATAATTTCACCAATAACACTGTGGTGTTAGATATGGAGTATTACCAGTTTTGATCCATGGGATGAATAGGTTGGTATTGGGAAAAATAAAATATGATTACTTCGGTAAGGTTCACTAATCCCGACTAGTTTGGATAAACCTTAATTTGGTTTGAATTGATATCCAATGGTAGATCAAAGAATAAATTTAAAGAATTTATCTTTGATAAAATTAATGGGAACCTTTCTTAAAGGATATGAATATTTAAATAAAAGAATATTCAGAATTGGAGTGAGATGTATGTTGTGTTTTTATAGCACTTGTTTATAAGATACGCGAGTTATTCAGAAAGGCCGTTCTGAATAACTGATTCGATGGTATATCGACTATGAAGACGGTGGTTGAAGATAGGAGGTCTTCACATCGTTTGGATGATTACTGATGTCTTGATTGGGCTGTGCACCCAAGACAAGGTAACAAGTGGTGATCGTCCAGACGTACTTGGAGATTGACTGGATATGCGAGGACCTCTCTCCTGTATTGGACATATGGGATAAGGAATAAGGTGCCTTTGGTTTCGTTCAGACCCAGAATGAACTTGAAAATGGATGTGTGTCTGACATTGGATTTTATTCCTTGTTGATTGATCTCTATTAAATATATATCTTTTTGGTGCCAAAAAATTTATTCTCTTGCTTAACACCCTTCTTTGAGACGTACGAGCTCAGAGGTTATATATCGATAAACATCAGTCGCATGGCGTGAATTGTCTATGTGGCACGCTGAGATGCAAATGATCAAGGCTTCTGTTGAAAAGTAGAGTCTTGTGGTTGATGACCAAAGCACGACTTTAATATAGCATAGCTTTGTGTATAGCGTTAATTCGCGAGCCTCACACCCCGGTGTGAACCAGAAACGGGAGATGATCTCAGGGAGGACATGCGTTTCCTTCTAGGTAGGAGTGGTGTCAGGGTTTTGCAAGCCCAGATGTTTTACTTATGTGGATGATGGATAGAGCGCCTTGGATATATCGGTTACTACGGGGCCGATGGATATTAAGTCATCTGGCTCATTTACGCCCCATAGGGCAGGGAAACCTATTGTTTAGGCATTTTAATCCACTCCGTGTGGACCGGCCCTGACGATCCAAGGGCCCACCTGAGTATGGGTCCTGAGGCTCGGGCCAGAGAGTCTCGAAGCGGTTAGGACGATCCCTTGCCTTGGTTCATAGATGAAAATGCAACTTCCAATATGACATTTTATGGTTTTAGTTGTATACTATTGGCGACATAGTGGCATGGGACGCTAATACCATCTATGATTGATACATTTATATTTGAAGTTGTTTTATACACTATGCACTTATAATAGTATCAAATGATTTGTTTTAAACGTAGCAAGCATGTTTAGCTATTATAAGGGAAAACTCTATCCTTCCGCTTGCGTTGCATTGTGTGATGGGACCTGAGTCCTATAATAGCTTCATTTTTCCAAAAAGCATTGCGCTGTGTGTTTTATGCACTGGTATTCTTAGGAGGAAACTCGTTCCGTGTTGTACGGCGTGGTCCCTTGATATATCTAACTTTAATCAAAATAATAACTATTTTAGTTCTCATACCAGTCACATGACTGACCTGGAGTTTATTGTTTTAACCTAAACTCTTGGTGCCCCTATTTTCCACACGGGCAGCTAATAGTTTTGGTTTTGCAGATTTATATTCACAGGATCTTGGTTTACAGCTGGAACTATACTCAGAAAGCTCTGTATCCGTGTATTCCTTTCAGTTGTGTTATGTATTATTTTCCGCTGCATTGTAATTTGTAAATCTCTGATATTTATCAAATGTATATTATTTGTTCATACTTTGTATATTCTTGTACTCTGATGTAAATTGTTGTAATAAGCAATGAAATGTTCTTCTGTTTGTGTTCTGATTTGTCGTGTTCTTAAACAATCCGTTCTTTCTCTTCTCTTCTCTTCAGAGACCGGAGAAGTTCGGGTCGTTTCAGTATAACTATGTAAACATATCTTATTATTAAATCTATTCTAAATTTCTAAGGTATATAAATAACTCCCCCTGAATCATAAATCTTTTTATATTATCCTAGCATAAAATACTCTCCCTAAATACATGCTATAAATGATCATAATGATTAAATATAACTATCCCTGATTTTGATTCTAATCCTAAAAGATTATAACTCACCATAAAATTATGACTATACTATTATAATAAACAAAATAGAAGGATAATAAACTAAGCAAACATAATCAATATTTATAATCAATACAAATAAGCAAGTCAATCCAAATAAGCAATTCAAAGAAATAATTCAAGCAATCAATTCACGCAATCAACCAAATTAAATAATATGTGTTAATAAACACTTCTTGAACCTTCAATTAATCCTAGAAAATATAAAACTCCCCCTTAATCTAATACAAGAATAAACCTAGTCTATACTCTAATTCTCTTAAAACTATAATAAGACTTTAATCTAGACTAAGAAATAACTCTGATAAGATATCCTTAATACTATGATGCAACGTAAAGTTATATATGTCAAGTAATGATAAGTCAATATTCAAGCGATTTAGACAAATCAATCAACCAATTTAAGTTTTGTTGTCAAAACATAAACTCAAACATTTCTTGTAACTTCTATTTTTTTCCTAAAAACCTATAAAGCTCATATCGACTACAAATGCAAAATGTTTTTTTAACAAATCTAGCAACCACTAATGAAATTTAACCATGTTAAGTAAGTCAATCAAGTTATTCGAGTCAAACAAATCAAACAAACCAAACAAGTCAATCAATCCAATCAATTTAAGCCAATCAATTCAACCAAGACAAAAAGGTCAATCAAGTTAATCAATAAAAAGTAATTATGTTATGTATTTGATTAATAATCCTATATTTCTGATTAGATAAAAACTTCTCATATATCATACTTGTTATGTATGGAGTTAAAGTTAACATGTAATGCAATGTGTTGGTTATAATGCATATGTCATATGCAAAACTATATGAAGTGATATATTGAATGCAACTTGTGATGCGAATGATTTTAATTTGAGATGATGTATGATATGAAATAAGATATGTAATGATAGTAATCTGGACTTAGGTTAATAATACTTATAAAAGAGATTTAAAGGATAGTGAAGATGAAAGTTTTATGGTATTCATAATTGATAATAAAAAATTTAGAATAATTCTATAGTAGAGATGAAAGAAATGTGAAGTTAAATAATCTTAGTAGGGTGCATCTTTAATATAGTAAAATTTGAAGATCTTTTTAAAGAGAATATGGAATTTTATCATATAAATTAAAAATATATTCATAATTGTATATATAAACTAAGTTTAAAACAAACTTAAAATTTAATTTATTATGAAATATAAATCAATCTTTTGATACAAATAAATTTTAAATTTAAACTATTAGAAGTTAAAATATATTAATTTGATAAGGAACCATTTATATGTTAAAACTTTTAAAAAATATTCTATATAAACTAAGTTTAAAAAGAACTTAAAATTTAATTTATTATGAAATATAAATCAATCTTTTGATACAAATAAATTTTAAATTTAAACTATTAGAAATTAAAATATATTGATTTGATAAGGAACCGTTTATATGTTAAAACTTTTAAAAAGAATTCTATAGTCATAACAAAATTTTGAAATCTGGATATAAATTAAACTATAAAATTATAACTTCTTGTATTTAAACTACACATTTAAGACATAAAATCATATATATATATATATATTATTGTACCAAAATATTAGGTTAAATATTCAAGCTTTTATAAATCTCAATAAGAAATAAGTATTTAAGTTACAAATAGTACTTGTGATAATGTAATCTAAAATTGTTATGAAATCATATGAATAATATATAAGTTAAACTATGCATGTTTAAACTATATAAAAGATAAGTAAATTTATATTTTATAACAATAAATAATATTCTTTTAATATATGTATTTTGAAACAAGATATAAGAAAATAAGTAGACAGACAAAGTTAATAACTAGAATTTAAACTGGCATTTTCTTATTGAAAAGATGGAGGGAAGTTTGAAAGTTCAAAAATTTGAGTTTATTGGTACATATGTCGACATGCCCTTCTATGTATGTCGACATACATGTAGAAATTCAAAAAACATATGTATCCATTTATATTTCAGGTTTAACTATTTCCTGAAATAATATTAAACCAAACAAATATCCAAATTTATTTTAATATTTTATTATTTATTATTTTATTGATATTTTGAATTTCTTCAAATTTGAATTTTAAATTTCAAGTTTTAATTTTAAAGTTTAAATTTCAAATTTAAAACAAAGCAAAGCAAACAAAACATCCATTCAACCAAAAAAATTAAAATTTAATTAAGGCGTACCCGGTTTTTAGATCCATTTCTTTGGCATTCTCTGAATTCTGAATTACTGTGAAACACATATTTGAATTTACGATTTCTAGCTCTTCATCGCTTGATGATGAATCTGAATCATATTTACATCTTTCAGAATTTGATGATGAGAACGATGATTTAGTAGTTTAACCAACTTGATGTCAAAATTTTGAATTAGAATTTGAATTTTGAATGAATGGACACTTCAACTACTGTAATCCCAAAAGTCATATCCCTTCATAAACTCTTCTTTTTTGATTGATGAATGATCATCTTGGTGTCTCTTGGCCAACAGTCAGCAAAGATAACTTCTTTTCTTGCAAAACAACATACCTTTTCAAAGAATCAAGTGACTTTTCAAAATAACTACTTGTAATTTAAGATAATAACATCATGATGATTTTGTGATATATCTATTTAAAGTTTTAACGAAATCATATCATAATAACTTAGTTTTTCAAGAAAATTAAATGCAGACTCATCTAATATTGATGCAATACATGGATTAAAACTAGTGTTAACAATTATTTCAAAATCTGCCATTTAAAAATTTTCAAAAATCAGATTATGAACTTTTTGAAAGACCATGCTCTGATACCAATTGTTAGGGATTGCAGAATGGATCATTAAGGAAAAACAAACACTAAAGGAGGGTGAATAGTGTTTTTGAGAATTTAAACAAAATCTAAACTTATATGAACTACTATATGAATCAAAC
Organism: Allium sativum; assembly: GCA_030737875.1. NCBI lineage: Eukaryota > Viridiplantae > Streptophyta > Magnoliopsida > Asparagales > Amaryllidaceae > Allium > Allium sativum. The sequence continues at coordinate 820,257,797 of CM060919.1, read as the reverse complement.
ACTACAGAAACAATCACAAACACAGAATCAAGCACAAATGCAAAGATAAACAAAAATAAAGTACATAAAGGAAAGAACACACCGAATTTTATACTGGTTCAGAATTGCTCCTATGTCCACTCCCACAAAATGCTGGATTGTGCAGAGTTTTATTACTATATCAATATCCAATTACAACCTCCTTGATTTCATGGCTACAAGGGATACCATCGATACCACACACACACACACTTAATCAAGTATACCATCCTTGATCTCATGGCTACAGGGGACACCACCGATTACCCGTCCTTGATTTCACGGTTACAAGGGATACCACCGATTCATTCACTCAACCCAAACAATTACAAACAACCCAATAACTCTTCAATAGCACTTGATTTAGAGAGTAATGAGTAGAGAGAAGAAAATTAGCGAAAACAGAATTGAATTCGGCAGAGTATAGGTGTAGAAATCATAAAAATGATAAAGATTAATGGTGTAATAAAGGGGAATGAAGATAGAGAAGAAGAATGTAATGACCCGCATTTTTAGAGATATATAATTAATTTATTTAATTATATAATTGGTGATTTAGAGAAGTTAATGATCGTTTAATTAAATAATATTAAAGATTTAATTAATAATTTTAATATAATAATATATTATAATGTCGAAATAGTCGGAAATAGTGAAATTCACAATATCGTGTGAATTGAATAGCATACGAGATTTGGTGGAGTTTCAATTCGAAATATAATAACGAATATATTCAATCGACGACAGTTTGAACGTATAATTATAATATAATTAAAATAGAGCTTGAAACGACGCGGCAGTTCGCTATTTGGCGATTCAGACTTCAACTGAATGTACATGATTCGTTTTAAGCCAGATTTCTGTGAAACAAGAAACGTGTGGAGCTGGTGGAGTATATCTTTCTAGTGGAAGAGAAAAATCGAGATTTCGTCGTGTAGATTTTGATTTACGTCCAAATCAAATTTCAGAAAAGTCGCTGTGGAATTCCTTTATAAATTCGTAACGCTTTATTTACGTTATAAATGGAATTTCAAAATAAATTGAATATCGATATAATATGGATTTGAAATATCGAGCTATAAATCCATATATGAATATTCTAGAGTTGTGGTGTATTCTATGTGGATATATATACGATAATATTAATTCATTAATATTTAATTCAATTATATTTAAATATATTTATATATTTAAATAGGCTATTTAGAGCTTTAAAAATAGTCGATTTTGCAAACGAAGTCGGAATTCGACGAAACTAATTTTGTTGGATCCGCAATGTCAAATAGTTGCTAGATGTCAGTTTCCATGATTTTTAGAGTCACTGTGTGGCCGTACAGATTTTTAGAGTGACAAACAGTCAGTATTTTGACAGTTAAAAATACGTTGTGTGAGCATACGGAGTCGGAATTCGACGAAACCAGTTTCGTTGGGACCGTAATGTCGAACTCTAGCTACATGTTCAGTTTCGTGATTTTTGGGTATCGTGTGTGATCACACGAATTTTAGAAGACAAATACAGATAGAAATTTGCAAAATAAAATATTAAAATATTAATAAAAAAAATATCTAGATATTTGGTGGTTCTATAAATAAGCCCTCCCAAACCCTTAAAACCTAAAATTTCTCATTTCAAAGTCAACAGAAAACAATCCGCCTCCATCGTTCTCATTTAAAACCAAAACGAGATCTGAAATAATTCATATCAATTCATATAAAATGTTATAATTCACAAAGCTTATACATTTGAGTTGCTGGGAAGTTCCTCTATATGCTGATATGCATTTCGAAGGAGGCGATGCTATGTTCGTTCGCTGCGAGGTGTTCAACGCCAGCTAGGGTTCAGAAATTTGAGGTGTAAAGGCATCAATAGTTGTTCTGGAGGTTATGGGTGAGTTCGGGAGGAGGAATGGCAGGTGTATGCAAATTTTCAGTGATTTCGACGCAACTTGAGGTCGCGAGGTTCAACCTCCTGCTGAGTAAAGGTCGGAAATCGCACCTCCGATGATGAAATCGGGTTGAACGAAAGTAGTACAGGTTGATAGAGATTTTGAAATGGAAAATTATGGTGATTTTTCCTTGATTTTTAAATGAAAGGAGGAGGAGGTATTGGGGATCAAAAGGATTCGGTAATGGTTTGTTTTGAGGAGGAGGCCACGGCAGGTACTGTTTTGGGAAGAAGAGGATAATACGGGCCTGGGAGGATTTGTAGTGGGCCGGATTTTTGTGAAAGGTCAAAGCCCAGTTTTTATTTTTAAAATCCAAGTGTTTTATTTTTAAATATGTATTGACTTGTAAAGACCATAACTTGTGCGTACGATATCGAAATTCAGCAAAACAAGACCCGTTGGGATCGTATGGACGAGAGCTTCACAATGAAGCTGACCGGGAGTGAATCCGAGCTCGTTACAATTTATGGCGGAATAAATTGTCAGACTGAATCAAATGACGCAAACCGTTATTCAACGGTTAACGCGCCAATGTGAGTAAAACTCACAAACTCTGAACAGTTATATTTTTTTTTAATGTATTTTTAGAACTGCTAATCATCTGTTGATTGCTGTGTGTTGGTTGATTGATTGAACTGCTAGTCAGTTAGTGAAAATTATATATATATATATATATATAATTATATATATATAAACCGTTAAATATTTATATATTGATTATGCTATCAGAATAATTGATATTGAACTGAAAGTGATGATAATCATATTGTGTAACATCTGTGGATGCAGGGAGACAGGTTGGAGGAATCCGACTGGATTCCTCAACAGTTATTTTATTGTTTTTCATATATTTTGATATATGATGTGAATTTATAACCTGTTATTGATTGTGTGTGTATGGACGATATTGAACATCGTGATTTGATGTGATTGAATACCATAACATACCGGAATGTAGATAAGGGGATTTTCAAGGTGATATTGAAAATAGAATATTTATAAAATGGGATATTTATAAATAAGAGATATTTATAAAGTGGAATATTTATAAATAAGAAATGTTTATAAATTGGAATATTTATAAAGAGGAGATATTAAAAAAGGAAATAATTACAAACCATTTTCTTTTTGAATGGAAAGGCCTGTGTGGCGGGTTTGGGGATTTTCCCGATGCTCCCGATACAAAGGAGGTTATGGCGAATTTTCCCGGGAATTTAAGGAGTTAGAATATTTCAAGAATAAATTTGAAAAGGAAATATTTGTAAACCATTTACAAATAGAATTGGAAAGGGAACATTATAAAAAGGAAATCATTTTTAAAGTGTAGAACCGTTATTTAAAAGTAAATCTTTTCAAATGAATAAAACGTTGTTAAAAAGGAAATCTTTATAAAGTGAATAAAGTAAATCAAATATAGACATTCGAAGTTAGTTAATCGAATATGGTATTCGAAGTTAGTTAATCGAATATGGTATTTGAAGTTAGTTAATCGAATATGGTATTCGAAGTTAGTTAATCGAATATAGACATTCGAAGTTAGTTAATCGAATATAGACATTCGAAAGGAGAAATCGAATATGGTATTCGAAGGTAGTTAATCGAATATAGACATTCGAAAGGAGTTAATCGAATATGGTATTCGAAGTTAGTTAATCGAATATGGTATTCGAAAGTTAGTTAATCGAATATGTTATTCGAAAGGGGTTAGTCAAGTCGACTTAGTCAAATAGAGTTAACCAGTTATAGTTAATCAGTTAGAGTTAACTAGTTGGAGTTAATTAGTTAGAGTTAATCGATTAGAGTTAAAACGAACTAGAGTTAATCAAATATAGTTATTTGAGATAGAGTTAGTCAAACATAGTATTCAGGGTAAGTTGCCATCTTGTACGACTGCTAGCGTAATTCGCAGGGCTGTAAATAGCCTACGGCGGTCGGATGCTTCCTGAGGGAGTCAGGCGTAACCATTGTGATCGCTGCGATCTAGAGTCAAGCGAATGGAGTTTAATCGAATATTTGTTATTCGATAGGAGTTAATCGAGTTGATCGAGTTGAGAAATAAGTTAAGTTAAGTAAGTCGAGTTAAGTTAGTCGAGTTAGTCGAGCCTAGTTAATCGAATCGAATTGGTCGAACCAAGTAAGTCGAGTTAGTCGAGTTAAGTTCGTCGAGTTAAATAAATCGATGTTAGTTTCATCGAAAGGAGTTATCGATGTTAGTTTCATCGAAAGGAGTTATCGATGTTAGTTTCATCAAAGGGAGTTATCGATTATAGTTTAATCGAAGTGAGATTTTCAAATATGAGATATTTGAAAAGAAAGAGTTATCGAATATTAGTTATTCGAAGAGAGATTATCGAATATCGTTTATTCGAGAAGGAGTAATCAAATATAGTATATTCGAAAGGAAGGAATTAATCGAATATAGGTTATTCGAAGAAGAGTTAATCAAATAGAGATTTCTCGAAGAAGAGTTAATCAAATAGAGATTTCTCGAAGAGAGTTAATCGGCAAATTCGATTATATCGAATTCGGGAAAGTACTTATACTTTCCAGTGTTTAAATAGATATTTATTTATTTATAGATAAATAAGTGTTAGGTTAATTATTCACTAATAAGAATAGAAGTTATAATTAAAGTTAGATAATTCGAAAGTAGGGATTATAACGTTATCGTTATAACCAATGTTTTAAATATAGAAGTGGATTAGTAAAATTGAATCCGAGAAAGGCGTAAAGAAGTTGTTAAATATTAAAAGATAAACTTTGACTATTTCGAAGTTATAACGTTGTTCAGTTAAGGTCTGAGAGGTAATTATACCCAACTTGAGTGACTTCCTTCTTAAATAAGAAATGGTAAGGTTTGATCGTAAAGGAGTTTTGGAAATGTTTTCCAAACGAGAATCAGAAATGTTTTCTGATAAAAGAAAATAAGAATGTAGAATATAGGGAAACAGGAGATAAGTAAATAAATGAACTGAAGAGATTTATGTTAAATGATATTTGTTCGATATAATTTCCATTTGGAAATAATATCGTTGTGTTGCACACTTGTTTTTCTTTGATAGTTAACTCACCGACTATCGAAGTTTTGACCATTTTAACGTTGTTTATATGGAGAGACCGGTTGGATTATTATCCATAGAACCACTCTGTATTTGCATAAGCGTTGCGAATCATATATGCCAAAGATAATTGAAGACGGAGTAAAATGCAAGGGCTGTTGTATAAGTCTTAGATAACAGTGACTAATATGGATATACGGAATAGTGCCTTCGGTTTGTCCAGTCCCAGGACAACTTGTATGGACGAAGGTCTGACAGAGTATATCCAGTGGATCGCGTAAGTTGATCTGTTCAAACGTATTCACGTTTGGTGGCAGAGGAATTCGTTTCTCTTAGCTGTATGCCTGTGTTATTTTTGGATAAGTCAATTTGTGATTTGGCGGGTATGATGATGTGACATTCTAAGTGAATGAGGATGACTTGTGTTGATGGATGTCTGACAGAGTATTTCCAGAAAGGTCACGTACATCGATTTCTTCAACTTTACCAAGAGTGGAAGCGGAGAAGGAAACTTCTTTAGCTAACACGTAATGTACTGTTGTAGACGTCAATTAGTGATTTTCGATGGATCTGACAATGTGGCATTCGAAGTGAATCTGATGTGATGATAAAGCGTAACCTCTAGCCTCACATCCGGTAAATGACAGAAATCGGGCAGGTAGCATGGCTAAGTCGGTCGCACCGAAGTAGGATGTATAATCACCTATCTAGAGAATATTCATTTGCTTCTTTTAATCTATCAATGCTGTCCCATATATATACGGGAACGGTTGCTGATCCCAACCGTTGGTGATGTACATTCGATACACTCAAGCGAAATGAGTGGTCGGTCATGTGTGGCTGAGTTACAAGATGTTCTTGTTGAACTCTAGTGTATCGTTCCTAGAGTACACTGATCGGAAGGTGGTTCCATACCTTGTCATAGTTGGAAATCCATTATCCAATACGTGCTTGCGATTTTGATTGTATACTATATATGTAGAACGTGAGATGAAAGCGTTTCTGCTAGTTGATATCTATTTGTACATAGACATTATTATAATATCAAAAGGTTTTTGATATAAAGATATTTTGGATTCTCATAAGGGAAAAACCCGTTCCGTTCTGCGGCGTGGTCTTATGAGATATCGTTTACTTGTTCATATACCTGTTTAAACTGTTTTACTCATACCAGTCCCATGACTGACCCGGAGTTTACTTTGTTGTTTTCCCTAAACTCTTGGGTGCCTAATTTGTACGGGCAGTCAAGTAGTCAGGAATTTGCAGATATACTTAGAGAGCTTGGAGCAGGAGGCTTCTGGATCATATAGCTATAGTTATTTCCGCTGTGTTGTAAGTGTTGTACTCTGATAAGTGCTATTGTATACATAACTGTTATATTTCAAAGTTATGTTATCTATTATATGTTATTCGTTCCGCTGTGAGGTTCGTGTTACTCTGATGTTGTGTTCTTCTTCTTCTATTCTAAGTTTCTATCTTATCTATTCTCACCTTCTAATTTCTTTCATTAATTACCGGGATTTTTCGATGTTTTGGTTATCGACGTCGATCTTACGTCGATAACCAAAGTCGCTCAAAATCCGGGTTACTACAGTTGGTATCAGAGCTTAAGTTTAGAATTACTTGGCTCTATGGCGTGACTCGGTAGAGATAGGGTTAGTAACACCCTAGATTGAGTTTGAGTGTATATATACGAGTGCGTATTTGTATTTGATATAAAAATGGTTTTATATTGTGGAGATTCATTGGCTGAGTTGTTTATGAGTTCTGGTCGATCAGTTTGATCCACTGTATCGGTAGGAGTAAATAAACACTTGAATACGATGGACCGACACAGTATGGATATGTGATATATTATCATATATAGGTTGTGATTATAATAGAGTAAGATTATAACATGTGAAATGGTTATATAATAACCAATCAGAATCATATAAGTAAAGTATATGAAATAAGATGAATTAAATATGAATTTAAATCAGATTTGGAATTAAAATAAGGAAATTTTAAGTTCCTGGGAGATTTTGAGATGTTTTCAAAATGGATGTATTTAGTAAGGGTTTTGAAATGATATAGTATTGAAATCACTTGGGTCGCTGGAAAATAATCCCGATGATGACTGCGCAGTATCATCGGTGTGATTTTCGAGTTTCTAAGTGGTGGATTACTACCAAAGATTTTGATTTGAATTCTTTTGAGAAAAGAAGTTGTTTAGAAGTTCAAAGGTTTTGAATTGGTATTACGATTTCAAATTGATTTGAAATTAACCCAGGAATTTAAATTCTAGAATATAAATTTAACTGATTTAGTTAAATAGATTGAAATGGTAAAAGTAAATTAGAATTTAACTTAAACCCTAGTTAAATTAAAACTGAATTGGATTAGAGAATAATCTATTATGGAATTGGGTTGATAAGTCAATAATTTGGAATTTGATATTGGGGTTCGAATGAAAGTCGATTTGGATTTGAGGATATGAACTGATTGGAATTTGATTGAGATAACCCTGGTATATGCTGAGTTGATAGCATATGGAAGTGATAGAGTTGATATGCCCGACAAAAAGGTACCAGTTTATATTTGATATGAGTTTGAGATTTTGATGAGCCGAATTGGCAAGCCACTTGGCGTTTTGATTTTCTTTTGGGTTAAAGAAGGCCCAGAGAGGCGAGTTGGAGTTTGACCTATCGACCAGTACAAAGGAGGTGCTGGCGAAATTTTCCGAAAATTTAAAGTGTTAGAAAATTTTCAGAATTTTTGAAAATTTTAGTTAGTCGGAATGAATAAAGATTTTACTGATATTAATTGGTTCAGTTAAAATCAGAAATAAGGGGTAAACAAATCTTAGGAATTCCAATAGGTAGGGTCGTCCTCTAACTTAGCAATTTCGAGGACGAAATTATTTTAAGTGGGGAAGAATGTAATGACCCGCATTTTTAGAGATATATAATTTATTTATTTAATTATATAATTGGTGATTTAGAGAAGTTAATGATCGTTTAATTAAATAATATTGAATATTTAATTAATAATTTTAATATAATAATATATTATAATGTCGAAATAGTCGGAAATAGTGAAATTCACAATATCGTGTGAATTGAATAGCATACGAGATTTGGTGGAGTTTCAATTCGAAATATAATAACGAATATATTCAATCGACGACAGTTTGAACGTATAATTATAATATAATTAAAATAGAGCTTGAAACGACGCGGCAGTTCGCTATTTGGCGATTCAGACTTCAACTGAATGTACACGATTCGTTTTAAGCCGGATTTCTGTGAAACAAGAAACGTGTGGAGCTGGTGGAGTATATCTTTCTAGTGGAAGAGAAAAATCGAGATTTCGTCGTGTAGATTTTGATTTACGTCCAAATCAAATTTCAGAAAAGTCGTTGTGGAATTCCTTTATAAATTCGTAACGCTTTATTTACGTTATAAATGGAATTTCAAAATAAATTGAATATCGATATAATATGGATTTGAAATATCGAGCTGTAAATCCATATATGAATATTCTAGAGTTGTGGTATATTCTATGTGGATATATATACGATAATATTAATTCATTAATATTTAATTCAATTATATTTAAATATATTTATATATTTAAATAGGCTATTTAGAGCTTTAAAAATAGTCGGTTTTGCAAACGAAGTCGGAATTCGACGAAACTAATTTTGTTGGATCCACAATGTCAAATAGTTGCTAGATGTCAGTTTCCATGATTTTTAGAGTCACTGTGTGGCCGTACAGATTTTTAGAGTGACAAATAGTCAGTATTTTGACAGTTAAAAATACGGTGTGTGAGCATACGGAGTCGGAATTCGACGAAACCAGTTTCGTTGGGACCGTAATGTCGAACTCTAGCTACATGTTTAGTTTCGTGATTTTTGGGTATCGTGTGTGATCACACGAATTTTAGAAGACAAATACAGATAGAAATTTGCAAAATAAAATATTAAAATATTAATAAAAAAAAAATCTAGATATTTGGTGGTTCTATAAATAAGCCCTCCCAAACCCTTAAAACCTAAAATTTCTCATTTCAAAGTCAACAGAAAACAATCCGCCTCCATCGTTCTCATTTAAAACCAAAACGAGATCTGAAATAATTCATATCAATTTGTAACACCCCGAATTTCGGTTAATACTAAAATTCACTAATTACAGAATAAATAATCTCAGATGTGGGAATTAGGGGAAACGGGCTGCGTCATTGCGTTCGTCTCGGAAAAATACGCGAAATAGAGTCCGAGTTTGCGTAAAACGGGTACCGTATGAAAGAGATATGGACGAACGAAGTTAGGCAGAAAAACCAGAAACAGGCCAGAATTGCACTGGCGCACTTGTGAAGTGCGCCAGAACAAAGATGCACTGGCGCACTTGTGAAGTGCGCCAGTACAAAGTTACACTGGCGCACTTGGGAAGTGCGCCCGTGCCGAGCCAAGAAACCTGCACAGTTTCTAGAGAGTTCTGTGGTTGGGTGCACCAGTTTGGGGTTTGGGCTTGGTCTTAGGGCTAGTTTCTGGAAGGTGCCGAAATCTAAGGGTCCTAATCTAATCTAGGGTTAATCTAAGGGCCTAAAACACTCACCTAATCCTATAAATAAGACCCTAACCCTACCCTAATTCATTCATAATTAAGTCTTGTAACTAAACTATGGCAAATTGAAATTTGAGCATGGCCTCCACTAGTTCATGAGAAAGTTGCAAGCTAATCCCTCTCAAATCATTCTCTAATCATCACCATCTTCATAATTAGCAACTAATCCCTCTTCATAAGTGGTTAATCTTGAGTTTGGTGAGTTTCTATCACTTTAACACCTATTGTTAAAGTAAGTAGATTGGGTGTAATAAGACTTATGGTCTTAAATGCGGATTAGTGAGTTTGAATCATGTATAATGATATGTTACTCTATGTTGTTCTATGTTTATACATATTTGATAAGTTGGTTTATGCATGCTTAATAGGTTGATATATGCATGTTTAACAAGTGGTATTATGCATATTTGATGAGTGGAATTATGCATGTTTAACAAAGTAAGTTATGCAAGTTAAGTATATGTTTAAATGCAAGTTTAATGTGATATGCAAGTTATGCATGCTTATGCAAGTATATGGATGCTTATGCAAGTCATGTATATGTTTAAATGCAAGATTTAAGTGATACGCAAGTTATGCATGCTTATGCGAGTATATGAATGCTTATGCAAGATATGTATATGCTTAAATGACATGGTATGCAAGTATGTAGAGGTTTATGTAAGTATGCGAATGCTTATGCAAGTTATGTGTATGCTCAAATGCATGATTAACATGTTATGCAAGTTATGAGAATGCCTATATGCAAGTTCAACATGTTATGCAAAATATGTGTATGATAATATGCAAACTCATATGCAACGTGTTATGCAAACCATGTGTATGATAATATGTAAGTTTGGGTTAAAGGTAGTTGGGTTAATATGTGCTCATATATGTAAGTTGACATCCTCTTAACCCATGATAAAGTTATATGCTAAACCCATGATATTTGTGATGGATCTTCCCCTTTAATATGTTATGAAATGAGAACGATTTACGTGGGGAACGATGGGGAGGGTGAATATGTTAATAAATGAATGATTGGGTATGATTAAGCATACCATAAAAATAAATTACCATAAGTGGGAATTTACCTATTGAGTTAGGTCTACCCCATGGGAATTTACCTATTGAGTTAGGTCTACCCATGTTATGGAAAACTTGATATTAATTAGGGATAATTAATATGGGGGTGATTAATTAGGTGTAATTAATCGACTAAGACACGAGGTTGGACTCATTTGTAGTGTAAAACTGCCCGGACCCGACCGGCTTAACCAGTTGCTACAAATGTCAGCCCAATGTGAGAGGTCTTAGCCATAAATTAAATACGTGATTAAGGTAAAGACACGAGGTTAGACACTGTTATGACGTAAGACTGCCCGGACTCTACCGGCTTAACCAGGCGGTCATAACAGTCAGTCTAATGTGGGAGGTCTTTATGGGAGATCACGGTCTTAATTAATTAAGAAACACTTAACCATATTAGCATGTAGTGGGACATGAGGGGTTAAGTGGGTGCCTTGGGTGGCATGTGGAAATTTTGTGGTTGCCTTGGGTGGCATGTGGAATCTAGTGGGTTGCCTTGGGTGGCAATAGAAAATACGATTAGAATACTTAACCAAGTGGAAACATGTAATTAAACATGATTAAAGGGTTAAGTGGGATACACTAGATATTTGACAAGCTTAAGTGGGTAGCTTGTGGGGGCCCATTTCAACCAATATCCCAAACGTATCTTTGTGGGCTCGACCCATGTCGAGTGACGGGACACGCATATTGGGCTTGATTATAAGAGGCCAAAACGGGTTAGCGGTGGCAACGCAAGTCCAACGGGCTTCATATGCGTGTGTGGGCCCGGGCTGGTAGATAAGCCGTTGTTGCATCGTGTAGATATAAAGCCGTGCACCGTTAGTATTAGGTAGCCACTTTAGGGGAGTGATACACCCCACTGTGGGACCAGCACGGGTATCTACGGTAGGGAGCCGATCGATGGGGAGTAGTGGGTACACCTAATGAAGATAGGGGCAGACGGCACCTATGTAGGGGTACATGAAACTACTGGGTAAGAATTACTGAGTACACCTAGTGGAGATAGGGGCAGACGGCACCTATGTAGTGGGCTAGGGGCACAGGAAACTACTGGGGAAATTTTCTAAGTCCTTGGAAGGGATCAACCTTTAAGTAGGAATGACTGGTGTGGTGCAGTTAGTAATTATCCTTGGGTGGGTAGATGCGTCCTTACGGTTATCTTAGTTTATCCTAAGTCTACCAAGCTGCTTAGTGTAGCCATTCATTCCCAGATATTACCGTAGGTCAAGTTATGTCTTCTCTGGTTACTTTAATGATTATATTGTTAAAGTTATAGGGCTCACTCAGACTTATGTCTGACCCCGTTGTTTTTATCTTTTTTTCCCAACCCTCAGGTTCTACGGTGGATCCTAGCGGTAGTAGAGCTTGATCGGATTGCTGTTCAAGTCTTTAGGAGCTTGGGTAGATGTAAAGCTCCAGTTATCCAGTTATCTTTTCTTTTGTTATGGCTATTGTATGAGAGAGTGGGATTATGTACTTCTTATTTTGACAGATATTGTACTTGACTTTTATCATGGTTTTATGATGTAACCAGACATGTTTATTTCCGCTGTTATGAGATGATGTTTTAAAATTTCAAATACTATTTATATCTGTCTTGGTGTAATTTTTCTGTTCTATATTCACTAAAATACTCCATCGATGCTATGGCATTCCCTTAGTGAGTGACCATAGCGGGCGTGGGGTGTTACACGTGGTATCAGAGCGAAGGTTACCGGAACAGATAAAAATTTTAGAAAACTATTTTTCTAAAAACATTTTTGGAAAAGATATTTTCAAAAACATGTCTTTTAAAGAGAGAAGTTTTTGAAAGAAAAGCATAATCCCCAATAGCCATATCTATATCCTTCGAATTCTCCGTTTTGAATCTTTCCTTTTTCGTTTCAGCATGGCCGAGAATCTTATCTTTCCAGAGGGTGTGACGATACCAGTATGGTATAGGAGATTGATGGAGGCTAGGGCCACCACTGCGGGTCCAGCAAATGTTCCTCCACCAACTGTAGCACCCGATCTTCCTCCTCCCCCTCCTCCTCGCACGGATACTTTTGCTAAGACTTGTAAGGAATTTAAAGCTATGGGAGGAAAACCTTTTCAAGGATCTGAAACCTTTGTGGAGGCTAGAGATTGGCTTAAGGAGGTGGAAGAGTTGATAGATATCTTTGAGATGGAAGAAGGGAAGAAAGTCAAGTTGGCTGCTTGGTTAATGAAGGGAGAGGCCTCATTCTGGTGGGAGGTCACTAATGGAGAACGCCCCGTTGACTCTTGGGCGGATTTTAGGCAAAGATTTGTGGCAAAGTTTCTCTCAAGGGTGGAGGAAAACTTGTATATGGAAAGATTCTTGACTCTAAAGCAAGGAAATCTCTCGGTGAAGGAATATGTCAACAAGTTTAATCAATTGGCAAGGTTTGGCCTAGATATGGTGAATACACCGGAGAAGAAGGCTTTGCGGTTCGTGAAAGGCTTGAATGAACCTATGCATGGGTTGGCTATGACTCATATCCCTATGGGGGCCACCTTTGAGAAGCTAGTTGACATGGCACTCATGCATGAAGAAGAGAAGGGTCCCAATGCTAATAAGGCACCCGAGAAGAAGGGAGATCAAAAGAGACCTCAGCAACAACAACAAAGCAAAGGTGGGAAAGGCAACGGTGGCAAGGGCAAGAAGAAGAAGTGTTTCAATTGTGGGACACCTGGCCACCTAAGCAAGGATTGTCGCAAGAAGAAGAAGACCGGCTGCTTCCACTGTGGCGAAGCAGGGCATTTAGTGAAGGATTGTCCTAAGAAAGGGCAAAGGACGGGATCTACCTCAGGAGGACAGGTGCAAGCTCTTATGGCACCGAGTCAGGCTAGGGGGCAAGTACAGGCTCTCGCGGTTCCACCAATTCAGGAGAGAGGTAGAACTATTTCTGTGGAAAGTCTGGTTTTTCTATTTGATCATCCTGTCCGTACATTGTTTGATTCAGGCGCATCTCATTCTTTTATCTCATCATCATTAGTTGAGTCACTGCACTTAGACACCAGTCTGGTAGATGATCCCTTGGTTGTTTCAAACCCAATTGGGGGCTCCACTTATTTGTCCATGATATGTTTGGGTTTGAAGATTTCTATACTTAGCATTGAGTTTAGATGTGATGCTTTTGTATTGGGCTTCACGGGCTATGGGTTGATTTTGGGCATGGACTGGTTATCCAGTAATGGTGCCGTTCTTGATTGCGAAAGGAGAGTTGTTAGGCTCATGACCCGTTTGGGTAACACTCTCGAGATTTCTTGTAATCCCAGGGACTCTGTTATGCTAAGTTATCTTGAGTCGCTTGACGCTTCGGTTGAGAGTTTGCAATCTGTTAGAGTGGTCCGGGAATATCCGGATGTGTTTGAGGAGGTGAAGGGCTTACCTCCGAAGCGGGAGATTGACTTCCGAATATATTTGGTGGATAATGCTAAACCGGTATCTTTACCAGTGCGCCACATGGCTCCTCGTGAGAGGAGGGAACTCCATAAGCAAGTAGGGGAGTTACTTGAGAAGGGGTTCATAAGACGGAGCATATCGGAGTGGGGTGCTCCAGTAGTATTTGCTACGAAGGCGGATGGGTCCCTCAGACTTTGTGTAGACTATAGAGAACTCAACAAGCTCACAAAGAAGAATAGACACCCATTGCCTAGGATTGATGATCTTTTCGATCAGTTGGTTGGCGCTTCAGTATTTTCTCAGTTAGACTTGGCCACGGGGTTTCATCAGTTGAGGGTGGCTGAGGATAGCATAGACAAGACTGCCTTTAGAACTCCGGATGGTTTCTATGAGTGGCTGGTGATGCCATTTGGGTTGACGAACGCCCCTGCATACTTTGTTGACTTGATGAGTAGGGTGTTCAGGGAGTTCCTTAATAAATTTGTGGTGGTCTTTGTGGATGATATCTTAGTATTTTCTAAGAGTGAGGAAGAGCATGCCCTACATCTTGGGGAAGTGTTGAAGACTCTTCGAGCACATAGCCTTAAGGCTAAATTCTCAAAATGTCACTTCTGGAGGAAGGAAGTACGGTTCTTGGGGCACGTGGTCTCCAAGGAAGGGATAGCTGTGGATCCCGCGAAGGTAGTATCAGTTCAGGATTGGAAGGTTCCGAAGAATGCTACCGAAGTAAGAAGTTTCTTGGGGTTGGCGGGTTATTATAGGAAGTTTATCAAAGACTTCGCGAAGATATCAGCCCCATTAACCCGCTTAACAAAGAAGAATCTTGTTTTTGCATGGGACGTAGATTGTGATGATGCGTTCCGACGGTTAAAGAGAGCTTTAACCACGGCTCCAGTTTTAGTGTTACCAGATGGTAGCAAGCCATTTGTTGTCTATACCGATGCTTGTGGGACAGGGCTTGGCGCAGTCTTAATGCAAGAGGGAAGGGTAATAGCCTATGGTGGAAGGCAGTTGAGGGCACATGAGAAAAATTACCCTACCCATGATTTGGAGTTGGCTGCTATTGTTTTTGCGCTTAAGATTTGGCGCCATTATCTTCTTGGTGAGAGATTCGAATTATTCACTGACCACAAATCATTGAAGTACTTGTTTTCTCAGAAGGATTTGAATTTGAGACAGCAAAGGTGGATGGAGTTCTTAGCATCCTATGATTTCGAGATAGCGTATACCCCTGGCAAGGGTAACGTGGTGGCAGACGCCTTGAGTAGAAAGAGGTTGTCATTAAGTCCATTGTTCGTGGAACGACGAAGCTTGGAATTTATCTCGATGTTTGATTTCAGACCTTCCATTGATTATGTACCCGGTTTGCTAGCATCCTTGGAGGTCCGACCTACTCTTCTGGGGCGGATTGGGGAAGCCCAGAGGGATGACCCACAGTTGGTTGAGTTGATAGAGAAGCTCATAAGGGGGGAGTCGTCCAGCCATTTGATTAGGTACACCCTAGACGATAGGGGGTGCTTGCGTAGAGACAGTAGACTTTGTGTACCGCAAGATGAAGGGTTGAGGAAGGCTATTCTTGATGATGCACACCGTTCTAGGATGACCATTCATCCCGGTGGGGATAAGATGTACCAAGACATGAAGAGGGTTTTCTTCTGGGCCGGTATGAAGAAAGATGTGGCCGAGTATGTCGCTCAATGTTTGGTGTGCCAGCAAGTGAAGGCGGAGCAAAGGAAACCAGGTGGGTTGCTTCACCCATTGGAAGTTCCGCAATGGAAGTGGGATAGCGTCTCGATGGATTTTATTGACGGGCTACCCAGATCGAGAAAGGGTAATACAGGAATTTGGGTGGTGGTAGACAGACTTACTAAGAGCGCCCATTTTATACCTGTGAAGAGCAAGAGGACTGCTCCATGGCTAGCTTCAGTATATCTTCGAGAGATAGTTCGATTGCATGGGGTACCCTCTAGCATAGTGAGTGATCGAGATCCTATCTTCACTAGTGAGTTCTGGAGAAGTTTGCAGGAAGCAGTGGGAACTCAGTTGTGTTTGAGCACCGCATATCATCCTCAGACGGACGGCCAGACTGAGAGGGTGAATCGTGTCCTGGAAGACCTTTTGAGGCTTTGTATCTTAGATTTTGGAGGCACATGGGAAGAGCATCTTCCATTGGTGGAGTTCGCATATAATAACAGCTTTCAGTCCAGTATTGGTATGGCTCCTTTCGAAGCTCTCTATGGAAGGCCGTGTCGATCACCTACATGTTGGTGGGAATCCACGGATAAGATCTTGCTTGGGCCTGATATGATTAGGGAGACTTCTGAGAAGATTGACTTGATTAGAAGAAGGATGAAAGCAGCGCAGGATAGGCAAAAATCTTATGCGGACAAGAGAAGGACGGACCTTGAGTTCGAAGTTGGGGACATGGTCTTTGTCAAGGTGTCTCCGTTACGAAATGTGGTTCGCTTTGGATCTGTTGGGAAGTTAGCACCAAGGTTCGTAGGGCCGTTTCCTATTAAGGAAAGGATTGGACGGATGGCATATAGGGTGGAGTTGCCCGACAGACTTAGTGGTGTTCACGATGTATTCCATGTATCACATCTGAGGAAGTGTTTACATGAGACCGCAGAGGTGGTAGAGCCGAGCTTGCTTAGAGATATAGAGATAGAGCGTGATGCGACTATTCGACGAGCTCCTACTCGCATCCTTGGGTCAGAGACTAGAAAATTGAGGAATCGAGAGGTTCAGCTAGTCAAAGTGCAATGGGGAGAAGATGAGAGCAACGCAACTTGGGAGACGGAAGCGAAGATGCGTTCATTGTACCCATTTCTTTTTGAGGGTATGTCTTTACTTTCTCCTTTATCGCTTGTCTAGTACTTATCTTATCTTTAGTATGTCCTCTCGTTAGTACCTTTGACCTTTAGATAGGGTAGACCTATGGTTGAAACATGTGTTTGAGACATGTTATGGGTGATGGATGCAAGTGGATGCAAGTGTTTGCTAGTGGTTGCTCGTGGATGCATATACACACACTCTAGGCACTAGATCGGCTCAGTCACTTCATATTGCATATTGCATAAAAATTGTGTGTAGGAAAATATTTATGGATGTATAATGGTTGCGTTATCACATGGATGATGCATTTTGGTGAATGATTGTGCACTCATGTAGATATTGTATGTGTCGATAGGGTTTTCTCGCATACATAATGGATGCATGGCACTATCATGGTTTGCATATGTTCATACATTAGATAGGGAACATATACACACACTATTTGCATATGCTCATACATCATTAGAAATTGTTCTAAGGACAATGGATGCCCGTGTTTGATGGATTGAGTAGATGGATGTTTGGATGGTAGGATATTCATTCTCCTTAGCTTAGAGATTTCGGGGACGAAATCCTTTAAGGAGGGGAGAATGTAACACCCCGAATTTCGGTTAATACTAAAATTCACTAATTACAGAATAAATAATCTCAGATGTGGGAATTAGGGGAAACGGGCTGCGTCATTGCGTTCGTCTCGGAAAAATACGCGAAATAGAGTCCGAGTTTGCGTAAAACGGGTACCGTATGAAAGAGATATGGACGAACGAAGTTAGGCTGAAAAACCAGAAACAGGCCAGAATTGCACTGGCGCACTTGTGAAGTGCGCCAGAACAAAGATGCACTGGCGCACTTGTGAAGTGCGCCAGTACAAAGTTACACTGGCGCACTTGGGAAGTGCGCCCGTGCCGAGCCAAGAAACCTGCACAGTTTCTAGAGAGTTCTGTGGTTGGGTGCACCAGTTTGGGGTTTGGGCTTGGTCTTAGGGCTAGTTTCTGGAAGGTGCCGAAATCTAAGGGTCCTAATCTAATCTAGGGTTAATCTAAGGGCCTAAAACACTCACCTAATCCTATAAATAAGACCCTAACCCTACCCTAATTCATTCATAATTAAGTCTTGTAACTAAACTATGGCAAATTGAAATTTGAGCATGGCCTCCACTAGTTCATGAGAAAGTTGCAAGCTAATCCCTCTCAAATCATTCTCTAATCATCACCATCTTCATAATTAGTAACTAATCCCTCTTCATAAGTGGTTAATCTTGAGTTTGGTGAGTTTCTATCACTTTAACACCTATTGTTAAAGTAAGTAGATTGGGTGTAATAAGACTTATGGTCTTAAATGCGGATTAGTGAGTTTGAATCATGTATAATGATATGTTACTCTATGTTGTTCTATGTTTATGCATATTTGATAAGTTGGTTTATGCATGCTTAATAGGTTGATATATGCATGTTTAACAAGTGGTATTATGCATATTTGATGAGTGGAATTATGCATGTTTAACAAAGTAAGTTATGCAAGTTAAGTATATGTTTAAATGCAAGTTTAATGTGATATGCAAGTTATGCATGCTTATGCAAGTATATGGATGCTTATGCAAGTCATGTATATGTTTAAATGCAAGATTTAAGTGATACGCAAGTTATGCATGCTTATGCGAGTATATGAATGCTTATGCAAGATATGTATATGCTTAAATGACATGGTATGCAAGTATGTAGAGGTTTATGTAAGTATGCGAATGCTTATGCAAGTTATGTGTATGCTCAAATGCATGATTAACATGTTATGCAAGTTATGAGAATGCCTATATGCAAGTTCAACATGTTATGCAAAATATGTGTATGATAATATGCAAACTCATATGCAACGTGTTATGCAAACCATGTGTATGATAATATGTAAGTTTGGGTTAAAGGTAGTTGGGTTAATATGTGCTCATATATGTAAGTTGATATCCTCTTAACCCATGATAAAGTTATATGCTAAACCCATGATATTTGTGATGGATCTTCCCCTTTAATATGTTATGAAATGAGAACGATTTACGTGGGGAACGATGGGGAGGGTGAATATGTTAATAAATGAATGATTGGGTATGATTAAGCATACCATAAAAATAAATTACCATAAGTGGGAATTTACCTATTGAGTTAGGTCTACCCCATGGGAATTTACCTATTGAGTTAGGTCTACCCATGTTATGGAAAACTTGATATTAATTAGGGATAATTAATATGGGGGTGATTAATTAGGTGTAATTAATCGACTAAGACACGAGGTTGGACTCATTTGTAGTGTAAAACTGCCCGGACCCGACCGGCTTAACCAGTTGCTACAAATGTCAGCCCAATGTGAGAGGTCTTAGCCATAAATTAAATACGTGATTAAGGTAAAGACACGAGGTTAGACTCTGTTATGACGTAAGACTGCCCGGACTCTACCGGCTTAACCAGGCGGTCATAACAGTCAGTCTAATGTGGGAGGTCTTTATGGGAGATCACGGTCTTAATTAATTAAGAAACACTTAACCATATTAGCATGTAGTGGGACATGAGGGGTTAAGTGGGTGCCTTGGGTGGCATGTGGAAATTTTGTGGTTGCCTTGGGTGGCATGTGGAATCTAGTGGGTTGCCTTGGGTGGCAATAGAAAATACGATTAGAATACTTAACCAAGTGGAAACATGTAATTAAACATGATTAAAGGGTTAAGTGGGATACACTAGATATTTGACAAGCTTAAGTGGGTAGCTTGTGGGGGCCCATTTCAACCAATATCCCAAACGTATCTTTGTGGGCTCGACCCATGTCGAGTGACGGGACACGCATATTGGGCTTGATTATAAGAGGCCAAAACGGGTTAGCGGTGGCAACGCAAGTCCAACGGGCTTCATATGCGTGTGTGGGCCCGGGCTGGTAGATAAGCCGTTGTTGCATCATGTAGATATAAAGCCGTGCACCGTTAGTATTAGGTAGCCACTTTAGGGGAGTGATACACCCCACTGTGGGACCAGCACGGGTATCTACGGTAGGGAGCCGATCGATGGGGAGTAGTGGGTACACCTAATGAAGATAGGGGCAGACGGCACCTATGTAGGGGTACATGAAACTACTGGGTAAGAATTACTGAGTACACCTAGTGGAGATAGGGGCAGACGGCACCTATGTAGTGGGCTAGGGGCACAGGAAACTACTGGGGAAATTTTCTAAGTCCTTGGAAGGGATCAACCTTTAAGTAGGAATGACTGGTGTGGTGCAGTTAGTAATTATCCTTGGGTGGGTAGATGCGTCCTTACGGTTATCTTAGTTTATCCTAAGTCTACCAAGCTGCTTAGTGTAGCCATTCATTCCCAGATATTACCGTAGGTCAAGTTATGTCTTCTCTGGTTACTTTAATGATTATATTGTTAAAGTTATAGGGCTCACTCAGACTTATGTCTGACCCCGTTGTTTTTATCTTTTTTTCCCAACCCTCAGGTTCTACGGTGGATCCTAGCGGTAGTAGAGCTTGATCGGATTGCTGTTCAAGTCTTTAGGAGCTTGGGTAGATGTAAAGCTCCAGTTATCCAGTTATCTTTTCTTTTGTTATGGCTATTGTATGAGAGAGTGGGATTATGTACTTCTTATTTTGACAGATATTGTACTTGACTTTTATCATGGTTTTATGATGTAACCAGACATGTTTATTTCCGCTGTTATGAGATGATGTTTTAAAATTTCAAATACTATTTATATCTGTCTTGGTGTAATTTTTCTGTTCTATATTCACTAAAATACTCCATCGATGCTATGGCATTCCCTTAGTGAGTGACCATAGCGGGCGTGGGGTGTTACACAATTCATATAAAATGTTATAATTCACAAAGCTTATACATTTGAGTTGCTGGGAAGTTCCTCTATATGCTGATATGCATTTCGAAGGAGGCGATGCTATGTTCGTTCGCTGCGAGGTGTTCAACGCTAGCCAGGGTTCAGAAATTTGAGGTGTAAAGGCATCAATAGTTGTTCTGGAGGTTATGGGTGAGTTCGGGAGGAGGAATGGCAGGTGTATGCAAATTTCCAGTGATTTCGACGCAACTTGAGGTCGCGAGGTTCAACCTCCTGCTGAGTGAAGGTCGGAAATCGCACCTCCGATGATGAAATCGGGTTGAACGAAAGTAGTACAGGTTGATAGAGATTTTGAAATGGAAAATTGTGGTGATTTTTCCTTGATTTTTAAATGAAAGGAGGAGGAGGTATTGGGGATCAAAAGGATTCGGTAATGGTTTGTTTTGAGGAGGAGGCCACGGCAGGTACTGTTTTGGGAAGAAGAGGATAATACGGGCCTGGGAGGATTTGTAGTGGGCCGGATTTTTGTGAAAGGTCAAAGCCCAGTTTTTATTTTTAAAATCCAAGTGTTTTATTTTTAAATATGTATTGACTTGTAAAGACCATAACTTGTGCGTACGATATCGAAATTCAGCAAAACAAGACCCGTTGGGATCGTATGGACGAGAGCTTCACAATGAAGCTGACCGGGAGTGAATCCGAGCTCGTTACAATTTATGGCGGAATAAATTGTCAGACTGAATCAAATGACGCAAACCGTTATTCAACGGTTAACGCGCCAATGTGAGTAAAACTCACCAACTCTGAACAGTTATATTTTTATAATGTATTTTTAGAACTGTTAATCATCTGTTGATTGCTGTGTGTTGGTTGATTGATTGAACTGCTAGTCAGTTAGTGAAAATTATATATATATATATAATTATATATATATAAACCGTTAAATATTTATATATTGATTATGCTATCAGAATAATTGATATTGAACTGAAAGTGATGATAATCATATTGTGTAACATCTGTGGATGCAGGGAGACAGGTTGGAGGAATCCGACTGGATTCCTCAACAGTTATTTTATTGTTTTTCATATATTTTGATATATGATGTGAATTTATAACCTGTTATTGATTGTGTGTGTATGGACGATATTGAACATCGTGATTTGATGTGATTGAATACCATAACATACCGGAATGTAGATAAGGGGATTTTCAAGGTGATATTGAGAATAGAATATTTATAAAATGGGATATTTATAAATAAGAGATATTTATAAAGTGGAATATTTATAAATAAGAAATGTTTATAAATTGGAATATTTATAAAGAGGAGATATTCAAAAAGGAAATAATTACAAACCATTTTCTTTTTGAATGGAAAGGCATGTGTGGCGGGTTTGGGGATTTTCCCGATGCTCCCGATACAAAGGAGGTTATGGCGAATTTTCCCGGGAATTTAAGGAGTTAGAATATTTCAAGAATAAATTTGAAAAGGAAATATTTGTAAACCATTTACAAATAGAATTGGAAAGGGAACATTATAAAAAGGAAATCATTTTTAAAGTGTAGAACCGTTATTTAAAAGTAAATCTTTTCAAATGAATAAAACGTTGTTAAAAAGGAAATCTTTATAAAGTGAATAAAGTAAATCGAATATAGACATTCGAAGTTAGTTAATCGAATATGGTATTCGAAGTTAGTTAATCGAATATGGTATTCGAAGTTAGTTAATCGAATATGGTATTCGAAGTTAGTTAATCGAATATAGACATTCGAAGTTAGTTAATCGAATATAGACATTCGAAAGGAGAAATCGAATATGGTATTCGAAGGTAGTTAATCGAATATAGACATTCGAAAGGAGTTAATCGAATATGGTATTCGAAAGTTAGTTAATCGAATATGTTATTCGAAAGGGGTTAGTCAAGTCGAGTTAGTCAAATAGAGTTAACCAGTTAGATTTAATCAATTGGAGTTAATTAGTTAGAGTTAATCGATTAGAGTTAAAACGAACTAGAGTTAATCAAATATAGTTATTTGAGACAGAGTTAGTCAAACATAGTATTCAGGGTAAGTTGCCATCTTGTACGACTGCTAGCGTAATTCGCAGGGCTGTAAATAGCCTACGGCGGTCGAATGTTTCCTGAGGGAGTCAGGCGTAACCATTGTGATCGCTGCGATCTAGAGTCAAGCGAATGGAGTTTAATCGAATATTTGTTATTCGATATGAGTTAATCGAGTTGATCGAGTTGAGAAATAAGTTAAGTTAAGTAAGTCGAGTTAAGTTAGTCGAGTTAGTCGAGCCAAGTTAATCGAATCGAATTGGTCGAACCAAGTAAGTCGAGTTAGTCGAGTCAAGTTAAGTTAGTCGATATAAGTTCGTCGAGTTAAATAAATCGATGTTAGTTTCATCGAAAGGAGTTATCGATGTTAGTTTCATCGAAAGGAGTTATCGATGTTAGTTTCATCGAAAGGAGTTATCGATGTTAGTTTCATCGAAGGGAGTTATCGATTATAGTTTAATCGAAGTGAGATTTTCAAATATGAGATATTTGAAAAGAAAGAGTTATCGAATATTAGTTATTCGAAGAGAGATTATCGAATATCGTTTATTCGAGAAGGAGTAATCAAATATAGTATATTCGAAAGGAAGGAATTAATCGAATATAGGTTATTCGAAGAAGAGTTAATCAAATAGAGATTTCTCGAAGAAGAGTTAATCAAATAGAGATTTCTCGAAGAGAGTTAATCGGCAAATTCGATTATATCGAATTCGGGAAAGTACTTATACTTTCCAGTGTTTAAATAGAGATTTATTTATTTATAGATAAATAAGTGTTAGGTTAATTATTCACTAATAAGAATAGAAGTTATAATTAAAGTTAGATAATTCGAAAGTAGGGATTATAACGTTATCGTTATAACCAATGTTTTAAATATAGAAGTGGATTAGTAAAATTGAATCCGAGAAAGGCGTAAAGAAGTTGTTAAATATTAAAAGATAAACTTTGACTATTTCGAAGTTATAACGTTGTTCAGTTAAGGTCTGAGAGGTAATTATACCCAACTTGAGTGACTTCCTTCTTAACTAAGAAATGGTAAGGTTTGATCGTAAAGGAGTTTTGGAAATGTTTTCCAAACGAGAATCAGAAATGTTTTCTGATAAAAGAAAATAAGAATTTAGAATATAGGGAAACAGGAGATAAGTAAATAAATGAACTGAAGAGATTTATGTTAAATGATATTTGTTCGATATAATTTCCATTTGGAAATAATATCGTTGTGTTGCACACTTGTTTTTCTTTGATAGTTAACTCACCGACTATCGAAGTTTTGACCATTTTAACGTTGTTAATATGGAGAGACCGGTTGGATTATTATCCATAGAACCACTCTGTATTTGCATAAGCGTCGCGAATCATATATGCCAAAGATAATTGAAGACGGAGTAAAATGCAAGGGCTGTTGTATAAGTCTTAGATAACAGTGACTAAGATGGATATACGGAATAGTGCCTTCGGTTTGTCCAGTCCCAGGACAACTTGTATGGACGAAGGTCTGACAGAGTATATCCAATGGATCGCGTAAGTTGATCTGTTCAAACGTATTCACGTTTGGTGGCGGAGGAATTCGTTTCTCTTAGCTGTATACCCGTGTTATTTTTGGATAAGTCAATTTGTGATTTGGCGGGTATGACGATGTGACATTCTAAGTGAATGAGGATGACTTGTGTTGATGGATGTCTGACAGAGTATTTCCAGAAAGGTCACGTACATCGATTTCTTCAACTTTACCAAGAGTGGAAGCGGAGAAGGAAACTTCTTTAGCTAACACGTAATGTACTGTTGCAGACGTCAATTAGTGATTTTCGATGGATCTGACAATGTGGCATTCGAAGTGAATCTGATGTGATGATAAAGCGTAACCTCTAGCCTCACATCCGGTAAATGACAGAAATCGGGCAGGCAGCATGGCTAAGTCGGTCGCACCGAAGTAGGATGTATAATCACCTATCTAGAGAATATTCATTTGCTTCTTTTAATCTATCAATGCTGTCCCATATATATACGGGAACGGTTGCTGATCCCAACCGTTGGTGATGTACATTCGATACACTCAAGCGAAATGAGTGGTTGGTCATGTGTGGCTGAGTTACAAGATGTTCTTGTTGAACTCTAGTGTATCGTTCCTAGAGTACACTGATCGGAAGGTGGTTCCATACCTTGTCATAGTTGGAAATCCATTATCCAATACGTGCTTGCGATTTTGATTGTATACTATATATGTAGAACGTGAGATGAAAGCGTTTCTGCTAGTTGATATCTATTTGTACATAGACATTATTATAATATCAAAAGGTTTTTGATATAAAGATATTTTGGATTCTCATAAGGGAAAAACCCGTTCCGTTCTGCGGCGTGGTCTTATGAGATATCGTTTACTTGTTCATATACCTGTTTAAACTGTTTTACTCATACCAGTCCCATGACTGACCCGGAGTTTACTTTGTTGTTTTCCCTAAACTCTTGGGTGCCTAATTTGTACGGGCAGTCAAGTAGTCAGGAATTTGCAGATATACTTAGAGAGCTTGGAGCAGGAGGCTTCTGGATCATATAGCTATAGTTATTTCCGCTGTGTTGTAAGTGTTGTACTCTGATAAGTGCTATTGTATACATAACTGTTATATTTCAAAGTTATGTTATCTATTATATGTTATTCGTTCCGCTGTGAGGTTCGTGTTACTCTGATGTTGTGTTCTTCTTCTTCTTCTATTCTAAGTTTCTATCTTATCTATTCTCACCTTCTAATTTCTTTCATTAATTATCGGGATTTTTCGATGTTTTGGTTATCGACGTCGAGCTTACGTCGATAACCAAAGTCGCTCAAAATTCGGGTTACTACAGAAGAAGTGATTAAAAATTCGAAATCAGCCCCTTTTTATAATGTGTGAAAGGTTGCAATGTCTCAAAACCATCACGAATAGTGAAAAGACATTTCCTTTCAAATTTGAAAAAATGACGGTTATATGTCGATATGTACATATATGTATGTCGACATATATATGTACAAAATTGAAATTTGAATATTTTTCAAGTGTTTTGCTATATATATACTTCCGGAAATTCTTGAATTAAAATATAGTGCTATAAATAAATATTATAAAGTAGAAAATCAAATGAAAACATAAATATAAACTATATAAACATATTTATAAAATTATAGAATTTAAAACTATATAAATATAAATTATATAAAATATAAATATATAAAACTTATAAAGTATAAATCTATAAAACTTAAGTTTAAAATCAAATAAAAATAGAAAGTAAAATAGAGAAGAAAGAGATTGAAGATAGAATTTGAAAATAGAATTTGAAAATTAGGAATTTGAAATTATTTCGAATTTGAAACCGGAGTGCTATTCAGAGTCCTACATAATCTAGACTCTATAACTATATTAATCTTGAACTCTTAAAATCTTGAATACTCATGAGTCTTGAAATATCTCTAAATTCTGAATCTCTAACATCTTTAAACTGTACAGTCTTCGGTAATATTTCCTATATATAAATCTTGCATATGTGTATATATATATATATATATACATATTCTAGATAGAGGTGTTAGTATATATTTTATAATCAATTAATATTGAAATAAGGTTGTTGTAATCAAAACTCCATTCTCCAACATTTAGTATATGTTTCAAATTTCAAATCTAAATGTGTGTGTATACATTCATGTATAGTTTCATAAAATTTCAGCCGTTAATAACTTCCCCTTACGGGCATCGCTTGTAAATTATATACGTAAACGATTTAGAATATTGCCACGAATGCAGCGGTACATGTTTCAAGGTCAAATTTTGAAATCCTAAAATACCAATTTTTTTAGTAACTATTCAAATTTCTATTTTTATTTATAAAAATACGGGGTGTTACACCATGTACGTAAAATAAAACGAATTTTAATCAGTCATATGCATATGCCAATATTGCATATTTATACATATTTTGCTCGTAATCAAAATTCAACATAAAACTGTAAAATATGATGTAGAATGTGAAAAAGAGGACTGAGAGAATATCTTATTAATTTAACAGGAACCAAACGATAACATATACGATTATATAAAAATATAATTTAAATCCACTAACCTTGTAATTTGCACCCCAAACTCTTTTTCTGATTCGTATCTAGGCTTATTGTTTGTTTGCATAAGAAATTCAGATATTTAAATCTTGAATCCATTGCTTATGCCTCCTAATCTCAAATCAAATAACCTAAATCTAACCTATTTTGTTTTTGAAGAATTTGGAGGAGAAAAAGAATGGCAGAGCTCCAGTGCCCTCTCAAGAAATATAAGCTTAAGAGCTAGGTCCTGTAGGTTTATTTATAGATGTTCAGGCAAACCACGACCGTTGGATTCATGAAGATTAACCTGAGCCGTAAAAAAAACACCACATTTGGCCCGAATGGGTCATCTCGTACTTTTACTGGGTTGACTCGTACTTTTGTTGGGTCGACACAGCACTTGAGTGGATCAAGTCGACCCATACACGGTTTTAAAACCGTGTACCGGGTCATTCCCTACGTGATTTCTGTTGTTTAAATGTTACTCTTAACATTATTATTTCTTAACCATTTTCGTTTATTCTTCCCTTTTTTCTTTCCCATCTATTTTGAATTTTAAAGTGTAAATAATATAGGCGTATATTTTGAGATTTATTTATGTATATTTACACAAAATTTTAAATGTTTTTTTTAACATTATATTTATTTCCCATTTTATTATTTGCACGTTAATTTTCTTCCGTTTTCAATACACATTTAATTTTAATTTCAAATGCGTACAATTTTTAGAATTAATACATGCATACTCATTTTAAATTATAACGTTATTTAATATCATTAGATTTCGTTTAATTTAATTCTGTTTATGACATGTGTTTATTTTCAAATTCGAATGCGCATCACCTTTGGTATTTATGCCTATGTATACATATATTTATATACATGTGCGTTCACATGCGTGTCAACATTCCCAAATTAATCATATGCTTTCAAATTTGACGTTATTTCCATTATGCCTTTTTTAATGTCATTAATGACATGCATTAACTTTCAAATTCAAATGCGCATTGTTTTTGAAACTTATACATTTATGTATTTATATGAAATATATATGTGTGTATATATATATATTTACACACGCTTACACGCGCGTTACTATTAATTAGTTTTTCCATTTTTAAACTTTAACGATACATTCTATTTATTAATTTATAACATGATATTAATTAAGTTCCATTCATTCTTCGGTAACTTTTCTTTTTATTTAATTCTATTTATACCATAGCAATGTTATATCTTCATAATGACAACTTTTTACTTGTTGCTCATTTATTTTGCACTTTGGTTCCTATAATTATTATAATCGCTTTTAATATTAGAAATGCGAGGTGTTATGGTGCTCCAACACTCACAATGGTTAGAATATTAATAAATCATGTGTATGTATGCAACATATAATAGATTACCCATCCTTGTTTCTCCGAATACCCATCTTGATATTTTTATGATTATCCATCATAATAAAATGACTATACGTCTTATCATATGACTACCTTCATATCTTAAATCATCAATATATTATGGAGATCATCCGCCCCATATCAACTAGATTACATATCCCCTTAGTTTATTCATTTTAAGTATATGGTCTACCGAAGATTTGGACTATCCATCACACACCGCATATTTTTTTAGGATAAATATGAACCCATAATTTTCTAAATTTTAGTGATTATCCATCTCTAGAATCGTGTGGACTATCCAACTCTCAATCTATAGTTTTCTTCTTGCGAACTATTGGAATGTCCCTGCTTTTAACTTGAATTCTGGTATCATTTTTTTAATAAATATTGCATACGAATGGTTTTCTAATTTCAAAGTTATCAGCCAGAGCCATTCTTTCCTAATCAAAAATCCAGAATCACAAAATTTTACCAATATAAAAATATTAGTTTATATAGAAGATGTTCTGATGTGTGTATATATATATATGGAGATATATATATCCATCTTTCTTTAAATTAGAGTAGAAAGAAAACAAGAGATCCATTGGCCTCATTATAGATCAATGTTAAACACAGATCTAAAACCGATACTCTTATGCCTTCAAAAGCGATACTTTTGTATCATAGGGCTAAAAATGATGCTCTTATGCATGCAAAATGATACTTCTATGACTACCAATAAAATGACATTCTTGTGACTGCAAAAATGATACTGTTGTTCCTACAGAATAGATACCTTCAAAAATGATACCTAAATACAAGTAGAAATGTTACTTGCAAAATGGTACTTTTTCAAAAATGATACTCTAATGTATACAGAAATGATACTTGTAAAATGATGCTATCAAAAGGATACTCCTATATATACATAAAAGATACCATTAAAATGATGTTATCAAAACTGATACTCTTATGCATACATAAATGACTCTTTTGTATCTAAAAATGATACTCTTGTATCTAATGTGTGTTTTATTGACCTCATTAGAATATAATGAAATTTTGTAAGAAAATAGAATCATTTTTTATGTTAATCTATACAATCAGAAAGTCATATCTATATATATGATGTGTTGTGTACATGTTTATTGTCCTGGGTCTTTGTTACATATGTATACATTACACCCATGGTTAGTCCTTCACTGGGCTGAACTGAACCAAGTGTGCCCATGCGCATCACCTTTGTATTTGAGTTTAAATGAAAGAATTCAATAACCATCAGGTTTAATAAACTTGCACATATATACTTTTCTTTGCAATTTGATTCCATATTAACTAGTACAAAATAAACTAGCATTTTCCATCATTTAGATATATTTTGTCAAAACTCCAATTTTCATAGGTGAGCTCAGAAATAATACAGTTCATTATATCCACTAATAAACTTTGAATTTAACCAAAAACAATTACAAAACCATAAAATCATATGACTCTTTAAACTTCCATACATTTAACACTTTATTACATAATCCTAACAATAAGATATATCTTAAAATTCGTGCAGATTAAACATTCTGGAATTCCTTTCTTAAACTAAGCTAAGCTTGCTAATTTATTTTCCCCTCAAAGCCATGTCTTTAATCCGTTACTTAGTATCTTCATTTCCTGGTAAATCAATGGAGGCTTCCTCATTATAAATGAGACACCCCATATGCCATGAGCAATATAGGGTCAGACTGGTTTGTTTGGTATGAGCAATCATTAAAACAAAGTTTAAATGATGAAACAAGAATAAAAGTCATGAAAATTCTATTTAGAATTATATTTGAACAAATGTGCATGCCTTGTGTTAATATGCAAGTGCACATACCTTTTATATAAAATCAATGAGTGTTTAAAACATAAATCATATAAGAAGCCCAACATCACGTCAAAAATTAGTCAAACAGGTTAAAACCAAAATCATGAAGCCATTCAACCTGTATACTTGTTAATAGATTCTTCCATGTCATAATAATCCTGGCAAGTTTCTTATTCATTCATGGATTATCAATTTATATCCTGGTGTGCACAACTCATTTTCTAAATCAATGAGTATTTTAAAGCAGAGGTGGCACAAGAATTATATCATCATAATAATAATTTATCAATCCTGAGAAACCAATATGAAAGCCATGTAAACAATACACTTGCCACCAGGTTTCTCATAAAATCCAGGAAAACTCAAGTTATCATTCTTTTCATTCATGGTTTAATAATTCATTCCCTGGTCTCACCTGCATTAGGGATCACTGGGACACATTATAGTGAACTAATTAACATCACTTCATAAAGATCTCACGACCAAATCAGGCCATGTGTCAAACTTGCAACTCAAGTTTAAGCCATCCGCATTCTTCTTGACCAAACATTAGGTTATTAAGTGTTTACCCTTATATCTTAGTATCCAAGCAGCTAAATAAAAGATAGCACTTAATCAACCATTAATAACACAATAATCCATGTGACTTGCAAACATTTACTCAAACAGGGGTCAATCAACTATCCAACTAATATATCATCATATTACATCAATGGTATAATATTTCAATCATAGATCATCACATAATTTTTCATATAATTGGCAATCAGTGTTCATAGAAAGATAAAACACCCATTCAGCCAGTGCATAAATCAAACATCTGGGTTTTTCCTCAAAGTTAGATAAATACTTGATCATTGCATCTGGTACTGATTTATGGTATTTAGGATGTTTTATTTTTGAAAAATCACTATGATTTAACTGGTTCCAAGAAGGATAAACCCAGTTGAATCACATATCTTAGCATTTGATTGAGAGATCAACACATAGAAAATCTATTGCACTCTTAATCATTCAAACTTGAGCCTCGGCATGTATCCATATGTATATTGCAGCCCCTATTTCATTTTCATAATTTATACCATATATCAATACCATTTACAACAAATCAGGAACAAACAGTTTGGGGTTTAAAACATTTTACTGCTAATAAATCAGTATGATCTGAGTTTATATCATGGAAAGCAATAAAACCCATGTATTAAAATTAAATTACTCAGACAAGATCCACAGAAAAAGGTTTTAACAAAGATTCTTAACCCATTATTTCAGTCCACATTTATGTGTGATATAAAAGCATTAGCTACCTTTCTATTCAAGACTTAATGCTATATATTTTTAAGTGAGTTTGATCACCTAAATCTTTCTGCCTTTATTTCTTCTTTAAGCCCTTGGTTCTGATCTGATATAGTCCATGCTCCCTCCTATAAGCTATTGCCATCACCCCATTTATCTTAGTTTTATTGAGGAGTAAAATAGCCTATTAGCCCAAATTCCCAATTGCCATTTCTACTGCCATGATCTATTTTTATTACTTGCTTTGTGAGGGAGAAAAATGACTAGTCCATTTTCTGCTACACTCTTGTTTATTTATAGCCAACATTCTAGGGTTTTAGATGATGGCTCTACCCATTTTATCCTGGGCAAATACTACATTACATTTCCCTTTTCAAATTTAAAATATAAGAATCTTGTTGCTATGGCCATTGCATTTCTTTTCAAAGGGAAAAATATATCTTAAGGTTTCTCCATTCTTTCCCCTGATCATGCTTATGGCATGTTTCAGGATAAATAAAACATTTATCATTCTCATCCTATTTTACTTAGGATGCTTGGGGTAGAAAATGTTCAGACAGGGCCTGTTGCTTTTCAGAAATAAAGCAACTGCTTTTTATTTTTAGAAGAAAACATTTTCCCTCTTATTTCATCTCAAGACAAAAATGAGGACTCAACCCGTTTTCTAAATCTGCTTATTCACATATATTGTCTTGTATAACATGCCTTACTATATTTGTGTATATATGTATATCGGGCTTTGCCTTTATTACTTGTTTATCCAGGTTATTTAACTTAGTTTTACCTGAGGAATGCTACATATATATACATATCGTCTTATATTTCCAGAAATTATTACTCTGCCTTGTGCATTTCCGTGTATACACATGCACACACACCCTTGCACACAGGCCCAAACCCTACCAATTCCAATTTCACCCAATAAAACATTTTAAATATAATTAAAATAATTTTACTTAAAATTTTGGGTCATTTCAGATACCCCATCTTTTAGGAATTATGTCCTCATAATTTTCTCATACTTGCGTGCAATCATTACTTAATCCTAGAGAACTTATAATCTGTGCAAACACACACATTTTTCAAGCATTAAGACATCAAACTTTGCATACAAATAGATAATTACTTTCAAAAAGCGGCAAAATTTCCAATAGCTAATAACTTGTGTATTCAAGTTCAGCATCAACAATTTTTGAGATGATTCATTTTCACCCCTAAACATTTTGGTTCATATTATTCCAAGTCAATTATCTGACTTGTTCACCTGCAATTTAGAACAAAACATAATCCATTTTCATCAAGAAAAACGAAAGCAAGAATTTTTTTGGTTTTCGGTAATCTCAGTTTATCCTGTGTATGGTAAGCCTACCTCACAAGTATATTTGAAAGCACGTAACTCATCCATGGTTCCATCCATAATTTACATTCATTCATCATGAAAGCCTCCAAAATTTTACAAGAAAATTCAAACCAGCAAGCAAGTTCAAACATCAATAAAATTTGAATAATTCATCCTAATATTTTTGTGCTGTATCATGGAATATTTGTGAATTTGTAGCCTCTACATCACATGCTATGGCTACTGGCAAATAACCCTATAAACAATGTACCTTCCATTTGCCCTTGTCCACTCACAACGGAGTTTACCACTTATTGGTCTTTTCTTTCAAAATTAGCTACCATGCCTTCATGCATGAATTCTGGGTAATTTCCTTTTAGAATGGTCTACCTTTCCATAAATGAAACACTTATAAAAGGCTATATTTTTTTTTCATTGGGCACTTAGGTTTTATGTGTACTTTTCCACAATGATAACATGTTATCACTTTCCTTCTGGTCTTAGCTGTAGTAGTTTCACCTACTTTCTCAACTCCAGTATTTTTCCTTTCCCTTTTTTTCTGCCTTGTCATTTCTGAGATCCATATATCTTCCCCTTTCATATCAATTTTATTTACATTCTGACAGCCTCTCATGTAGATTATTATGTTTATCATCCCTTAAAACTCACATGTCCATATTTAGGGTTCATTTGATCCTCCTGCTAGTTATTGTTGTCCACTGCCCACCATGCTGTTCCGAGTATGGTTGAGGTTTGGGTAATGCAATTCCTAATACTTTCTAAAGTGAACACACACAGACATCAATACATATATTCAGCCACATACATGCATGAAATACTTTTACAATTCAGGTTGATGTATATATCATGCATCATAAAATAAAACAACATATCTTTTATGTTTTGCCTTGGCCACTTGTATTCCAAAAATGGATCTGCTTCTTATCTCAAAAGCAATTTTTACATTTTATTATATATATATAACTAGTTCACATTGCAAATATTTTGCAATTCACACAGGTTCATTTATTTATTTCAAAGACATATTTTTATTATCTTATCTTTCATACTCACACATTGGTGTACTCAATCAGTTTTACACACATAGTACAGTCATGAAACAAATCAACTATCAATAATAAAAAAATTCAAACATCATTTTGGTTCTACTTTGATACTAATATCATTTGATTTGTTTACTAAGTGTATTTCTATTTGATCTTCTTTACTAAGAAATAGTTCATTCATAAGTGCCAAAGATTGCTTTTCATTCATTCCTTCCTTAGATATTAAAACTATATAGCAACTTAAAATGCTTATTCCAGTATTAACAAATCCTGAATTAGGACTGATTTATACTTGTTTTCAGGTTAATCTTTTTGCTCACCCATATATATACACACACACACACACACACACACACACATATATATATATATATGTTGTAATAACCCGGAAAATCTGAGTCAGTTTAAAATTTTTATTTTGGCAATTTTAGCAAATTTTGAACATTTAAAATGAATTATTTTAAATAATATCAATGAGAAATTTATTTTGAATATAATTAGAACGTATATATTTATACGCGTCGTCGTTAGAATATAAATAATTATATATAATTATAAATAGAATTGAAAATGGCGCGGTAGTTCGATAATTCGATTTCAAACTTCAATTGAATGTACCGGGTGCAAAACAAACCGGATTTTAGCGAAACCAAAAATAATAGGATCTATATGAAAATATCTTTCCAACGAATCTGAAAAATCGAAATTGCAAAGCGGGTATCAAAAGTTATGCCCAGTTGAAAATTCAGAATAGTCGCTATGTAAATTATACATGTCCCAAAAAGTCAAATTTTGCATACGGATGAATTTGGACTCGAAACCTCTTCCATTGAGTTCAAAATGCCGTTTAGAACTCCGAAAAGTATAAGCTTTGATATATTCCGATATCCGGAATAGTGGCTATGGGCTGGAGTTGTTCGGTTAACAATACATAGCCCTTAAAAAGTGAAATTTTGCATACGAGCTCAGAATTCGACGAGATAAATTTTTATGGATTCATAATGACAAATCATTGTTGAGTTCCAAATGGCGCGTTGAACGAAGTCAGTATGTGGTCGTGCGAAGCAAAACCATTTGTTCAAAAAAAGACAGTCATTTTACAAAGGAACATTGTTGATACGACCTCAGAATTCGATTTCGTTTTTTTATGGATTCGTATCGTCTAATAATGGTTAAATAAAAAAGGGCATGATTTTTGAAGTTAGCATGTGAGCGTGCAAAAAGAAATGGTGCGCCAAAATCGCATTTTTAGAGCTTATCTGAGCATTTTTGTGATTTTTAACGGACGGTCAAACGAACTCGGAATTCGACGAAACTTATTTCGTTGGACTCGTCTTCACGTCTACTATCTCGTGTCCGAAATCCACGACGATTGGAGATCGTTAGCGTTCATGCGATACGCGAGAAACTAGCATATAATCACTTTTCCTCCTTTTCTATTTCATAAATTCACTTTTCCTCCTTCCTCCACAAAAACTCAAAAATGGCCTCCTCCTCCTCCTTCCCCTTGGCTGCCGCCCCTCTCCCCCACCTCCACCACCACCGTCGGCCGCCGCACCCCCTCCTCCTCCTCCCCTCCTCCTCTTCCTCCTCCTCTCTCTCTCCTCCTCTTTCCCTCTTTGTTTTGCAAAACCCTAAGCCACCACCACCACCACGGGCCCCACCACCACCACCGCCGCCCCTTTGTCGCCTTCCCACGCCCAATCAGGTCCGGCGCCCCCTTCCCCCTCCTCAATTCCGGCCGTGGGGCCCCCCGGTCACCAAAAACCCATTTTATATTAATCGCCCGTTTTGCAAATAAGCCCCTGACCGTATTACGCCAGTAACTCCCAAACGGTGCATTTCTGGCCAAAGTCCCTCTAAACCAAAGTTGTAGAGCACGAAATTCTCTTCGATTTGGCTATATGGAAGTCATGTTTTAGAGTCCGGAGCTGCTTGGAAAACGCATGCGAAGTCTGCTGTTCAAAAGCAGAAAAAATCGTGTACTTTTGCAAATTCTGGCGAATTGGAGCATTTTTGGCAAAAAGTATCTTAGCAGAAAGTTGTCCGGAATGACGCGTTTAAGCTAGAAAAAAAGATGGTGTGAAGATTGAAGCTCGTTTGCAAATTCTGGAACCAGAACAGCGAATCCGGGCGTTAGAAAAAATAATATGAGTTTTCTCCGTTTTAAAGCTTCTACAGTTTTTGACATATGAAGTAAATAAAAATATGATCTTTATATTATAGAGAGAATAAAAATTCGATTTTTAACTTATAGAAGATATAAAGATAAGATTTTTATATAATGTAGATATTAAAAATGTGATTTTTATATATGTAGTGACTACGGACAACGAATTGGCAAAAAGGCGAGCACAACGAAATTTTCTACATAAGAAGAGTCATGGCGTTTGGTTTAGCTAGTCGGTGAGAACTTCTCACTCTAAATTTATTTTTTTCTAGTTATATATTTATACTAGGATGCAGACGGTGTTTAGTAGCACCCGACACCCGTCATCCACAGACCATGGATGGCTTGTTTGTTTGGTTGCATAGATTAGTTGGATTATTTGATTTGAATTTGATTGGTTGGTGAAATAGAATGGATTTGATTGATATGTGAATGGCATGGGCCATTATTAGACCGGGGATAAGGCTAGGCCTTGTCCCGTTTCTAGTATCGTGCCGTTATGCCGCCGAAATTTTCTAAAACAAGTTAGAAAAATAAAGATATCATTTTATTTGATAAATGAACTGAATAGAATATTTTCATAGGTTGAATAAAATGTTTTATCATTAAAAATATAATTTTTAACGTGAATGTGAATAAATAAATATTCATTTACAAACCGGACGGTTTGTTTATGTACACCTATTTGAAGGACATTGATTGGGTCGATAAATTTTACACATCGCCCAACTGCACAAATAAAATCTGTGTTTGATTGTTTGAAACCCCACACGGGTATTGGGACGAAATACGGCATACACTAATCCCAATAATTAGTTGTATGTCGATCGATTGATTGACAGGCTGTTATAAGCGTTAGATATCTATATTTGATGCTTATACAGTGTAGTGCACTTTGGATGATGGTTGATTGTTTATCGTTGCTATTATATACATGTGTTGTATGGAATCCATATAGTTAACACTATATGGTGATTGATTGGGCCTCATTCCAATTTAGAAGATAAAGAACATTATAAAATAAAGGTCCATGTGTTGACAGTACCCATCCGTTGAGATTAGTCATGTGTTGAACGAAGTATTTTAACAATAAAATTTACATCTTTATCATTATAAAATAAAGGTTCATGTGTTGACAGTACTCATCCGTTGAGATTAGTCATGTGTTGAACGAAGTATTTTAACAATGAAATTTACATCTTTATCATTATAAAATAAAGGTTCATGTGTTGACAGTACTCATTCGTTGAGATTAGTCATGTGTTGAACGAAGTATTTTAACAATAAAATTTACATCTTTATCATATATAAAATTAGAAATTAACTGGAAAATAGATGAGATGATTGGTCTCCTGGATATTGATCTGATGTTGGTTTCGGCCTTCGGGGTTAATATTTAGGGAATCGTTCTCTTACTAATTTACGGTTGGAGTCTGATTTTAAATCAAACGATAGATACAATAATTTTTATAAAATATATTAAATAACAAAAATAGTCACACGTGGACAGTACTCATTCGTTGAGATTAGTCATGTGTTGACAAAAATATAGATTCACGTATTGAATAGAATAAATATTCATTTGTTGAATAGAATAACGGAATTATTGAAATATATAAAGCCGTGTTGATTAGAGATGCGCTATTTTGACGTGAACAATACTTATATCGATTATATTCGTTTTTGTAATCGAATAGAAATCGTATTTGAATAGAAAATGAATTTGAATTGAATTGAATAGAAAACGAATTTGAATTGAATTGAATAGAAAACGAATTTGAATTGGATTGAATAGAAAATGAATTCAAATTGAATTGAATTTAAATGAATTTTAAAACGAATCTACAGGGAAAAATTCAATTTTGATTTGAATTGGAAATAGAAGTTGAAATGTTTTTGAAACGAATTTAAAACTATTTATAAAATTCGTTTTAAATAGAAATCGACGAAATATATATTATATATATAATATAATGGCCTGAATAGAACGCGCCGCCCCGCGGCAGTTTGCGAATTTCGACCATTGACTTCGAACGGATATTACGGGAGATCCGACCGTCGGATTCTCCTAAAACCGGAACCGTTGGGTTCGTATCGAAAAGAGCTTTCTAACGAATATTGGAAATTTGAAATCTGACGGTTGGATTTGGAGATACGTCCAAATCAAATTTGGAAAAGGTCGTTGTAAGTGCAGTTCGAGTTCCGTTGATGGAAATCGACTGTACGGGCCTTGATAAAATTATTAAAAATAGAAATATTTTGTGTAGAATCATAAGAAATGATTTGGGAAAAATTAGGATGAAAAACTCCATATTTGAAAAGATAAAAATAGATTTTTATCGAAATGAACTAGTTTAGAACTAAAGTAACAACCCATTTATTTTAAATAAACAGATTGGATTTGAAATGGGTTGTAAATAGAATTGATTTGTGGGTTTATCGTGAAGGGTGTTTTACATGACACTTGTTCTTTAACCCGATAAATAAATAGAATGTGATTTGGGTTTGTCGTGAACTGTGTTTTAAAGGACATTAGTTCTTTAACCCAGTAAAAGGAGTTTTAATGAATCTGCAATTAGATTGAAATGTGAATTGATAATCTAAATTATCAAATTTGGAAAATGAGCGAAAATGGAGTATCACCAGTTTTGCTCCAAAGC
Organism: Allium sativum; assembly: GCA_030737875.1. Lineage (NCBI taxonomy): Eukaryota > Viridiplantae > Streptophyta > Magnoliopsida > Asparagales > Amaryllidaceae > Allium > Allium sativum. Next base: position 820,219,108 of record CM060919.1, on the reverse strand, counting down.
GATAGTTAAATCTTTAATTATATTTGAACGTGAAATGGTAATTAATTTTACCGATAACACCGTGGTGTTAGATATGGAGTATGACCAGTTTTTCTTCATGGGATGAATAGGTTGGGATTGGGAAATAAAATAAATAATTACTCTGGTGTGGTTCGCTAATCTCGACTAGTTTGGAAAACCATAATTTGGTATGAAATGATATCCAAAGGAAGAAAAAAAAAGGTAAATCTTAAAGAATTTATCTTGGATAAAATTAATGGAAACCTTTCCCTAAGAATTGAAATTTAGAAACTAGCTGAAGGTTAGTTAAGAAGAATGGTTTCCTAGGTATTGATCTGATGTTGGTTTCGGCCTTCGGGGTTAATATTTGGGAAATTATTCTCTTGCTGATTTACGGTTAGTGACTAATGAATTGGAATGAGGCGTATGTTGTGTTTGTGTAACATTTGTTTTTAATATACGCGGGTTGTTCGGAAAGGCCGGGTTTATACCCATTCTGAATAACCGATTCGACGATATGTTGAAGATGAAGACGGTGGTTGAAGACCGGAAGTCTTCACATCGTTTGGGTGATTACTGATGATCTTGATTGGGCTGTACACCCAAGATGAGAGAATCAGTTGGTGGTCGTCCAAACGTACTTGGAGATCGATGGATATGCGAGGAAAGTGCCTCCGGTTTCGTTCAGACCCAGAACGAACTTGTAAATGGATTGTGTGTCTGACATTGGATTTTATTCTATGTTGATTGATTTCTGTTAAATATATATCTGTTTGGCGGCGGTGAATTTATTCTCTTTCTTAACGCCCTTCTCTGAGACGTACGAGCTTAGAGGTTATATATCGATAGATATCAATCGCATGGCATGAATTACCTGTGTGGCACGCTGAGTTGCATGGATCAAGGCTTCTGTTGAAAAGCAAAGTCTTGTGGTTGATGATCAAAGCACGGCCTTTGTGGCGTAGCTTTGTGTATAACGTGAATTCGCGAGCCTCACACCTCGGTATGAGTTAAAAACGGGATAAGGACTGCAGGGAGAGCACGGCGTTTCTTTCTAGCTTTGGTGGTGTCAGTGACTTACCAGTCCTGACATTTATATACTTTTCACCTATGTGGTTGTTGGATGAGGCGCCTCGATTATAGGTCTGTAAAGACCGGGAAACGTGTGTTCAGGAATTGCCAATCCTCAAACGTAAGAGAGGACCGGCCCTGAAGATCTAAGGGTTGCCCAGAGTGCGTAGCCCTGAGACATTTGCTAGAGTGTCTCGAAAGCGGAGAGGAGCTTGCCCCTTGCCTCGACTCATGACGGAAATCCAATTTCCAATACGTGTATTGCGGTTTTAATTGTAGAACTAGTATGGCGACATCATATATGGTACCCATGCCGTCTATGATTGATATTTATGATTGAAATTGTTTCGACACTATACACTTATAATAGTATCAAATGATTTGTTTTAAACGTACCAAGCATGTTTGGCTATTATAAGGGAAAACCCTATCCTCTGGCTTGCGTTGCATTGTGTGATGGGACCTGGGTCTTATAATAGCTTCATTTTTCGAAAAAGCATTGCGTTGTCTTTTCTATGCACTAGTATTCTTGGGAGGAAACCCGTTCCGTGTTATACGGTGTGGTCCCTTGAATTACTCTCTTTTAAAGTAAAGCTTTAAATAACTGTTTTAGTTCTCACACCAGTCACATGACTGACCTGGAGTTTATTGTTTTAACCTAAACTCTGGGTGCCCTTATTTTCGACACGGGCAGCTAGTAGTTTTGGTTTTGCAGATTTATATTCACAGGATCCTAATTTACAGCTGGAACGATGCTCGGAAAGCTCTGTATCCGTGTATTACTTTCAGTTGTGCTTTGTATTATTTTTCCGCTGCAGTACTGTATTTAAATCTCTGATATTTATCGAATGTAATTTATTCATTTATACTCTGTATATTCTTGTATCTGATGGAATTGTTGTAATAGCAATGAAATGTTCTTCCGTCTGCGTTCTGATTTTCATGTTCTCAAACGATCAGGGGTTTCGAACGGTCTAGATCGGTTTAACGACTGATTCGGATCGAGCGAAATTCCCGGCCGTCACATATGTAGTTCCAAAACAATTTACATCATCCATATGTATTTAATCCGTTGATGGTCTCCTTTATTTCTATATAAATTCGGATATAATAAATTTCTACTACTTCTTACAGAGGCATATGTTTGCTTACTTCACCACAATTTAATTTTTACTGGCTTCTAGAATTTTTTTTCTAGTTGTTTTAGCTGTGTATCATATAACCACACCTCTGATACCAAAATGGAATGACCTTGCTTTTAACTTGAATACTAGTATATATATATTTTTAATAAATGTTGCATACAAATGGTTTTCTAATTTCAAAGTTATCAGCCAGAGCTAATACCAATTTATTTGTTTTGAAATACTAGAAAACGTGCTAATATTTCCAATTTAGAGTGCATAGCCCTGATTTTTATTTCATGATCTTGTTTCCCGAATGAGATTTCGTATCATTTTCCATATAGGACAATTTTGTAAGCTAGAATACTCTTAATAATTTTTTAAGTGATAAAATTTTCTAGCTGAAATATGATAGGGAAAATTCAACAATTTTGGATAGTCGGTATTTCCAAGTTTTAGTTTGATTGATTAATCAGTTTGTGTTGAAAACATAAGAGTATAGGTTTATAATTTATAAACTTGTTGATCGTTGAATGAATTAATTAAATTTTATTAAAACGAGCTTATTGCGTAGCGGTAGTTCGTGATTTGAGAATTGAACTTCAAATGAATGTAGGATCCAATATAAGTCAGAATTCTTTGAAACAAGAATTATCCGGATCTATTGGATATTAATTTTCTAATGAAAGAAAAATGTTTGAATTTCGTTTTGTAGATTTTGAGATATGACTAGCCAAGTTTTTAGAAAAATCGCGGTAAGATAGTTCGCGATTAAAATTTAAATAATTATTGAAATTGAGGGTTTAGAATAATTTATTAAAACCACTTATGGTTGAAATAAGTTAGTTACTCGTATATGTTCATGACTTTTATTTTTGAACAATTTTTGAACACTATACGTGTATAAACTTGAGTTATATAGTGATTTATAGCTCAAAGTTAAAATTTTATTCAAAAGTGAATTTTGAGTTAATATACCTTCAAATAGATCCTGTTGATGCGTGGTTCTTATTTATATTGTGTTTTTCCTTCAGTAATTATGAGGATGCAATTTCTTTAAGGGGGAAAGTATGTAACAACCCGTATATTTAACGATAATATATTTAAATATAACGTCGTTAATCATTAATCAAATGTGTGTCCAAAAAGTCACATTTTGCATACGGATGAATTTGGACTTGAAACCACTTCCATTGAGTTCAAAAGGCCGTTTGTGACTTTTAAAACTATAAACATCGATACCTTTAGAGTTGTTAAATTTGGTTTTTTTTCTTGGGTGTATGACCAAAATATCACTTTTTGCATATGGACGAATTTGGACTCGAAACCACTTCCATTGAGTTCAAAATGTCGTTTATGACATCAAAAAGTGTAAGCACCAATATATTCCGAGTTCCAGAAATTTGGCACTTTGGTTGGGTCTTGGTTTAGCTAGCTCAGCCCACCTTATAACCCCCAAACTAGCCACTCCCTATTCATTTACTTCCAAACCTTCAAGAGAAATAAAAATGGAGAGTGGAAAGGGAAATTAAAATTCCCTAAGCCCTAGCTTGATCTTAGGAGAACGATTCTTGTAGAAATCAAGTGCAAATTCCTATAGAAGAAAGGTAAGCTCTCTCTCCACCTTCTCCAGCTTATCTCCTCTTCTATTTTTGAGAATTACTAAACCTAACTTTTAGGGGTTTTGATTGCATGTGCATTTCGATTGAAGATTCAAGTGCTTTAATGGAAGATAGGTCATTCTATCTTGCTTTTGGATCGATTCCTTGCTTCCAACAAGCAAAGGTGAGTTATTTATGAACTCACATCTATGCCACAAACCATTGGCTTGTAAAAGTGTAACTTAGTGTTCATTTGAGTTTACATATGCTGATGAATTGGGTAGACTAGTAACTTAGCCGATTTCATGTATTTATGTCTCACTGAATTGAAAATTATGATTAGAATTGTCCACACGATATAATTCGTATGCTACTATTCGATTTGGTGATCTTGTGAAGCTCCACTGTAGCCGCGACAAAGTCTTAAGTCTTCACAAGTCGCTTAAATCGCTTTTGCATGCTTTGGTTTTGAATTTAGTTCACATTTGAATTTATAAGCCGAATCATTGCAATCTAATGTATACATGTTCATGCATGTGAATTTTTGTGTTGTGAGTTGCTTCAGTGAGCTATACAAGCCTCATTTTCATGTATATTACATCATAGGCATTTGGGCATTTGTCGATATCACTTTGAGCATGTTATAAAGGAAATATTATGCACAGGCCCAGGTTCAGACGTCTGAATATTATAGGTCATACATATGACCTGCTTCAAATAATTAAAAAAAAATAGACAGAGTGCAATTCAAAAGTCTGAATTTTTAATTCAGACGTCTGAATTTTTAATTCAGACGTCTGAATTTTTAATTCAGACGTCTGAATTTTCCAATTCAGACGTCTGAATCTCAGAAAGAGACTTATGTTTTTGGAAAACCCAGTTCAGATGTCTGAATTTATAATTCAGACGTCTAAATCATGTTTTTTGATGTAGACCAGTGCAGACCACGGTCAACAGTTTAGGTTGTTTCAGGTTCTTTCCCGGCCGAGTTTCGGCCCGTTTGGCCTTTTTCTATGACTTTTCAGTTTCTTTGGTTCACAGATTTCAGCAGCTTGATTTTTGACCTTTGATGGACTTTTGATTTATTCATGGTGAATGAATTCATAATCGATAGTTGTGAGATTTTGTTTACGTTATTTAAACGTGAATTCTTAGTTCGGTTGCCATTTCGATCGCTATCAGGCGAGATTTGCCACTTAGGAATTATATAAAAGGGTTTTAAATTATTAGTAGATACCAGATCTTTTACTAAATGGTTTCCAACTCCACTTCATTATATGAAGACAATTTCCAAATTGTTTTACTATCTACTAGTATATGGTTTCATAAACCTTTTTCTCATTCGTATGAGAAATCTAATTAAATGCCTTAGTAAAAATAAGGACTATGAACCCTTGTGTTTGCTTTGACGGTTAATTCTTGGACTCATTAAATTGAACACCGTGGCAATGATCGTTTCGTATTTCTAGTGGAATATACAACTTGTTTGAAAAAAATCCGAGTATAGAAAATGGTTATGGGACATGTAGCTCAACTCTTATAATTACTAGCTCGACATAGTTTACACCATAATTGATCAATTTTGTTCATATAGATGATCTTTGGATCATCTTGAGGATCTTTGGATCATTCCGACCTTCGGGTCATTCTGATGATCTTCAGATCATCCTGAGGAACTTCGGTTCACTGATTTTTGTTGATGATCTTCGGATCATCCTGTGGGGTCGCGACCCGCGGTCTTCGGACCATCATAGGAGCTTCGGCTCAACACTATGGCTTGTGCCTTGAGATTACGTCTCATCTTTGATATTGAGTTTTTGAGTCTTCGGACTCCCATATTGATTTTGATGAGCCTTCGGGCTCCCACCTTGACTTAGTTCTTCCCCTTCTTTGGGATCATCGAGATTTCTAATTTATTGATTTCTTCGATCTTAGTTTTATTGATATATGTGTTGTCAATCTCGTATTGATATTAATTTATAAATCTTAGTTTTATTGACATATGTGCTGTCAATTTTCGTATTGATGTTAATTTATCAATCTTAGTTTCTTTGTTATTGAGATATCTTTATATAGTGCCGAGATTTCTTCGACATTTTTTCTGGACAAATCGAGTCTTCACATTTTACATGTGAACATTGTTGTTATTTCATATATGTCATTTTCTATTTATATCTCTATTTCTATCTCAGTTTATTATGATGAGTACAGCTAGACTTATCCGTTTATTGTTTATTTTCTTATAAATAATACTCAGCTCAGACCGAATATGAAGCGACCCAAACTTCCCCATGAAGGAAAGCCCGGATTGAGTTGAGAACACGACAAATCAGAACACAAACAGAAGAACATTTCATTGCTTATTACAACAATTTACATCAGAGTACAAGAATATACAGAGTATGAACAAATATTATACATCAGAAAAATATCAGAGATTTACAAGTAACAATGCAGCGGAAAATAATACAAAACACAACTGAAAGAGATACATGGATACATAATTTTCCGAATATCATTCCAGCTGTAAACCAGGATCCTGTGAATATAAATCTGTAAAACCAAAACTACTAGCTGCCCTTATGGAAAATAGGGGCACCCAGAGTTTAGGTAAAAACAATAAACTCCAAGTCAGTCATGTGACTGGTGTGAGAACTAAAAGCAATTATTTAATCTCGAATTTAAAAATAAAGTAAATCAAGGGACCGTGCCATATAACATGGAACGGGTTTCCTCCCAAGAATACCAGTGCATAAAACAAACATCGCAATGCTATTTGGGAAAATGAAGCTATTATAAGACTTAGGTCCCATCAAATAATGCAACGCAAACCGGAGGATAGAGTTTTCCCTTATAATAGCCAAACATACTTGGTACGTTTAAAACAAATCATTTGATACTATTATAAGTGCATAGTGTATAAAAGAACTTCAAATATAAATGTATCAATCCTAGATGGCATGGGTACCATATATCGTGTCGCCAATACTAGGCTCTACAATCAAAACCGAAATGTCACATATTGGAAGTTGGATTTCCATCTGTGAACAAAGGAAAGGGATCGTCCTTACCGCTTTGAGACTCTCTAGCCCGATCCCTAGGCAAGTACTCAGTCAAGCCTTTGGATCGTCAGGGTTGGTCCACTCGATGTGGATTCACTACAAGAAAAATACCCTATTGCAACTAGCTATTTGCAACTGGCGACATATGACAGTTGCAGTAAATGATATTTAACAACAGACCTTTTGTGACAGTTGCAATAGGTGAGATTTTGCAACAGGCTTTTACTTTCTGTTGCAAAAACATGTTTTTAGCAACTGCGCTTTCCTTCCAGTTGCAAAAACATACCTTTAGCAACTGCGCTTCCAGGCATGTTGCAAAAAAAACTATCTTTAGCAACTTTTTTCGTCACTTGCAAAAACTTTATCTTTTTACAACTGGTAAAGCCAGTTGCGAAAAACACATTATTAAAAATAAGTAGTAGTTTTTAAATATGTCATAAAGGACTACTTATAATTAAACGTCAATAAATAAGTAGTAGTTTTTAATGATTAACTTTTAGCAATTAATTTTAAGTAATTACTATTAAATAATTAACTATTTGTAATTATATAACAGTTAAGATTAATATTTACTAATTATTAACTAATAATAAAATTTAATTATTATAAAATGGTACTTATAATTGATAATTTAATAATAATAATTAATAGTTAAAAAATAATAAAATATATAAATAAATATTAAATAATGATAATTAATTAATAATAACAAACTAATGGATAAAAATTAATAATTAATTTGAAATACGAATATGTATAAATAATAAATAATAAATTCATAATCAATAAATAAATGATAATTGATGAATATTACTATTGAGGAGTAACTAACAATTTAAAATAATATTTTATATGAACTAATTTATAATTTGTGTCTGAAAGATATATTTTTATGAATTAATTAATTATTTGTTATTAATAATTTTTGATATTGCTGCTTTTAATTTTTTTAAGTATTTTTAATTGATATTAAATTGTTTAAATGAAATAAAATTTCTAAAAAATGATGCTTTTATATATGTTTAAAAATAACAATTGATACTCTTTAAGTTTAGCCGCTATTTACAACTGTAATCACATGAAAGTTGCAATAAATAATAATCAATAATTTGCAAATAATTAATAATGAAATAAATAATGAAATAATAATAATATAATTCATAAATAAACAATAATCAAATAAATAAATAATATTTTGCACATCCATTCGACCGCCCACACACATGTCGTGTGCTGTTTTGTTCGATTGTTGGGTTGGGTTTGTACACGTCGTTATCTCTAATTCAGCATGGATGAGTTTTCAGATGTGTTAAAATACTGTTCACTTGTTTGAATTGATTAGTGACTATTGTATACATTATTATTGTATTATGTAATATAAAGTACTAATTTTCTGAAAAAACAATAACCGTATGAATTAATTTAGAATTAAGTTTGAACTTTTTTTTTCAACTGCTTTAGTTAAAGAGTATATATTAATTTATCAAATCAAAATTTACATTCCCTTATATTGTGGTCCAAACATTGATTGTCATGTTCAAGAATATGCGCCGGATATGCATTTCACCGTGTTCAACGTTAAGAGTCAGAATTTTCTTGGAGGACAATTCACAGACTGTTCCAAACCTGTTGACCAAGAAATTTCAGTTCATCAGAAAACGGACATCATAGAATGTAATTCATAACAGTTTACCTGAGAGGAATTCATACTCTTCACGAAAATAAGGCACGGAAGGGTTAACGTGACAACGCAAATCACGCCGAAATGCAAAACAGAGAAATATATCGCTGTGATGCAAATAAAACTGCAGCCAGCGACAAAAAAAATAAGTCCCAAATCAAATGGCATACTCGAATGATTCAGCTCTTTAACTGATGTATAAACTAGCAATTAGGTTTTAACTTTCGTTAACCCGCCCACGCCCTGTAATAATTCACTCTTGCCGCCTTCAATTTTCATCTCCCGCTTCACATCATCCCCAAAATTAGTAAATTAGCCGTACTGCATATTTTTAGATCCAGAAAATTAGTAAATTAGCCATGGAGACCGATCTCCAGATCAGTGGCGACAGACCACGTCCCCGTCTTCCTTTCATCTCCTCCCGACCCGGCCTCCTCCTCCGTTCCTCCGTTCAACTGGCCTCATCCTCCTTTCCCGAGAAGTCCGCTGCCACCTTCTGCACTGCTTGCTGCTCCATGTCCGCCTCTATTTGAATCGCCGTCTCAGAAGCAAGTTCCATATTCTGAGGTCAATCCCTTTTCTCTTCTCTCGAGTTTCGATTTTCATCTTTTTCCTTCGGTTAACAAGTGGTAAAATACACTGATATGTATTGTTTATGGAGCCAACTTCTTATCAATTTAGGAATTACATACAGTGAGTCAGAGAATAAAAAAAGCTAAAAATTACAAATTCACAACTTTGTTATGCTTTCGCTACATTTGCCTTTGCCAAAAGGCGATCTGAATATTATGAATAACGTTCCATGAACTTTTGAGTCAGGTTTTACAAACTTAAGGAAGTGGGAACCGGGGATGGATTTGGTGAACAAGAAGCTTAAGCAGATGTCAGTTTGGGTCAAACTGAGCAACTTGTTATTGGTGCACTCGGATTTAGAAGCGCTGGGTAGGATTTGCAGTGTGGGTGGTATCGCCATTAGACCAGATCGCATAATTGCAAGAATAGAAAGAACAAACAATGCTTGAATTCTGGTAACTTCTCTACAATTCCACAATTACTATATGTTTTCGAAATGATTATAAAATCATTTATATCATTCTAATAGTCAACATCGTTTCACTAATGTCTTGAAGGCCTACGTTGCTAACCAAGGGAAGTTTGGTTCAAGTAGTATAAGCCTTAACATTCCTGGAGTTTGGTATGACTAAGGGAATGATTAATAAGGGTGCCTCAAATGGGACAGTTGGATCAACGCTCGTAGCCATAGTGAATGTCAATATAAGACTTAAAGAAAATGGAATGCTTGTTATTTGAGCTTGTAGTGGAGCCACTGTCCAGGTTGTTATGGAAAATGGAAAGAAACGGAGTGGATGGTGGGGATAGTAGATGGCGGCGAATCGTGGACTAGTTGGCCGGACTACGGCGGAGCCAAGGCCAAGGTTGTATTCAAGAAGTGGGGTGACATGTTTTTATTGTTCAAACTGGGTTAAATGCAGGCGCTGAGGGTGTGCATGGATATTGTGGTATCGTGAGGTTCGTGGAGAAAGCGGCGTCAAAGGTGGTGAAACATGCAGAAATGGCCAGAGTGGTGTAATTTGTTTTGCCTAGGGAACATGTACTTTTGTTCAAGGAAGCCTAAAGGGGAACATGAATAAACGTGATGAGGAGAAGGAAAGGCAGAGGGTTACATGGACTATGGGTATTGGTGGCTTCAGACAGTACGTAAAGTAAAAGCATGGCACTGGACAAGAAAATTCAACTGGGAAAGTGAAATGCTTGGATACTTAAACACATTCATATAATGGCTTCAACAGAGACATAAAGATTTTATTATTCAGTCAATATAATAATTGAAAGTGAATGTGAAAGTTTAATTCTCTTTACTTGGGCGTTTGACTCTTATTTTCCACATTAGTAGATCGCTACTGTCTCCACTCTTGTTTCATGTTTCATCTCCAGCTACTGCAAACCTTCATAGGGGTGACTTGTAAAGCAAATGCGTGCATGGTTTGAGAATTAACAAGAGAAGGAATGTTAACAACATTATAAGTAGGATTAAGACGATGCAACTAGAACAAGAATCTTGTTAAAATCAAGAGGTTGCATCTTGGATAATTTAATGTTTACCTCTTTAAGTGTAAGTGCGAAACAAGAAGGCAGATATTTGGGATCTAACATGGTAGTTCTTGCTACAGAAAGCGCTCCAGGTTTGATTTGATTTGTTTTGACAAAACGTTTCTTGGTTTCATGCTTGGTTTACTAATTATTATGTCAGTATTGCATCAAATCTTAATTTCAAAAGTTTTTTTTGTTCTATAACGCTAAGTTCATGTGGTGACAAAACAATGTTTGGAAAAACATTTCAAATAACAAGTATCATTGGTTACTTAACTAGTACACTGTAAATCAACTCATTTATCATGCTCACATGTGTGCATAGTTCATTTTCCGATATATATTTCATTCAATCTATATTTCTCTTTGTTTACAAAATTAAAGCCTCGGAGTTGATATAATTCATTAAATAACCATTTTGCAAGCGTCTGTCCCTGTATTGGGGAGCCTAGGTAAGAAAATGAGAACTATGCATAAGCGTCAACGGATGAGCAAATGGACATCACTTTACAAAAACTTATGCAAATAATTTGTATAACACTGTAACTTGCATGTTGTAGGAGAGGATACATTTCTAAAAATTATTGTAGAAATAAACCGCATTAATTCATTTCAAATGAATGACACTACTTATGCTTCACATGTTGCAGGAAAAAAATGACAGGAGATTACTCAAAGAGCAGCCTAAACACTAGTATGGACCTAGCCAGTATGGTGAAGCAAGCTGAGAGTCTTTTGCTAATGTCCCAGATATATACTAGATGATAGAGTAGAAATATGATTAGAAAATATTCTATTCGAAAAAAATGTTCTATGTGAAAGAAGAAATAGTTATACATGAGTGATGTATGAAAATTGTAGAAATTTTTGTCGTAATTGTTTGTAGTATTAAAACTTTGTTAAAATAAAAATTTTATTCGTTTATTTTACTTTGTGATATACACTATTACTAAAATGAATACATTTAATATGTAATATCTATAAGCTGTAATTTTTTTTATAGATTTATGGATCTATTGCAACAGGCATATACTGTTGCAAAATGATCTGTTGCAACAGCAAAAGCCTGTTGCAAAAAAGGATACTGCAACATCTTATTGCAACAGGCAGAAAATGTTGCGGACATTTTGCAACTTCGGCTATACCAACAGGCGCAGGCCTGTTGCAATAGGTCTACTGCAACAGATATCGCCTGTTGCGAAAAGTGTTTTTTGTTGTAGTGATTAAAATGCCTGAACACTACATTTCCCTGCCCTATGGGGCGTCAATCTGGTCTGTATAAAGACCATACCATCCATCGGCCCCGCAGTGCCGATATATCCGAGGTGCCTCGCTATCCATTATCCACATAAGTAAAACGTCTGGGCGTGCAAAAGCCAGACACCACTCCTAGCTAGAGGGAAACGCATGCCCTCCCTGAGTCCTCTCCCGTTTCTGGTTCACACCGGGGTGCGAGGCTCGCGAATTAACGTTATACACAAAGCTATGTTATATTAAAGCCTTGCTTTGATCATCAACCACAAGACTCTTCTTTTCAACAAAAGCCTTGATCATTTGCATCTCAGCAAGCCACACAGGAAATTCACGCTACGCAACTGATTTCTATCAATCACACAGAATGAAATCCGATGTCAGACACACATCCATTTACAAGTTCGTTCTGGGTCTGAACAAAACCGGAGGCACCTTATTCCTCGTCCCATATGTCCAATACAGGAAAGAGATCCTCGCATATTCGATCAATCTCCATGTACGTCTGGACGATCACCACTTATTACCTTGTCTTGGGTGTACACCCCAATCAAGACATTAGTAATCATCCAAACGATGTGAAGACCTCCGGTCTTCAACCACCGTTTTCATCGTCGACTCATCACCGATTCGGTTATTCATAATGGGACAAACCCGGCCCTTCCGAATAACTCGCGTATATAATAAGCAAGTGCTACACAAACACAAAATACGCCTCATTCCAATTCAGAATATTCTTTTATTCAAATATTCTCATACTTTGGGAAAGGTTCCCATTAATTTTATCAAAGATAAATTCTTTAAATTTATTCTTTATTCTTCCTTTGGATATCAATTCAAACCAAATTAAGGTTTATCCAAACTAGTCGAGATTAGCGAACCTTACCGAAGTAATCGTTTGTTTAATTTCCCAATCCCAACCTATTCATCCCATGAAATAAAACTGGCAATACTTCATATCTAACACCACGGTGTTATCGGTAAAATTAATTACCATTTCACGTTCAAATCTTATTAAAGATTTAACTATCGCTTGGAGCAAAACTAGTGATACTCCATTCTCGGTCATTTCTTGGATTTGATAATTTTATTTATCAGATTCACCTTTTAATCGAATTAAAGATTCATTAAAAATCTAATTCATTTTTAATCTCAAAAATCATTACTTAATGATTATTCAAAGTTAAGAAATTAATCTTATCTTTAACTGGGTTAAAGAACTAATGTCATTTAAAAAGCAGTTCACAATAAACCCGAAATCTCATTCCATTAATTATGGAATCTTCACGGAAAAACAAATCAATATATATTCGATATCAATTCCCGTATCCAACCAATAATATAAACGGAATAACGGCAAAGCCTTTTAAATTCCACATATATTAACAGTCTTCCTCCACAGAAGTTCACTTCGATTATTATCAAATCGAATTCCATCCCATTCCAATATATTAAATTGGAAAACTTTACTTCGGAAAATTTCCATTAAATCTTAATAAAAAGATTTATAAATTACAAATCATATTCCACTGTAAATCGAGTTAAAGAACGAATGTCGTTAAAAACACAGTTCACAAGAAGGCCAATTCACATTCCGTTTCAATTCCAATTAAATGTTAATTAATTGGTAATTCTTCTCTACATCTTAATTAAAAGATTTATTATTTTCACATGGGGTTTAAGAAAAGTGTTTCCGAAGACCCCATCCCATCAGTCTCTAACCTAAAATTAGTAAGAGAACAATTTCCTAAGTATTAATCCCGAAGGCCGAAACCAACATCAGATCAATACCCAGGAAACCATTCAACTTAACTAATCTCTAGTTAGTTTCTAATTTTCTTAACTCCATTGGGTTTAAAAACAGTATTATTAAAGATACCATTCATGACAAACCCAAAATCTCATTCCACTGTTAATTAAGTTAAATAACAAGTGTTATTTAAAACATCGTTCATAATAAACCCTAAAATCAATTTCAATTCAATTCCAATTAAATGTCAATTAATTGGCAAATTCCTTTTAAATCTTATTTAAAAGATTTATTCTTTTCTCATTTGGGTTTAAGAACAGTTTTAACGAAGACACCGTTCACGACAAAGCCAAAATTCAATTTGATATTAAATACAAGGCTCTGAATAGAAAATATATCGGCTTATATTCAATATCAAATTCTCAAATCAACAGATATCGTATTGGAATAACGAGATATACATCTTCCAAATTCCTCCACAATATTCGTATAATCACGGAATCCTATATCGAAATATTCCAAAGATAATTTCGATTCAAATCCAATCCAATTCATATATTGGAAATTCTGGTTATATTAAAATCCATTCTCAATCCAATTTATTTTAAAAAAAATAATTGGATTATAATTCTAGTTCATAACTAGTTCATTTTGATAAAAATATGTTTTTATCTTTTCAAATATGGAATTTTTCATCCCAATTCTTTTCAAACCATTTATTATGATTTTACACAAATTATTAATATTTTTAATAATTTTATCAAGGCCCGTGCAGTCGCTTTCCATAAACGACCATCGAACTGCACTTATAGCGACCTTTTCCAAATTTGATTTGGACATAATTCCAAACCCAACAGTTAGATTTCAAATTTCTTGTATTCGTTAGAAAACTCTTTTCGATACGAACCCAACGGTTCCGGTTTTAGGAGAATCCGACGGTCGGATCTCCCGTAATGTCCATTTGAAATCAATGATCGAAATTCCCGAACTGCCGCGGCGCGACGTGTTCTTTTCAGGCCATTTAATATATATAGTATATATATTATATATATTTCGTCGATTTCCATTAAAAGCGTATTTTATAAATCGTTTTAAAATGATTCTAACTTCATTTTCAATTTTAAATCAAAATTGAATATTCCATATCATTAATATGTAAATGATAATATTTTCAAAACATTAGATTATGAAATCATTTCCCTTTCGATATTCATTATAAAAATGAATAAAATCGATATAAATATCATTCACATCAAAATTGCGTTAATCTAATCAACACGACTTTATATATTTAAATATATTCGTGTCCATCCCAAATCGGACATTAAAATCAAATTTTGATCTTTAACTGAATATTATTTTAAAATATTCGTTATTTTAAAATATTCATTCATTTTGAACTGGAATCAGACACAAACAATTACCATATAATGTTGATTATATGGATTCCATACAACGCATGTACACAACAGCAATGATAAACAATCAACCATCATCCAGAGTGCATCTTACACTGTATAAGCATTAAATATAAATAACTAAAGCTTACAACAGTTTGTCAACCAATCGATCGACATACAACTAAACATTTGGGATTAGTATACGTCAAATACCATCCCAATACCCGTGTGGGGTTTCAGTCAACAAATACTGAACATTATTTGTGTAGTTGGGCGATGTGTAAAATTTATCGTCCCAATTAATATCAGTTAAATGGGTGTACATGAACAAATTGTCCGATTTATAAATGAATATTTATTTATTCATATACATGTTAAAAATTATATTTTAACGATAAATAATTTATTTCAACACATGAATATTTTATTTTATTCAACATATGAATATCTTTATTTTCCATTCCACATCACAAACCAAATTCACACCAACAAATCAATCCAAACACACAACCAAACTAGTCGTCCATGGTCTGCGGACGACGGGGACAATTCATATATGCAGTTATAAAATAAATAACTGTACAAAGAATTCAGTGAGAGAGTTTTCACCTTTGGGATCCACTCCTCCATTTCATTTCTGAATTTCTGAATAGTTGGGATTTGCCCGAAATTCAATGCAATCCTTTTCACGCTGTTCATAGTAAAATCACATTTTTATTATGATGATTATATATTTAAAATCACATTTTTATATCGCTATTGTATTAAAAAAACATACTTTTATTTCTACTTCATATGTATAAAAATCGAATTTTTATCGCTACTTTATATATATAAAAAAATCGAATTTTTATTGCTACTTCATATAAGTAAAAATCGAATTTTTATCGCTACTTCATATATGTAAAAATCGAATTTTTATCGCTACTTCATATATGTAAAAATCGAATTTTTATCGCTACTTCATATATGTAAAAAACGAATTTTCATCGCTACTTCATATATGTAAAAATCGAATTTTTATCGCTACTTCATATATGTAAAAATCGAATTTTTATCGCTACTTCATATATGTAAAAATCGAATTTTTACCGCTACTTCATATATAAAAATCATAATTTTCTTCTATAAAAAATCAAATCTTTCTTCTATTAAAAATATAAACTTTTCTCGTTTAAAAATCTAAACTTTTCGCTATTATAAATCTCATCTTTGCATTGTTAAAAATCATTTTTTTTTTTTTTTAAATTTAACTATAAGAATGATAATAATTAAATAAATTAAAAACACTCACATTTTATTGTAGAAATCCAATCTTGGTTGCTGAAGATCGTCAGAATCGGTGCGAGGGGGTGGCGCCTTCACTGGCGGCGGCTAGGGTTTCGCGCGGTGGTGGATTTTTGGCCTGAGGCGGCATCTCTAGTGTTAAGGGGCACCAGGGTTTGGAAAGGGGGAGGTGAGGGTTCTCTGGAACTGAAGAAGGGGGGAGGAGGAGGAGATGGAGGGCCCAGCGGCGGTCAGACGGTGGTCGGAGGCCTGGGTGTCGACGAGATCGAGAGGCGCGGTTGTTTTTTTTCTTTCTGAAATGAAATCGACGGGGGAGAGGGGGCTAAGGGAATAAATGAGTTGACCAATATATATATATATAATTAATTTAATTTATATAAAGTTACTTTTTCTTTTGAACCCCAAATCGAACCCATCGACTGTCGTCCCTAGCTAATTACCCCCATTTCGAACACAATGGGATATGTCCCTTAAGCCAGTTTGACTGTTTCGATCAGTTTTCGTTAAATTTACAATACAAATTAATTTAACGTTCAAAATTGATTTCAACGCAAATTTCTATTTACCGGGGCCACATATGGACTTCAGAAATTCCAAAAAATAAATCTGGCTATGTTTTGACGATACGGTCCTATCAAAACTAATTTCGTCAAATTTGAAGTCCGTTTGAAAAATGACCATTTTCTGGTAGATCCAAATTGACTAAAACTGTTCAAACACGTTTTCTTTTACCACACTCACGTATTGATTCCAAAAATTATGAATTTTGGAATTTAGCAATAATTCAACTTTCCGGATCCAACAAAAGTGGTTTCGTCGAAAACGGAGGTCGTTTGCAAAATGTCTATTTTTAAGGGCTATATTTCTATAGCGACTATTCTGAATTTTCAACTGGACATAACTTTTTATTCCCGCTATGAAATTTGGATTTTTCGGATTCGTTGGAAAGATATTTTCAAATAGATTCAAATATTTCTAGTCTTGCTAAAATCCGGTTTATTTTGAATCTTGTACATTAATTTGAAATTTAAAATCGAATTTTCAAACTACCGCGCCATTTTCAATTCCCTTTATAATTAAAATAAATATTTATATTCTAACTTCGATGCAAATAAATATATACGTTCTAATTCTATTCAAAATAAATTTCTAGTCGTTATTATTTAAAATATATCATTTTAAATATTCTAAATTCATTAAAATTGCCAAAATAAAAATTTTAAATTGGTTCTAATTTTCTGGGTTGTTACAATCTTCCCCACTTAAAATCTTTTCGTCCTCGAAAAGGAAAGGAGTTAAAAGTTGTTTTACAAACCAACTCAACTTTCATTCTGGCTTTCATTCTTCAACTTTTCAGTTTCTAGGAAATTTCAAATTCTTCAATAATTTGGCTAACACCCTAAATTTTCGAAAAATTTCACCATAACCTCCTTTGTATGGGGAGCACCGGGAAAATCCCCAAACCGCCACATAGGCCCTCTCACCTCAAAAAGAAAAAGAAAAAGCCAAGCGGCTAGCCAATCGGCTCATAAAATCATCCAAATCCAAGAAATTAGTAAACATGTACCTATTTGTCGGTTATACAATTTTATTCCTCTTCTTAGCTTACTTTATATGACCTTTGTATATACATGTATATGCATGCAATTTCAATCAGTTTTCAAATCAGTCCAATATTTGATTCAATTTTGCTTAATGGTTCAAAATTTTAATTAATCAAACAACACAACCAACAATCGATTAATTGATTAATTTTCAAACTCATAACTTTGATATATATACACAAAATCATGTTTTTGGTGCCAATTCACAACAATTACCCTATCTAGTTTTGGTTCTCACACCAGTCTAATGGAAATATATAGATATCCCACTTTCGAAACTTGAACACAAACTGCTGATGCTACATAGTCATCAACAGAATCATCTCCGGCCGACTAGAGCGTGATTCTATATCTATCCAATATATTAAAACTTCGAATATATGTTCATGACGCGTATATGCAAAATCTCATATACTCGATTGTCCAAAATAAAATAAAATAATATACTCAAATACATATATAATTAGATTATATTTTCAAAGCTAAATTTGATTTTAAAATTTTCACTCTTCACACTCGTTCTAGGATACTACCGATCTCATCTCTAACGAGTCATTCTTATTGGATATTACTAATCCAATCTCTGATAAATTCTTTCATTTGGTTCTAATGTGTCTTGTTCTCCGAGCTCTGTAAACCAAAGCTCTGATGCCAAATGAAGCGACCCAAACTTCCCCATGAAGGAAAGCCTGGATTGAGTTGAGAACACGAAAAATCAGAACACAAACAGAAGAACATTTCATTGCCTATTACAACATTTTACATCAGAGTATAAGAATATACAAAGTGTGAACATATATTATACATTAGAAAAATATCAGAGATTTACAAGTTACAATGCAGTGGAAAATAATACAAAACACAACTGAAAGAGATACACAGGCATAGAGATTTATGAATACCATTCCAATTGTAAACCAGGATCCCGTGAATATAAATCTGCAAAACCAAAGCTACTAGCTGCCCGTGTGGAAAATAGGGGCACCCAGAGGTTAGGTTAAAACAATAGACTCCAGGTCAGTTATGTGACTAGTGTGAGAACTAAAAACAGTTATTTAATATTTACTTTAAAATTAAAGTAAATCAAGGGACCACGCCGTATAACACGGAACGGGTTTCCTCCCAAGAATATCAGTGCATAAAACAAACAACGCAATTCTCTTGGAAAAATGAAGCTATTATAAGACTCAGGTCCCATCACACAATGCAACGCAAGCCGGAGGATAGAGTTTTCCCTTATAATAGCCAAATATGCTTTGTACGTTTAAAACAAATCATTTGATACTATTATAAGTGCATAGTGTATAAAATAACTTCAAATATAAATGTATCAATCCTAGACGGCATGGGTACCATATATCATGTCGCCAATACTAGGCTTTACAATCAAAAATGAAATGTCATGTATTGGAAGTTGGATTTCCATCTGTGAACCAAGGAAAGGGATTGTTCTTACTACTTCGAGACTCTCTAGCCCGAGCCCCAGGCAAGTACTCAGTCAAGCCTTTAGACCGTCAGGGTCGGTCCACTTGATGTAGATTAAAATGCCTGAACACTGCGTTTCCCCGCCCCATGGGGTGTCAATCTGGTCTGTATAAAGACCATACCATCCATCGGCCCTACAGTGCCGATATATCTGAGGCGCCTCACTATTCATCATCCACATAAGTAAAACGTATGGGCATGCAAAACCCAGACACCACTCCTAGCTAGAAGGAAACGCATGCTCCCTGAGGTCCTCTCCCGTTTCTGGTTCACACCGGGGTGCGAGGCTCGTGAATTAACGCTATACACAAAGCTATGCTATATTAAAGCCATGCTTTGATCATCAACCACAAGACTCTGCATTTCAACAGAAGCCTTGATCCTTTGCATCTCAGCATGCCACGCTGGAATTCATGCTATGCAACCGATGTCTATCAATCATACAGAATGAAATCCGATGTCAGACACACATCCATTTACAAGTTTGTTCTGGGTCTGAACGAAACCGGAGGCACCTTATTCCTCGTCCTATAGGTCCAATTTAGGAGAGAGGTCCTCGCATATCCGGTCGATCTCCAAGTACGTCTGGACGATCACCACTTATTACCTTGTCTTGGGTGTACACCCCAATCAAAACATTAGTAATCATCCAAACGATGTGAAGACCTCCGGCCTTCAACCACCGTCTTCATTGTCGCCTCATCGCTGATTCAGTTATTCAGAATGGGATAAACCCGGTCTTTCCGAATAACTCGCGTATATAATAAACAAGTGCTACACAAACACAACATACGCCTCATTCCAATTCTGAATATTCTTTTCTTCAAATATTCTTATACTTTTGGAAAGGTTCCCATTAATTTTATCAAAGATAATTTTTTTAAAATTTATTCTTTAATCTTCCTTTGGATATCAATTCAGACCAAATTAAGGTTTATCCAAACTAGTCGGGATTAGCGAGCCTTACCGAAGTAATCGTTTGTTTAATTTTCTAATCCCAACCTATTCATCCCATGAAGTAAAACTGGTAATACTTCATATCTAACACCATGGTGTAATCAGTAAAATTAATTACCATTTCACATTCAAATCTAATTAAAGATTTAACTATTGCTTGGAGCAAAACTGGTGATACTCCATTCTCGATCATTTCTTGAATTTGATAATTTTAGTTATCAGATTCACCTTTTAACCTAATTAAAGATTCATTAAAACTCTAATTCAGTTTTAATCTCAAAAATCATTACTTAATGATTATTCAAAGTTAAGAAATTAATCTTATCTTTAATTGGGTTAAAGAACTAATGTCGTTTAAAACATGGTTCACAATAAACCGAAAATCTCATTCCATTAATTATGGAATCTTCATGGAAAAACAAATTAACATATATTCGATATCAATTCCCGTATCCGACCAATAATATAAACGGAATAACGGTAAAGCCTTTTAAATTCCATATATATTAACAGTCTTCCTCCACAGAAGTTCACTTCGATTATTATCAAATCAAATTCCATCTCATTCCAGTATATTAAATTGGAAAACTTTACTTCGGAAAATTTCGATTAAATCTTAATAATAAGATTTATAAATTCCAAATCACATTCCATTGCAAATCGAGTTAAAGAACGAATGTCGTTAAAAACACAGTTCACAATAAACCCAATTCACATTTCATTTCAATTCCAATTAAATGTTAATTAATTGGTAATTCTTCTCTACATCTTAATTAAAAGATTTATTCTTTTCACACGGGGTTTAAGAACAGTGTTACTGAAGACCCCATCCCATCAGTCTCTAACCGGAAATCAGTAAGAGAACAATTTCCTAAGTATTAATCCCGAAGGCCGAAACCAACATCAGATCAATACCCAGGAAACCATTCAACTTAACTAATCTCTAGTTAGTTTCTTATTTTCTAAACTACATTGGGTTAAGAACAGTATTATTAAAGATACCATTCATGACAAACCCAAAATCTCATTCCATTGTTAATCGGGTTAAAGAACAAGTGTTATTTAAAACACCGTTCACGATAAACCAAACCAATTTCAATTCAATTCCAATTAAATATCAATTAATTGGTAAATTCCTTTTAAATATTATTTAGAAAATTTATTCTTTTCTCATTTGGGTTTAAGAACAGTGTTAATGAAGACACCATTCACGACAAACCCAAAATCCAATTTGATATTAAATACAAGGCTCTTAATAGAAAATATATTGGCTTATATTCAATATCAAATTCTCAAATCAACAAATATCGTATTGGAATAACGATATATATATGTTCCAAATTCCTCCACAATATCCGTATAATCATGAAATCCCATATCGAAATATTCCGAAGATAATTTCGATCCAAATCCATTCTAATTCATATATTGGAAATTCTGGTTATATTAAAACGCATTCTCAATCCAATTTATTTATTTAAAAATAATTGGATTATAATTCCAGTTCATAACTTGTTCATTTAGATAAAAATATGTTTTTATCTTTTCAAATATGGAATTTTTCATCCCAATTCTTTTTAAACCATTTATTATGATTTTACACAAATTATTAATATTTTTTAATAATTTTATCAAGGTCCGTACAGTCGATTTCCATAAACGGCCATCGAACTGCACTTACAACGACCTTTTCCAAATTTGATTTGGACATAATTCCAAATCCAACCGTTAGATTTCAAATTTCTTGTATTCATTAGAAAACTCTTTCCGATACGAACCCAACAGTTCCGGTTTTAGGAGAATTCGACGGTCGGATCTCCCGTAATGTCCATTCGAAGTCAATGGTCGAAATTCGCGAACTGCCGCGGCGTGGCACATTCTATTCAGGCCATTTAATATATATAGTATGTATATTATATATATTTCGTCGATTTCCATTTAAAACATATTTTATAAATCGTTTTAAAACGATTCTAACTTTATTTTCAATTTTAAATCAAAACTGAATATTCCATATCATTAATATACAAATGATAATATTTTCAAAACATTAGATTTTGAAATCATTTCCTTTTCGATATTCATTATCAAAATAAATAAAATCGATATAAATATCGTTCACGTCAAATGACGTTAATCTAATCAACATGCTTTATATATTTAAATATATTCGTGTCCATCCCAAATCGGACATCAAAATCAGATTTTGATCTTTTACTGAATATTATTTTATAATATTCGTTATTTTAAAATATTTGTTCATTCTGAACTTGAATCAGACACAAACAATTACCATATAATGTTGATTATATGGATTCCATACAACGCATGTACATAACAGCAATGATAAACTCTCAACCATCATTCAGAGTGCATCCTACACTGTATAAGCATTAAATATAAATAACTAACGCTTACAACAGTTTGTCAACCAATCGATCGACATACAACTAAACAATTGAGATTAGTGTACGTCAAATATCATCCCAATACCCGTGTGGGGTTTCAACCAAAAAATACTAAACATTATTTGTGCAGTTGGGCGATATGTAAAATTTATCGTCCCAATCAATATCAGTCAAATGGGTATACATGAACAAATCGTCCGATTTGTAAATGAATATTTATTTATTCATATACACGTTAAAAATTATATTTTTAACGATAGATAATTTATTTTAACGCATGAATATTTTATTTTATTTAGAAATATCTTTATTTTCCATTCCACATCACAAACCAAATTCACACCAATAAATCAATCCTGACACACAACCAAAAAAGTCGTCCATGGTCTGTGGACGACGGGAAGCAATTCATATATGCAGTTATAAAATAAATAACTGTCCAAAAAATTCAGTGAGAGAGTTCTCACCTTTGAGATCCACTCCTCCATTTCATTTCTGAATAGCTGGGATTTGCCCGAAATTCAACGCATTCATTTTCACGTTGTTTATAGTAAAAATCACATTTTTATTATGATGATTGTATATTTAAAATCACATTTTTACATCGCTGTTATATAAAAAAACATATTTTTATTTCTACTTCATATATATAAAAATCGAATTTTTATAGCTACTTTATATATATAAAAAAATCGAATTTTTACCGCTACTTCATATATGTAAAAATCGAATTTTTACCGCTACTTCATGTATGTAAAAATTGAATTTTTACCGCTACTTCATATATGTAAAAATTGAATTTTTACCGCAACTTCATATATGTAAAAATCGAATTTTTACCGCTATTTCATATATGTAAAAATCGAATTTTTACCGCTACTTCATACATGTAAAAATCGAATTTTTATCGCTACTTCATATATGTAAAAATCGAATTTTTATCGCTACTTCGTATATAAAAATCATAATTTTCTTCTATTAAAAAAATCAAATATTTCTTCTATTAGAAATCTAAACTTTTCTTGTTTAAAAATCAAAACTTTTCGCTATTAAAAATCTCATCTTTGCGTTGTTAAAAATCATTTCTTTTTTTCTAATTTAACTATAATAATAATAATAATAATTAAATAAATTAAAAACACTCACATTTTATTGTAGAAATCCAATCTTGGTTGCTAAAGATCGTCGGAATCGGTGCAAGGGGGTGGCGCCTTCACTGGCGGCGGCTAGGGTTTCGCGCGGTGGTGGATTTTTGGCCTAAGGCAGTGGCTCTAGGGTTAAGGGGCATCGGGGTTTAGAAAGGGGGAGGTGCGGGTTCTTTGGAACTAAAGAAGGGGGGAGGCGAAGGAGATGGAGGGCCCGGCGGCGGTCACGACGGTGGTCGGAGGCCTGGGTGTCGGCGAGATCGAGAGGCGCGGTTTTTTTTTTTTTTTGAAATGAAATCGACGGGGGAGAGGGGGCTAAGGGAATACATGAGTTGACCAATATATATATATATAATTTAATTTCTATAAAGTTACTTTTTCTTTTGAACCCCAAATCGAACCCACCGACTGTCGTCCTTGGCTAATCACCCTCATTACGAACACAATGGGATATGCCCCATAAGTCAGTTTGACCGTTTCGATCAGTTTTCGTTAAATTTACAATATAAATTAATTTAACATTCAAAATTGATTTCAATGCACATTTCAATTTACCAGGGCCACATAAGGACTCCAAAAATTCCAGAAAAATAAATCTGGCTATGTTTTGACGATACAGTTCTATCAAAACTAATTTCGTCAAATTTGAAGGCCGTTTGAAAAATGGCCATTTTCTGGTCGATCCAAATTGACTAAAACTGTTCAAACACGTTTTCTTTTGCCACGCTCACATATTAATTCCAAAAATTATGAATTTTGGAATTTAGCAATAATTCAACTTTCCGGATCCAACAAAAGTGGTTTCGTCGAAAACAGAGGTCGTTTGTAAAATGACTATTTTTAAGGGCTATATTTCTATTGCGATTATTCTGAACTTTCAACTAGACATAACTTTTTATTTCCGCTATGAAATTTGGATTTTTCGGATTCTTGGAAAGATATTTTCAAATAGATTCAAATATTTCTCATTTCGCTAAAATCCGGTTTATTTTGAATTCTGTACATTCACTTGAAATTTGAAATCGAATTTTCAAACCACCGCGCCATTTTTAATTCCCTTTATAATTAAAATAAATATATATTCTAACTTCGATTCAAATAAATATATACGTTCTAATTTTATTCAAAATAAATTTCTGGTCGTTATTATTTAAAATAAATCATTTTAAATATTCAAAATTCATTAAAATTGCCAAAATAAAAATTTTAAATTGGTTCTGATTTTTCGGGTTGTTATAGAGTATTATAGGTGCTTCTCCTTGATTGTAGCATGGTCTAGTCTTCCTTTTGGTTAACCGTACTTGTTTTAGTAGTTTTATATTTCATTTATTTGAGATTGTGACTCTTATGTGTACATATTCTTTTCAGTCGTACATGTATCTATTATTTTATGATATAGTGGATCTTGCATGACCACGTATATTATGACCACCATTTCCGTAGTGTTATTCATATTTATTTCCGCCTTAGTGATATGAATATATGTCTGACTCTGATTTTATTGTTATGTATTTTATATTGCTTTCCGAATTATATACAGCCACTGTGTAATAGTTTTGAATTTGATTTAGACGTGCCGGATTTCCTCATGAGATTTAAAAAGTTAGACCACATTATTCGACATATTTAACACCCGTTCAAAGCTAATATATAGATGGTCGCTCCTCAACCGCCTTATTCTTCGGCTTAATTGGCACCAGTGCTTGCAATGGCCTTGACTAACGCGAGTATAGAGGTGGGGCGTTACAGGATTTCACTCAGAAGGCTTATTTATTTAAAGTAATAAATTTTAATGACAACACTTCTAAAAAAAATTAATTTTAAAGATAATTTTATCAAAAAAAGATGAATTTATCATTTTCAGTTATATATAAATAATGGTAAATGATTTATCATTTAACCGTATAACTTAAAAACTAAAATAATTTATCTTTTTACCGTAAAATTATCTTGAAGGTTATTATTAAGTACCGTCCTTAAAACTAAGCATCCAAAGAAAAGCCCTTCGATCTAATAATCACATAGCAACATTTCAAGGGGATCCGATCAATCAAAGTGGCTGCTACTCAACGTGAGTTTGTTCACACCACTTTTTGATAGTGTGAACGAAACATTAATTTTGATTGGTGGAATTAAGAGGGATTCATTCGGACTCTCCTGATTTTCACCAATGAAAACCGGTGTTTTGTTCACACTACCCTAAAAAGTGTAAACAAACATTCCATTGGATTATAAGTAGCCGTTGGCTAATTGTTTCACATATTGAAGGTCAAAATGGGGACCCACGCCATTTCCTTTTACCTTTGGTCCAACAACAGGTTTTGGCCTAGCCGCCTAAAGTCGGTTCAAAACCGGCTCTCCTGTTCTCTCCTGTTTTCTCTTTTTCTTTCTCTCCAAGACTCTTATTTAACTTCTATTTTACTGAAATTGGCAGCAAAATATTAGCCTATAGCTGGATTAAAATTTCGTAATTGTGTTTTTTCATGTATCTTATTTTATACTTATCAGGGTTCAGGTAGGGTTTGTTCATGCAGACGGAGGCGGCGGCAAGCGATCTTAGCGGCGGCACACACAATTACCATCGCCGGAATCAACATCATCAGCAACAACTTGGAACGTTGTCGCATTTAATAGCGGGAGGTCTCGCCGGAGCTGTTAGCAAGACATGTACTGCGCCGCTTGCTAGGCTTACAATATTGTTCCAGGTATTTTTTTTTATATATAAATAATAAATAAATAAAAACAAAACTAAGCTTTGAGGGTAATTATCGGTGTTGGTTTTGGTATCTGGTATGGATATTGGAACTGTTTCGGTTGTGTGGCAATTCTGTAATTGACAGTGTGTACGAGGCTGCATTCTCTGTTGTTGGTATTCCTTACGTTCACATTGTACAAGTATTGAACTTTTTTACCCCCTTTTTCCCCTTTTTCCTTTCAAACTCACTAATGACAGCTGATAGCAGTGGTATGCCATTTGGTTTTGCAATTAAAGGTCATGGATTCTGTTGGGTTCCCTCCTAATTTATTGGAAAGCTCAACAATTATTATTGGAAGATGTGTAGTCACATCAAATTTCTATGCATATTTTATGTAAACCCAATGGAAACGTTATTTCCAAGGAAGAAGTTTGAAAGCCACATTGTGAGAGAACCTTTTGTATTCCACCCCTATATATATGAGTGTGAGAGAGTGTGTAAAAATATATAAAAAGAAAGAGAGAAATACACAATAAGAGAGATAGCTTGAGAAGTCTTTATCCTCAAGCTTGAGTGAGCCACTGAGTGTGAGATATATACAAGTTCTTGTAATCCTACTATCATCTTATAGTGGAAGAATTGGACTTCTAGTCCCGCGGTTTTTCCCTCATTGGGTTTTCCGCGTAAGCAATTCTCTTGTGTTTTTTTTTTATCTGTTAATTGTTTTACTGCACTTCACGTTTAAGCTTATCTACACAGAGGAAATATAAAGTTTTTACTCAACAGTGGTATCAGAGTTTGGTTCAGTAATATATATTTCCTTCTTGTGTAAGCTAAAATGGAGACTACCATTACACATGATGGTGAAATGTTTAAGCTCACTGCAGAGAATTTTTCTTACTGGAAGCCAATGATGGAAGATCATTTGTACTGCAATGATTTGTACGAGCCAATCACAAAAGCAGATAAGCCGGAAGGAAAGCCCGAAAAAGATTGGGAACTTTTGAATCGGAAAGCAGTTGCCATGATCCGAAAATATATGGATCAAAGTTTATTCGAGCATGTATCTACTTATACTAATGCCTATCAGTTGTGGGAGAAACTTAAATCTATGATTCAAAAGAAGACACCTCAGAACAAAGCTCATCTAGTAAGACGATTGGTTAAATCGGAGTACAAAGATGGTCAAAGCATGATTGAGCATCTAAACAGTTTTAAGGGCTTAGTAAACAAGTTAACCAAGATTGAAATGAAGATAGATGATGAACTGCAAGCCTGTCTTCTTTTAAGCTCTCTACCTGAGAGTTGGGATACTTTGGTTGTTACTCTAAGTAACTCAGCTCCAGAAGGAAAACTCACCATGGTTGCGGATAGCCTTCTAAATGAAGAGGCAAGAAGAAAAGAGCGTGGAACAACACAAAACGAGGCTCATATAGCAGAGAATCGTGGAAGAAGTGAATTTCATGGAAGATATAAAAACAAGGGACATGATAAGTCAAGAGGACGCTCCAAATCCCGCTCCAGAATCACTTGTTATTATTATGGCAAACCAGGTCATAAAAAATCTGAATGTCGTAATTTTAAAAGAGATCAAAAAAATGGAACTGTGAAGCCAGATCAAGTTGACCCGAGAAAGAAGGAAGAACAAAACACTACAGCAGTTGCAGTCGAAGAAGAATCAGATGTATTCTTTATTGGAGATGACAATTATCTCAATTTGACTTATGATGACAATATATGGATTGTCGACTCAGGTGCTTCCTTTCACTTTACTCTACATGAATGGTTATTTTCTTTTTAAAAGGTAATTTTGGTACTGTTAAAATGGGTAATCAAGTTACTAGCAAAATTATTGGCATAGGAGATGCTCATTTGAAAACTAACACTGGTTGCAAGCTCATATTGAAGGACGTAAGACATGTTCCAGATATGCGCCTCAATCTAATATCTGCAGGTAAGCTTGATGACGCTGGTTTAGTTAATCAATTTGGTTCTGGAAAATGGAAACTCTCAAATGGAAACATGGTCATTGCTCGAGGCAAAAAGGAGGGCTCTTTGTATTTAACACGTGGTTGCTTACGCAATGAAGCCAATGTTGTCCATGATGATTCAACATTGGAACTATGGCATAAGAGATTAGGACACATAGGCGAAAATGGATTGCAAATACTTGCCCAAAAGGAGCTGATCCCTGAAGCGAAAGGCAAAACACTTGAACCTTGTATTGATTGTTTGGCTGGGAAACAACATAGAGTTTCCTTTTATAGATTAAACAGACCATCAAGAAGAAAACATATTCTTGATTTAGTACATACTGATGTGTGCTCTATGACTGAAAAATCTCTTGGAGGTGCATTATATTTTGTAACATTTATTGATGATCACTCAAGAAAGGTTTGGGTGTATTTGTTAAAAACAAAAGACAATGTACTTGCGGCTTTTAAAGAGTTTCATGTCATGGTGGAACGACAAACAAACAAGAAGTTGAAGTGTGTCCGAGCTGATAATGGTGGTGAATATTGTGGTCCATTTTGAAGAGTACTGCAAGACATTTGGCATCCGTCTTGAGAAAACACCTCCAAAGACGCCTCAACTAAACGGTGTTGCTGAGAGAATGAATCGAACTATCGCAGAAAGAGTTCGATGTATGATATCTCATGCTAAACTCTCTAAATCATTCTGGGGAGAAGCTGTGTGAAGACTGCTGTTGATATAATTAATCTCTCACCATCAGGTCCACTAAACAAAGGCATTCCAGATGAAGTTTGGTCAGGCAAGAAGATCTCTTATGACCACTTGAAGGTGTTTGGTTGTCTTGCATTCGTTCATATTCATAAAGATGAGCGAGCTAAAATTGACTCAAAAACCAAGCAGTGTATTTACTTTGGTTCACCTAAAAAGGAGTTTGGATATCGGTTATGGGACTCAGTTAAAAGAAAGATTATTAGAAGCCGGGATGTTATCTTCTTTGAAAACAAAACAATAGAAGATCTTAAGCAAGCAGAGAAGTCCAGACCTAAGCAAATAATATATTCAGATCCTGCACCATCATCTGTGATGCAAGATGCAGGTGGAAGGCAAGAGGAGGAGCCTAATCATAATGGGTTGCAAAGACAACATGAAGTTACTGAACAATCAACTGAAGAACCACTCATCGCATGAACAATCTCAGTCAAATGAAGAAATGACAGATGAAACAAATGCTACAACACAACCTCCACTACGACGTTCTATAAGAGAAAGACGTGCTTCTACTAGATATCCTAGAGATGAGTATGTGGTAATCGCTGATAAGGGGGAGCCTCAAAGTTACAAACAAGCTATAACCAGTGAACACAAAGGAGAATGAGAGAAAGCTATGCAGGAAGAAATGCAATCCTTGCATGACAATCATACATATGATCTGGTGGAGCTACCCAAGGGAAAACGAGCCTTAAAATGCAAATGGGTGTACAAGTTAAAAACAGAAGAGAAGAATAGTCTATCCAGATACAAAGCTCGAATTGTTGTTAAGAGTTGCAATCAAAAGAAAGATATTGATTTTGATGAAATATTTTCTCCCGTGGTAAAAATGTCATATATTAGTGTTGTAATGGGTTTAGCAGCTTGTTTAGACTTAGAAGTTGAACAACTCGATGTTAAAACAATATTTTTACACGGAGACCTAGAGGAAGAGATCTATATGGAGCAACCTGAGGGGTTCAAAGTCGCGGGAAAAGAACATCTTGTGTGTCGTCTCGAGAAGAGTCTATACGGTTTAAAACAAGCACCGCGCCAATGGTATAAGAAGTTCGACTCATTCATGACTCAACATGAGTTCAAGAAGACTCTATGCGATCACTGTGTCTATATAAAGAAGTATGCTGGTGGTGATTTCATCATACTTTTATTATATGTTGACGATATGTTGATTGTTGGACAGGACAAAAAGAAAATTGCAGCTCTCAAGAAGACTTTAAGCGAATCTTTTGCAATGAAAGATCTGAGAGCAGCATAGCAGATTCTTGAAATGAAAGTCACTCGTGATAGATCCAAAAGACTATTGTGGTTATCGCAAGAAAGATATATAGAGAATTTTTTTGAAAGATTTAACATGCACAAGGCCAAGCCTGTAAGTGTACCACTTGCCAACCACTTTAAATTAAGCAAGGAACACAGTCCAAAAACTGAAAATGAAATGGCTGAAATGGAGAATATCTCGTATTCTTCCGCTGTTGGCAGTTTAATGTATGTCATGATATGTACACGACCGGACATTGCATACGCTGTTGGAGCCGTGAGTTGATGTTTATCAAATTCTGGAAAGCAACATTGGGCTGCTGTTAAATGGATATTTCGCTATCTTCGAGGAACAACCAGAAGATGTTTGTGCTTCGGAAAAGGAAAACCTGTGTTAAAAGGATACACAGACGCAGATATGGCAGAAGATGTTGACTCTAGAAAATCAACATCAGGATATTTGATTACTTTTTCGGAGGGAGCCGTATCTTGACAATCAGAGCTCCAAAAATGTGTTTCCTTGTCTACAACTGAAGCCGAATTCATTGCAGCTACAGAATCATGCAAAGAGATGATATGGCTGAAAAACTTCTTGTTAGAATTGGGCCAAAAACAAGAAAGTTATGATCTCTATTGTGGCAATCAAAGTACAATTCAACTTGCTAAAAATTCAGCCTATCATTCCCGATCGAAACACATCGATGTTCGATATCACTGGATTAGAGATGCGTTGGAAGCAAAGCTGTTGCAACTCAACAAAGTTCATACTGATGATAATTGGTCAGACATGTTGATGAAGGCCATACCAACTAAGAAATTTGATGACTGTTGTGATGGTGCTGGTATGGAAGTGCTTCTTGATTAAGTCGGGAAGGGGGAGATTTGTTGGGTTTCCCTCCTAATTTATTGGAAAGCTCAACAATTATTATTGAAAGATGTGTAGTCACCTCAAATTTCTATGCATATTTTATGTAAACCCAATGGAAACGTTATTTCCAAAGAAGAAGTTTGAAAGCCACATTGTGAGAGAACCTTTTGTATTTCACACCTATATATATATGAGTGTGAGAGAGTGTGTAAAAATATATAAAAAGAAAGAGAGAAATACACAATAAGAGAGATAGCTTGAGAATTCTTTATCCTCAAGCTTGAGTGAGCCATTGAGTGTAAGATATATACAAGTTCTTGTAATCCTACTATCATCTTATAGTGGAAGAATTGGACTTCTAGTCCCGCGGTTTTTCCCTCATTGGGTTTTTCGCGTAAACAAATCTCTTGTGTTGCTGTTTTTTTTTAATCTGTTAATTGTTTTACTGCACTTCACTTTTAAGCTTATCTACACAGAGGAAATATAAGGTTTTTACTCAATAGATTCACCTAACTACGTGTTATAGCCAAGTTCAACAGAAGAAGAAGGTAATAAAATAAAATAAAATACAGGCTTAATTGGATTTAATGATGATGAAAGACCAAGTTACAGTGTCAACTCGACACATTTGTTAGTGTTGACGTTGGTTGATTTCATTTACAAATTTGAGGATGAGATGTTTGGAACCAAAAAGGCTTTATTGCTATAAATATTCTTAAAATACAGTTGTACACGTTATAGAAACGCTTACCGTATGTACGCTATCAATTATCTGTCATGCGCATAGGAACTTAGGTTTAATGATGCCACATTGTATCATGGAGCGTCTCACATTAACGTGGGGTTTCATTGTTAGAGGATGTTGATTGTACACCAGGAAACAAAGTAAATGAATCGAGGTATACTCTGAATTTGCTGGCATGCATCATGTAACATTGCTCTTGCTACAATAGAGTGTCATATTCATCTATATGACAATGGTTTCAACGGAATGATGGGGCTTTGCATTGTCTTATTAGCACTCAACAAACATGACCGAGCTAGATGACTTGATGAATCAGGATCATGTGAAGTAGTGTGTGAAAACATGTACCATATGGGGGATAGTTGGATAAGCGCTTAGCACCTCATGTTTGATACTTAAGGTGTAACCTATGATGTTGAAGACTGCCTAAGTTCTATTTTTGAATTTCTATGTTCTAGCATTCAATGTGTCGAATTGCTTCTTTTCTTATCTTGTAGTATTATTGCCTATTGGCATCTAGAAGTTTTTGATGCTTCAACATGGACTTGTATGACATATAGTATGAATGAAGGCTGTTGATGTATCACCGCATAAAGAAAGATAAGTTAAAGTAGTGTGAATAATAGCGATGAGTATTGGCAAAAGAGAATTATGATATGTCTGGGATGGAAGAAAATGAAATGGGAGCAAAGCACGGAGAAGTATAAAAGGAGGTATATCTTGGCCATTGTTTAACGTTTGAGCAAGTAATGTGAGCCAAGAGGATTAATTTTCAATTAATAATCATATCATGTATTGTTCATGCATGTATTTAGTTGTAACTGACATTATTTCTATAATATTAGCATTGCACGATATTTTGTTGTCCAAATAAACAATATAGATTGAAAAAAAAGCAACATTCCAAATCAGTATTGAAAAAAATTGATAAGTAGCTTCTGAATATTTGAATCAAAGATGTCTAGGTTCATATATATTATAAAGCTGACTAAATTTAGATATGTTAGATATGGTGATCCTTGAATCAAATCAAATATTAATTTGAACAATACAATTTTAAATAAATCCATTTTTTTTTAATTTTAATCCAACTGGTGATCCTTGAGTCAAATAAAATCTTAATTTGAACAATACTAAATTTTAAATAAATCTAATGTGCCCACACACTATAGATATTCCATATGATATTTTAAATTTAATGTGCCCACACACTATAGATTTGGGAATTCTCTTTCATGAGGGGCTAATAAAAACTTAATTTGAACAATACTAAATTTCAGATAAATCTACAAATATTTCGGGTAAATTATGATTTCCATATGATATTTTAAATTTCATGTGCCCACACACTATAGATTTGGGAATTCTCTTTCATCAAGGGCTAATATAAGGAGACAGGTCAATGGTACAGGTTTTGATCTAAGCTCAGTTTGAACCTGCTTTGTTACTGTAGCTACAGATATTGCTTTGACTACCCGAACCCAAACTCGAGCCAGCTCGATTATTGTCAAGGTGGTTGCGTATCATCTCTAGTCGGTCCGATTTGGATCTAACCCGATTATTACCTGTTCATTGTAAAAAAACATAAGTGTGTATAATGCCATTTTTACATACTTTTTTTAAAAACTTGATTTCTCCACTACCTAGTTTGTTTATAAATTTTATTAATGTATCATTTCTAAGAAGTTACAAGCTAAAGCGACAGGTATTGTATCAATACTTCAGTTAAGTATATGGTTTCTACCCAATTGGATTAAAAGGCCCAATGGTTAAACTTGAGTAATACATTCAAATATCTTACAGCTCGGGCCGCACTTGGGTTACCATTTTATTAAATGACCTTTGGGTCCGGGCTTTAATCAACCTGTGCCAAACTCGATCCATTGATAGTCCTAAATATAAGTAAAATTAAAGAAAAAAAAAATAACTACCAATGAGAACAGGCAAAATCTGAAAATTGTTAACTAACATCAGATATAATTTTCTTTATGTAAGGCAATTCAATGACAGCTTAACTCGATAGACAATTGATGCATCAACCGTGTTATCATGCAACATTTTTAAAGTCTCAATGTTTTCCTATTTCTTCAGAAACTGCAGCAATCTATTCCACTACTTGTCGAGACATTCCTTCACTTTTTTTGCATGCGGCTATTTTTGTTTTATTTGGAAGTGTCAGGACAATGTACTAAAAATAGGAATAACAATCATAGATTAGTTTACTAATGTGTCACATTTCTCAAATTGATAAATATAAATTTGCATTATTACTTTAATGGTTAATTTCATCATAATTAAAAAAGAAAGAAAAATTAGATAGGTTAACTCTTATTTATTGAGATTTGCTTCTAAGTAGTCCACTTCATGCCAAAATTACAAAAGGATTCATAATTAAGTTTTGGCAAATTAGTTTCATTGGGTTGCATTTAAGCATAGACGGATATAAATTCAGTGAAAGTTGAAAAATCAGCTGAGTGTAAATTACTTGACTGGAGCAAGGAAGGAGGATATATGGCTGCGCTGACAATGAAGGGAGAACTGGTGATGGCAACACTTTAACACTTAGGTTGTGGTTTTGGGGTTGTCTGATCAGGGTTGGATGTAAAGTTTAAAATATATTCTGTTTACCTAGTTACTGAAGTTTGCTCGTACTTATTAATGCAATGATGTAATTTCTAGAGTAGCAGGGGTTGTCTACTGGTTTCTAGAGTTTATACCAATTCATTTTCTTTTCCGAACGAAGTTCTGTGTGGTCAGATATATCCCAAGCCCCACCCTCAAATTTAAGGGCATTTTGACATGAACAAGTAATGGGCATGAACATCAAGAAAATGTGTATGATTTGTGCATCTCCATCCTGATGCATTTACAAAAAGGATAAATTTAGCTCCCTAAATTTCAGCAGGCTAAATTTTGTAGATTTAATATTTATTTACTAATTACTATGAAGTTTCCGCTATATAATATTGTCGATGCCTTATGATTTTGAATACCAGATGATGTCAGATGCCAGGTGACATCATTGTTGTAATAGTTTTCGACAATAATTCCAACTTATGTTGTGTCAAAAGTCTAGTTAGCTTATTATGTATCATGTTACTAGCACCAACGTTTGTCTTCAGTGACTAAATATGATTTGAGCTGCAGAATGACCTTTGACCTAATTGAGATCAGTCACATTACTTCTATGATGAGATGTTTTTGTTGGCTGAGTTTGTGCTACTTTAATAAACAAAGAAACATGAATTATCTTCCAAAATGCATTGCGGGAATGAGGTTAAAGAGCATCATAATTTGTTCAGTCGCTTCTCCCTTCAAACCATTGCTTATTCTTGACAATGCAATAAAGATCATACTCCTCTAGACTTCGTTTTCAAGTTATGTTATTGTGATACTATTTGTTTGATTTGATTTGATTTGATTTTGATTGGATTATTTGTAAACTACTGCTTGAAATCAATAAAGGATGGTTGGATGGAATTTGCTATTTGCGTTGCTTTGATTATTGATTTGTATGTTCCGAATGTTGATGTCACCACTGTTTATAGCCTTTTCCAATCCACATTCACTCATTCAAGTTTTTTCCAATAGATGACCGTATGTTTCTTTATTATTATTGTTATTGTTGTTCTTGTTCTTGTTCTTGTTCCTGTTCTTCTTCTTCTTCTTCTTCTTCTTCCTCTTCTTCTTCTTCTTCCTCCTCCTCTTCCTCTTCCTCTTCCTCCTCCTCCTCCTCCTCCTCCTTGTCTTATTATTATTATTATTACAATTACAATTATTATTATTATTATTATTATTATTATTATTATTATTATTATTATTATTATTATTATTATGCTAACTATTGTTTTATATTTGGTTTGATATAACTAAATTCTAATGATACCTTAGAATAAATCAAATCTCCAAGGGTAGAACGCTTTAGGCATCTCTTTCAGGTTTATGTGTGCCAACATGAAGTTTATCATGATCGTAACAGCATCATTGTATCTGAAACACAAAGAGGGATGGAGTCATGCATATTGAATTAGTAGCATATAACACTGCATATCCCTTTTGTTACAAAAATGTGATAATGTTTTTGTACATATCCTACCCCATTAGAGGTTGAAGAGAGAATTTGGACAAATAGTACTCGAGGTTTGTATGAGCGATTTTATGTTATCAACTCTCAACAAGCATTGAAATGTGAACTCATTGTATGTGAAGGAGCATATGTATTTTGCAGGAAAAATATTCTCTTCTTCTTATTTGCAATTTTAATCGCAACTTTATATTAGATACTAGACTTTAAATTGTGTCTTCAGTGAGATTTTATTCTGTATCCTCACTGGTATATTTTTGGTGTGGTAATCATTGTTGAAGGGATTTGATGTACTTGAAATATTAATGCTGCATTTGGCATGGGAATCCAAGAAAACATCTTGATAATCTTTTTTTCAGCATGGATTGGATGATTATCAGTTGTGGTTTCTATTCTTATTTGAGTTATGAATTAAAGATTGAAAATCGAATCGTAATTGGAGAGATTGATTTGAAATGTTATTAAATCGTATTATCTAAAGACTTTTGACAACAATGCTGAATTGAAAGTTTAATGAATAAGATCTGTAATGATTTGATTTATTTATTTATGTTGTTGCATACACAAAAAGCAGCTGTAATGTTAGTTAAAAAGTCAGAAGCATCATATGACCGAAAGAATAGATATGTGATCATCAACTATATTAGTTGGAGTCCCCCCACCCTCTTTTTCTTAATAATAAGCATTTGTTTTGTTCATTAGGATCACGTTTAAAGTGAAATTTATTTTGAAAGCTTAGACTCGTAATTTGATTTACCATTATATTTCTCTCTATTTTGTTCTTTAATACATCCCTCTTTATGCATTCAGGTTCAAGGCATGCACTCTGATGCTAAAACATTAACCAAGACTAGTATTTGGAAGGAAGCTTCACGTATTGCTTCTGAAGAAGGTATTAGAGCATTCTGGAAAGGAAACCTAGTCACGATTGTGCACCGCCTTCCTTATTCTTCTATCAACTTCTATGCATACGAACGCTACAAAACGGTAAGTGAAAGTTGATGTATCTTTTATACAACTAGACATTATCGTCAAAATTTACAAGAAAAACTTTTCTACGTAAAATGCTGTGTTTACAAAATCTTCAAGTGTAAAAAATGTCAATTAGTTGTAATTTTGTGCTCTTTTGATATGAATTCATTGGACGAGTAGATGTCCTCCAGTATTTTCAGGATTTTACAAAGAATTGATCGTTGTACAATAATATTCTTTTGTTTTTACTTTCACAAACCATCATATGATTGTGTAGTATCTACAACTATTGCCTGGACTAGACAATCGTGGGAATTTTGCAAGTACTGATGTTTGTGTGCGGCTGTTAGGCGGTGGTTTAGCTGGGATAACCGCTGCTTCTATTACTTATCCATTAGATCTTGTGAGAACTCGTCTGGCAGCACAGGTGGATATTTGTTAAGTTTCATATTGATTTCAAGGCTTTTACCACAAGTTTGCAGCTGCCCATTGTCTTGTTTTAATTTATTTGGTCATAGCATTTAGCATGTTTAGTCTTTAAGATACTCAAGGCCTATGTTGCATGAATAAATTTAGCACAACGTTGGTTGATGGCTTGATACATGACACTGATTAGTTAACTATTTTGACTATCTATGATGCATTTTAGAGAAGCCTTCTTTCTGGCATCTGTTGTTTGTTGATGCCGAAATTAACATAGACATGGATGGTTTCACCAGTTTTGACTACATTTGCTTCTTTGAACAAAGTTCTATTTGTTAAGTTATGAAAACTGATAAGGTCTATAAACATGCACACCCACACACATACACACACGCATTTTGTATGATCACTTATTTCACCTTGCATTTTGTATTTAATCTGAGCTCTCATCTTTGAAAAGTTCAGTTTCCATCAGGCTTTAGGAGATTGAAATTGCAACTTTCTTCTCATTAGCATTGAATCCAAATTTTAATCCGATTTCTCAAATTCTAGGAGATAATATCCTCAGATTATCCTTCTCAGAGCCATGTCAACTTGTTCACATGAGCTGCTGCAGGTTTAACTGAGTATTTAGGTATGTCCATATGAGCTTGACAGGCAGTTTTTGATTCCTAAGTTAATGTAAAACATACTGAATGTTGGCATAGTATGGTCCAACTTTTCACTTGTGGTTTTCTCAGTTGGTTGTTGACTGTAGCAGTCAATTAATAAGTAAGCAGTTAACATCGATGTGTAGAAAATATTTTGAAGCAAGGTGAAATATGTGATTTATTATTAGTCATAATAAATGGTGTTTGCGGTCACCTTAAAAACCGGTCGGCTCTGGAAAAAAAGAAGAAGTGATTTATGAAATTTGATTAACCTGAAAATTGCCTTGATGCGAATAGTTGGATAATCATTTCCCCTTTTTTGGGTGTTCCACTTTGCAGGGATTAGTGTTTTTATATATTAAAATAAGGACAAATAATTGGAAGTTTCTTTCCTCAAGCTATTTTATGTGGCAAGGAGGATGAGAAATATAATGGTTAACAGCTGCTCCAATCTTAAAACACTCAAATGGTAACTTTTGTCTTTGCAATATTTTCCGAATCCATGCAGACAAACCAGATGTATTATAGAGGGATTTCTCATACGCTTTATTCCATTTGCAAAGATGAAGGGACGAGAGGTTTATACAAAGGCCTTGGAGCAACATTGTTGGTGGGTCTTCTATTCTCGCTCTCTTTTGTAACATGTTTTTCCTTTTATGCTACGGTGTTGACTATTGACCATATATGAAATTGCAGGGTGTTGGACCTAGCATTGCTATCAGCTTTTCTGTTTATGAAACTCTTAGATCTCACTGGCAAGTAAGAAGGTAGTGATTTATTTCTAATATCAAGTGAGTTTAAATTTTAATTTCGTGCAGAAGTTTGATTTGAATATGCTTGAACAGGCCTTCAGATTCTAGTGTTGTGGTTAGCTTGGTTTGTGGGAGTGCTTCTGGCATTGCGTCATCAACAGGTAATTAAGAGGCAGTGTACATGACCTCTAAACATACTTGAATCTATATTTTATACCATTGGATTATTGTTTTGATGGAAAAAAAACCAATACAAAGAGCAAGCAAGATCGTAAAGTTTGTTATAATAGTGTTGAAGTTGATTACAATGCTTATCTTTAGAAATGTGCATCAAACATAAAATGCTAATTTTAATCAAGGGATAGTTGGAAGGACTCCATTTTTTAATATCAAGCCCAAGGTTTTAAATCTTGGATTTTGATCAGGTCTCGTTTCGGAATTTTCACATAAGCTACTTCGTGTTTGAGGAAATCTTAGAAAAGATGAGTGTATCTTATGTGTACATCTCGGATTGACATTTCGGATCTTAATGTACATCTCGTAAACATCTAGGAATAACCTATGCACCTGAAATTGATGCTTTAACGATTTATCTAACAACTATAATTTTCGAAATAAAAATAAAAATTGTAACATACTTATGTGTAATGAACTGAAATTAATGTTTGAAGAAGAGTGGTAGCTCATTAACTTGATTTATTTGGTAATGGTTAGATAATGAGTGTTGCTATCCACACCATATTATTTACTTACAATTATCCATAATTCTTTTTGGTTTCAACTGGCAGCAAATTGCCGATCGTCATGCATTGCCATCGACAACTTGCTGCCGATTGTAATGAAGAAACTTTAAATTTCTTCATTACGGTCAGCAACAAGTTGCCGATCGAAACGACGATGGTCGGCAATTTGCTTTCGGCTGAAACCTAATTTTTTTTGGATAATTTTAAATGAAAATTTTCGGGTGAATAGCAAGACTCTTAGATTCCTCTTATTTGAACACAAAAACAAATAAAGTCTTTCGTTGCGACTCTGTCAAGATAAAATGCGAAAAATATGTTCCACAGGGGTTCATAAATTAGTAATTGGATTGAGTAGTTTTTTTAATCTAACTGAGAATGGAAAAAAATATTATGTAAAAGAAAAAATATATAGCTTCGGATGAGATCTCAACTCAAATTGAGATTTTGATTCATATTTCGGCTAGATGAGTGTCAATGGAGGTATAAAGGAGATATAGATGTCTCATTTCGTCTACAAATGCGATATAATAGATATCAGAAGCGATATTGGGCAAGATATTATAGATTTAACCATGATGAGTTTTTGTCCAAGGTGACACATGAGATATGGTACAAATGGTTGTTCTTTCCTTTTTTTCTTTTGAATGTTGAGAGATCATAATATATTTTTGTACTTACAACAGTGCTACTTCAAATCTGGAGTCCTTACAAAGTATTCCTGTATCAAAATGAAATTTATACCAATTCAGTTTATTTTCCATGACTAATAACTACTTTAGTAGGGTAGTTTAAAAATATACGAAGGAAATAGGTCTGTTTTTGGCAGGTTGGTGCCGAATGCATGATGGAAGAATTACTTTAAAATCATTTATTTTGGTACATCAACGAAGTTGACCACGGAAAAATTGCTCAATTTTTTTTGCCTGTGGTTTTGAAAATACGATATGCTGGAACTTAAAAAAAATAAACTTTCACAGCGCGTGTTTTGAAAATTTACCATCAGCAACATGCCAAAAAGGGAGCTATGTTTATAGTATGATTTTAAACTAGCATTAACTTGTTATTAGTAATAATAACAAGAAGTCTAAGTCGATAAGAATTCCTATCGAAATTCATGGTTGTGTAATAGTTTCCATTAGTTGAACTCAAGTTGGGATAATATTAGGATGGAACATTACTTTTTTATATTAAAGTTGATGATCCATATATATCTCTCATATTAGAAGCTCTAACGTGTTTGCTTAAATAATGTAGTGACATTCCCATTAGACCTCGTGAGGCGGCGAATGCAACTGGAAGGAGCTGGAGGCAGAGATCGAGTATACAAATATGGACTATTCAGGACATTTGGTCACATCGTCCGATTCGAAGGCTTTCGTGGGTTGTACAGGGGCATATTGCCCGAATATTACAAAGTCGTCCCCAGTGTTGGGATTGTTTTCGTGACATATGAATCACTAAAGTCGTCTCTATCAAGCTTATGAACCGAGTAAATTAGGCACGAGCACATTTAGTGGTATTTTGCAGTCTGATATTACATTTTGTCATATGGGTATATCGTGTATAGATGTATTGGTTCCCAGCACATGTAAGACATTTTTCCCCGCATCATGGAATTCTTAAGCACATGCTGTAAGACGTTTTTCCCACATCATGAATTATCAATACTTTTATGATATATGAGGTTGAATGCATCTTTGGTGCATGGGTAAAACGTCAAGAGGTTCAGAGCTTTAAAGTGATTCATCATATTTTGTCTGCATTGTGGAAGTATGATTGGAAGAGCGGATTGGAAAGGTAATTATTTTGATGAATAATGTCATTGTTGTTTGTTTAGTATTATTAGTATGAACGCAGCCAAGTTTTTTGTATTATAAGTTCGCAACGGGAGT
Organism: Allium sativum; assembly: GCA_030737875.1. Lineage (NCBI taxonomy): Eukaryota > Viridiplantae > Streptophyta > Magnoliopsida > Asparagales > Amaryllidaceae > Allium > Allium sativum. Next base: position 820,177,346 of record CM060919.1, on the reverse strand, counting down.
TTGACGAAACATCCGAAAAGCAAAACGGATTTTTTTTCACGTAATCACTTGAAGATGAATGTGATTGAAAAACAAACAATATCAAAAATATGAATACATGATGTTTCATTCGAACACCCTCTTTGTAGATTCACCAAAATATTGTTTACAACCGAACTCAACTATCGTTACAAACAAACACAATTTGAACCAATAACCTTATTGAGGAATAGATAGAGAATATATAATGGCTAAACAATTTGAGCAAAAAGACGATAAAGAACAATGACACCAACCCTAACGATTCTATTTCATAACCGTCAAATTTTCTACATCCAATGAATATGTTAACCATGTCTTTTATAAAATGAATTGCTTCATACTCAAGTTTTTTTGACATCCAAGTAAATTTGACACCTAAGTTATATTCATATATGTTAAAATCTATTGGATAAGCACCAAATAAATCTTGTCTTCACTTTCAAATATTCCACGAATATAGCAACAAATCTCTCTACAAAAAATGGATCTGCATAGATAATTTGTTGTCCACAATTGTGATTTGTGTATCACAAATCTCAACACTCCAGCTTGATACCAAGTCACAACATATCCTCCACTCAACACCTGCGAATTTAGTTCTTACTTTTAACCTACTTTTCTCAATTAACATCATTACAAACCTCCACCGTCGCCCACTAATGGTGCACCTTCCTAATTCGTGCACCACGCCAATAGCGATCTTCAAAATCATTTGTAATACCACAAAGACCTCTATCTCGTCTTTGTGGATTTCACAATTCGACATATGTCTTCCGCTTGACATGATCTCTTCATCTTCGGGATCTCTCGAGCATCATCAACATCTAGACCCTTGTCGATACCATGATCCTGCACCTTAGGACCATCAGCAGTGAGCATATTAATCTCTTCACCTTACTGCGGATTAGGTTGTTCAACCGTCATGTGCCTTCCACTGTCGACCATCGAACCGACCAAACTATATGGGTTTCACTCCTCCAAAACTCCTCGCATCATCACACGACTACCCTTCTTCACTCTCAAAACTCCACCTCGAGTCTCATAAGTGCAACAACGACAATCTAACTGACCGAGAGATATGAGGTTATACGAACAAGTGGGTATGTGTCTCACACTGGTCACTTCTCTCACCACTCCATCATGCATTCGAAACCTAACAGCTCCAACTCTATAAATTGGTAGTTCTACTTCATTGGCCGTTTTTATCATGCCAACACTCTTCTCATACAAAGAAAAACTTTTTACATCTAGATATATGTGAAAACTGGCTTCTGAATTCATCTTCCAAGGCTCCACAACACTGAATAGGACATCCCATGAAGAATCGCTTTCGGTACCTTCAGCAAAGCCTGCCTGTGCCTCATCACTATTATTATCACCTTGCGCTTTCTTCTTCTTCATATCTCGTATATATGAATATCAAACATTGCGCTTGTGACATTTCTTCTTGCAATGGAAACAGGTGATTGCACCTTTACCCTTGGCTCCCTTTTTTTTCCAAACTGTATCCTTCGAGTCCCTTGCTACCATTGCCTCACTTTGAATCGATTTCAACTCCGACTCTTTTCTCCTTAGATCTTCATTCAAAAGACTGCTTCGAACCATTTCTAAAGAGAATGTTCCATTAACATTGGAATTACGCAATGAAACAACCAAAGTCACCCAGCTTTCCGAAAGAAAGTCCATCAACAAAAGAGCCTGCAACTCATCATCAAATTTGACCTTCATGTTTGCAAATTGATCGACGACATTCTGAAAGTTGTTCAAATGTTTTGCAACCACTTTTCCTCATCCAACCTCAGCTGTACCAGCTTCTGTACTAGAAAAGTCTTACTTGTAGTACTCTTCGACTCATAGAGCGATACTAATTTGTCCCACAACGCGTTCGCAGATTCACAACTAGCCACATGGTGGAACACAATCATCCAAATATTGACGAATCAATGCAATCGCATTTTTGTCCATTTTCTTCCACTTTCCCTCATCCACATTCGAGGGCTTCTCCCCATCTCCATTAATGAGATCATGCAAATCATTGAGATATAGAACGTCCTCCATCTTCGGCCTCCATATACCCCAATTCTTCCCATTTAAAATAATCGTCTTAAAAAACGTCATCATCTCCGATATCTACAATCTTCAATTCAACAAACACTCCAAGTTATGCGATGATCTGAGCTCTGATACCAACTGTTGGGGTTTTGTGCGCAGCGGAAGTTTGACAAAACTCCAGAAAAACTAAACAAATATTTTTCATTCAATCACTTGGAGATGAATGTGATTGAAAAACAAACAATATCGGAAATATGAACACACAATATTCCACATAACCACCCTCTTTATTGATTCACCAAAATATTGTTTACAACCGATCTCAACTATCATTACAAATAAGCACAACTTGAATCAATAATCTTATTGAGAAATAGGTATATAATATCTAATGGTTAAACAATTTAAGCAGAAAGACAATGAAGAACAATGACACCAACCCTAGTGATTCTATTTCATAATTGTTAAATTTTCCGCATCTAATGAAGATGTTAACTAGGCCTTTTATAGAATGAATTGCTTCATACCCAAGTTTTCTTAACACCCAAGTAAGCTTGACACCCAAGTTGTCTTCATATATATCAAAAATCTATTGGATAAGCATCAAATAATCCTTGTATTCACTTTCAAATTTCTCACAAATATAGCAACAAATCTCTTTACAAAAAAATGGATCTGCATAGAATTGTGATTTGTGTATCACAAATCTCAACACATTTATGCAAAGAGTACAACTTATAAATTTAAGATTTCATTTATCAGATGATCTAAATGCTAATCATTTGTTAACCGATGGTATGATTGCTATAATTTTAAATTACAAACACAATGATACCGCTGATAATTTTAACGTATAAATACGACAAAACATATAATACATCATCCATACGCTGCAAATAGATCTATTTTTTTTGTTATCTTGAAGGCGATTCTTATGTATGTGCGTAATGGTTCATTCATATTTATTCTGCAATGATTTGTATTTTAGATCAAAACAAATTTGTTAATTGCATAGGCATAGTATTGTACTATTATTAGATTGACGAATAGTTGATGTTCAAGAGCATTGAATGCACAAATCAAAGCTCAGGATTGCCAACTAGTTGGCATGGATCAAGCGACGATGGCAACAAGAATACACAAAGTTCATGTTGCTTGACATGTTAAAATATTTTTGGGAATGATCAAAGCCGTTAATTCAAGACGGAAGGAGGCAAATTAAAAAAGAATCCAGTTCTATTAGTCGTTATACTTATCTTTTAACTTGTGCTATCATTTATTCGAAGGGGATGAGCGTTCAATTGGTTCAATTAGATTTGATATAGAAAAAAAATCAAATTGAATTAGAAACTAAAAAATTCAAAATCAAACCGAAATAATTTTAGTTAATTCGATAGATAAATGATTTATCGAACTTGAGAGCTAAGCTATTGTTTAAATTATTATCATTCAAAGTAAAACATAAATTTATATTTGGAGAAATTTCACGTATAAATTTTATGTTTACAATAAAATTTGATTTATCTTTAACAAATGCTTTGTATTTTATCACTAAACAAATTATTTAAACTAAGACAATACCATAATATTAGATAATACAATAAAAATTTGGTTAATTCAATTAACCTGATAGTCAAATAAAACTATTTTACAAAGCGAATTCAAGCTGGTTTAGTTTTAAAATCGAACCGAAATGATCGAAATAAACCAACTCGGTCGGTTAATTCGATCTTAATCGAATATTGCTCACCCCAATTTGTTACATTGAATCATATTTAGGGTTAATATGGTGTGATGATAATTATGTAGTTTAAAAATTAATTTTATTATTTAAGTTGGTCAGTTTTGAACATCATTCTTTTTTTCTCCATAAAAAGTAAAAAAAAACAAAGGCTTGAAGACCCTAGGTTGAAGGCCACTCAAATTGGGTGATAGAACAACACAGCACAACATAAACCCTCATAACTAACACACTCATACCAAACCGCAAAAATCTCGAAGCTTAAGAAGAAACCCTAGCATGACGGCTATGAATAATTCTTCAAATCTACACCTAATTGAACTAATTGGGCACGGAGCTTTCAAATCGTGTCTTCACTACTATAATGCTTATATCTACCATTAGTCTCAGTCGAATCATCAGAAAAGTTAATCTTGCCAGTGGTAATGCGATTAGCCTTCTGTGCACTACTGTTGCTCTTCGGATCTGAAGTATTTTCCCTTCATCATCGGTGTTGAGCTTTTGGCTAAGAAAATCTATGATGAATGGGCGATTAGGCTTCTAAAGGCTTCTGCTCTTCGGATCTGGAGTAATATCCCAAGTATCTTCAATATTGAGCTTTCGGCTTTCAGTATTGTTGATAGCTTGGGTGCTGTTGCTTTCTCCAACACACCAAACAGATAAGTTGTAGATGTTAATGTTGAGTAACCTTTTGTAGTGAGACTCATTAATCCTTTAATTGTTAATGTCCAAAATGCTAATAAACTCCTTCGACGATGAGTTGGAGCCCTTTAGAACGTTGATGGGTGTGCGGTAGTCCCGATTGTCTCAGATAAAAAACCATTGTTATTCATCATGCATGTATCATAATAATCATTAAAATTAGGGGTAATTTGTTTTCTCCGCTTTACAAGAATAGTTTTCAAAAGGGATGACCGCCTCTGTTATATTGTCTGAAGGAGGAAGTCTCTGCCCCCTTCTAGGGGTAGTGATTGTGGTGAGCTTACTTGATGGATCTGCTATGTGAGATATCAGAATCAAATTTCTTACTTTGTAAGAATGCTTCAACTCTAAGTTGTTCTTCATCAGTATTATCATAGTTGCTAGAATTGCCTTTGTGATGCTTAGGTAGCTTTTTGATAATGATGGCATTTTGATTTTATGATTTTTCGAAGCTGGAGAATGTTTTTTCTTTCTTGTTATGCAATCTCTGATTTTTTTCCCATCAAATATGATAAATGATAGTTGGTAGAACAAATGAGGCAATCTTGGATTCTTTGGTTTTAGGCTTTTGTTTTTCCCAAATGTATTCAGTAGTTTCTTTGTAGTTGTGAATATTTTGATTGAGTTCTAAATTGCATTTGGCAATAATCCAAATGTGATTAGAATATGAACAATCAAAAAATAAATGATCAATACTTTCTGGGTATTTCTTGCATAGTAAACAAATGCTATTTCCATTTTTGTTCTATTTTAGACATCTATCTCTGGTAGACAACTTGTTTAAAATGGAAAAATAGGAGCAATGTGACATTTTTGGGCAATTTGATTTGTTTCATATAACTTTTTGCCAGCTTGTTTCGACTTCATCCCCTTTAATGAATTCCCAAGCTTTTTGAAAAAAAAAAAAAATTCCTTTTGTAGATAATTTTCAGATTCAAGTATCTCTTTGAAACCTTTAATCGATTGACAAATTTTCAATTGAGTGTTTGTATATGTCTGCAGCTTGCTGATTTGTGGTCTTCCAATTAAAGTTTCTAGTGATACTTTGAACTCTCATTGGCATTACACAGAGTTATATGTTATTCCAACAAAGTAGATTAATGAGTGGATTTTTCCAAACATCCAAGGATCAAACCGCAAACATGTTTAACTGCCCTCTTTGAATTTCCTTTCAATTAGGTTTGCACTTGCTTTCCTAAAACATAGAATGTTTTCCTAAATAAATGAGTGATGATTTTCAGCTTTTGTGGTCTAGAAATTTTGCTCCCATCTATCTGACCTAAAGTGAATTTCCATTTATGAATTTCTAGAATAATTTCAATTTTCATGTTTCTCATATATTTGTTATATTTCTAAAGGCTCCCATGTTTTCTTGGCTTGCATAATTTGTCCAATGCCACCTTGTGATATTTGCCTCTCCAAATGAAGTTGGCACATAATTTGTTTTTTTGAAAGTATAGAAAGAGGCTTCTTGTTTAAGAGATGAACCAGTTGAAATGATGATAGGACACAACTCATTATTGCCTAATTGAGCATACTTAAGGTGATATGGAAGAGGCTCGAACTTTAACCTTGAGGGTTTCTCAATTGAAGAACTTAGTTCAACCTCGGACTCAACTGTGAGAGATTCCAAGGGAAGTGCGTGTTTGATTTTGTTTGAACTATCATGAAAAAATTTCTAGTATTCGGCTTTGTGTTCATCATTAAGGTCAATCATTTCATTTTCAAAGTCTTCATGAATGACACTAACTTCCAACATTTGGTCGACTGGTTCGTTCGATTGATTTTTCAAGTTAAAGATGTTAAAATCGAATGTCAAGTTACCAAAAGAAAATTTCGTTGAAACATTCCGTCAACTGATTTAGGTGTTCGAGGTAGTTAAGCATGACTGTTCTAAAATCGTGGAATTTTACTCATAGGATTGTTCATAGCCGTGTTTTAAGGACGTTAAAATCAATTGGAAATATGATTTGATGGATTCTAGTGATCATTTCCCTTATTTCTCCTATGGATTTTTTAATTGAACAGAATGGAAAATTGAGAGCTTACCCAAGCCTAATTGATTACACATAGAGTGTAGAATCAAATTTACACATGCAGCTAAGTCTATCATCCATTTATTAGATGTCTTATTTCCTATTGTACAAAAAATCGTAGGAAAAAATCAGATCTTTGTACTTGACGGAATAGGTTGAGACAAGACTTCGATTAAATTGGCAGCTAAGAAGACTACTTTATGTACTTGAGCATGTCGCTTTTGGATGCACAAGTCTTTCAAAAACTTAGTGTAAGTTGGTACTTGTTGAACGATATTTGAAAGAGGAATGTTCACTTTGATTTGCTTGAAATTTTCTGAAATCTTTTCCATTTGATTGGAATTTTTAAGAGGTTTAACCCGATGTGGAAAAGAAGCTTGAACTCATTTCTTATTAAGTCAGTCTACTTGAGTTGAAAAAGAATTGGACTCAGAATCTGGTTTGAGTTTTGACTCGACGTTTTGATTAGAATCGTTTGCGATTTCAAAGTGTCAAGAGGAATATGAATTTTGGAAGAAGTTTATGGCAAGTTGTTAGGATTGACATATTGATTATTGATATGCTTACCGGATCACAAAGTGGTTACTGTGTTCATTTGGTTCAAATTGCTATCTTGAACGACATAAGCTTGGTTCAGGTTAACGTTTTGTTTTCTTGGGTTAGCAATGAGCTGACTTAGGAATGATGCTCTTTCCCATTCACTTACCATAGTGGTCAACTGACTCATATGCAATTTGCGACGACTTCCCTACACCTCCAACATGGCTAAGTAACAAGTGTAAGTGATATTTAGAGTTGTGCAGGTGGATTAGCTGGAGGTGACGTCTTTTTATATTTATAATTGTACTATTGTTTATTACATTGTGTGACACACTGTGGAGCTCTGATGGTATTGACTATTTATTAGAGACAGTTTGTCCTGAGTTTATTTATCCTTTGTATAAACTCTATTACATGTAACTATATCAGCCTCTATACTCTAATTATATGGTTTATACAGTTATCACTGTCTCGCCTGTTTTGTATCAGTTATGTATTACTATTATATTATATTCTATTCAATTCCATGCGTGGTGAGATATACAATAGGTCTCTGGGTTGTTTCTTTTCTTTAACATTGATGATCTCCTTACATCGGGCAAACACCACTACAACGCACAGTTTAGGTGTAGGGAGATCGTCGCGTTCGATTGTCTCATGTTTTTCATATACTGGTTCACCAAATTTTGCAAATTATCATTTAATTGAAGGTTTTCAGTTGTGGCCTTAGCCAAAGTTTCCAAATTTCATCAAGTGAAGATATTCGTTTATCATTCTAAGAAGGAAAAGATTATGGTGTTTGGTTTTGAGCAAAAGGCGAAAAGTTTTGTTAAAATCGTTTTAGTTGGAAAGGATGATTGAAGGATGTTCGAAAATCCTTGAAATGAGGGTCGAACCAAATTTGTGTTTGAATTTTTCCAGTTTTAAGCGAAGTCAGAATGATTTTTTCAACCAAGATCGTACGTTGGAGAGATTGAATCATTCTTAACTTTGTTAAAAGCGGTAGTTGTTCTAAAAAGTGAGAACACCGGTCAGCGATGTGGTTTGAATTGCTACATTTATAGAGCAAAGGTTGAGAAGCTTGATTTATTTGATTTGTCGAAACAATATTATCAAGTTTGTTTATCAATGCAACGATTTTAGCTTCTAAAGCAGATGATCTTATCGAATGAGCGCTCAGTCGTGAGCAAGGTTTTAAATCTCGGATATCGGTCGCGTTTCGTCTCGGGGATTTTATAGACTCGGTATCGTATCGGGGAGATCTCAGACGAGATGAGTCTAACTCGGGAGTTCGTCTCGGATTTTCATCTCGGGTCTGGAAGTTCATATCGGAACAATCTCGGGGTACGTGATATGTTAAAAACGATTTTTTAACAAAATGATTTATGTGAATGCTATTAAAAACATAGAAACTTAAGATGCAAAATAACTTTATTACTCTTTATTTTGCGAAAGATCATTCATACTCTAAATCGTAATATGTTTAAAACAGAAATATTGTTAGACAGAAAACATTAAAAGGATCCAAAACATTAAAAAATTCAGCATAAATAGAACATAAAATACATAATTTCATAAGTAACATGTATGTAAAAAAACGAATATGAAAATCATAAGCATTGTAAAACATGTACGAACATACAATATAATCATTTAACATGCAAAATGTAAAATAACAAAAGATTGTTATGGCTAGATTTGTGTTTTTTAATTATTGTTCTAGTTCAGGCACAGATTTAAATTTTAACCTAAAAATACTATCTGGGACGATATTCCAGTATTTCGTCTCGGTCGATATATCATTCGATATAATATCTTGGGTGATATAATCGAAAGGAGATTTAGAGTGGTATTTGCTGTTTCGTTTCGGACGGAGCCCAAAACGAGATCTTGGAGTAGATCTCAGGCGATATTTGCGAGATTTGAAACAGTGGTCGTGAGTATATCGATTTCTTGTTAGATCATTCCCAGTTAGTCGATTTTCGATCAAGTTTTCAAGAAATTGCCTAGTTGCATCGTGATTTTGTGCCAGGACGTTTCCTTGGCATATAGATTCAAGCATCGTTCGTGAGCTGTTTTTGAGACCATCGTCAAGAATTTGGCAAAAAGCATATTTTTCGAAATTGTAATGTGGACATTTGATTAAAAATTCCTTAAATCAATCAAAATATTTTCCAAAAGTTTCATCCTTGAACTGATGAAAATTACAATTTTCATTTCGGATCTTGGTAGCTTTTTCCAAAGGGTAATTTTTTCTAAGAAAACTTTTAAAACTCTCCCTAACTTCTAATCAAATTCAAAGACAAACTATACTGCCATTTTTCAGTGTAATCGGTAAGTACAAATGGACTTAACCTAAGTTTGATTCTATCAACAATACTTTTTGAAGTTTAACAGTTGTACAAACTTGTTTGAACTTAGATAATAAAATTTATAAGGATAATCAATGTCAATATTTCCAAATTTCGCAAGTGTGTTAATGTGACTTGAATGAATTTCAAAATGATTTCCCATTAGAGAGGACAAAGCGATGTAAGAAGAGACAAACTCAATTTCAGAAATTTTTGCCTATGAGAGTTTGAGGAAGATTTCCATTAGCCGTTTGAAAAGAAATGTCTGTATGAATTAACTGATTTTTCGAAGAATCGTAAGTCCAAATACTTATGGACACGAAGGAAAAAAAATAAGGAGATGAAGAGGTGAAATAATAAGATGAACATGATTATTATTATTTTTCAAAAGAAAGAACTTTTTGAAAAAGAAATAAATTTTGAAAGAAACAAAAAAAATAAGGAAAAGGGAGAAAAATGAAGTGATTTTTTTATAAAGGATTTTTTTACTAAAAAAGTATGTTATATGAAATGCTTTTTTTTCTTTTTGGTTTATTCTTGAGAAAAAAATAGAAATTTATGTTCAACAAAGATGAATTTCGTTTATTAAGTTTTGAATCTTGTTTTTGTTTTTATATATGCAAGAATTAATGCAAACTAAATGAAGGCAAGGACTTAATTGTAATTTTTAGCTCTTAATCCAAATATATATCAAGATACTTTGATTTTAATTAAAAACACAATTTTTAGTTAGATAACAGAAATGTGTTATCGGTGCATCACGAATCACTGTGACAATGCAAATGAAGGTCTAAGTACCTTCGGAGAAACAAACACTATAATATTGATGGATCACCATGATAATTAAAGATGATTGAAACTCTTCCATTTACTTAGACATCAAGAGAGAGTTTTGGTAAAACAAATCAAATTGTCGAAACAAAAATTTGCCCTAGATGAACCTGCAGTACCCATGAGGATGACATCTAATCTTTATTAATTAGCCAAATTTCTACGAAGTAATGTAATTTTTTTAGGCTAAGGAAAGGTTCTGAACTCTCCACCTTATATGAATTTGGATGTTACCCTTAAGAAACGAAAACAAGATAAAATGAATGTAAAACAAAATTTAAATGTGGATTAACAATACAACTACAAATGAAATTTTATTTCAGTTTTTTCTAATGCAAATGCTAGCAATCAACAACGCAAGTAAAATAAAAACAGAAGTTGAGAAAATAATACCAAAGCATGCAAGAATTTCTTAGCAAAAATTATTTTAGTGCCGTTTTTTAGTAAGCAAGTAAGGTAACTTTTGTAACGAGCAGCTCTCCTCTTGATTTCCTACAACCTGAAATAGTGTTGAATGAGTTGAAATTTATTTTATTCTGAAAGTAGGAGAGCATTTTTTTGAATTTACAATGGAAGTTGTAATATAAAAATAGCTTGATTACCAACCAAACAACTTTGCAAAGGGAAAAATAAAATAAAAAACAACTAAACCACCTTTTTCGGGTTTAAAAAAAGAACGCAAGAAGTAATGTTTTAGCACACAAAAATCCCAACAAAACTTAAAAAACAAACAAAAGGAAAAAGATACAACGATCTTAACCAAATACGCTAAAAGCCTACTAGAAGAAAAACACTAAGACCACCTCCAGCAGCCAAATACAAATAAAAAGAGAGAAATCAACGTTTCTTTTCTTTTCCTCGCGCCACAATAAAACGAGTTTGCGCATAGGGAGAGAGAAGAAGCCCGGACTCTCCACATTTTTTCCAGCGGTGATTCATAAACGGTTTTTAGAAAATCATTTATGATATAATTAGGTTTTTAAAGCCCGTTCATAGCTTAAATGGTGTTCAGAATCCCTTTTTTGTTATAAACAAGGTTTTGAAAATCATTTATACTATAAATAGATTCAGATACCGTTTATAGATTTTTATTTTTATTTTTAAATGGACTGATTCTTCCCACTTGTTGCTGAAGACGTGGGAAGAATTAACACTTTTTAAATCTCCTCACGTTGAAAGAATGTCTACTACTAGAGATGCTCGAAAAACCGATTAATCTTCTCCTTTCACTCTGTATGTAAACGAAAACAAAAAGAAAAAAAGACGAAACACGAATTGAAAGAAAGAAGAAAAATCGCGAAATCCAACGTGAATTGTAATGTGGAGAGTGAACGAAGATGCTCTGATGGAAATGCAGATTTAGGGGTTGAGGTGAGAGTGACCAGAAGTGGGTTATTGTTTGGCTTAGGTGTTGGTGAATTGTACGAGGTGGTGAAGCCGATTGAGGTGAGAAGTGTTGAAAATTTTCAAAATAGTATAGGGTTTGGGTTTGTTTTTGAAAAGAGAAGAAAGAAAGAAGCAAGAAGCAAGAGGAAAAGGAATCATCCCACGTCCTGGGAACTCGAAAATTATTCTAAGTATAAGAGTAGTTTTCTCATGATGGTGTTGGTTCCTTGGGCTCCCAAATATGTACTTTGTTGTGAGGAGGGAAGTCATGCATCACACATGCGCCGCCTCGCCGTCCGTCCGACCAAACCAAGCCGGGTACGAGTACGAGTTTCGGGTTTAGATCCAATAAGCATATTTTTGGATCAAGAATGAACAGTAATGGGCCAGATTCCAACCTATTGTGACACTGACCCAAAAATTAAATTCAAATATACGCAAGAAATTTTGCAACGATCATTGAAATTTGAACTAAAAGGATGCACCAGTTCGCAACAGATGTTAACCGTTCCAAACGGTCACGACGTTTAAATGAAAGGACACTTCCCTCCACCTCTATAAATAGCCATGCCTGGAAAGTGTTCCAATTCACTTTTTTCTCTGATTCATCTTCTTTCTCAAATTTTACAATGCTGCCATTGCCACCATCCAGAAAGTGTTGCGAATTTCTAATTTGTAACTCTTGTAAGCCGTTGAAGAATACCATTCTTCTTCCTCTTCATTCTACTCTCTACTTGCATCATCAGAAAACAAATAGTAGAGTGTTCTTGATCGGATCAAAGTCGTATAAACTTTGAATTCGATTATGATGTTCCAAGGCTTCATTGAATCCTTAAAGTCGATAGTTCGATAACTCATTTATACTTGGTGAGTTGAACTATTGTCTGAAAGAATCTATTTCATAGACCCCATAAGTCTGAAGTACGACGATATGTTTCTTATTGTCGTCTCAAACCGCAAAATCCCCAACAAATTTTCAGACAATATTCTTCAAGCATGGAAGGTTTGAGGGCACTACAAGTTATGAATTAGCATTAACTCGATTGGAGCGGTTTGATGGAGATAATCTTACTCATTGAAAGAGACGATGAAATTCTTTCTAATCACCATCAAATTGTTCTATATTTTGGAAGATGGATTGGAAGTTATACCAGAGGAAACTGGCAAGGATGATGTCGCTCTAAAGGCGAAACATGCAAAGCGCAAAGAGAACAATTTTCTATGTAGAGCGCACATTTTGAATGCATTGTCTACTCCAGTCTACAACGCTCATATGACCTTGGAAACTGCAAAGACGCTCTGGACTGCATTAGAAAGCAAGCATCACATATCTGAGGTAGGTAATAAAAAAAAATTCTTATTTGTAATTTTATGTATGTCAAATGGTCGCCAACAAGTCCATAGTTGGGCAAGTAAGCGAAATCTTACTGTTGGTGAGTCAACTTGAAGATATTGGAATAGATCTCCTTGAATCTTTTGTTGATGGAGTTATTATTTTAAGACACCCGCATTCTAAGAATGATTATAAGAACCAATTCAAGCACGCAGAAATGGATTATAATTTAGATGGTTTACAGCGTCATCTTCATACTGAAGAGGATTCTCGTAAACGCGAACTAGATGATAATACGCAAACCGAGTCCCATTCTCAGGCAAATAATGTTGAAATTACTGAAAAGTTAAAGCCTAAGAATAAGACATGGTTTAAGAAGAAAAATCATTCCAAGAACAAAAAAATAAAGGTGCATGTTACTATTGTAACAAACCCGACCACTATTCCCGTGACTACCATCTATGGAAGAAACAACAAAAACTAAATGTGGTCGAAGAATCGTTTGTGGCTATAGTACAAGAGGCGATCTCTGTTAGTGGCGTTGATAATGATTGGTGGCTTGATACTGGAGCAACCATTCACATTTGCAAGGATCGTAATCTATTCAAGACTTACGAAGAGAATAATGGAGAAATCAACAAAGTTAATGGCGCAAACAAAGCTGCAAGCAAAGTTCTGGGAAAATGCATTATAGAACTTGCATTCACCTATGGAAAAGTTCTTACATTAGTCAATGTATTTTATGTACCCGATATATGTAAGACTTTAGTTTATGGATACCTTCTTAATAGGGGAGGATTCAAGATGATGTATGAGTCTAATAAGTTAGTTTTGTTTAAGAACGGAAAATTTATTGGATCGGGATATTCTTGTAACGACATGGTTAAGTTGAATATAATAAAGAAATCTTGTGTTTATATTATTGATTCTGTTAGTTTACGGCATGGTAGATTAGGACATGTTAATTTTAAATCTTTAAAAAATATGCATAAGTTAGGATTAACTCCTGATTGTGATTTCAATACTATCTCTAAATGTGAAATATGTGCTCAAGCAAAAATACATCGAAAATCCTTTAAATATGTAGAAAGGAAAACTGATTTGCCATATAGTGATGTGGGTGACTTAAAAAGTCATATCATCTATGGTGGTAACCAATAGTTTATAGCATTTATTGATGATTATAGTAATATGCATATGTATATCTAATGAAAACTAAAGAGGATGCTTTTTATAAATTCAAAATTTACAAAGCAGAGCTCGAAACACAGTTAGGAGTTAAAATTAAAGGGTTACATTCAGATCATGTTATTGAATTTTTTTCAAATGAATTCACCTTTTTTTGTAAACAATATGGTATAATTCACCAATGTACCACCCCATATACACCATAACAAAATGATGTAGCTAAGAGGAAAAATAGAACTTTAGTATAAATGGTAAATTTCATGCTCATAAGTTCAAATTTACCTTATAACCTATGAGGTGATGCTATGTTATCTACATGCTTCATTTTAAATAGAGTACCACTTAAAAAGAATAATATTTCCCCTTATGAATTATGGTTTAATATAAAACCTAACCTTACTAGACTTAAAGTTTGGGGTTGTTTAGCATATGTTTGAAAACCAGACACTAAATGACCAAAGTTAGGAAATATGACATTTAAATGTGTTTTCATAGGGTATACACTTAATAGTGTAACTTACAAATTCCTTACAGTTGACACCCTAGAAGTTATAGAATCCGTAAATGTAGGATTCTTCGAAAATCAAACTGTTGAGATTCCACTGAAGACTAATGATATCAATGACGATGAATATGCTCCTGCACAAAACAGCAAGGAAGTAGCAGTACCAAATAATAGTACCGAGAAAAGGAGAAGCAATAGAGCGAGAATGAAGAAGGACTATGGTTCCGATTTCATAACATATCCTGCAGAAGGCAATAAGGATGAAGTCCTTAATGTGACAAGATGTGTAATGAACGTCGATGACGATCCCAAAACTTATTATGAGGCCATAAGTTCTAGAGATTCTATTTTCTGGAAAGCTATTAATGAAAAAATAAATTCCGTAATGTTAAACCAAATTTGGGTTTTAACTGATTTACCTCCTGGTGCTAAACCTATAGGATGTAAGTGGATATTTAAGAAAAAGTTGAATACAAGTGGATCTATTGATAAGTTTAAAGCCAGATTAGTTGCTAAGGGATACAAGCAAAGACAAAGAGTAGACTATTTTGATACATATGGTCCAGTTGCTTCCATATCTTCTACATGTTGTTTAATAGCACTTACGTCAATTCATAATTTGGTCATACATCAAATGGATGTATAGATAGCTTTTCTAAATAGAGATATAGAAGAAGAGATTCATATGGAACAACCTGAATGTTTCAAAATCCCAAACCAAAAAAGGAAAGTTTTCAATTTTTTTTTAAAAAAAATTTATGGCTTGAAACAAGCTCCCATGAAATGACATAAGAAATTTGACAAAGTTGCACTTTCATATGGATTCATTGTTAATAATGTTGATAAATGTATTTATAGCAAATCGGATAACCACATTTATGTTATAATATGTTTATACATTGATGACATGCTGATATTTGCTTCCAATATTTCTTGTGTAAATGAAGCTAAGAAGTTTCTATCTTCTAAATTTGATATAACAGATCTAAGGGAGGCTGACGTAATTCTAGGAATTAAAATCATTAGAAAAGAGGAAGAGTTATTACTAACCCAGTCTCATTATATTGAGAAGTTCCTATAGAAATATGGCCATTATGATGACAAACCAGAGCCAAATCCTTTGGATCCTAGTATTAAATTAGAAAAGAAAACTAGACGTATCATTTCTCAACTAGAATATTCCAGTGTTATTGGGAGTCTTAAGTATGCTATGCATTGCACTAGATCAGACATCGCACATACTATAAGCATATTGTGTCGATTTACGAGTAATCCAAGTTTCGAACATTGGAAAGCTATTTTTAGAGTTTTACCTTATTTGAAAGGAACTGTTACGTATGGTTTATCTTATGAAGGATATATTGCTATAATAGAAGGATATAGCGATGCAACCGTGAACAATGTTGAATCCAAATCCAATTCTCTGACTAGATGGATATTTACATTAGGAGACCTGCTGTGTCTTTGGCTTCCAAGAAGCAGACCTGTATATTTGACTCAACAATGTTGTTAAAACTGATTGCATTAGAAGATGCATGTAAGGAAGCATAATGGCTTAGGAATTTGTTAAATAAAATACTTTTATACAAGAAGCCATCTTTAACAGTTTTGATTAACTGTGGCAATCAAGCAACAATATACAATGTCTCTAATAAGACATATAATGGGAAGTCTGGAGACATGTGAGTGTAAGACATCAAATGGTAAAATAGTTACTCAAAAGTGGAGTAATAATTGTTGATTGCATATAAACAAAGAAAAACTTTGTTGACCCTGTAACGACCCGCATTTTACGTATCGGGGGATCATAAAATATTTTTATTTAACTTCCTGAGGGTCGTATCATTCCAATATTTTGATATAATGTTTATGGGGATGTGTGACATGTCTTTAATTTTTATCTATTTTGGTTGTGACCATTTTGCCCCTGTTAGTTTTGTACAGGGAATAACTTTTGACTGGGATCAAATCAGGTGCTGAGATTAATTTCATTGGAAAGGAAATGATGTTTCCAATTTTGCAGAGTGGTTACGTTAAAGATTTGGTTCAGCGATTTGGGAGGAATCGCTGTTTTTAGTTTTACACATTTTCTAGACAGGCTAACTAGTCATTAGTGGGCTGTTTTGGTATGACCCATTAGTGGACTGGTTAGATGGCTATAAATAGGGTGGTAGAGGCAAGGAAAATTGTTTGGTTTCTTCATTTTATCTATTTGGTTGGGGTTTGAGATTCTCCATACTTCAGTCAAATACATCTCTACTTCATTTAATTTATAAATCTAGATTAGTAGATTGAAAAACAACATCGAAGAAAGGTAGATCACATAAAAGTGATTGATTTGGAGATCATTCTTCGTTTTCCAGATTTGTAGATAATTGATTTCAAGCTAATTTGAATACTTGGTGAGTGATAAACACCTCTCACACAGATTCAATCAAGTATATGCGTTGTTTGATCTTATTTTCATCATTTTAAGTTGCTTTCACCAAGATCTACATCATGATATGTATATTTTCATTCGAATCACCATATGATCTAATCTAGTAACTTAAATCGGTATGTAATTGATGATATGTTCAACCAATCTAATAGTATTTCAAGATGCTATATTGTGATCGTAGATTCAATTCAAACTATCAACCAATTTGTTAATTCAACATACAATCATTAATATGATAATTTTTTAACCAAACCAAAGAACTAAAAAAATTGCATTATCAACCAGACAATCATAAAATGGATTTATTTATTACTATGCAGATTAACCAGAAATTTGAGTTTCACTCACCATTATTTCAGTTGTTGCTTTCGCACTCTGGCTCTGAATAAAATCTAAAAACGTATGAATTTGAACTAAATTCTTAGTGCTAAATATAATCAATTCAGTTCCATAGCGTAGATATCATTATTACGAATCCGACACAACTAAACGCATTAGATTTGGACCTGTTATGGATGAGGTATATACAACATAAGTCATTGATTTCAAGATCTAATTAAATAAACACTAATTACATTTTTCTAAAATTAAACTCTATCTTCCATTAATCTCTCTCCTCCTATGCTAATGCTTTTTCCACTACTTTAGATGCACATACGAGGAGACAACATGGCTAAAGTTTTCATCACATCTCATTTGACTGGCACTCTATCAATTGAAAATCCGGCAACACCTACAGTTCCTTCCTTTTCATCGTTGTCGCCACCACACTAGACCCAATGCCCTCCAAAAATTTCCATCTTGAGCCCTTTACTGTGGCGGCATAATATTGATCAACACTTTTCAGATAAGAAATCCATAAAACTCGTTAGATGAAGATCCTTCCCTGATTAAGCCCACATACGAACTCCATTTTGCACATTAATGAACACATAATCAAAGAAATCAATCCTTAGTTAGTTTCATGTCCGCTTCTTCTACTATAAACATCACAAGAAACAACGGATCCTCCAATCATCTTTTCTCCATAAAGAACTAGCCTTCCCAAGCTTAAAAAAACAACTTCTGATTTTATTTAAATTTATTTGAATTGATTTTTGATTTTTAAGTTCGACTATATTTTTTTGCAAATTCTATTTCAGCCCCAGAAAATGCTGAGTTGCCCCCGATTTATGTAAAAAAACAAAAGCTTCTGATTTTTTTAAAGTTTCCCCCTTAAATAAAAATAAACCTAAAATACCCCTTCATGTCGTGTGTTAACTCCAAAAATGGCGATGACATCTAGTTTACTGTGGAAGCACCACCCCGCGATGGGGAAAACATAGTACAACAGATAAAATAAAATGAAAACGGAAAGAAAGTGAAAGTAAAATAGAGAAACACAATTTTATAGTGGTTCGTCTCGAGATCAAGCCTACGTCCACTTTGAACACTTTTATTAATACACTTGCCAAGCCAAATCTAATGAAGTACAGATGATTACAAAGTTATCCGCAATAGAGATTAACAAGAAATCACAAGGACTATTGATTATTGGAGTAGATATCAATAATCAGCCTAGGTGACCTAAGGTTGCTATCTCTAGAGTTGAAGTATTGTTGTTGGAGATGATAAATGGTTGTTGGAGATGAAGAATAGATGGAGATTGACTTTGGCAGCACTTCGGCAGGGCAAGGATCTGAACCCCTCTTCGTGTTGGAGCATAAAGGGTATTTATAGGAGTTTCTTATGGGGTTGGTCCAAGTCTTCATGCAGGGAGCCTAAAAAATACATCAAGAAGCCACTCCAAAAGCTGCGACTTAAAATATGCTATCTACATGGATTGGTATTGGTCCATGGTCTATGGACCGGTATCGATCCGTGGAGATGCATTATTTTGCATTATGGCTTGCAATAATATCATACCTGGATCATCTAGGTTACATTTGCAAAGCTTGGTGCTGAAACGACTTCGTTTGATCATAGTTGCATATTCGTCTCCACACAATATATATCTATTCTTTCGATCCATCGAGTCCACACACGTGAATTGCTCAGGTTGCCTTCAAACTTGGTCAGAAAGCTTGTGTGAGAGTTATAATCATAGTGGCACAAGTCGCAAGTCAAATACTTTGATCTTATGGACTGGTACTGGTCTACGAAGTTAACATATTTCATCTCGAAACTTTTGATGTCTTCTTCTTGTCTCTTTTAGGGCCTTCTAACAAATTTGTACCTGATTCTAATACTATGCTAACCTGTTTTCACTAAACCTTTTGTGTATCTTTTCTGGTTTTATAACGGGTTAACATTTGTACCTCGGGGCGCGTTTTGTTGAAGACATGATGTACTCTGGAATTATAATCTTGTGCAATTTATGATGGAACTATCCGGAGTTGAGAATTTAACTTTCCTTGAAAAACCCGCTATAGGTTGATGACGGTGGCTCGACACTTTTGGACTAGAGTTTATGTCGCCCATGAAAATCAATGGTCTTGACTCAAACTTTTCACTGTAACACCCAAATGGCATGTGCACATGGATTAAAGAAGAATTTCGCACTTCCGACTGAACATGATGGATCGGTATTAGTCGATGGCTCATGGACTGGTCCTTATACTTAACAAAATTTTGGCCAACTTTATTCTAACTTTATATACGGGTCCGACTCTTCATAGTTTATTATTTCTTCATGTAAACACTTAGAGTTACAATCCTTTTATTTCTCAGCTGCCGATCCACCGATTTTAGTGTCACCATTGGTCAACCATCATCACCATCGTCGTCGTCCATCGAAGACACCCGACCTCGTCCTTGACTTGCTGCTACCCAGTCTGAGACAAATTTGTCCCTCATCTACTCAGTTTTGGTCAAATTTTCCCAAATCGATTTCTCCCTTCTGCTTGGCCTCCATTAGGTGCAAACTCCAATCAATTCTGATTGATTCCAGCCTATTCCGACCTATCACTACTTGTAGGTGATGCTCTTCTTTAGTTTCATCTTATTATAATCAGGACCATGCTAATTTTTTTTGCCAATTTAGGGTTTATTATGTCTATTTAGTTGTGAATTTAGCGATTAGGTATTGACTAAAACAATATCGACCATAGCCAGAATTTGGGTGCTTGAACTCAGTGACGTAACATCTTGCACATAATTCCTGCCTTGACTAGACGACACATATTGGACTTGACTAGAATGCCATTGCGAACTTGCATATGATTTCAAAATTGACCGGCAATATGACTTAGGTTAAACTTAACTGGTGATAATAATCATGCTCACTTCATATACAAAATATAAACTTAATGAATTCTAGACCACTTACCGTACGAAATGCAACCTTTATCTCTTAATTAGGTTGAGAGTCTTGCTATTACCAATCAAATGAGAAGTAGAAGCGTCTGAATTTTCTAGAATGAACAAATTGGCTTCGCATTGATTTTGACCTTAATATCTTGATTAGTTGTCGTTGTTAGTTTATATTACTTTCAACATTCATGCACATCCAGCAGACCTGTAACAAAAGAGCTTTTTGGGCTGATTTAGGTGAAGCTTTCGTTGCCGACTATTCAATTAGACACGGATTAATCTAGTCAAAGAAAATGAAACATAAGAAGTTCTTTTGTACTCAAGTGGGTTGTCTCAATAAACCAGTTCCATTTGAGAGTTTACACTTCGCTGGATATGGTTCACATAAATATGGCACTACACTTGCACTGGGTGGCGCTTGGGATTCGCTCACCAACACACACCAGCTTAGAATTTCGAGCGTCACCATCTCACACAACACTTCACACTTAAGGGGTGCATGTACTTGATTATTCTGAATATAAACTTCGTTAGGTAGAATGGACACTCGACATTCTAAGCGCCTTCGTTATGGAGAAGGCATTTCTTCTCAAATCCAAGTCCAGTTCACTTCTAGCATGCATTCATCATCTGTACAAACAGAAGCTTCCTCACTTGAGCCCATTGAACGAGCTATCTTTGCAACGGGCATGTGATTGACCTGTCCCATCTTGTCCTTAGACTTATACTGAATCCACTAGAGAGGTGCTCTTGCGTAATAACAAATGGATGCTCCAGCACATTTGCATACAGTTTGGTATCCTAGAAGAAGATGTCCAACTTCCCGGAAAATAAGAAATGGCTTACCGTCCTCCTGTCGGATTTATGATCTACCACCGCTACATGTGTTTACACGATGATGTCCCTCCTTCTAACCTGTTCTTGCGATCAATCCTTCAAGAGTTAGGAGCCGCGCCTTATCAACTACATCTGAATGGGTATGCTGAACTTATAAGTATCATAGAATAATTTTTATGGCGATCAAAATAGCTTTTGTCGCATAATGACAATTCATGTATTTTTAGTTATAAACTTTAAACGCTTATAATTTTTGCAATTTAAATCGGATTTCCACGAAACAAAGTACGTTTGATTCCTACTTATGAGAGCTTTCAATGAGTGAAAGCAAATTTTAATTTTGGGTTATAATTTTCAAGTTATAAAGGGGTTTATTCGCTTGTTTTATATGATGTCTGTAAGGTGTTTGATGATATGTCTCTTAGAAAACCAATGGTTTATATGTGGTTATATTGATGATATATGTTTGCTAATGATTCTTAAATAGATTCATGGAGTAAAAATGACATTTTTATGAAAATTGGAAGTGAAACACCTTATGTTAATTCACAAAATTACACCTTTATGGAATATCAGGTATATACATGCCCTAGTTGATTTGTGGTGGTATGTTTGAATTATTTGCAAGTGATTTGATGTGGTAAAGAAAATCAAACCCCTAAAAATTTGATCTTTAAGTAGAATGTGGGTAGTCACTCAAGTATGTGGGAAGCTATCAACAGATTAAAGGCTAGTTTAATATCGATAATTGTTAGTGAGCTTATATGATTATATGTGGTTGATAATACAAGTTCATTATTATGATTGATGATTGGTTGAATTGTGCTCGGCCAGTTTATGAGCAAATAGTTATTTTTATATTTAGCATGGTGTTGGGTAGATAATACTTGTATGCTAGCACCTTGTGAAACACTTCACGATTTGACTATATAGTGTTTAGCGATGCTTTTGGGGTTCATTTCAATTTAATGAATGATTTTTGGAATGAGATTTTCTTAAATGAAAAGAAGTGTTATTCCCGATTTTGGACAGGGAATGTTTTATAAAAATGTTTTATAAAACAGAAAGGATTTCGAGGATTGAACCCGATGTTTCCGAAATAATTTAGAAAAGTATTATGTGCTTGACATTGTAGTTCATCACATAATTGATTAGTTGCTATTGATGATGTATTTGCTTGGTTGTGGAGAATTTATTCTCTTGCTTAACACCCTTCTTTGAGACGTAGGAGCTCAAAGGTTATATGATTAATAGTGACTGGTCATATGTGTGAATTACTGATGTGAAGTACTATAGTTTGAAAGTACTTGTGATTATTATTATTGCGAAATGGTTTTCCCCACTTCAAGATATAAAAAATGATTTCTATGTGTTACCAATGATGGGGTAACGATGCTGGTGATGAAAAGTCGGGGATGTATATGGAAGGTATGGTTTGCTCTCGAGGTGTAGAGAGGACGTACCTGGATTATTAAAGTGACGGTAAGGTGTACCTGGAGCCTGATCATCAGGAGGATCTCTCGATCAGGTGGCACATATTTTGATTGCTTATATAGTAGATATTTGAGGTTTCCAAATATGTTTTGGTTTGAAATCCCGAAGTGAAAGCTAATTTGATATGAAAGCTGTATATGTATTTCAAATGATTTGAAAATAAGAAAGTGGGTATAAGGCCCAAAGAAATAACTTCTGAAAAGTTAATTGGATCTAAGTTAGGGAATTAAACCATAGTTGGTAGTTTGAGAAACTACATATTATCGATTGCATTGTTAGCTTCATAAGTCTATTTATGGTTGTTATGTTGTGCACGTATCCTTAGGAGGAAACCCGTTCCACGACATGTGGCGTGATCCCGAGATACCTTATTTAAAATAAGGCTAAGTATCAGATTAGTTAATAAAGTTTCCTCACACTAGTCTCATGACTGACTCATAGTTTGTTTTTCCTTTTCAAACTGCAGGTGTTCATAATTTCCACACGGGCAGTCTGTTAGATTGTTTTTCAGTTTTAGAGATCGGGTTCAAGCTTGAAGACCTGGAGTTTCAGAGAAAGTTGGAGTTTCATATGAGGGCCGGACTTACTCTATTATTTGTATATTATGTTAAGTCTTTAAGGATTAATGGTATGTAAAATCAGATTTTGTATTCAAAAATGTTTCTGCTGCAATAAAATATTCTTATTATATTTTACCTACTCTGCTGTGAGCATTGTATTCCACTGTGTTTGTTCTGATAAAACATAACAAAACATACTTTTTCTTACCTTGAATCGACGTGGGTTTCAGTTTTTTTGGTCGGTTTGAAGTAGGTGGAAGTGCGGGTCGTCACAGTTGGTATCAAAGCTTTGGTTAGATAAACCTTGGCTTTGTGGGATATAGACTTGTCAGAGATAGGGTCAGTAGTATCCTAAGATAAGTAACTCATTAGAGATTGGGTTAATAATACTCTAGAATGAGTTGTGTGAGTAAATATTTATGAGAGACATATTTGTAATTTGATATACAAGTGGTTTTGTGTTGGATTAATTTGTTGAGTGGGTTATGAACATTGGTCGGTGCAGTAAGAGCTCATTGTATCGATAGGTATTTCTAAACACTTGAACAAAGTAGTCTAACCCAGTTTTTATGAAATAATTTTATCCAAAAGCATGTTTTCATAAAAAAGATATATGTTTTGATGAAAGCTATGTTTTGAAAATTTTAATCCGCTAATTGATTGGTGGAGATAATGATTTGTACAACTAATTAAGAAATTTGAAATCCTGACGATTTTGGACAATCGAGGTATTTGCTAAAAAGATTATAAAACTTTTTGGTAAAATGTTAAAAGTTGTAGGGTATAAGATAACTGTGGTCTATCTAAAGTTAAACCTAAGATGAGTCGAAAACAAGCGAAAAGGACTTATGAGCAGATAGAAGAAGAAAATAGGTTAGACCTATGCAAGTATATTTGTAGCTACTCCAGAAAGGATAAGAATACAGGAAATTCTATGGGTGTTTGCAGTTATAAAGAGGTATATTATGCAGACCTATGCGCAATGAATAAACCGATAAAGTTAAATAGTGGAGTTAACCAACAAAGCTCTAGGGTTAATAATCAAGGTATTGGTTAAGTATACGACCATTAGTTCCGACTTCGATTTCGAGGACAAAATCATTTTAGGTGAGGGAGAATGTAACGAACTAGAAATTTCAGAACCAATTTAATATCGATTTCTCTTAAAAAATAGCAGTTTCTTAAGAAAGTAGTAGCTAACGAACTCGGATTTCGATGAAATCAGTTTCATTAAATCCGGAATGATGAAATTAGGTAACCAACCAAGTTACGTTTAAAATAGAATCCGTTAGATATGTTAAATTTGCAAAATATTCAAAATTTGAATCAGAAACGGACGATTTTGAGGATATCTTGAGAACGGAATATTGCTAGATCGTGAGACTATCTTCGTTGGATCCGGAATAGTGAATTTAGTACTCAGGGAAGTTTCGCATAAAACGCCATCTGTATGCGGAAAAGAAAAAAAATAAAAGGCCAAAATTTGAACTAAATTTTGATGGTAATTGGAATTCGATAATGCTAACGACAAAACTGAAACCTGAGACCTATCCAGAAAAATTTAGAACATAGAATATTAGCTATGTATGAAATCTGGGGAAATTCCGTATCGGATATGGAAAGTTAGTAAGAAAACAAAATTAAAATAAATTATTTGAAAATCCAAACGAACTCCGATTTTGGATTTGAACATATAGGATTGAAGTACGTTAGAAAACGGATAATATGGTTGAAAAATTTCTGAAAACCGTTATCGTTTGATGCTCCGAAATGAGATTTAAAAGTCGATGAGAAAGCACATGAGAAAGCACACTTTTGGATAAATATGAAAATGAATAAGAATGAATCTAAGTCATTCATTTATCTTCCCTTAGATTTTTGTCATGTCACCAATCCATGTGGCTTTCTAAGCTATAAAAAGACCTTCCCCCTCCACTTTAATTTCACTTCCATTTTCTTCTTCCCTCTCCCTCAAGCTCATGGCCATGGCCTAAAATCATTAATAAAAAATAAAGTAAAGGAAAAGGAAGAAAAGGAGAAAGGAGGGCAAGAATAAGAGCTAGGGACCCTTAGGCAAAAGCTTGGACTTTACGGAGCGAGAAAAACTGAACTTTTAAATGGCTTTGTTGATTGATTTAATGATTGCATGTATGATATTTGTTATTATGGATGATGGTTGTGTAGTTTAGAACACACAAACAATTAAGCGTTAGTGTTATAACGCTTGTGCATAGTTAATATTTACTTATGTTAATGATGGTTGCTATGAATATTTATAATGGTTGTTGTTTCGCACACAACATGACACATCAATTATGACATTACATTGGTGATCAGCAAATCTCCTTCGTAATTAGAAGAATTTTTTTTGAAGTTAAAGGATAATAATTTATGACAAAGTTCCTTTAAATAAATAAATACCAAAACATTCAAGGTGACAGAGAGGATAGTGTCTAGGCTTGAGTTTGAAAAATATAGTTTCCTGCTCTTCCTGGCTAGCCCTAACTAATCCGACGAATGGGATGGTCAATGCAAGATTTAATTTTTTGGATTTAAAAATAAATTGGAATTTAATTTATTAAGTAAAAATAAAAGTTGAATTTTAAACCCCAAATATTTGGGGAAAATAAATTTAAAATGATTTTCAATGGTTTATATAAGTAGATAATGGTTTTATAAGATATTTTGAAGTATCATAGAATAATTTTTATGGCGATCAAATTAGTTTTTGTCGCATAATGGCAATTCGTGTATTTTCAGTTATAAACTTTAAACGCTTATAACTTTTGCAATTTAAATCGGATTTCCACGAAACAAAATACGTTTGATTCCTATTTAGGAGAGCTTTCAAATGAGTAAAAGCAGATTTTAATTTCGGGTTATAATTTTCAAGTTATAAATGGGTTTATTTGCTAGTTTTATATGATGCTTATAAGGTGTTTGACAATATGTCTCTTAGGAAATTAATGGTTTATATGTGATTATATTGATGATATATGTTTGCTAATGATTCTTAAATAGATTCATGGAGTAAAAATGACATCTTCATGGAAATTGGAAGTGAAACACCTTATGTTAATTCACAAAATTACACCTTTGTGGAATGTTAGGTATATACATGCCTTAATTGATTTGTGGTGGTATATTTAAATTATTTGCAAGTGATTTGATGTGGTAAAGAAAATCAAACCCCTAAGATTCGATCTTTAAGTAGAATGTGGCTAGTCACTCAAGTATGTGGGAAGCTATCAATCGATTAAGG
Organism: Allium sativum; assembly: GCA_030737875.1. NCBI lineage: Eukaryota > Viridiplantae > Streptophyta > Magnoliopsida > Asparagales > Amaryllidaceae > Allium > Allium sativum. The sequence continues at coordinate 820,150,776 of CM060919.1, read as the reverse complement.
GCTAGTTTTATATCGATAATTGTTAGTGAACTTATATTATTATATGTGGTTGATAATACAAGTTCATTATTGTGATTGATTGATTGGTTGAATTGTGCTCGACCAGATTATGAGCAAATAGTTGCTTTTACATTTAGCATGGTGTTGGGTAGATAATACTTGTATGCTAGCACCTTGTGAAACACTTCACGATTTGACTATGAGGTGTTTAGCGATGCTTTTGGGGTTCATTTCAATTTAATGAATGATTTTCGGAATGAGATTTTCTTAAATGAAAAGAAGTGTTATTCCCGATTTTGGATAGGGAATGTTTTATAAAAATGTTTTATAAAATAGAAAGAATTTCGAGGATTGAACCCGATGTTTCCGAAATGATTTAGAAAAGTATTATATGCTTGACATTGTAGTTCATCACATCACCGATTAGTTGCTATTGATGATGTATCTGCTTGGTGGCGGAGAATTTATTCTCTTACTTAACACTCTTTTTTGAGACTTACGAGCTGAAAGGTTATATGATTAATAGTGACTGATCATATTTGTGAATTACTGATGTGAAGTATTATAGTTTGAAAGTACTTGTGATTATTATTATTGCGAAATGGTTTTCCCCACTTCGGGATATAAAAAATGATTTCTATGTGTTACCAATGATCGGGTAACGACGCCGGTGATGAAAAGTTAGGGATGAATATCACTACACCAGAAAATGCCTTTCGTAGCGTTGAAAAAACACTACTAACTCTTGTAGTAGCATTTCAGTAAACGCTGCAACATGACATGCTACTAAAAGTCTGAAAGTTTTAGTTGCATTATAGTAAACGCTACCAAAAATGAACTTATTGTGGCGTTTCTAAAACCCTACAAAATGTTTTTTTGGTAGTGTCTTAAAAATGAAATCAAACTGGTACTTACACTCTTGCTTTTATTTTCTGTAGCGTTTTTTTCAATGCTACTATTATATTTTTGCAGCACATTTAAAACGCTACTTAAACCATACAATATTTTTTAGTCGTAGTTATTTATCGTTGATGGCTTGTGTCATTTTCAACAATCATTTATACAGACTAGCCACAATGAAACAAATAATCAATCACATAATCATCATTTTTAAACCAACATTGCTAATCATCATATTCAAATAATTAAAAAAAATTATGGCATAATCAAGTATAATATCCATATTCATTTCAATAGTAGTATTTCAACAAAATAATCGAATCCATGTAATACAACTATTTACAAAAAAGTCTACACAACTTGTACGAACAAAATATTATAATACATAGTAGTTGAAATCTTGTTCATGGCTTAGTTATCGATAGTTCTTTGATGCAGTTGTTCTTCACTTCGAAAATGCTAATTACCTGTACACAAGTGTAGCGGTCAACAGTTAGAATTACATTCAAGTGCTGATAATTTACATGTATATAGATCTCAAATTAATATATATAGTTGTAGATGATATGATTTAGTATAAATTCTAAAATATATCAAGCATGAGAATGTACACATGGTTATATAGCTAAAGTTTAAGTACACATGTTCCAGATCTTTATGACAACCTAGCCTTCTAGCTAAAAAATTAAGTTTCGCATTTCTATTTTTGTTGTTTTTTTACACTCCATCGTTCAGCCTACCTGAACCGACTTCACCCCATACACCATCTCCTACTTTATTAGAAAAACATATCCACTAAATACAAAAGGTTATAGAGAAAGCAGGTTTTTGGATGGATTCCAATCTGGCACTCAACAGCCGAGGACTGAAATTCCAATTGTCCACCCGGAACTTCGAACCATGCTTCTTACATGTCAGTTCCATTATTGCATCAACAAGAATATATGTATATTTCATTGTAATTATGTTTACTTCTAAAGCATGTGCTTTAGTATCCAAGTTATGAAGTAAAAATGCTTGTTCGACCTTATCCTATTAATAAAATTTGGAAATAATACCTCCTTGTACATTTACTAAAAACTGAACGTTTATCAAAGATTCCTGACTTGTCTACTTCATCAAGCTCTTTGTAAATGGGTGTTACCTGAATAATAAGCTGTGTGCCTTTAATTTCATTAGTCAGTCATCTCCAATTTGCGTACTTTGTCTATGATGAACATGTTTGTTGACAATGACGACCTGAAAATCCATTAATTAACAAGTCAACAGTCTAAAGTCAACAATATACAGATAGTGACATTATCAAATGTACTAAACATACACATGAATAAATTTATAAGAAGTTATATCATAAAATAATAACAGTTACAATAATATTATTCCTATTGAAAAACACTATAGTCCATGGATCTCAATCAAACATACCCAAAAGTTTTCTCTTCTTTTTTTCTTTATTGTGATGATGGCTAAAACCACTTCACAATAAAGAAAAAAGAAGAGAAAAATAAAACTGTGCAGTATGCTTCTCGCCATCATCACTTTTCTTCCTCTCAAACTATTCACAGCAACGGCGTAAATACCAAAGGCCTGAAAGCACTGCACCACAAAGTATTTTTTTTTCTCTTTTTTCAGAAACCTAGTACAATAATGACTGTTATTCATATTCATGTAAAATATACAAGCATAAAAATGATTATACATTTAAGGATGATTACCATGATTACAGGTTTCAGTACCATACGACAGCAGCAACCTTTGATTCCGTGCTTTAATAACTCAGGCGATTCTAAGTACTTAGAAACTGACTAAGAAAATGGATCTAGGCACTTCCCCGCATGATAATGATGATCTCATAAAATTAGAATTCTCATTTTATGGAATGATATCATAAAGGTATAATTCTCATTTTATAGAACTTTGATACTAGCACTGTGTATAATACAAACACATCATATCACTATATTACTTGTCATATGCCTAATCAAGATGGACTGGCTATGAAATGCACTGCAATATATACCCATAATAAGCTAATCAAAGAAAACATTTAAAGGATTATATAACTATCATGGATCATTATGTGGGACTGTAATGCTATACTATCAAATAAAGAAAGAATAAATGCACTCAAAAAGAACAAACGTACAAGTTAAGACATATAATAGTTAAATTTGAATAGCCGACTAAAACATTATATATCATGTTTCAGTCTTAACTTGCTCAGTGCACTAAGAGCCTCACTGGACTTAGAAAAGGACTTGTACAAGTGGATGAAGAACCTAATATGAAAAATAATTGGTAAAACTTACATTACACACCCTTTAACATTAACATCTGACTGGATCGGGTGGCTACGAGTGCTATAAGTTGGTGCGGGCCTGCTGCAACTTTCTTTGAGTAGCATTTATATCCTCTGCCTCTAGTTGCATAACTATTCTTCTATTGACAATCTCCTACAAGTATGACATTATATGTGTAGTGTTAGTAAAATTCTCAAGTTGATGTTGAATTGGATAGCAAGTGAAAATGAGAGATTGTTTTCAAAAGAGGAAGTGATACTTTATTGCAACTTTGCTTACAAATCTTTTTTTTTGCTTGGTTACAAAGGAGACATACCCTCTTATTTATACTAGTTCACATCTCAAATGAATGGTTGAGATGTATTTAATCCTACGGTACATAGCTTTTCTCTAGAGTTTTCTATAACTCTCCTACAAAATATCTAGGCTTCTTATACATAATTAAAGGGTAGAAAGCTCTAGATTCTAATTATTTTATTACAACATGAAAAAGGATAATTCTAGGCTCCTTCCATATCAACATGTATCTAGATATTTCTATCTAGATATTTCTTGTTCTAGGCTTCTCTTTTAACTCTTCCTCTTCAAATTATTTGTAGCCCAATCTCATGGCCCAAGTCAAGTTTATTTTTTCAACATCCCCCCGTAAACTTGACTTGGTTACTCCAAGCATCTCTCGCAGTCTTTGAAAGTCTTCATGCTTCAATGCCTTTGTAAAGATATTTGCTACTTGTTCTTTTGAGTTGATATACTTTGCATGTACTTCCTTTGTTGCAATTCGCTCTCGAATAAAGTGATAACGTGTATCGATGTGTGAACTCCGTTCATGGAAGACGGAATTATGGGTTAGAGCGATAGCTGACGTATTATCCATGTAGATTTTTGTTGCATTTTGCTGTGGCATGTGTAACTCCTTCTACAAATCTCGAAGCCAAATAGCACGACGAACACAAGTTGAAGCAGCAACATATTCAGCTTCACAACTGGAAAGTGTCACGATCGGTTGCTTCTTTGAACTCCAGGTGAAAGTTGTTTCTCCCATAAAGAAGACAAATCCAGTTGTGCTTTTACGATCATCAATATCTCCAGCCCAATTGCTATCACTGTAACTAATCAACTTGAAATTTTTAGACTTTGAATATAGCAAGCCAAAATCAATGGTACCTTTGATGTATCGAAGAATCCTTTTTGTAGTCTTCAAGTATGATGTCGTAGGAGCTTCCATATGGTGGCTAATGAGTCCAACACCATAAAGTATATCGGGCCTTGTGCATGTGAGATATCTCAAGCTACCAACCGGACTCTTGAATAATGTAGGATCTACTTCTTCTACGTTAGCGTATTTCGAGAGCTTTGTCCCACATTCTATCGGGGTACTTACTGGCTTACTTCCATCCATCTTAAATTTCTTCAATATTTCCTTTGCATATGCTTCTTGTGAAATAAATATGTCGTGTTCACTTTGAGTTACTTGGATGCCAAGATAATATGACATGGGTCCGATATCCGTCGTTTCAAATTCTAAACTCGTCTCCTTCTTAAAATCCTCAAATGCTTTTGGATTATTGCCAGTAGAAATCAAATCATCCACATACAAACATACAATCAAGATATCTCCACTTTTATTTGTTTTTACGTAAAGAGCATGTTCATGGGGGCATATTACAAAGTTATTCTAGAAAATATTTATCAATTTTAGTATTCCATGCTCTAGGGGCTTGTTTCAAACCATAAAGTGCTTTTTTCAATTTTAAAACTTTTCTTCATGTCCTTTAATTTTATAGCCAGGTGGTTGCTCCACATAAACTTCTTCTTCTAATTTGCCGTTTAAAAAAGGTGATTTTATATCCATTTGATATATTTTCCATTTGTTTTGGGCCGCTAAAGAGATTAGTAATCTTATAGTTTCTAAGCGGGCAACGGGAAGGAAATTAGTAATCTTATAGTTTCCCTTGGCTACCAATCTAGCTTTATATCTTTCAACTTCTCCTTTAGCGTTCTTCTTTAATTTGTACACCCATTTTACTCCAATAGCTTTGTGTCCTTTTGGTATATTAGCTAACTCCCATGTATCATTCTTCATAATGGCTTTGATTTCTTCATCCATAGCACTTCTCCATATTTTGTCTTCTTTTGCTTCTTCGTAATCTATTGGCTCACAATTTGCAAAAAGACAACATAAAGTAATATCATCAGAAAGTGGTGTTACCTCATATAGTTCTTGTAATGATCTCATATGTGGGACCCTTTCACTTGAGCTTTCTTCTTGTGGAGATTCTTCTTGAGTGCTTGATGGAGATGACGGTGTTGGACTAGTTGGCTCTTCTTGCACATCATTGATTTCTTCTTCTTCGTAAAAGGGAAGGAAATTATAATCTTCTTCTTGTGTGCTCCAATTCCAAGTATTTTCTTCATCAAACTCCACATCTTGACTAACCACAACTTTTCCATTTACCGGATTATATAACTTATACCCTTTTTCCCGCGGGTCATAGCCAATGAAGATGTATTTTTCACTTTTATCATCTAACTTGGAGCGTCTTTGGTCTGGCACAAGGGCATATGCAATGCTTCCGAAAAATTTGAAAGTGAGATATACATGGTTTTCTACCACTTCATTCTTCTTCGGGGGTTTTGTTCCACACACTCCGAGTTGAAGAGCGATTTGCTAAATATATCGCGCATTCGATGGCTTCGGCCCAAAACTCTTTAGGAACATTTTTGCTCTTTAACCTGCTTAGTGCCATATTGAGAGAGATATATTCTTCCTTTCCATAACCCCATTTTGTTGTGGAGTATACGGGACGGTTAAGGGATGGTGAATTCCATTTTCTTCACAAAATTTCTCAAATTCTTTGTAGATAAATTCCCCACCTCGGTCGGACCTCATGGTTTTTATCTTATAACCACTTTCATTTTCTACAAAAGCTTTGAATTTCTTAAAAGCATCAAATACATCAGACTTTTGTTTAAGGAAATAGGCCCAAGTTTTTTTTACAATAATCATCAATAAATAAAGCAAAGTAATTACTTTTCCCAAGTGAACACGGTTTTATCGGACCATAAATATCAGTGTGAATCAACTCTAATGGTTCTCTAGCCCTTGTGTTGGACTCTTTTGGAAAACTTTTCCTTGATTGTTTTCCAAATAAGCACCCTTCACATAGTTGATTCATATTATCAATTCATGGTAAGCCTTTTACCATGTTTTTATTCTTTAACAACTTCAAATGCCCAAAATTAAGATTTCCAAATCTCAAGTGCCAAAGCCATGATGAATATTTATGGCATGATTTTAAGCATTTCACAACACCGTATGAAATATGAAGTGGAAACATTTTATTTTTCGACATCTCTACTTTAGCAACCAAATTTCCTTTGGCATCTTTCATGGAAAGGCTATGATTTTTCATATGAATATCATATCCTTTTTCTAAAAGTTTCCCCAAGCTTAGAATGTTACTTTTCATATTAGGCACATAATATACATTAAAGATAAAGTCTTGTTTTCCATTTTTCTTGCAGATTGATATTTTTCCTTTTCCCTAAACAGGAATTTTGGATTCATCACCAAAATGAATGTTTCCACTTACCGATTCATCAAGCTCCATGAACATATTCCTTCTTCCACACATATGATTGCTTGCCCCCGTATCCGAATACCATGTGTTAGTATTACCACTTTCATCTCCTTTATGTGCCAAGAGTAATGTAGAATATTCTTCCTCTTCTTTAGTAAAGTTAGATCTCTCAGGAACTTTATTGGAAGTAGATCTACATTTGGAAGAAAAATGCCCAAATTTATCACAATTATAACATTTAATTTGTGATTTATCATACCTTGGCCTTCCATTTTGTTTCATGTTTACTCCTCTTCCTCGACCTCTTGTAGTATATGTGTTTTGGCTTCTCTCCTCTTTATTGAAAGATTTGTAACCACCTCTTCCATAGCTTTGGCCTCAACCTCTTCCTCTTTGGCTATGACCTCTTATAATTCTTTCATTCTCGCTCAAGGTGAGTTTGGTTTTAAGAGATTGCTCTAATGGCTCTTCCTTAACCCTTTTCTTTAATTTTTCTTCATGGGCTTGAAGCAATCCCATGAGTTGATCAACGGTCATGGATTCTAGATCTTTAGATTCTTCATTAGTTACTACTATATAATCGAATTTTGAATCTAAAGATCGTAAAATTTTCTCAACCACTCTAGAGTCTTCCAATTTTCCACCATATCTTTTCATTTGATTTACTAAAGATAAAACTTGTGAAAAATAATCATCAATCGATTCGGTTGATTTCATATGTAAAGCTTCAAACTCACCTCGCATGCTTCCTTACTGCTTTATCAATGCCCTTTATCAATGCCCTTGAATGCATTCTCCAAAATCTCCCATGCTTCCTTACTACTTTTTTCACTTGCCACCTTTTCAAACATTGATTCATCCAAACCTTGATGAATGAGAGTAAGAGTCTTTCGGTCCTTCTTTCTTGTATCAATCAATTTATCCCTTTGATTTTGGGATAAAGTGGCGATGTCGGCGGGTTCAACATACCCATTTTCAACGATATCCCACACATCTTGTGATCCAAGCAACGCCTTCATGCGAATACCCCAATTATCATAGTACTCCTTTAGCAATGGAATTTGAAATGGAGTCGCCATATTTTTTTAACCAACGACCTGGCTCTGATACCAATGTTAGTAAAATTCTCAAGTTGATGTTGAATTGGATAGCAAATGAAAATGAGAGATTGTTTTCAAAAGAGGAAGTGATACTTTATTGCAACTTTGCTTACAAATCTTTTTTGTGCTTGGTTACAAATGAGACATAACCCTCCTATTTATACTAGTTCACATCTCAAACAAATGGTTGAGATGTATTTAATCCTACGGTACTTAGCTTTTCTCTAGAGTTTTCTATAACTCTCCTACAAAATATCTAGGCTTTTTATACATATTTAAAGAGTAGAAAGCTCTAGATTCTAATTATTTTATTACAACATAAAAAAGAATAATTCTAGGCTCCTTCCATATCAACATGTATCTAGATATCTCTATCTAGATATTTCTTGTTCTAGGCTTCTCTTTTAACTCTTCCTCTTCAAATTATTTGTAGCCCAATCTCATGTCTCAAGTCAAGTTTAATTTTTCAACATGTAGACTAAGTATTGTAACTGTGATTATTGAGCTTTTTTGTTCCACTAACTACTTAAAGACCACCCATTTTGTTGAAGGACAAAAATATAAAGTATATTACCCATATAGACATGGCTTGGATACTAAAGTGTTTACTAAGAAGTGCAATCATGCTGAAGCAAAAAGACATAGTGAAACCAAATAGATAGACTTATTATTAATACTTCTGTGTATGAACACACATTGGGCACACTCTGCATGAATTATATATTCATATACAGTAAAAACACACTACTCTAACTTATTCCATTAACACCTAACACCTAAAGAATAGGAGAACAAACTAGAAAATTTACACTGGCCCGGTAATACAACTAACATATGATACTTGTAGTCTATTTTTGAAATAAAAATAGTACTGATGATGTAAACACACAGAAGTGATGTTGATAGATGCATTAAGCTTGGATTTATTTAAACAAGTTGCATGCATCCATTCCTAACCCTACAACATAGAATAAATGGTGGTCTAATTTAGGTGGAACATTTGCAGGAAAATGAGCATTGTTCAGATTTTCGAGTTTATCCAGGTAACTGTATGAAGTTGTTTGGGTCGTACTGGAGGGAATAGGGCGCTCCCGCAGGTCTGTTATGGTTTGGGTTGGAGTCACATTGGGTGTTTCGAGTCCGGGAAGAGGAAGAGGCTGCATCAGGTAGTGAATTAAGGGAGGAGCTGCGGTAGTCAGGCTTGGATGCGGGTCTGCTGAAACATGAAAATGATTTTTATGTATTCTTAGTACATGAATAATAATATTGAAATGGTAAAAAAAACTGCCATTTGTATTCTAGTTAGATGATGCATATAGACTTCCAACAAGTCAAAAGTTGATACTCCAACATTACTATGAACGGTAACAAACTCTATAACACGTGTTGCACCACAATACCAAGCATATAGCATAAATAAAACAATAAAAGAGAAATAAGTAGATAACTCATGCAGATGAGATCCTTGCATATTAATTGCTGACATTCAGTGGTTACATTTTGGTTCTAAAAAGCAATGATATATATCCTTATAATATAAAAGATAATTAATATATGGTCTTGCTTTTAGAAATTCTCTTCTAGATCAAAATAAATGGTAGAAAATCAAACAGGGTTATGGATTTAGATATCCTTCTTCTCAAATTTTTAATCAACTTTCAACATTCCCGTGTTTTTCCGAAAATTATTGATGATACAGCAACTGAAATAATTTATGTTCGACATGAATTACAGTTTGTCTTGAATTCAATTTGAATTTCAATTATTTGTTATTACATTTGAAATCATTTATATCTGACATGGATCTAGGAGTAGAATATGATAGCTTATGTTGATTAAAAGCTAGGGCTTTGAGTCTTGCGAATGATATTTCTCCTTTTGGTTCTATTGTTTTTTTCGTTGGAGCTGGATGCACAATGGGGTATTAAAATCATTGCTAGATTCATTATTTCAAAACATTATATTTTATATGCTTGTAGTTTTCTATTTTTCCTCCAAGCACTCGGTTTTTATCTTGTGTTTTGCTTGTTCTCTGAAGATCTAAACAGTGATTTCAGGGAAGAAATTTAATTACCTAATTAAATAATTCTCTTTTGAAGTTTTCCATATTTTGGCTTAAAGTAATCTCTATTTTTTACCCATGAATCATTGTAATTTCGTTATTTTTAATTAAATGTAATATGACGTTGTCTATCTTTTCATCAAAGCCATATGCACATATTGATTGTTAATTCATGTATGTAATGCAAACTAAGCTTTCTGATAAGATTTTGACTGCGAAAGTCATTATTGCAATCTTGAGTATTTTTCCGCCTAGAATACAAAACTACATAACATTTCCATTCAGCAAAATATGTATGTTGATGGACCGGACGTCATTTTTCTCTACTATATGTGTTTATGTTAGCTTCAAATCTAGGGAATGGGTATATATAGTGTCTCTATGTCAATAAATAACGGATGTTAAATGACATTTTACAAAAAATGAAACATCAAAAATTATTATATGAATTCAAACATTTGATACATCAAACTCATGAGTATCATTATAAAATAATAATAACAACATGTTTGCAATATTTCCTTCTTCATCTAACTCATATCAAATATCTCTTATTTATAGTCTTTATTACCCATATTTATGTAAATTGGTATTGAACTTTGTATGATTGCATCTTCATTTTTTTTGTATTACTAATTGGTCTAATTACTTAGTTTAGATTTCATGAGTCTTTATGAAAAACCACGTAGATTTCCATTAAGAGTGAGTTCTAACATCTTGAAAAGAGTTAGTTTATTAGGTGGATCGACTGACAAAAATAAATCTTACCTTAGTTAAATTTTGAATAATCTTATTTAGTGGACCATATATTGTTAAATTCTGAAGTATAATTGGCATGTCAAGTAATTGTAAATAATACTTTGTTTAGTCTTGCCAATTTTTTCTCATTGCCTTTGAATCGAAAAACATTCATATCTTTACTAATAATCGGAATAGGTTTGGTGTCACACTTTTTTGGTGTACACGCAAACTACCGAAAATGCCCTTTACTAAAAACAAACACATCTTTACTAATAATCGGAATAGGTTTGGTGTCACACTTTTTTGGTGTACACGCAAACTACCGAAAATGCCCTTTACTAAAAACAAACACATCTTTACTAATAATCGGAATAGGTTTGGTGTCACACTTTTTTGGTGTACACGCAAACTACCGAAAATGCCCTTTACTAAAAACAAACACATATGATAAAAGGAATTAAATCAAGAAAAAACGGAAAGTATTTAAAGTTAAATAGCAATGTTCCTTTAATTAGCCATGCACATCATTAATGACATTAATAGAGACGTAAATGGGAATAATGTTAAAATTTGAAAGCAGAAAATTAAATCTAGAATGGTAACGTAAATGGAATTAAATCACGCGTATGTTTGAATTCGAAAATAAATGCGCATCGTAAATGGAATTAAATCACGTGTTTATGTGGAAATATTTATTTCAAGAGTATGTGCACGCGTATTAAGAATGGAACTTTTAAAATTAGAAATATAAATAAATGTTTTGAATAACGGTCACACGAATTAACATGCATGAATTAGAAACAGAAGAAAATTAATGCACAGTAATGAAAATAGGAAAATAAAAAGAAACTATTGAGCAAATAAATATGCAGAAAAATAAAATGGGCAAGAAATATACCAGACCATGTACTAAGGACATATTTTTATTTTGTTGAATGGCTCCATGCATGCCATCACCACGCGCGGAGCGCGTGCCATCACCACGCGCGAAGCGCGTGCCTATACGTCTCGTTACATTAAAATTAGATTGCAATTGATTATGCTACTTAGATTCGATGAAAATAAAAGGAATATATATATATATATTTCTATTTTTTTCTCAAATAAACCTAATATAAGAGACTAGTTATAATTTTGAGGCATAATTCCATTTGCATCATAAAAGGAAATCTCAATTATAACAAATTAAACCTGATGCTAGAGAGTTAAATAAAAAAATAAACTATATCTTTTGGACATTTAATTTCCCATTATGCATCAAGAAATATGATATTCATGGATAGTAGCCAGTATAAATATATCTAACCTTTCAATTCTTGATCATTATTTCAAATTCCTAAAATGGGTATGCTATAAATGTCATATTATAATTAATGTTATTAGAAAAAAAAAACTGATATTGATTGAAGAGTGATTTTTGGAGCTTTAGGTGTCGCTCCTTATATATGTTTATCTTTTGTCCTTTTCCAAAGTATATATTTCTATGCATTTTTTGGAGCTCTTTTTTTCTTTCTATATATCCTTAAATTAGTTTTCTTTTATGTTCTCAATTCGAATATATAATTACCGTCTGAGATTAATCCTTATAGATTATGCCTAACTGCCACTTTGGTTGGTTGATTACTTCGTCAAACATATATGTGAATTTCCTTTTATTATGGCCTTACTATATGTAGACACCGCATACACCACTACCACACTTTCCTCCCCACCCACTCAGTTAATCTACTCATCCACTCACACATCCACAAGTTAATTTAACTTTGCTTCCAAAAACAAAAATATACAGCACTAAAGTTGTTTCAACCAAAATTTTCAGCATATCTACATTGGAGACATTCCACTAATTCATTTTTTATGCTCATCTGGTAGCTTAGAAAACATATTGTCATGAATGTCAATATAGCAAGGTTCGAAAACCCGGTTTTCAGTTTCGTTCCGGTCACGTAGAAAATATAAAATTCCGGTTCCGTTCCGGAAATTCCGGTTTGTCAATTCTGGAACATTTTCTAATAATTACACAGATAAATATGCAAACACTAATTGTTAGATTACTCAAATTACATAGAGGATACAATAGATACAACATAAAATATAATACCAAAAGCTATTTCTCTGAGCATCGAATAAAGTTTGTTCGTCGTTATTTTCATCATGTGTCGAATTGTAATATGATGGAAAAACATATTGTTGCATTTTATCTGAACTTAAGAACGTCTTCATCATATTATCAAAAGGTGAGGGTTCATCTTGGGTACTTGATGGTTCAGCAACATACTGTTAATTTACACCGGAAAGCGAATAACTTCCGGTATAGTCTGATGTAGAATATCTGTAACTGGGAACATTGTTAGAAGCGTATCTACCACCATAGTTGCGTTGATATTCGTATTCAACGTCTAAATCTTTATCTCTTCATCCACCATAGTCATCTGCATCTCTTCTAGGATAATTGAGGAAAATTTTTGGGAATCGTCTAAAGTAGTACCAGCGCCGTAGCCACTAGAACCAATACCATCGCCACCATTATTGCCTGAATCATCATTTGATGAACTATCACTTCCAACATTGTGTAGATTCATCTTCATCGCATGACCAAGGATTATCGTTTGCATCATCAAGTAGCGGATTCTCAACTTCTCTAGTCCATTCTGCAAGTGGATCCTCCTCATGAAAGATGTAATCTAGGTCAATAAGCTGATCAGTTGTTTGTTGTCGTTTAACGTGTCGAATTCTCAATCGCATATTATAATGCACGAATACAAGTTTTTCTAATTTTTCCATTTTAATTCTATTTCTTAACTTCGTGTGAATCATCGCAAATGTAGACCAGTTTCTTTCACAATTTGAAGAAGAAACAGTGTGGCTAAGAATACGCATAGCTATGCGCATTAAATTTGGAGTAGATTCCCTACCAATTATTGACCACCACATAGCAGGAAGACATGACTTAACTGCTTGTTTTGCACTTGCGGAACCAAATATACCAAGCTTCATTCTGTATATTTCCGCCTACACAACATTCATTAATAAATGAGGTTATCTTTTATGCTATTTATTTTAAGAAGAATCACAAGTAACTTATCAATTACCTCTTTTGAAATTTTAATTCGCATACCATTCTTTAAAGAACACGTTTCCATCCATTTAGAATCTCATTGTCGTTTACCGCATTGCCTTCATATTGTATATGAGGATTGAGAAAATAGCCTAAAATAGTTGGATAGGTCAAAGAAATATTTGTATGATATATGTAATTATATATAATAATGTAATAGGTATAAAAAATTACCTGTTGCGTGAATCGGTCGATGCAATTGCCTTTCCCATCTTTTATCAATTATACTCCACCACTTTTGATACTTTTTTGTACCAACATTTTTCTTAATTGACTCCTTCGCTCGATCCATTGCTTCATATAAATAGCCCATCCTTGCTTTACCATCATTATCCACCATTCTTAAAACTTTGACTAGTGGACTAAATACAAGAATAATAGCAGAAGCATTGGCCCAAAATATGTCACTGTGAATCAAATTATAAACAAGAATTGCTGTTTTTTTTATCTTTAGGACCAAGTTTAGGAATCTTTGCGCTCCACTCTTTTGAAGAAATCATTCTTCTCAAATTCTCTTTTTGTGTATATATAGAATCTAGTGCAATAAAGTGTGTAGCGAACCTGGTTACTGCCGATCGAATCAATTCTTTATTATTGGTTTCTCTTCTCATTATGCTAAGTAACCAACCGTGATTGTATATGAATCCTGTTATTGATTGACAATTTGAGATAATAGCTTTTACCTCGGTTTCTTTTGAAATATCCTCCAGGATCAAATCGATGCAATGTGCTGCACATGGGGTCCAATATAGTTTACTTCTTATTTCCATTAATAGCTGGCCAACTGCTTTGTAATTTGCCCCGTTGTCAGTTACTATTTGCACAACTCTATCTTCTCCAACAAAAGTGACAATATTATCCATTAGACTGCAAATATGCTCAGCACTTTGAAATTCATCAGTGGCATCTACAGATTTTAAAAAGACAGTTCCTTGGGTAGAATACACAAGAAAATTTATGATCTTTCTTCTATTTTGTGTACTCCAACCGTCACACATCAATGTGCAACCATACTCATCCCAAAAATTGGAGTAAGTTTGGATATATTGTTTCACTTCTTTGCATTCGGAATCTAAATATGTTTTTGATAATTCATGCGTCATGGGTGCTTTAATTCCAGGACCAGCTTCTTGAATGGCTTGTACCATAGTCTCATAATATAGACTATTAGCAACATTGTGGGGGATATGATTAAAGTAAAAAAAAATTGATATTGCACGACCTATGTGTTTATTGGCATCTTTAATGCCTTTTATTGCAGTTTTAATAGAAGGTTGAGTTCTACCTCCTCGTTTTTGCACATAGGGATCAATCCTTCCAGTTGCTCGTGTTGCTAAATCGTCATCTATTCTAACTGATTTCGAACGATCAATGCGCTTTAGTCCGCTTGATCGTATACCAGTTCCACTAGATCCTACACCTGATCATTGTGCCTGTTCATTTATATAACTTTCTTTACTTTTTTGAAAGGCGCGTCGAACCTGTATATCATCTTCACTGTCGGTATCTAGATTTTGTTGTTGATTTTGTTGTTCAGGCATGCTCATTAGCTCTTCTTGCACGCGTTGTTTTTCAAGCCTTTCTTGATTTCGCTCATTTTTCTTTTTATGTAAATGTTCCTGTAAAAGTGTCCTAACTTCTCTAGGAACAGCCGGACATACTGCTACATCGCCTATTTGTCCTGCTAAATGTTCTTTCATCCGTGTAATGCCGCCACTAGAAATTACTTTGTGACAATAGTTACATTTGTTTTTCTTTTTTTCACCAATAACTGTCGTGCAGTAATTCCAAACGATATCACGATTTGCCATATTCAACAACCTAAATAACAAAGCAGAATGAAATAACATTTAATTACTTATTCATTGAATAATATTTACATAATAAATCTCTAACTTTATATATGTCCAGTTAGCACATCCAAGTATTTTTGTGCTAGTAAAAACATTGATATGAATAAATAAATAAAGACAATAAGCCTGACAGTCCATATTTTTACATGCGGTAATTAAAATGATAAATGGTTGGTAACAACATTTGAATCATATAAGTTAGTAGCCTATTAGCATAACAAAAATATAAATGGTAAGCTATTTCCGCATGCTATTATTAAAATTAGCCAATGTCAGTAAACTATTACCGCATATTGTTATTAAATTAATCCATGAATTAGTTCAGGACAACGTGGGCCAAGCTCACAATCCATATTATATCTTCCCAAAACCTACTGCATCCACATTTACATACTCGACCCTTATCCCAAATATATCATCATCGTTTACTACTCAGCCGACATCCTAAACCCAATTCTTAAATCACGAAAAGAAAGAGAAAAAAAAACTGTTTGTTCATCTCGAACTCGAAGCGAGGCAATCCCAAACTAAACCGATGAGAGAAAAACGGTGCAAAGGAAGATCGAGGCAAATATTCCCAATCTGAACCGATGAGAGGCAGAGCAGTCGATGCTTTGAATATCAATACAAAATAAGATATGTATTTAGATTGAGCTTCCTGTTATTTTATAGGGGACGTAAAGTTTGATTTTTGTCACATGAATTTTTATTGCTTTTGTAATTTCTGCCGTAATTGATGTAATTGATGGGTTGATGCAAAATAAAGCTTGTTTTCTTATTTGATTCCTTCTTTATTCTGTATAGTTCGAATCTTATTTAATGCCTTTTGATTTTTTTTCTATATAGAGAAAATCAGAACCGGTTTTTTACTTCAATTCCGGTCCGGTCCACGCCGGAACCGGCCCGAGATGGCCGGAAATCCGGCGTGCCGGCCGGAATTTAATACCTTGCAATATAGTGTATCACTATAGCAATGGACATCAGTAAACACAGTATACATATATCCAATACTATTAGGATCATGTGTACCCGAACTACTAGGGTAGCAATAAATAAGAAAGAAGAGACAGACTATAACCTGTAGCAACATGGTAGAGCATATGATTGTGGTAGTTAAAGTGGCAGTTTACGTGTCTGTTAATTAGTCATAGCCATTTAATTAGTTTGGTAAGTTTCCTATGATTCAATGGACACCTCATCGCGTACTATATTATTAGGTTTGCTTAAGCCCGCTTTCTCGTCGTTTCTTTGATTTGCCGCCAATAAGAAGGTTATCCAATCACTTTGGTAACTTTAACTACCATAAAAAATACCGGTGTTTTACGAAATTAAATTTAAACTTCAAATGGATGTATCAAAGCACAAATAGCTTATGTATTTAGACTGGCCCAGTCTAGTTTTATTTGTAATTTTAGTCTTGAATTGGGCACCATATTCCGCCTTTTAATGCTCAAGGATAGCACACTCTTACTGCTTGACATGTGTATATCTTATTAGAGCATCATATGCAAGTCTATAATGTATGTCCGAACATGCAACGTACAGTAATTTGACTATGGATGTCAGATCCTCCCCATCCCCCCTTCTTTCTTTCTCCCCAACAAAAATAAAAAAGAAAAAGAACCCCAACAAAACAAAACACATGCGCATACAGGAACATTTTATAGTTTGATGGCATTAGTCACGGAAAAGAGGAAAAAAAAATCTTCCTTATAGTCGTCCGTTTCTAAATGACACTTAATTTGTCTCACTTGTTAGTTTTTTGAAACCACAATATAGCCTCTAGTTTATATGCATATCTACCAAAACCAGTGAAAATGTCAAAGATAGCCTCTTTCATATACCTTTCATGAGCAAGTAGAAAGTTACAGTCCATTATATCGTTATGATATTGTACTCTTATTATACTTCCATAGAAGGATGCTCTAACTAGTTCAAATGAGCAAATTTGTGGATAAAATATGAAGTTAGCGGATTCTACTAAGTGTTTATTTTGTTTTGGATTTCTTGTAGACAACAAGAAATTCATGGAAACAATACGAAGTTAGAGGATGTATCAATTTTAAAAGTTCAAATGCATGAGACACTATTGAATATATTTGTGAGTAATCCACCTTTTGAATTCAGCAAGAGACTCTTAAACACTGGATTCCTAATGCCATAAAATCCGTCTAGTTTACACCAGCCAGTTAGCATTAACCAATACAATCTTCAACTATACCATGTTCGTATACATAATCGAAACTAAAAATAGTGAATCCAGAGCAGCCTAGAACAATGAAGTGCTTTATTAATGTTTCTCATTAGTATATAAACTTAATCATTCTACCGTGATTAAGACAACTGTTAAAACAGAGTCTAGTAGATAGTTTGAGGACCTGTGGAAAATACTAAAAACATTAAAAAAACAAATTTGTATTTGTCTCACCTCATAATGAACATGATGCCTACATGTACTATGTTCATATAGTCTTGTTATAATAAGTTGTTCATACTAGATATTGACACCGGTAGTTAGCCGAACTAAAAGAAACCAATGTTGTCATTTTATATATCATTAATAACACTACATTTTCTAAATATGCAAAAAACTTATGTTGTCTTGACACATGTATAAATTATTGACCAGAGAGTTAAGGTTCAATGTGAACATAGTTGCTGAAAAGATAAGTTAAACTACTAAAGCAATACTACTTCGTTTAGGCTTTTTGCACATGGTCATGAGGACTAGTATATTTTAACTCATTGATACAAGTAAGGTAATGTGTCTAAAGAAACCATGGAACCAGAAGGCAACGAATACTTGCATTTTTGTCAGGCTTTAGTCCTTTTTTTTTTGCATTGACCATAAGCATCTATATAATAAAATCCCCCGGGACAAACAACAAGACAAAGAGTGGTCCAGATTTAATCCCGCAAAAACAAATCCACGGTCCTAATTTAAACACATCCCCTGATATTTTGATTTTCACCTCATCCGCATTTGTCTTATATTGATTGATGTAATTCTTGCTGCAAACCATATTTGTTATGCCAGTAGTTAAATTTACAAAGCATTTCTTCGTTTATTAACACATTAATATTAAATTTATATTGTATTAAGAATATTTGCCCACTTTTGAAATGCATAATAACAAACGAACTATATAAATATGGCATATTTAAATATGTATTATTGGCAGAGGCACATAAATAAAGGAGCATTAAGCATATAAGGAAGGATGAACTATTTTTTTCCTACTGCGTATTTAATATAACGAAGATGCTGGAATTGCATTTCTCTCCATTGTTTTTCTACTTCTCCTAACCTAAAATGTATTTCATCTTTTATTTAATATAAACTGTGTGAAGTTATTACTGTAAATTAAATAATTGCAGACTAATTGTCAAATAGGAAAAACATGCACATTTATATGGAAGGTAACTCATTTACTGTGTCATAGCTTGATTTAATTATTCTATTCACTGCTTGCTTCAAATTAAAAAATTACTCCAAACCACCGGTTAATTGTTTTATCAATTTGTCGTGTACTCACCTTTAAATTGACATATAATCAAACAGAATGATTATGTGTACGTGTTATGTAAATTTGTTTCGTGTAACAGACCCTTTTAAATTTTCAACACGCTAATTACTACAGCGAGAGGAAATGGATTTAGAGTTGCTTCATCTTTATGCCTCTCTACGTACTTCATCTTCCTTATTCTTATAAGTTAAATAATTAGCTCTTCAAATATTATATCGCTTAATGGAAAGGTTAATTTCTCCATATAGAAATCAAATTGTGTTTATTAGTTTTTACATATTTTTCGTTTACTAATAATTACTTATATTAAAACTTTAGATGCTATATAATGCTAACTACAACATATGTAATTATACTAGCCTCGATTATGAAAATTAAATTAAATAATTTTCCTTCGATAACTTTGCACTTTGGTTGAATTTATGCGTTCATTTGGTAACTTCTAAAACTGCTAACAAAATGTTTTTGGGTAAATAAACGTAATAAATATCAATTTTGTCCTTTAATTGATTCTCATTTGTGTTGTTCTCCATTTTTTCAACAAGTGTTTCAGATTCAATCAATAATTTTATTCCCATTTATTTCAGTTACAATCCATTGACAAAAATTTCAACTATTATCTGTTGATAACCAAAAACAAATATGTTTTCACATTGACTTTTGGGGTTTACTATGTTAAAATCCATTTTCATTTTGCACTTCAGGCAACATTGATTAGTAGAATTCTCTTCAAATCAAAATGCAGTAAAATCAATTATCATGTCCACTGCAGATTGTACCTGATTTTAGGACGGATCACTTTTGAATTTTACTGAATAGAACTTAATATGATGTTAGCAAGACAAATTAGAATTTTGACGCCAGAAGATTCATGTCTATAATAAATTTTACGATCCTTATGAAGGAAAATCTATGCTAATTATAGTTTATTTATTAGTAACCTATTGTTGTTTGTTAGCCGTAATATTCATAAACTATGCTCAATTGTAGCTGTCATTCCTATATTATGTAATATATGTCAGTTTAAATGACTGTATTGATTAATAGTCATCGAAAACTCATACAAATAGGATTACTATTTAGAATATTCTACAAATTTAAGCTGTTATATTTTTTGTTTTGCACCAAAGATTTATTTACTACTAAAACTATAAGTTCATCCGAAAATTAATGTGGCTTTTTTTTTGTATTTTGCTGAAGTTTACTCTTTTTCTATATCATGTAATTATTATGTTAATCAAAGAAATAAAAGCTAATTATCAATGATTTTTTTTCCTTCAATAACTTTGCACTTTGGTTGAATTTATGCGCTCATTTTGGCAACTTCTAAAACTGCTAATAAGATGTTTATGGATAAATAAACGTAATAAATCTCAATTCACCTTTAATTGATTCTCATTTGTGTTCACTTCTCCATTTTTTCAACAAGTGTTTCAATTTCAATCAATAATTTTATTCCCATTTATTTTAATTACTATCTATTGACAAAAATTTTTTTGACTATTATTTGTTGCTAACCAAAAACAAATATGTTTTCACATTGACTTTTGGGGTTTACCGTGTTAAAATCCATTTTCATTTTGCACTTCAGGAAACATTGATTAGGAGAATTCTCTTCTTATCAAAATGTAGTAAAATCAATTGTCATGTCTACTGCAGATTGTACCTGTTTTTGGACTGGTCACTTTTGAATTTAATTGAATAGAACTTAATATAATGTTAACAAGACAAATTAGAATTTTGACGCCAGTAGATTTATGTCCATAATAAATTTTACGATCCTTACAAAGGAAAGTCTATGCCAATTATAGTTGATTATTAGTAACCTATTACTGTTTGTTGGCCATAGTATTCATAAACTATGTTCAATTGTAGTTGTCATTCCTATATTATGTAATATATGTCATTTTAAATTACTGTATTGATTAACTGTCATCGAAAACTCATACAAATAGGACTGTTTGGAACATCCTACAAATTTAAGCTGTTATACTTTTTGTTTTGCACCAAAAATTTATTTACTACTAAAACTATAAGTTCGTCCGAAAATTATTGTGGCCTTTTTTTTATATTTTGATGAAGTTTACTCTTTTTCTATATCATGTATTATATTAATCAAAGAAATAAAAGCTAATTATCAATGATTTTTCTTTTGTATACTTTGTGTTGTTAAAGTGGTAGGTGCATAAATGTGAACATTGTTCTCATCAGAATGCCATTTTTTATCTTTATGGTAATTGTCATATTTACAAAAAATGGTAAGCAAGTTATTTTCCAGTATAACATTCCCTTTTTCACCGTAAATACTTTCCATATTTATTTTCTTCATATATACACATAAAACCATAAACAAACAAGATAAAGAATATGTCATGCATTCAAATATGTATTTCTACAACAAACCTTCACCCACTTGACCTCTTTCAAACATTGGTTTGCAGTCCCACCACCTGTTGTGTGTGCTGGAATACATATCAGATTAATGCCAATACACTATATTGTACATAGGTGGATATTGAAATTGAAAAATGTAAATTTAGTTCATGTTCAGTTGTGTACCTTCATCCACAGTATCATATTGACGCAGCACATGTGGGGACTAAAGTTAAAGTTGTTGCTTCCATTACTGTTATGCTTGCTTTTTGCAATGGTGACCAGACTATTTTTTAACCTAAAAGCGTTAGCAATAAAGATAATATTATATCACAAATGCAGAGTTGACAATCCTTTTGATGTTTTTTGATCTTGCACTGAATTTTATTTTTGTATTTTTATATGAAGCTTAAAGTCTTTATATCCATCAAGCCTTCAACAAAAAAAATCAGCTTTTTGTTGGTCTAATTTGCCAAAGAACTTATACTTCACACCTGATTGGAGACTTTTTCCTATTGTATTTGAAGGTTTGATTTATTATTTGACATGTATGATATGAAAGAGATAAGTCACTTAATTCAGTGCTTATGTATAGGCCTGTAAAAGAAAGCGCAAAATTATGGTTTAAAAGTTTTTTGGCAGCTTCTCTGGACCATACAAAGTGAGAGATTGCAAAGGCAAGATGGCATAGTAAGACACGAATACTTGAGCTCCCAACTGGCAGATATATGGAACAATAACCTATGTGTGTTTCTTATTTAATGTGAAGCTAGCTATTCATCCGTTATCATATATTGTTCTGTTTATGTATGCACATTCAAATATGTTTACTTCTCCTCTAATGGGAAGTTTATACAAGAACGGCTTCAATTGACCTGTTATTTATATTTGCCAATAAATCTAATTTTATTGAAGCTGATTTGATTTTGTCAACATTATTAATTAGGCATTATATATGATTATTGCATGGTTTATAAGATTAACTTTTTCACTTTAGTTTTATAATAATTGTTATGAACTGTTATTTTTTCAATCATAGTTCCAACATATCTTTCGTTGTTCAGAAAGATTTATGTAAGACATATTTAATGCACACCGATATTCATACTCTTGCTAATATAGTAACGTTGGTATTTTCTTATAAGAGGATATTTACTGTTTGATTTGCAAATAGACGTATTTAATGCACACAGATATTTATACTGTTGCACGTTGCATGTTAGGGTGCCACCATACATCATCTTGAACTATGCTGACTTTTTAACTACTACATTTTTTATCTCCATCTTAAGAATGCTATTTTTTTTACTACTTACTGCTCTTTTGTTCCAATCATTTTGGTTGGTAACTACTATTCACTTTGTTATGGTGTGGTTAATTTCGTATGACATAACCTTTTATTTCTATGCATATGCTTTTTTCAATTCCATACTCATATTTATATGCTCACTGTGTTCAATCAATGCAAACTAACACATACATGGTTGTTTAATTCATCATTTCATATATACATCTTTTCATCAATTGAATAGAGATACATGAAATTTGACACAGTTTACACCATGTCCAAACTGTAGCCACTAGCTATACATGAATCATTTACTTACTGGAAAATTTGATGTCTACGGTTGAATCCTAACAAATACATGTATCATTTACATTATATTTGTAACGACCCAGGGATTTCGGCCTCGAAAATCGACATAAACACCTTTACCATATCTCATGCCGACCTTCTAAACACCGGAAACACTGGATAGTTATTGTAAAGAAATTAGAGGGTGAGATAAAAAAGAAAGAAATATTAGAATAGAAGAAGAAGAAGATCAACACAACACAGAGTCTCACATCGCAGCGGAACAAAATATAATATAGGAATAGAACTTTACTGAGAGCTTTTAAAATACTTACAATCATCAGAGTATATCACATATTTGGACAGTTATAATAACCTGTCCTCAGATACAGCACAGCGGAACAGATACTAGATACAATACGCCTGATCACCTCTAGCACGTCATGTGGAATTTGCAGCATCTGATAACCTGGACCAGTACAACCCGGTCTGACCCGAGCATTACAAACACCGGGTCAGTCCGATGTACCAGAGTGAGAAAACTCGCACAGTATTAAGGGTGATCATCCAACTTGATTTTAAAGTTAAAATCTTTTCAAAGGAAATGGATAATCGTAAGACCACATCCACACATAAATACGGACGGCTTTTACCTTACGATAACCCAAAACATTTTTGAAAAAAATATCTTTTATGATATTATAATAATGTCTAAATACAAGTAGATATCAATCTAGTGGAACGCTTGCATCTCACGCTCCATATATATAGTATACAATCAAAACCGCGGGCGCTTATTGGAGATTGGATTCCGACTATGACAAGGTATGGGACCACCTGCCGATAGTGCATCTCTAGAGGCGAATACACTGGTTTCAACAAGAACGTCTTGCAACCCGACCCTCACATGACCGACCACTCATTTCGCTTGAGTGTATCGAATGTATATCACCAATGGTTGGGCTCAAACCAACGTTTCCCGAAAAGGGACAGCATCAGAATAGATTAAAGAAGTAAATAGGAATTTCTCTAGATAGGTGATTATACACCCTAATGGGAGCGGCCCACATAGCCATGCTGCCTGCCCGATTAATGTCATTTCTTGGTTGTTGAGGCTTGAGGTTTGAATCCCTTCTGGAACACCTGATCACTATTCACTTTGAATGTCACATCGTCAGATCCGCCAGATATCACTTAATTGACGTCTACAAAAACACTCTAGTTATTTGGCTAGAGAAAAACCATTTCTCCGCCATCACTATAGTACGTTTTGAAGAAATCAAAGCACGTAACTCCTTTGGAAATACTCTGACAGACATCCGTCCATACAAGTCATCCAGGTTTAGGATGAACCGAAGGTACCCTCCTACTGCATCCAATATAGGAATCACCCCATGGATCAGTAGAGAGAAGTCCTTGCAATCCGTAGATTCCAAACACGACAGAACCACAATACAACTTTGGCTGCAGACCGAAGATTATTAGCAGTTCTTCCATTTATGAAATTCTACGGTCTTCTATGCTCCATCTTGATCATCTTCTGATATCGTATTTGTTGGTCAGAATGGTTTTCAAATATGAATTCGAGCCCGGTCTTTCCGTACCATCAATCGTATTGGGAGATTTGATAGTCGGTGATTCAACTATCAAAATAAACAGTGATTCAACCATGAACATCCAATGAGTTCTTTGGTTCAGTATTCGGCATTTCTTGGCCTTTAAATTTAAAACAAATATACATTTAAAGCTCTTAACATTCCGATCTTATATGTATAGTTTTGCTTCTTATTTAACGTAAGAAAATTCTTTAGACAAATTCATTTTAAAACTATTTCAAATACGTTAGAATTCATTCTGTATATAGATATATTCCCAACCTTGTATTTTTAACGAATTTCATGTAAACCATCGTTATTCGATGACAATATCCAATCTCTATTCTAATCCTTTCGACCATTTCCCACTTTGAAACTCTTATCTCAATTCCCTACCTTTACTTGATCACATTACCAAGTAGCGTTAATTTAGAATTAATGATATAACACCTCATCACTTTATATGAACCTTATCCAAATAGATCATGGTTTAATCTAAACCCTTCTTATTCTCAATTCTCTTTTATTTGATTTGAATAAGTAAACAATTAATTAAGCTATCGCTTAAATTCCCTTTTTAATCTCGTTGTACAACTCAAGTTTAAAATAAAACACATTCCTAACTCCTTTCACCATCCACTTAGAATTCACTTCTATTCCAATTACCTTTTTAAATGAATTTCAATTAAAAAGAAATTCTCTAAAGCTTTATTAATGAAAAATAATAATTCACTTCGACCGTTACTACTTCAATGGTAAATTTCTTTATTCACTCAAATAAATAATAAATTACCTTTTTAAAATCCTATTAAGATTAAGCAAATATTATTTAAACTATTTAATTGGATTAATCCAGTCAAACTAATTCAATTATTAGTTGCAGTTGAAAATAATCAATTTGGTTAACTCTAAACACGGTTATCTCGTTAACCGATTCTAATCCTTCTCTTTTTAAATTAAGAATGTAATTAATTTAAATATTCCATTTAATTATTTTTTAATGAAAAAATATCCAAATTTAACCATTTGGTTAATTTCAAATCACTTGTTTATAAATCTGACTAACATCAGAATTTACCCTATGAAGTCAATTATAAATTTAAATAATAAATATTTATTTTCTTTTGATAACTATTATTCAAAATAAAGGAGATTTCAAAATCTAATTCTAATTATAAAATAAGTTTTATAACTCCATCTCTGTTGATCTACTTGACGGTAATTCAATATTTATAAAGTAATTTATTTCATAGGCCATATTGCCAAACACTTAACCAATACCACCCATTGGTTTAAACTAAACAAATGTTGAGTTTTTAATCAATAATCAACAATCAGATCAATCGTTGTCATTTAACTGATAATTTCTAAACAGCGAATAACAACTATTCACCATCAGCCAATTAACAAAACAATTCAATCAAATGAACAATTCAAACCATTAAACAGGTTTATAAATAAACGTGACCAACAAGGTAAGTTACCTTTGTTGGATCGAATCGTTGAAATAACGATTTGGTATTTTATTGAAATTAAACACGGTTTAATTTCATCGGTTAAATCAACAAATAAA
This sequence comes from Allium sativum, assembly GCA_030737875.1. NCBI lineage: Eukaryota > Viridiplantae > Streptophyta > Magnoliopsida > Asparagales > Amaryllidaceae > Allium > Allium sativum. Next base: position 820,124,477 of record CM060919.1, on the reverse strand, counting down.
TATATAACTAGCAAAACAGTCAACCATTTGCAAGCAGAGCAAACAAAAATAAACCCCATTCATAAAATATAAATGGGAAAAACTGAGTGAGTTTAACTCACCTTGATTTGATTTTCTATTGAAACTGTTCGGTTACCGTTAACAGAAAAATCTCTGTTGGCTCTATCACTGTCCAGAACAAACCCATGACGTTGTATTCATCAGCATGATTCCAACGGCACCTAGTTTGTCCAATTCTGATCATATATGATTCAGTTATTAATATTTAAGGGTTAATATGATTTAATTTATAATTTAATTCCTAATTAAAATAAATTATTAACTAATTACATTTATAAAATTCACGGCTGATCTTATTCTCGGCTTCCTCTGGCTTGCTTCTTCGTTCTGGATTCCCACTTGAGAATCCTGTTCAACAACAATTATTAGCTTGGCTTCTAATAACTTAACTTGCTTTAAATCTAAATTGATTTAAAATTTTAATTGAATTTTCATTTGGGCCTTACCTCATTTCGTTCAGCCCATCTCCAACAAAACCAGCCCACACCCCATTATATTCTCATAAACCCTCGAATCCTCCACTTCCCTTCACAAAGTCATCCGCCGCCTCACAAAAATTCCTCATGGCCCAAATCGAAACCCTATTCCCTTTCCGTCTCTAGCAACATCGAAGAGCAGCGGCGTCGCAACCTCCCCCTTATGCACCTCTCCCCTTCAGTCTTCCCTTCGCTCCTTTAATCGACCCACCGAACCTGAACAACTCCTTCGACAATCACTACCTCTTCACCGATTAACCCCAGCCCTTTCCAGCGACTAAGTAGCTTCCCCCTCCATCACTACAGACCCTCGACAACGAAAGCAAGGCCTCAGTTGCACAGATTCTTCCAAACCCTAGGTTATCGAGTCCGAACAAAATCATCAGGAAATCGGGCGAAGGTATACAGACTCGAAGTTTGTGGATCTACCGATTAAGATAAGTATTTTAATCGATTTTTGATTACTGTATTTTACTGTTTTGATATTTCTACTGGTTTCGAATGGGTTTTCTTCCCACTGTGTTCATTCGTTTGATTCTGGAATGGGGAGAACACACTACATGTATACGTATTTATAGTGCTGTTGATTTTAGATCAGATCAAAGTCCATCAGTGACTTAATCATAGGTAGTACAACTACTTTAGTTTAGACCATACACGTTCTTTCCCTTTCCAGGTTGTATGTGTACTGGTGATGGAATTGTTGATAGTTACGTGATGTTTAGCAGAAAATCTTGATGAATTTAGTCTTTCATTCACAGTATTGTTGGTCTGTTCACATGAGATATTGATCGAACTGTGTATGTAGGTTAGGTGAACTATGCAGCTATTGAGTTTTCTATCCTATTTGAAAATTTGAAACTGCAACATATATATATATATATATCATAAGATTTAGTAGCATATGACATTTTATTTGTATAAATGTGTATTTTTAATAGAAAGTCAGATATTTCATTTACCCAGCTACTTTGTGATGTATGCTGTGATATTATATTCTCTCCACTCTCCATGTCCCCTATCATACTCTATAACATAGCTGTGAGGCTATCCATAAGTAGTTTTAATTCTATCCAGAGATTTGAAATCGTATGTTGGATTCTGTGTTGCATTTTAAATAGATAGAAACAATCCTTGTCTACATTTGCATATGAATAAAGTTAGCGGCTTCAAGTTGTCTATAGGTTTGCTGTACAAATATACATATACTTATTTAAATTCTTAGCTGTGAAATGTCCATCCCTAGCTGTATATGTCTATAAAGATTTGATATATACATATACTTCTGCTCATATAGTTCTGTCCAGATTTGATGCATATATATATATTCTCTTCTTCTTGATGTATGAATATACATATTTTAGTTGCTTAGCTGCTATTGCTTAGTTATTCATAGTCTAGTCTTAAGCTATTCATTGTACGGTTCAGATTAACATATACATTGTTGTTTATTACTTTATGTTGTAGAAATCTTATTTTTCTCTTATTTATTTATATTCGAATGTGCTATCTTTAGGCTGGGTCAGCGATATATTATTGTTTGGGGTAGCTGTATTGAAATTCTTAATTGGATTCCTTTGTTGGAGAGGACAGATCAGAGACATCAAGAGCAGCAGTAGGCGGTCTTGTGCAATCGTGTATTTTTTTTGAAAAGATCTGGTGCATTTGAAAGGTGTAAACTTCTATGTTGCTGATGTATTAAGTTTTGGAGAAATAAAAGAGTGAGCAAAACTTTGTATTGATAGTAGAAAGAATACAAGAATACAATATTTGATTTTATATCTATGTGTTACTACCTTTGAACTGATTCGGGTCTCGTTATATGTCCCTTATCTCTAATTGTTTTTACTAGCTGCCTATATTTTTATACGTTGTTGCCTACGTTTATATATATTGTTGTTTAAGGTCTGTGCAAATGTGCTATTTTATGTATGATATTTATATATTTTGGAAACGATATAAAAATTATGTAAAAGTCCTTTTTATTTTTTATTAACCAAACGTTATTGTTTATTAATGAATTTCACAGCGACTATTCAATATTTTGGTTTGGCCATAACTTACAATATATAAGCTGTAAATTTTGATTTTCCTCTTCTATTAGAAAATTTAATCAATTTGATTCTAACGTTTCATAGTATTTCAACTTACATCAGATCCTGCATTTCCAGATAAAGTTCAAAACTTAATATTACGAACTGCTACGCGATTTCGAGTTCGATTTATAATTATATAAATATATACCGTTCAAACTTCGTTTTTAATAACGAAGTAAACATTAAAATCCATTAACACCCTAAATATAATATTTAAAATAATAAATTAAATAAATATTTGACGACCAAAATACGGGTCGTTACAATATTTCTCACTACCATACAACACATTCTCATACCTTATTCATAAATGCAAACTACAACACTTGAAAGTTTATGCTTCCGTGCATCGCACGGGTTTCCACTCGTATTGATATAAAAAGACAGAACCTAACAAACCAGGTTGAATAAGAAGCAGGTACAATTTCAACAAAGGAACAACAACTCAAAATCCAATAGCCAAACAACACAAAAATGGGAAAAATCACCCACATAAGAATCCACAAGTGCAAGCGGAGGAAGCGGCTTTAAGAACACAAAAGGCTCGCGGGAAGCAGGATCCGGACCAATCAGATTCAGCACCGGGCAACCATAGAAGCAAGTTAATGCCTCAACAAGAAACATCAGAGCATGCATCAAATTGAAACAACCCAACATAGCAAAAAAAACACACATCAAGAAATGTAACACCATCATTGAATTTTGCATCGGCCTCCACTAGCACACAAATATAGCCATAACCACAAACAAGAGGACACACCCTACAGATCTACCCATACATAACCAATGCAACAGCCTTTAGTCTTATGCAATGAGTTAAAAGATTAAAAGGCAATTTAATCAGTTAACAGGGATAGGAAGTCTGAAGACTTACCCTTATCATTAAAATGTTAGATTAATAAAACTATAAAAATGTGGGATCATCATTAACTGTGCAATGAAATCAATTTATGAATGAACTTACTTGCAATTTTAATTTAACTATTCATCATACCATCAAGTATATAAAAATCTACCTCTTGCAACATCATCTATTTTTTGTTAAAAAAACAATAATGCCACAATTTAAAATTATATCATTTATTTTAATTGCTGCAAAAAATATATTGCTCTGTCACTTGAGTTTTGTTTTCATTGTAATCAAAGTAACCGTGAGGGTACTGCAAAATAATACCTAACCAGCTACACTTTTATGTAGCTAAGCTACAAATGCTGACGTACATATAATAACTAAGTAATAGATAAGTTCTTTTGGAATAAAATCATATAATATAATGTTTTGATTGAAAAAGCTTGCCTTTATGTACCTAAAGACCTAGGCGGTGAAAATCCACTTATTGCGCTTTCACATAATACAATATCTTGACTATTAAAAATCTTCCCACTCAAACAACTTATATAACACGGAAACAATACAATTATCTAAAGCAAAGCAACCAATAAAGGAACTGTAAAACAAGTTAACATGACTTATATGAGGGTACTAACCTACAATATCTAGAATTTGATTTGTCTTTGCACCTAATTCTGTCATCTCTTTGACTATGCTTCCAGATATCTGCATAAAGAAGTTGTGTATTAGTAAGAATTATGATGAATAATGTAAAGTTTACTCAATGGCTATAAATAAATAAGGAGCTAGAAGACAAACTGCACACCGACAACAATTTATCAGTAATGCCATCCAATTGCAAAAGCGCTAAAATACACTGTGTAATCAACTACAATCACAATAAACCTAAAATCACACAATCAACAGTCCAGAATAATAAGTAATCACAGCCATCAACGCTTCTACACATCCAAACAGTTTTATTTACCAAACAAAACAAAACCCAAACATTCATACGACCCAGAATTCATTAAAAGGACCAATTAATACTACATATGAAAAGATAAGAAACAAAATGCATGTAATTACCACATTAATGGTTTGAAAGTGGTGGTTCAAAGTAGTCGTGGTGGTAGTGGAAGGAGTAGGAAATGGACTAAGGGGAGGCACAGTGATTTCAGAAGTATGAGGCAGATGCATCTCAAAAATGATGGTGACAAGCGACCGTTTCGGCCAAGTAGCAACCTAAGGCGAGCTAAATTAATTTTAGGCGATCTGGGATTGAAAATTTTAGGAATATTTTTTTAATTAGAGATTTGAGAAGAGGGGCCGTAATGGAAACCGGAATTGGAAAGCGGAAGTGAAAAAATTAGGTTTTTGGCGCTAACAACGTAAGAGCATCCCCAACATAGCGTGTTGGGGAACATCAAATCACCCTTGTGGTGAAAGAAACTCACCCCCACGGGTGAGTTGCTTTCATTGCTTTATCCGGCTTTTATAAAGCCGGATAAAGCAATGACACGGATTACAATCGGAAACCGTCCGATTGCAATCCGTGATGTGGTGTGGGGGTGAATCCACACCACACCCCTTATCCGGCTTTTAAAAAGCCGGATAAGATTCTGATATAAAAAACTCATTTTAAACCCTAGCTGCCACACCCCTATCCTCCTTCCTCTCCTTTCCTCTGCTTCCAGCCATTGTTGCGAAGGCCAAAAAAAAATGAAACGTGTTATGAGGGCTCTTCGAGGTAGCGGAAGCCGTAGCGGGAATGTGGATTCGAGTGACGAGCACGTACCGGTAGAAGAAAACGTACCGACTGAGGATACGGGAGCTCGTGAATCACCTTCCGTTAGAAGAAGACGGGTTGCTAGCAGAAACGAGCAGGCGGTTTTGGAGTCATACCGGGACCCAAATTTAAGACCGGATAAGCAATTGGTCGATTTTCGTGAGTTGGCGGGTACAAAGCAGCACGTCAGCACATTAATTGACACATCAGTACATTTTATTTATTAAATATTACCTTCGTAATGTCGGACATAAAATAAATAAGTCTCATTCGTTATATTAGGCTCGACGCGAGTGAACGCGTGGGACTTGGTCTGGTGTTGTTCGTCTATATAGTCAGATTCGTGAGTATGATACAGAGGCTACTATTCATACATTTCTGCGTACTATTGGTTTGGCGACTTTTTGTGTACGTATTCTCGTCGTATCTACTTACTATTTCCGTTTTCATTACATTCGTTGTAACTTAATAATTATTCGTTAAATAGGTATCGAACGTCTTTTAGATAATGATGTTCAATTATGTGGTGCATTGGCTGCTTGTTGGTGGAAAACAACTCATACATTCCACTTTGGTTTTGGGGAGACGGGAATCACTCCACTATACTTTTCTATGCTTACTGGTCTTTCCATAGGCCAAGGGGCTACCTTGCTGTATGATGAGGGGTACCAGGACTACATTATTCTGCGTACTTTATTTCCACATCTTAATTTAAATGATGCTGTCACCAGTAATTTCCAGATTAGATGCTCTCACATTAAACTAGAAATACAGAATTTATTGAGTAAGCACCCTAGAGTTCACCATTTGGAGATTGCCCGATTATTTGTTTTGTATATGATGGGAAATTTATTTTTCACAAATGCTTCGAGCACAGTGTCGTGTGGCTATGTGGCGGTAGTTGAAGCGTTTTCATTTGATAGCAGTCCGACTGTGTATGATTGGGGAACACCTATTTTAGCATACTTGTATAAGTCATTGGATTAGCAGTGTGTCGTTCGATCCAGGATGGGTTCGATTACAGGTTTTTGGGAGATTTTACAGTACTGGTACTTCGAGTACTTCCACAACTTGTCTTTTCCCACCATGGATCCATCATTACGCACTTTCTATCCTAGAGTACGAGCGTGGAGCGTCGGTAACCGTAGATTGGTGCCTGGAGGACAGACACGACATGTTTTTGTTATAGCTCACAATCAGATTGAGTTGGGGAGGATGCGTGATGCAGTTATCTAGCATCCCTTTGATGGTTCACAATTTCTTTCTAAAACCCCCTTGGTGCATGCTCTTTATCTATCGTCGAGGCGCTTTCCACTAGTATCATCTCCTCCTAGTTTAGGCTGCTTCTGGTACTTAGGGGAACGTTGTTGGAGACAGATATATAATGGGGATGATGTTCCTGATGATCCACACCCACATACAGCTACTCCCAGGGTTTATACTACTAGTGCTTTACAGGAGCATGCAGACGAGTGGTGGCCAGCTAGTGATTTCATTCTTACTAGTAGGGATTATATTTCTTTCTGGCGTCAGTATTACTCCCCACCTGACACCGGGAGTTTTGTGCATGCTGCATCTGTTGACTTGGTTGGACCTTCTGCACTTCGTAGTGGGCTTGAGCCCCCTATCATTGTTGATATTTCACAGTCCACGTGGGTTTACCATGCTCCACAGGATCCATCTCCTCCACGGGCTTCCCAAATGCCGGACTACGGTTGGACTGTTGCCGTACCCACTACATACGGATATGATAGGTACATTGATATACCATGTCCAGAAGTGACGGAGTATCCAGATCCAGCTGTTTTTTCTTATCAAGATCTTTATCAGATGACGCTAGGTCTCTGACAGGTAATGTATGGTGAGCATCGAAGGAGCTTAGATGAGATGACTACTCGTCTTAACGAGCCGACGACCGCTGATGAGGAGCGGTACCGATATAGACCGACAATCGACACAGGCGACGACGACGATGAGGATGTGGAGATGGTGCCTGCGGATCTAGATGATGATTAGTTGGTGCTTACTTAGTAGACGTTCATGTTGTATTTTCCTGTATCTTTGTTTTATTGTGTTGTCCTTTTGTAGTAGGTTATTCAACCGTATGTTTCGTATTTGTATTAGCCTGTAAGTGTACTCTGCTTGTACGTCCTTATGTGTAACCGTTGTGTTTTTTATGTTATCTGCGTGTTTGTGCATTATATGTAATCTGCGTGTTCGTGCGTACGTGTAACTGTTATGTTGTTATAAGTGTGTTAAACGAACCCGCGTGTACGTTATATGTAATCGACTGTGTTTGTTAAGCGAATCCGTTATATGTAATCGGGTATGTGTAGTCCTGTCAACATTCAGTGATACAATGACGGACAATTATTAAAGGAATCAATCAATAAAGTAAAGCAGTGTACAATAATTTGGTTGCATTGATGGCAAAATCAATCACTATTATCCTGTCAACGTTACAAGATGTACGTATAGTGACCACATCCAAACCACAATCAGAGACCTTTATTTAAAATAGCACACTACCAGACACAACATCTTTTAATTGAAAGTGTTGTGTAATGTACAACACACTTCCGCTACAAGACAAGCACTGTGTTTTTCATTATGTCCAATGTGCATAAACAATTATATTTAAAGTGCTGTCATCTGCTCATATTTCATACAACCAAAACATAGTGGAATTCAACATCGCTAACCAATGAGTGCTTTAAAAAATTTATGGTGCTGTGCTTCTAGCTCTTCTTCCTCCTCAACGTCGGATGAATATTTTGAGCATCGTAAAAGAGAACAACGCTCAATTCATGAAGAAACAAGATATGCGATAGAACGAGATATTGTTGAAAGCTCAGCGTCAACCCAAGGTGGAAGCGTTGAAGGTAGAAAAGAATTGCGGTACGGACGCGACTATCCCGCTGGACACAATCAACTAGTCAAGGATTATTTCGTGGCATACCCCGTATACGGAGATGTATATTTCCGTCAAAGATATCGTATGTTAAAAAAAATATTTACTCGAGTACTTACCAAAGGTTCCGCAACCAACGTATATTTCACACATAGAAGAAATGCCATCAACGAACTGGGGATTTCACCACTTCAAAATGTTACAGCCGCACTACGTATGCTTTCTTACGCAAGTTCTGTTGATTCGTTGGACGACAAAATCAGAATTGGTGAGTCAACGGCAGTAGAATGCATGAAGCAGTTTTGCAAAACCGTTGTACGTGAGTTCGGTGAAGAATATCCTAGATCGCCAACAACTCATGACATTGCTAGATTATTACTTATGGGGGATCAACGTGGATTTCCAGGTATGTTGGGTAGCTTGGATTGTATGCACTGGACATGGAAAAATTGTCCGGTGGCACTACAAGGACAATACAGAGGTCATATGAAAAAGGCTACGATGATTTTAGAAGCTGTTGCATCGTTTGACCTTTATATATGGCATGCTTTTTTTAGCGTTCCTGGATCGCTAAACGATATTAATGTATTACGACAATCATATGTGTTTAACGATTTGTACAATTACCTTTCACCCCCTTGCAACTACAAAATTGGTGACAAGGAACATTCGGTTGGTTATTATCTTGTAGATGGAATATATCCGAAATGGAAGACGCTAGTGCAAGCATACAAAAAACCGAACAATGCAAAAAAAGCCTTATTCATGAAACAACAAGAGAGCTTGAGGAAAGATGTTAAAAGGGCATTTGGAGTACTCCAAGGTAGGTTCCACAACTGCGAAACGAAGTACACTACCACGATAAATCTGTTATAACTAACATCATGTACTGTTGCATTATTTTACATAATATGATTGTTGAAGAAGAACGAGGAGGATATGAACTCTAGCTTCGAAAATACCCGGACATTGCAGTGGAATTTAGGAAAAAACCATATAAGGACCCAAATACATTTGCAGAATACTTTCAGTGACTAGAAGAGGTGCGAGATCCACAAGCTCATCTAGAATTACGAGAAGAGCTTGTTGAACACTATTGGGAGCATGCGGGAAACCAATAGTATATTACTGCCTTAATGATTGGAGTGAATGCATTATTATCTAAGATTTAGTGTGTTTACGTACTTGTTATTTTTATTTTATTGTGAATTAATGCTTGTATGCTTTCCTTCACTGCCAACTCTACTCCGTAATCTCGTTCTATTATGACAATTTATAATATTGATGCAACTAATATTTCATTAACCTTGTAACAATTCAAAGGACCATACAACTTATAAACTTAAAGTACAAGACCTAAATTCAAATACTAAAACGACAACATTCACTTAAACACAACTACACTTAAACTGGAACATAACACTGAAACTGCCTAAAGTGCGTTACGTTTCTCGAACTCTTCAAGTCGCTTTTCCATGTACCTCCTTTGAATTGGATTAAGATCGTCCAGTTTGACACTCATAAGTGCAAAATCATCTATACTTTGTTGTCGAGCTAACTCTTCTCTTCGTAACTCTAATTCATTGATTCTCATTTGTTGAAGCTCTTCATGTCGTCGTTGTTTTTCCTCTTCTCTCTCTCTTCTCTCTATTCTGTATGCTTCCTTTGTTTGCAAGTACTGCTGGTTTGATTCCTCCGTAGCTGCCATATGTCCATCGAGTTGCTCGTAATACTGGCTGTAATCTTTCGTAGCCTTTTTATTCGCTTTGTACTTCCCAGGTGGCCTTCCTCCTGAACCGGTTGTAAAAGGAGTATCTTCTTTGCATTAATGCTCCCGGGACTAACATCTTCGCTCGGCCATAGTGGCATGTACCGCTGTGTTGTATGCTCCTTTCGCACATTGCTCCATTTATCTTCTCGCGAAAGTATATCATTGCAATTGTGCATAGCGAACAGTTGGTTCTTTGATTTGGCCATATACACTTCATATGCTCTGCTGAGCTGCATTACAGTAATTAACATAAACGAAAATATCATAAAACAAGAGAAATGAAAAGGGTGTATTCTAATTTAGTACCAAGTCCATGTCGTTTGCTCCACTTTGCTGTCTACTCGCCAATCCACTCATTATCCCTTTCCAAAGTTGACAACAAGCATTGATTCTCTTCCACGACTGCTTCAAATAGTCAATCGATCTCGGAGGCTTATATGAACTTCGACCATTGAATAATTTACAAACCGAACTCCAAAATGAATTTTCAGCTTGATTAGTTCCTTTCACGTTATCTTTCGAACACTGAACCCAACAAAACGCTAGTTCAGCTTGTTCATCAGGTGTCCATTTGACCATTTTCACAACCTTCGCAAGCGGGCGAGTCTTAACTAAATCGGGAATCTCATTGATATCAATTCGCATTTCGTTGTTTTCTACACTATCATCACCATATAACATGTTCAAGTTTCTACATAGTTGGGGAGAAGTATTTGGAAATGTCGCTTCATGTTGGCTGCTAGGAGATGAATAAGGTTGACTGCTATATGATTGTTGAAAAGAGGAGTTATGCCCATAGGCGGATACTTGAGTGTTTTGAAAATGATTAGAGTTTTGTTGTGACTGGTAGAAGTTATGATTTTGCTGCGGAGGATAACAATTAGAAGTGTTGTGCATTGTACCTGAATTAAATGTTCATTGCGTTGATAAGAAATTTGAGTTGGAAAATCTTGCTGCTCTTGATCAAAGTTGTATGGCCTTGGATTGCTTTGTGACGCCATCTTCGATTTTCCTTTGTTATTCTTGATGCTCGGTTTATTCGACATTACAATTGGATGATAAAGATAATTGTACGTGATAGATTCGGTAAGATAGAAGATGATGGAGTGCTATTGAAAGTAAAAAACTAATGTATATATAGAGGAGGAAAGGGTAGGGAGAATGGAGCAGGTAAGGAGCAACGACTAAAATAGTCGTTGGTCCTTACCAGGCTTTATTAAAGTCGTATAAGGGGTGGACAAAATTAATTGTCCACCCCCTTATACGGCTTTAATAAAGTCATGTAACCATATCCGGCTATAAAAAGCCGGATATGGCTATTTTTTAAAGCAACCCAGAATAGATGTCCCGACCCCCCGTTGGGGTCGGTTCATACCCAACCAACCTTGCGTTGGGGATGGTCTAAGAGAAATGCTAGATGAAAAGTGAAACACCCCACCTCCGTTAAGGTCACTCACAAAGGGAATGCCTTAATTTTGATGGAGGTTTTTAAGTAAAAGCCACAGATAAACTCAAGACAGATATAAATACACATATTTTAAACAGCGGAAACCAACAGACTTTTATTTCATCAATACATGTTCAAAACAAAACATTCCATAATTGTCTCAAAATACTTCCATCATTACAACCTCATAACTGTATTAATTATTAAAGAAGCATAAAATATAAATAAAGTGACAAAAATCCCCATAGTGGTATTCAAAACCATAATCCGAGCAAAGAGATCCAAATCATACATCCACGGTCTTGGAGCTTGTAAAGAGCCTGACTGAGCTGAGCTGTTTCCTCCCTGTGGACCTGGGGGAGGTGGGGGACGGAAGAAAAGAAGACGAAAATAAAATAGGGTCAGACATAAAGCCTGAGTAAATCTAGTAACTCTTCAGTATGTGAATAAGAAAAGGGCATGATAGATCTAAACTGAAAATAGGAAAGTGTCACACGCTAAGGAGGCGACGTTCGGAATTGAATGTACTATCGCACCCACACTATATATCTCTGCACCTACTTGAGTTTATTCCAACTGGCACCCCATGCTGAGGGTGAAGTGATCCCCATTCTTATTAAAAGATCGGCTCCTACTCGCGTTAACATGTGTCATACGGCCCCCAAGAATTGTAAATACCTATGTTGGTCCCACCATGTGGTGTATCAAGACCCATGGTGGCGGCCCCGACACAAATTCTAGAAAGCATAGGTTATACTACTGGTGTCCCCAATGCCCTGGTTGTCTGCTCCGGAGTGTGTGCACGCCCGCACCCCGTTAGACCTGCACTGTGCACCCACCACCGTCGTTTGACCGCTTACAATCAACCCAGTAATCGTTCCCCACCCTGCCTAGTTTCAGGGTACCGTTGATACCTAACTTGGGATACTGCTGAAATGGGTCCCTCGTTACCAGGATTTTCTAGTCAAACACGTTAAGTGGTTAAGTGTCTGTATTTACCTAACCCCACCCATCAATGTTGAATTTGGTTAAGTGTTATAGTTGACTTAACCCTACCATCTGTCCTTAGCCTCTTAGGAGCACCTGACCACTCACATTAGACAGGTATTGCTACGGTTACTGGATATGCCGGTCGGTTCCGGGAAGGTTTATACCGTAGCTCAGTCTAACCTCGGGTCATTATTGGGCTCATTGCTTAATCACCCACATTGGATAGGTATTGTTGTGGCTACCGGACAGTCGGGCGGTTCCGGGCAGGTTTACATCACAACTCAATCCAACCTAGGGTTAAGCATATCATGTTTTCTAAATTTACATATTTTAATACTTCTCAATTATATATGTAAATGTCATATCTTTTATTTTTGGGTATAACAATTCATACCGCTTTAAATTTCATTGTCGTTGGCATGTGCCAAACATGCCAACATATATTTTCAATGTTTTACACCCAACGTTGTTACCCCCGTTTGTAACGTTCGCAACATTATAACAAATGTTGTGTCCGACACAATTCGGCCCAACTTTGTAAACGTGAGAAAAAGGGGAAAATCAATAACATGTAATATTTTACAACATATAAGGGTGTGTGGCGCATGAACTTGCAATTTAACGATTCAACTAACATATAATATGAGTCATGTGAACTTGCATTCAAATCAATGTATAACTAAGTAGGTGACATATGAAATGGCATAGTTTAGGCTTATACAACTTGTGTTTAAATATGTTTATCTTGGCATAATGTCAAACACAAAACTAGCATGATGTAAATTCACCTAAAGGTCCAATTATAACATTTAATCACATAGCCTATTTCAACATGAACTTGCCTAGTTTTTGAAACCCAAACGATGCTTAACATAGATCCAATTACACTTGCAAATAAACATGAACTTGCATAGTTTATGAAACACAAACGATACTTAACATAGACCCAATTATACTTGCAAATAAACATGGAAGTGATAACATAGGCTTTGGGTCATGTAGGCATAAAAGGTTTCAAGTCTAAATCATGTTCATATAAGCCTTAATTTAGGCTTAGTGAATGTATAAGGTCCATGTCATAGGCATAAACAAAAAGGGATAAATTTCTAGTTTTTGCCACAAACTTACAAGTGCCATTGTTTTCATATACAAATGTTATAGGCTTGCATCAATCAATTTATGCCACAAACATCAATACACAAGTCATGATAGAACCGTCACAATACATAGAATTTATACAATACAATAACACAATTCTATTTTCATTTACATCGAATCTCATCACAATTTTTATTCATATTCTGAAAGGTCACTATACTTACAATGAATGCAGAATCTTGAATTCTGGATTCTGAATTCTGAAACTGAGATGCGATCCTTTGGGTAGACTAACGTTGCGTTGATAAATTTGATTTAAACTTTTATCTTCTTCTTTGTTTGATTCGTCTCTAGGATTTTCTCTTAACGGCTATGTTCAATTCCTCCCTAGCAGCATGACGACTCCTTTCTCATTTTTTTGTGTGAATTTTCAGTTGAGACTTAGGGTGTATTTATAGATTTTTAAGTTGTTTTGAGCTGTCAGATGAAGACAGGAGGAATCTAGACCATTCAGAATTCAAAGAGCCAATCAGGAGGTGACACGTCAGCCTTAGTGAAACACAGAGCCACAGAAATTCGAGCCAGAGCCAGACCTGGCCAGCCAGGTCGACCAGGCAGGTCGACACTATGGTCGACCTGGGGGAGGGACCAGGTCGACACTATAGTCGACCTGGGGTAACCAGGTCGACACCATGGTCGACCCTATGGTCGACCTGTTCTCTGGGCGGGAATTTTCCCGCCCAGCCCAGTTTGAACCTGAAATTCGAATTTTTGAATTTTAACTGAGCTGTTTGAATTTAAATTTGATTCTGAAACTTCCGAAGGCCATAACTCCTTCATACAGAGTCCGATTCGCGCAAACTCGGACTCTGTCTCAAGCAGAATTCCGAGACAAACGCAATGGTGCAACCCGTTTCCATTAATTCTTTCATTTAGAATTAATTATACTTTAATTTGTGAAGCTTAGCGTTATAGAATACACGGGGTGTTACATTCTCCCCCCTTAAAAGGATTTCGTCCCCGAAATCTTCAAGTTAGGAAGAATGTATATCCTACCATCCAACAGTCCATCTACTCAACCAACAAACACAGGCATCCACTGTCCTTAAAAGACTTCTAATGCTTCATGATCATATGCATAGTGTGTGTACATGTCCTTATCTAATGCAGAAATCAGGCGGTCTACTGATTCAGTTGACCCCCTTAATTCGAATCATGTAAGTGTCATGAATCCATTATGTATGCAAAAAATTTCCTACTCATAATTCTACATGAGTGCACAACTATTCATACAAATGCGACGACCATATGACAGCATATCAAGTTTCAACAATATACAAATGAGAATACATATATATGCATATGCAATATGAAGTGACTGAGCCGATCTATAACCTAGGGTGTGTGTGTGTATATGCATCCACGAGCAACCACTACCAATCACTAGCAACCATTTGCAGCCATCATCCATAACATGTTTCAAATACATGTTTGCATCCATTTGTTTTCTACCTAAGGAGTTAGGAAAAGGACCGAGGAGATATACCTAAAAAGATAGATAAAGCATAACTTAAGGAAAAAGAGAGATCAAAGATGTACCCTTAAAAAGAAGAGGGTAGGCAGCGCGTATTCTGTCCTCAGTTTCCCAAGTCACGTCTTCCTTGGCGTCGCTCCACTGAACTTTAACGAGTTTGACTTCGCGGTTGCATAGCTTTTTCACTTCAGTTCCTAAGATGCGGGTTGGAACTCTCCTCACAGTTGCTTCTCGTTCCACTTTGGCTTCTTCTAGAATGCTAGGTTCCACCACTTCCGCAGACTCATGCAAACACTTCCGGAGGTGAGAAACATGAAAGACGTTGTGAACTCCGGCCAGTCTCTCGGGTAGCTCTAGTCTATAGGCCATCTTCCCAACCTTCTCGATGATAGGAAATGGTCTTACAAATCTTGGTGCTAGCTTTCCTGCGGATCCAAAATGAACAACGTTCCTTAAAGGTGATACCTTAAGGAAAACCCTGCGCCCAACCTCAAACTCAAGGTCGGTCCTTCTTTTGTCGGCGTAGGATTTCTGTCGGTCTTGGGCAGTCTTCATCCTCCTTCGTATCAGGTCCACTTTCTCCGAAGTCTCTCGAATCATGCCTGGCCCAAGTATAAGCATATCTGTAGACTCCCACCAACAAGTTGGTGATTTGCACGGTCGTCCATACAAGGCTTTGAAGGGTGCCATACCGATGGTAGCTTGGTAGCTGTTGTTGTAGGCAAATTCCACTAACGGAAGGTGATCCTCCCAAGTCCCTCCAAAGTCAAGAATGCAAAGTCTCAAAAGATCCTCTAAAACTTTATTCACCCTTTCTGTTTGGCCATCGGTTTGGGGGTGATAGGCCGTGCAAAAACATAACTGTGTGCCTACAGCTTCTTGCAGACTCCGCCAAAACTCGCTAGTGAAGATAGGGTCTCGGTCACTAACAATGCTGGAGGGTATCCCATGGAGTTGAACTATTTCCTTTAGATAAAGAGATGCTAGAGATGAGGCAGTCCTTTTACTTTTGATAGGTATGAAGTGGGCGCTTTTAGTAAGCCTATCCACTATTACCCAAACGCTACTGTTGCCTCTTCTTGACTTAGGCAGTCCATCAATGAAGTCCACTGAAATGCTCTCCCACTTCCACTGTGGGACCTCTAAAGGATGAAGTAGTCCTCCAGGCTTCTTCTGTTCCGCCTTGACCTGTTGGCAGGTCATGCACTTAGAGACGAAATCTGCCACGTCTTGTTTCATGCCGCTCCAAAAGAAAGTCCTTTTTATATCCTTGTACATCTTATCACCGCCAGGGTGTATAGTCATCTTGGAATGATGCGCTTCCTCGAGAACCTTCTTTGTCAACTCCCTTGCTTGTGGGACGCATAATCTTCCATCTCGCTAGCCAACCCTTACCATCGATGGCGTACCTACTGAGGTGACTAGAAGTCTTACCCCTAATAAGTTTATCAATTACATCAACAAGCTAAGGGTCTTCACGTTGTGCAGCCCCTATTGAGTCCAAGAGAGTAGGGCGTACTTTGAGAGATGCTAACAAACCCGGTACAAAATCTGAGGAGGGCCTAAAGTAAAAACTGGCTATATACTCCAAGCTTTGCCTTTCCACAAAGAGAGGGCTTAAGGTCAGTTTCTTTCGGCTCAACGCGTCTGCTACTATGTTTCCTTTGCTGGGAGTATAGGAAATTTCAAAGTCATATGAGGCAAGAAACTCCATCCATCTTTGCTGCCTCAAGTTAAGATCCTTCTGCAAGAAGAGATATTTCAACGATTTATGGTCAGTGTATAATTCAAACTTCTCACCTAGGAGATAATGGCAGCAAGACTTAAGCGCAAAGACGATGGCGGCTAACTCAAGATCATGGGTTAGGTAGTTCTTTTCATGAACTTTCAGTTGTCTTCCGCCATAAGCTACTACCCTTCCTTCTTGCATTAGAATAGCGCTTAGTCCTGTTCCACATGCAACCGTGTATACTGTGAACATTTTGATTCCATCTGGCAAAGTCAGAACTGGGGCTGTTGTAAGAGACTTTTTCAATAGTTGGAAAGCAATGTCACAGTCTAAATCCCAAGCGAATGCTATATTCTTCTTTGTTAGCCTCGTGAGTGGAGCTGAGATCTTCACGAAATCCCTAATAAACTTTCGGTTAAAGCCGGCTAGCCCAAGAAAGCTTCGAACTTCGGTTGCATTTCTTGGTGTCTTCCAATCTTGCACTGCCACCACTTTTGCGGGGTCCACAGCCAACCCTTCTTTTGACACTGCATGCCCCAGAAATCTTACCTCCTTTCTCCAAAAGTGGCACTTGGAGAATTTGGCTTTTAGCTGATGTGTACGGAGAGTTTCCGTGATTTCTTTCAGATGCTGAGCATGTTCTTCCTCATTCTTTGAGAAGATTAAAATATCATCTACGAAGACAACCACAAATTTGCTGAGGAATTCTCTGAACACCCTGCTCATTAGGTCTACGAAATAAGCGGGTGCATTTGTCAAGCCGAAAGGCATGACAAGCCACTCGAAGAAACCGTCTGGGGTTCTGAACACCATTTTATCAATACTATATTCAGCTACTCTTAGCTGATGGAACCCAGTTGCCAGATCAAGCTGGGAGAAGACCGTCGCACCAACAAACTGATCAAACAAATCATCGATTCGGGGAAGAGGGTGCCTATTTTTCTTGGTCAATTTGTTTAACTCCCTATAGTCGACGCAAAGGCGAAGTGAACCGTCCGCTTTGGTTGCGTACACCACTGAAGCACCCCATTCCGAAATGCTCCGTCTAATGAACCCTTTTTCGAGAAGTTCTTTAACCTGCTTACTGAGCTCTTTTCTCTCCTTTGGAGCCATGTGTCTGACAGGTAAAGCTACAGGCTTCGCGTTATCCACAAGATATATGCGGAAGTCTATTTCTCGCCTCGGAGGCAAGCCTTTCACCTCCTCAAAGACATCCGGATATTTCCGGACTACTCTAACCGATTGCAAATTCTCATCAGAAGCATCAAGCGACTCTAGATAACTAAGCATAACAGCATTCAAGGGATTACAAGAAATTTCTAGAGTGTTACCAAGTCGTGTCAAGAGCCTAACTACTCTTTTCTCACAATCAAGGATGGCACTATTACTGGATAACCAGTCCATGCCTAAAATCAAACCATATCCTGAGAAGCCTAAGACAAAGGCATCACAACTAAACTCAACGCTGAGAATAGAGATTTTCAAACCCAAACAAACCATTGACAAGTAAGCGGAGCCCCCAATTGGATTTGAAACTACTAAGGGATCTTCTACCATACTAGTGTCTAGATGCATAGATTCTACTAAGGCAGATGAAATAAAAGAGTGTGATGCGCCAGAGTCAAAAAGTGTACGAACTGGATGATCATAAATATGGACTACACTTTCTGCAAAAATATTACTACCTAAAGTTCTCAAGATAGGATTGAGAAGATAAGCAGGATAAAACAAAGCATCTAGGAGAAGAAGTTAAATAAGTACCCCCAAATGGTTCTGCTTGCGGGCCTTGCCCTTGCTTCTTAGGGCAGTCCTTAGCCATGTGTCCAGCCTCACCGCAATGGAAGCAAGTCGCACTCATCTTCCTCTTCTTCTCTCTGCAGTCGTTTACCACATGTCCAACAATGCCACAGAAATAACATTTCCTTTTCTTACGTGTCTTGTTATTATTGTTGTGGTCCTTTCCTCCTTGACTATTATCCCTCTTCTTGTTCGGTGATTCTTCTGGTTGCTGGTTCACGTAGAGGAGGAGGAGGAGTAAAAACATCTGTAGCTGGGGAGTATGGTCCCAAGACATGCTGAAACAGAAAGGAAAAATTCAAAACGAAGGATAGAGAGAGATAGATAGGGCACATGGCTTTGGGGGATTTTGTCTTTTTATAAACATAACACTTTTTCTTGAAAAATGCTTCTTTAAACTTTCTTTTGAAAACAATTTCAAAAACTTTTATCTTGTCTGGTAAACCTGTGCTCTGATACCAAGTGAAACACCCCACCTCCGTTAAGGTCACTCACAAAGGGAATGCCTTAATTTTGGTGGAGGTTTTTAAGTAAAAGCCACAGATAAACTCAAGACAGATATAAATACACATATTTTAAACAGCGGAAACCAACAGACTTTTATTTCATCAATACGTATTCAAAACAAAACATTCCATAATTGTCTCAAAATACATCCATCATTACAACCTCATAACTGTCTTGATTATTAAAGAAGCATAAAACATAAATAAAGTGACAAAAATCCCCATAGTGGTATCCAAAGCCATAATTCGAGCAAAGAGATCCAAATCATACATCTACGGTCTTGGAGCTTGTAAAGAGCCTGACTGAGCTGAGCTGTTTCCTCCCTGTGGACCTGGGGGGGGGGAGGGAAGAAAAGAAGACGAAAATAAAATAGGGTCAGACATAAAGCCTGAGTAAATCTAGTAACTCTTCAGTATGTGAATAAGAAAAGGGCATGATAGATCTAAACTGAAAATAGGAAAGTGTCACACGCTAAGGAGGCGACGCTTGGAATCGAATGTACTATCGCACCCACATTATATATCTCTGCACCTACTTGAGTTTATTCCAACTGGCACCCCATGCTGAGGGTGAAGTGATCCCCATTCTTATTAAAAGATCGGCTCCTACTAGCGTTAACATGTGTCATACGGCCCCCAAGAATTGTAGATACCTATGCTGGTCCCACCATGGGGTGTATCAAGACCCATGGTGGCGGCCCCGACACAAATTCTAGAAAGCATAGGTTATACTACTGGTGTCCCCAGTGCCCTGGTTGTCTGCTCCGGAGTGTGTTCACGCCAGCAACCCGTTAGACCTGCACTGTGCACCCACCGCCGTCGTTTGACCGCTTATTAACAGACTAGTAATTGTGCCCCACCCTGCCTAGTTTCAGGGTACCATTGATACCTAACTTGGGTTACTGCTGAAACGGGTCCCTCGTTACCAGGATTTTCTAGTCAAACACGTTAAGTGGTTAAGTGTCTGTATTTACCTAACCCCACCCATCAATGTTGAATTTGGTTAAGTGTTATAGTTGACTTAACCCTACCATCTGTCCTTAGCCTCTTAGGAGCACCTGACCACTCACATTAGACAGGTATTTCTACGGTTACTGGATATGCCGATCGGTTCCGGGAAGGTTTACACCATAGCTCAGTCTAACCTCGGGTCATTATTGGGCTCAATGCTTAACCACCCACATTGGATAGGTATTATTGTGACTACTGGACAGCCGGGCGGTTCCGGGCAGGTTTACATCACAACTCAATCCAACCTCGGGTTAAGCATATCGTGTTTTCTAAATTTACATATTTTATTACTTCTCAATTATATATGTAAATGTCATATCTTTTATTTTTGGGTATAACAATTCATACCGCTTTAAATGTCATTGTCGTTGGCATGTTCCAAACATGCCAACATATATTTTCAATGTTTTACACCCAACGTTGTTACCCCTGTTTATAACGTTCGCAACATTATAACAAATGTTGGGTCCGACACAATTCGGCCCAACTTTATTAACGTGAGAAAAAGGAGAAAATCAAAAACATGTAATATTTTACAACATATAAGGGTGTGTGGCGCATGAACTTGCAATTTAACGATTCAACTAACATATAATATGAGTCATGTGAACTTGCATTCAAATCAATGTATAACTAAGTAGGTGACATATGAAATGACATAGTTTAGGCTTACACAACTTGTGTTTAAATATGTTTAACTTGGCATAATGTCAAGCAAAAAACTAGCATGATGTAAATTCACCAAAAGGTCCAATTATAACATTTAATCACATAGCCTATTTCAACATGAACTTGCTTAGTTTTTGAAACCCAAACGATGCTTAACATAGATCCAATTACACTTGCAAATAAACATGAACTTGCATAGTTTATGAAACACAAACGATACTTAACATAGACCCAATTATACTTGTAAATAAACATGGAAGTGATAACATAGGCTTTGGGCCATGTAGGCATAAAAGGTTTCAAGTCTAAATCATGTTTACATAAGCCTTAATTTAGGCTTAATGAATGTATAAGGTCCATGTCATAGGCATAAACAAAAAGGGATAAATTTCTAGTTTTTGCCACAAACTTACAAGTGCCATTGTTTTCATATACAAATGTTCAATAGGCTTGCATCAATCAATTTATGCCATAAACATCAATACACAAGTCATGATAGAACCATCACAATACATATAATTTATACAACACAATAAAACAATTTTATTTTCATTTACATCGAATCACAACACAATTTTTATTCATATTCTGAAAGGTCACTATACTTACAACGAATGCAGAATCTTGAATTCTGGATTCTGAGTTCTGAAACTGAGATGCGCTCCTTTGGGTAGACTAACGTTGCGTTGATAAATTTGATTTAAACTTTAATCTTCTTCTTAGTTTGATTCGTCTCTAGGCTTTTCTCTTGACGGCTATGTTCAATTCCTCCCTAGCAGCATGACGACTCCTTTCTCATTTTTTTGTGTGAATTTTCAGTTGAGACTTAGGGTGTATTTATAGATTTTTAAGTTGTTTTGAGCCGTCAGATGAAGACAGGAGGAATCTAGACCATTCAGAGTTCAAAGAGCCAATCAAGAGGTGACACACAGAGCCACAGAAATTCGAGCCAGAGCCAGACCTGGCCAGTCAGGTCGACCAGGCAGGTCGACACCTAGGTCGACACTATGGTCGACCTGGGGGGACCAGGTCGACACTATAGTCGACCTGGGGTAACCAGGTCGACACCATGGTCGACCTGGTCTCTGGGCAGGAATTTTCCCGCCCATCCCAGTTCGAACCTAAAATTTGAATTTTTGAATTTTAACTGAGCTGTTTGAATTTAAATTTGATTCTGAAATTTTCGAAGGTCATAACTCCTTCATACGGAGTTCGATTCGTGCAAACTCGGACTCTATCTCAAGCAGAATTCCGAGAGGAACGCAATGGCGTAACCCGTTTCCCTTAATTCTTTCATTTAGAATTAATTATACTTTAATTTGTGAAGCTTAGCGTTATAGAATTCACGGGGTGTTACAGAAAGGACAGTCGGAACAAAAAAAAAAATTTAAAGCCCGCCCACTTATATAAGCTAAAACGCTGCCAGTATAACGAGATCAAAGAAATAGTCATATTTAGCATTCAAACGCAACTATTTGATGTAACTAAAAGTCAAATTTCTTGTAGTGTATGAAAGGTATGGTTTGCTCTCGAGGTGGAGATACGATGTACCTGAATTATTATTGTGACAATAAGGTGTACCTAGAGCCTGGTCATCAGGAGGATCTCTCGATTAGGTGGCATATATTTTGATATGCTTGTATAGTAGATATTTGAGGTTTCCAAATATGTTTTGGTTTGAAATGCCGAAGTGAAAGCTAATTTGATATGAAAGCTATATATGTATTTCAAAAGATTTGAAAATAAGAAATCGGGTATAAAGTCCAAATAAATAACTTCTGAAAAGTTAATTGGATTTTTGAAAATCTAAGTTAGTTAATTAAACCCTAGTGGGTAGTTTGAGGAACTGCATATTGTTTGTTGCATTGTTAGCTTCATAAGTCTATTTATGGTTGCTATGGTTGTGCACGTATCCTTGGGAGGAAACCCGTTCCATGACATATAGCGTGGTCTCGAGATACCTTATTCAAAATAAGCCTAAGTATCAGATTAGTTAATAAAGTTTCCTCACCAGTCCCATGAATGACTCATAGTTTATTTTTCCCTTGAAAATTGAGGGTGCCCATAATTTCCATACGGGCAGTCTGTTAGTTTGTTTTTCAGTTTTAGAGATCGGGTTCAAGCTTGAAGACCTAGAGTTTTAGAGAAAGTTAGAGTTTCATATAAAGGTCGGACGTACTCTATTACTGGTATATTATGTTAAGTCTTTATGGAGTAATGGTATGTAAAATCAGATTTTGTATTCAAAAATGTTTCTGCTGCAATAATATATTCTTATTATATTTTATCTATTCCGCTATGAGCTTTGTATTCCGCTGTCTTTGCTCTGATAAATCATAACGAAACATATTTTTGCTTACCTTGAATCGACGTGGGTTTCAATTTTTTTGGTCGGTTTGAAGTAGGTGGAAGTGCTGGTCGTCACAGCTACTCTATTTAACTGGAAGCCATCTTGATATAATGACGAGTGTGTCTTTATGCGCAAGATTCCAAGCAGATCCTAAAGAATCGCATTCAAGAGTGGTGAAATGAATATTGAGATATCTTAATAGTACTAAGTACTTTGGTCTTTTCTATCCGAAGGAATGTCCAATCGAATTAGTATCTTATAGTGATGTTGATTTTGGTGGATCTCGGAGGGATAAGAAAAGTACAAGTGACACGTGCCATTTTATTGGAAAATCACTTGTGTCTTGGTTTAGTAAGAAACATAATCGTGTATCACTCTCAACGTGTGAAGTAGAATACATATCTGCTACTTTAGCATGTGATTAGGTAATCTATATGCAACAGACACTTAGAGATTTTAGGATAAACTTAACTAAATCGACAATATATTGTGATAACACAAGCGCAATCAATTTATCCAAAAATCCTATAAATCACTCACGAACTAAACATATTGACATTCGTCATTATATTTTTCGTGATAACATAGAAAAAGATGTTATAAATTTAGAACATATTTCAATTGAAAATCAAATAGCCGATATATTTACCAAAACCATTATTAGAAAATACGTTTGTAAAATTTCGACGAGAATTAGGTATTATGTCTCTAAAAGATATTTAAAATGTCTTTAAAAATCAGTGACAAATTTTTTAACAAAAGAAGTACGTATTCTTAAAAATGAGAACTAATCCAAGTTAGTTGCTTTATTTAAACCAATCATTTTGTTAACTATTTTATGGTTACAGTTATTCTTAATTCTAAACCACATATTCTTTGCAACCTTCAGTATATAAGTAAATAGCATCAGCAAACTAATTTCTCAAACAACAAGAAGTATAAAAACAAATTTCTCCAAAACTTCATCAAATAACTCAAATCCCTTAATCAACATAACTTTTTCGACGGATAGCTCCGCAGAAACTCGTCATTTTCCTACACTAGCTCCTCGAAATGAGCCTACGTATAGGTGGGGAGATTACCATATCGGATTTACATCGGATTCAAAAAAAGGCAAAACGTGCTCTCTTTTCTTCACGTGACACTAAATGAAAAATCGATGAAATTCATCATTAACAGAAAGAGCAAATAACGCTTCAAAAAGAACTATACTTTGAACAAAAAGTGACCGCAACTCGCTTGAGTCTTCTCGAGATAATTGCTTTTAAGTTTTGTAGCCCAAAGAAGAAGAAAGTTTCCGAACCTCTGCTTATTCCACTTAATCATATTTACCCTTCTTCATCATATCCAACTGAAAATGATCCGGTGAATCTTACGATGAAGTATTACGCATATTCCCCTCAAAGACCTTCATATAGTCCGAACACTTGGGACACGAATTACAAGGAAAATGAAGGGAAACAATTCTCAACACCAACAAAGACTCCGTCCCCTAAACATTAATAATTTTCTAAGTTTATTTGCTATTTTTATTTTTTATAAACTATATTATCGAATGAACTACTTTGTTTTCTCTAAAAATGTACTCTACTTTCATGATATATGAATTCTTTATAAATTATAGAAAACAGACTTCTAACTTATATTAAACAGACGTCTGAATACTGGAGAAACAATAATTTTTCATGCAGAATCAGATGTTTGACCCATTAAAAACAGACGTCTGAAAAGGGTTTAAAATGGACTAGATCTTTGTTGTTACAAATTTTTCCAAAAATAGACGTCTGAGTTTCAAATTCAGACTCTGGTAGATGAAGCAAAGTTCTTCTAATATTCCCGAAATTGACGTCTGGTTCCATAAAAACAGATGTCTGGATTAGTGCCAAAATGAACTAAAAACTTACGGGTCAAATTAAATAAAATTCAGATGTCTGAATTTTAAAATCAGAAATTTTAATCAAACCAGATTTTTTTTAAAAGGACATGCACCTTTTAACCAACCATCATCTTATCTCAACCATTCACTTTTTTTACTTTTCTCTCTTACCTCCTATGAAACCCTAGCCCCTAAAATTACCGTACCACTCAAAACAATTTTTTAACAAATTATCATGTCAAATCGACCTAAAAGATTAAGACTTCAAGAATCATAACCTCCTTCCGACGAACTCATTAAAAAGTGGCTTTAGGATGACACCGCCAAAGAAAGTTACAAAGCCATGAAGAATACCAAGTGTTCTGAAGGTGCTTTCGTAAAATTTGATGCTTTCTCTAATTACCGTCTTCTTCACTATGATAGACATTATAATTTTGAGTCTCTAGTGTATTATAACACCAATAATGTCAAAATCTATCCTTTGCTTATGAAATTGTACTTAGCAAATTTGAACTTAGACCACACGCGACCTCAAAACACTACAAATTGTGTTTAGTCTATGGTATGTGGCAAACGTATCCTTCTTCCACATCAAAGATTATGTCAAATTTCAAGGTGTGCATGGTAAGGAATTGATATTGGTACTATAGAAGTTGGTATGAGCGTAAGAGATGAAATATCACATAAGTTTATTTCTGACAATTTGATTAATTTGAACGAGCTTACCTCTACTCATCTCTGACCACAAGCACGCTTATAGAATTACAACTTGGTCTGAACAATTCAACCTCGTAAAGGAAGTTACGAGAAAGTCTATAAGCACGATTTTCAAGCACTATATGCCTTGTATTCTAACAAACAAATAAATTGAGCAAAAATTATTCTTGATGAATGGGTAGATATCACATACAAACGAAAATATAAGACTCTTCACTATGGTTCTTATGTCACTCGAATTCTTCTTGATCCTCAAATCCAAATACCCGATACTCCTTCTGTTAGTATCAAAGAAACCAGGCCAAAAACATTGAAGCTTATGGATATTGACCCAAACCCTTCGACATTGGAATATATGTCTTTTGAGACTTGGATTGAACATGTAACATCACAACGGAAACTATTATACCCACGCCCTCTCGTGGTCATCAACAAATGGTTGAAGAAGAAGAAGAAGAAGAATGTATCCAGATTATCTCTCCCAATCTTCCGTCCAAACAAGCCTTAGTTACTCTCTCTTGCAACCAATCTAAGATGCACAAGGATCTCAAGCATTTTGAGAGTAGAACTAACAAGAAGTTTGACTCAATCAAAGGCTTCTTAAAAAAGATTTGGGTGAAAATTGCTTCAACAGGCACTCAATCTTCTCAAGCTTATGGTCCAGCTCCTTTTTAATTGTCGTCTAGCTTTGCCGACAAAGTTCCTGATTCAAGTTCTAACCATGGTGATCCTAAAGGAGGGGATACTAGTGCGGGTCCAAGTGTAATATTCTTTTTGGCACTATGATCTATCTTAATTAGAAATATTTTGCTTTAAACTCTTAATTAAGTATGGTTTGTAATATTCTTTTTGGCACTATGATCTATCTTAAAGCACAAACCTTAAATATGTGCTTGGTATGTTATGTCTGAATATTGTGCTTATATATGGTATGTATGTGAATATGCTGTAATTGTGTGTTATTAATATATTCTTTACAAACTTTTACATAAGTATCTCCTTTTTGTCAATGACAAAGGGGGAGAAACATATGCATATTGACAGGGGGAGCCACATATATAGTTGTCATTATCAAAAAAGGGGAGAATGTTGGATCTCGCTAAATATCATTTTGATTATGACAACTATGCATGTATACACACATACACACACACACACACACACACATATATATCAACTAACTATGTTTTGCAGGAAGATGTTCGATAATAGATTCAAGAACTTAGATTGAAGATTATATATGTTAAGAGTCTGTGGGTCTTAGTTTTCAACTATTAAAATCTTCCTTGATGATACACACACACACATTTTATATATATTTGGTTTTCAAATGACATGCACAAAGACATAAGTATGTTTCAGGAAACAGACTTTTGAAATATTTTAGTTAGGCGTCTGTTTGTTGAAATGAATTTAAATTTCATACCATATTCATATGTTTGACCAAAATATTTTAGATGTCTGAATTACGATTAAAATGGCCTATTTCTTGCTATTTGAATTTCAACTCAAAATCAGACATCTAAAATTATTATTCATACATCTGAAAACAAAAGGGTGCAATCTTTCAATGAAGAGTTGAAACTTCTGATTCATATCTTTTGAATAAAACTCTTCATGATTAGTTGCAACTTGTAACACCCCTAAGTCCCACATCATGGAAGATTGTGTGAAGTGGGTACTTACTAACGCCGAGGCCTTTTGAGGAAAAAAACCCCACACCTATACGGTGGCTAAGTTGGAGACAATATCTTGCATGAACAGAGGTGCAGGTTGTTACAGTGGTATCAGAGCCAATACCCAGCCGGAATTGTGGCTCCTGTGTGGACCACAGCGCCTGGGTGAGGTGTTTGTCAGCCAACGGGGACATTGGGCTCTGTAGAAGGGGAGAATGTAACACCCCTAAGTCCCACATCGTAGAAGCCTGTTTGAAGTGGGTACTTATATAATAGAGCCCATCTCTTACTAACGCCGAGGCCTTTTGAGGAACAAAACCCACACCTATACGGTGGCTAAGTTGGGGATAATATCTTGCGTGAACGGAGGTGCAGGTTGTTACACAACCTTTCGTTCTTTATAAATAGAGATTGCACCAAATACTTTAACTCACAAAACTTATTCTAATTCTTTGTATCTTATTCAAAGCATTCAAAATCTCTAAATCACTCTATTTATATATTCTTAAGATTTCAAATCTTCAATATTCTTTCACAAACTACACGTTTATCATCATGGAAATATTATAGAAAGGATGTTCTTCAAATTGACATATCTGTGTTATCAAGAACACAATAGTCATCAATTATTCTGTTTTGTGGAAGTCTTCTTTAACAATTGAGGCAAGAAATCCCGTTTGGCTATTCTTGTAATTGTGAACCTATTTCTTCGGGTGAAGTGAGGGTTATTGTGTTAGCGAAATAACAGAAGGGTGTCTGGGACTGGATGTAGGACAATGGTCCGAACCAGTATAAAATCAACTGTTTCATTTATTTTCAGCTGCTACTTTACAATCTACATGGTACACTATTATACTCCATACTATTTGATCCTACTGTTGCTTAGACTCTTTCAAAAGGGACCCATTGGGGATCTTTCTTCCTCTTGGTCAAGAAATATCCAATAAGTCTAGCATTTTTAACTTATTCATGGTCACTCTTCAAATACATGCATCACAAAATGCAGAATCTTGCAAAGGAGTTAGGTGTTGTTGCAACAACTCGAATTTCAACAGACCGATTTTTTTTTTCAAAAATTCCAATCGGTCGAAACTCAAATTGGCTTGTATGGTATACTGCAGAAAAGACAAAGATATAAAATATATCAACGCTCAAAAAACAACTCATAGTGGAATGGAATTAAAATATAATATAATCAAATATAGCCTTACCAAGGTAATAATACTGCCTAACCAATATCCAAAGCCATCGTATATCTGCCATAATTTTACCAGCGAGTGTGTTATGAGGAGGGGGTCTAAACACAAGTTCTGGTGAATGAATTAAATTACATAATCTAAAATAACCGTACATATATCGTTCAGTTATGTTACCTATTTATTAGGTTATTTGGGTTAATAGCACTTTAGGCTTTACACACGTCGTACTCATCTACATTCCAGAATATAGAATATATATATCTACCCCCAATATCAGGTACTTCCCATGGTAACCTTCTCGCACTATCTCCGTCGTCACACCAGGAAGCATAACTAACTCTTTTCCTGTAACACCCCGAATTTCAATTAACACTAATGGTTGGTAACTAAAGTATAATTAATCTCAGATGTAAGAATCAGGGGAAACGGGCTGCGTCATTGCGTTCGTCTCGGAAAAATACGCGAAATAGAGTCCGAGTTTGCGTAAAACGGGTACCGTATGAAAGAGATATGGACGAACGAAGTTAGGCAGAAAAACCCGAAACAGGCCAGAAATGCACTGGCGCACTTGTGAAGTGCGCCAGCACAAAAATACACTGGCGCACTTGGGAAGTGCGCCCATGTCGGGACAGGAAACCTGCACAGTTTCTAGAGAGTTGTGTGGTTGGGTGCACCAGTTTGGGGTTTGGGCTTGGTCTTAGGGCTGGTTTCTGGAAGGTTCCGAAATCTAAGGGTCCTAATCTAATTTAGGGTTAATCTAAGGGCCTAAAACACTCACGTAATCTATAAATACACCCTAAACCTACCCTAATCCATACTAAAAATAGAATTGAGGGCTACATGCCGCCAAATTAAATCTTAGAAGGAGCCTCCACTAATTTATGAAGAGGGTTGCAAGCTAATCACTCTCTAATCAACCTCTAATCCATTCTAAGCATCTTAATCTTCTTCATTTGGAGTGCAAATTGGCTAGTTGTGAGTTTCTATCACTCTAATGATCAATTGCTAAACTAAGTAGATGAGATATGATGAGATCATATGGTTTTGTTTGTGGATTAATGGGTTTTAAGTCATATGACATGATGTTAGTTTACTAATGTATGTGAGTTATGCAAGTTTTGTGCTTTGTGATCATATGTTAATATGCAAGTTACATGTATGATAATATGCAAGTTACATGTATGATAATTATGCAAGTTGTATGTTTCTTCATATGCAAGTTTATGAGTTCATATGCAAGTATGTAACATGTTATGCAAGTTCATATGCAAGTTTATGAGTTCATATGCAAGTTATGTAACATGTTATGCAAGTTCATATGCAAGTTATGTGACATATTATGCAAGTTCATATGCAAGTCATGTATTTGTTAATATGTAAGTTTATGTAACATGTTATGCAAGTTAATATGCAAGTTATGTGACATGTTATACAAGTTAATATGCAAGTTATGTGACATGTTATACAAGATTATATGCAAGTTATGTGACATGTTATGCAAGTTCATATGCAAGTTATGTGTTTGTTAATATGCAAGATGGCACCTTTGAAACATGTTCATACATATGCAAGTTGACACCTTTTATATGTGTTATGTCATGAGAACGAAATTACGTGGGAACGATGGGGTTAATTAAATGCATATGTTAATAAGATTGTGTGAAATTAATATAATTATGCTTAACATAAAATAAATGAACATAGTATGGGAATTTGCCTATTAAGTTAGGTGTACCCATATTATGAGTTGGGAATTTGCCTATTAAGTTAGGTGTACCCACACTTTGGAGTTGGGAATTTGCCTATTAAGTTAGGTGCACCCATATTCCTAAAATAAACATGATAATTAACACAAATTATGGGGGTGATTAATTAGGAGTAATTAATCGATTAAGACACGAGGTTGGACCCGTTTGTAGTGTAAGACTGCCCGGAGTTTACCGGCTTAACCAGGCATCTACAAATGACGGTCCAATGTCAGGGGTCTTAATCATAAATTAAATACGTAACAAGGGTAAATGACACGAGGTTGGACCCGTTTGTAGTGTAAGACTGCCCGGAACCTACTGGCTTAACCAGGCATCTACAAATGACGGTCCAATGTGAGGGGTCCTTTACACGGTTACGGTGTTAATCAATTAAGAAACACTTAACCAGATAAGCATGTAGTGGGGCATGGGGGTTAAGTGGGTACCTTGGGTGGTATGTGGAAATTGCTAGTGGTTGCCAATAGAAAATATGATAAAATACTTAACCAAGATGAAACGTGTAATTAAACATGATTAAAGGGTTAAGTGGGAAACACTAGTGTGTGGGCCAAGCTTAGGGGGATGGCTTGTGCTGGGGGGCCCATTTCAACCAGTAACCCATACGTATCTTAGTGGGCTCGACCCATGTCGAGGACGGGACACGCATACTGGGCTTGACTATAAGAGGCCAAAATGGGTTAGCGGTGGCAACGCATGACCAACGGGTTTCATATGCGTGTGTGGACCCGGGCTGGTAAATAAGACGTTGTTGCATCGTGTAGATATAAGCCGTGCACCGTTAGTTTTATCAGGTTGCCACGTTGTGGAATGGTACACCCCACGGTGGGGCCAGCACGGGTATCTACGTTAGGGAGCCGATCGAAGGGGGAGTAGTGTGTACACCTAGTGGATTGTAGGGCCCCGTGGCGTCTACTTAGTCACCTAGGGGTACGCGAGAACTATTAAGTTAATTTTATAAGTCCATGGGTGGGATCAACCTTTAAGTTAGGAATGACTGGTGTGGTGCAGTTTAGTAATTTGGAAGGGTAGATGCGTCTTTATCTTTTATCTTAGTTTAGTTGACTGCTTAGTGTAGCCATTCATCCCCATTAGTTACCGTATATCAGTTTATGTCTTCTCTGGTTACTTTAACGATTGTATTGTTAAAGTTATAGGACTCGCTCAGACTTATGTCTGACCCCGTTGTTTTTATCTTTTTCCCAACCCTCAGGTCCTACGGTGGATCCTAGCAGTAGTGGAGCTTGATCGGATTGCTGTTCCAGTCTTTAGGAGCTTGGATAGATGTAAAGCTCCAGTTACCCAGTTATCTTTTCTTTTGTCATGGCTATTGTATGAGAGTGGGATTATGTACTTCTTTATTTTGATGGATATTGTACTTGACTTTTATTGTGGTTTTATGATGTAACCAGACATGTTTTACTTCCGCTGTTATGAGATGATGTTTTAAATTTCAAGTACTATTTATATCTGTCTTGTTGTAATTTTTCTGTTCTATATTCACTAAAATACTCCACCGATGCTATGGCATTCCCTTAGTGAGTGACCATAGCGGGAGTGGGGTGTTACACGTGGTATCAGAGCTGAAGGTTACCGGAACAGATAAATTTTTGAGAAAAATACTTTTTTTTAGAAAATAGTAAAGGTATTATTTTTGGAAAAAGTATTTTCAAAAACATGTCTTTTAAGAGAAAAGTTTTTGAAAAAGAAAAGCATAATCCCCAATAGCCATATCTTTATCTTTCGGAATCTCCTTTTTGAATCTTTCCTCTTTCGTTTCAGCATGGCTGAAGATCTTAACATCCCGGAGGGCTTAGTTATACCACTATGGTATAGGAGGTTACAAGAGGCTAGGGCCGCGGCTGCGGGTCCAGCCAATGCTACTACACCAGAGGCAACCGCTCCTCCTCCTCAGCCTAGAGTGGATAATTTTGCTAAGATTTGCAAGGAGTTCAAGGCTATAGGAGGAAAACCTTTTCTAGGTTCAGAGACTTTCGTAGAGGCTGGAGATTGGCTTAAGGAAGTGGAAGAGTTGCTAGATATCTTTGAAGTGGAAGAGGGAAAGAAAGTCAAGTTGGCGGCTTGGTTAATGAAGGGAGAGGCCTCATTCTGGTGGGAGGTCACTAATGGAGAACGCCCTGTTGACTCTTGGGCAGATTTCAAGCAAAGGTTTGGGGCTAAGTTTCTCTCAAGGGCGGAAGAGAATCTGTTTATGGAGAAGTTCTTGAATTTGAAGCAAGGGAATCTCACGGTGAAAGAATATGTCAACAAATTCAATCAATTAGCAAGGTTTGGCATAGAGTTGGTGAATACACCGGAGAAGAAGGCTTTGAGGTTCGTTAGAGGCTTGAACGAACCATTGCAAGGAATAGTTATGACTCACATTCCTATGGGGGCCACCTTTGAGAAGCTTGTCTACATGGCACTTATGCATGAGGATGATAAGAGTTCTAAGGCACCAGAGAAGAAGGGGGATCAGAAGAAACCGCAACAACAACAACAACAAGGCAAGGGTGGAAAAGGCAATGGTGACAAGGGGAAGAAGAAGAAGAAGTGCTTCAATTGTGGGACCCCAGGCCACCTCAGCAAGGATTGTCGCAAAAAGAAGAAGACCGGTTGCTTTCATTGTGGTGAAGCAGGACATCTTGTGAAGGACTGCCCAAAGAAGGGGCAGAAGACGGGGTCTACCTCAGGAGGTCAGGTGCAAGCTCTTATGGCACCAGCTCAGGCAGGGGGGCAAGTTCAGGCTCTCTCAGTTCCACCGATTCAGCAGAGAGGTAGAACTATTTCCGTTGAAAGTCTGGTTTTTCTGTTTGATCATCCAGTTCGTACTTTGTTTGACTCTGGCGCATCGCATTCTTTTATCTCATCATCGTTAGTTGAGTCACTGCACTTAGACACCAGTCTAGTTGATGATCCCTTGGTTGTTTCAAATCCAATTGGGGGCTCCATATATCTGTCTATGATATGTTTGGGTTTGAAGATTTCTATACTTAGCGTTGAGTTTGGATGTGATGCTTTTGTATTGGGCTTCACGGGCTATGGGTTGATTTTGGGCATGGACTGGTTATCCAGTAATGGTGTCGTTCTTGATTGTGAAAGGAGAGTTGTCAGGCTTATGACCCGCTTGGGTAATACTCTCGAGATCTCTTGTAATCCCATGGAATCTGTTTTGCTAAGTTATCTTGAATCGCTCGATGCTTCGGTCGAGAGTTTGCGTTCTGTCAGAGTGGTCCGGGAATATCCGGATGTGTTTGAAGAGGTGAAGGGTTTGCCTCCGAAGCGGGAGATAGATTTCTGAATTTATTTGGTGGATAATGCCAAACCAGTGTCTTTGCCAGTGTGCCACATGGCTCCTCGTGAGAGAAGAGAACTTCATAAGCAAGTAGGGGAGTTGCTTGAGAAGGGGTTCATAAGGCGAAGTATATCGGAGTGGGGAGCTCCAGTAGTGTTTGCCACGAAGGCGGATGGGTCCCTCAGACTTTGTGTGGATTATAGAGAACTTAATAAGCTCACGAAGAAGAATAGACACCCATTACCGAGGATAGATGATCTCTTTGATCAGTTGGTTGGCGCCTCAGTGTTTTCGCAGATGGACTTAGCTACAGGGTTTCATCAATTGAGAGTGGCGGAGGACAGTATAGAGAAGACTGCTTTCCGGACTCCGGATGGTTTTTATGAGTGGCTTGTGATGCCATTTGGGTTGACAAACGCCCCTGCATACTTTGTTGATCTGATGAGTAGAGTGTTCAGAGAGTATCTGAATAAGTTTGTAGTGGTCTTTGTGGATGACATCTTGGTCTTTTCCAAGAGTGAAGAAGAGCATGCCTTACATCTCAGAGAAGTGTTGGAGACTCTTCGAGCACATAGTCTTAAAGCTAAATTCTCTAAATGTCATTTTTGGAGAAGAGAAGTGCGATTCTTAGGGCATGTGGTCTCTAAGGAAGGGATAGCTGTGGATCCCGCAAAGATAGTATCTATCCACGATTGGAAAGTTCCTAAAAATGCTACCGAAGTAAGAAGTTTCTTGGGGTTGGCAGGATATTATAGGAAGTTCATCAAAGACTTCGCGAAGATATCAGCCCCATTAACCCGCTTGACGAAGAAGAATCTGGTTTTCTCATGGGACGTAGATTGTGATGATGCTTTCCGACGGTTAAAGAGAGCTTTGACCACTGCTCCAGTTTTAGTGCTTCCAGATGGGAGTAAGCCGTTTGTTGTTTATACCGATGCTTGTGGGACAGGATTAGGCGCAGTCTTGATGCAGGAGGGAAGGGTAATAGCCTATGGAGGGAGGCAATTGAGAGTGCATGAGAAGAATTACCCTACCCATGATCTAGAGTTGGCCGCGATTGTTTTCGCACTTAAGTCTTGGCGTCATTATCTTCTTGGTGAGAGATTCGAGTTGTTCACTGACCATAAATCATTGAAGTACTTATTCTCTCAGAAGGATTTAAACTTAAGACAGCAAAGATGGATGGAGTTCTTAGCATCCTATGATTTCGAGATAGCGTATACCCCTGGCAAGGGTAACGTGGTGGCGGACGCCTTGAGTAGAAAAAGGCTATCTTTGAGTCCATTGTTCGTGGAACGGCGAAGCTTGGAGTTTCTTTCTTTGTTCGACTTCAGACCTTCTGTTGACTTTGTACCTGGTTTGTTAGCATCCTTGGAGGTTAGACCTACTCTTTTGGGACGGATTGGCGAGGCTCAGCGAGACGACCCACAGTTGGTTGAGTTGGTAGAGAAGCTTATAAGGGGGGAGTCGTCCAGCCATTTGGGTAGATACACCATAGATGATAGGGGATGGTTGCATAGAGACGGTAGACTTTGTGTACCGCAAGATGAGGGTTTGAAGAAGGCTATTTTGGATGATGCACATCGTTCAAGGATGACTATTCATCCCGGTGGAGACAAAATGTACCAAGACATGAAGAGAGTTTTCTTCAGGGCCGGTATGAAGAAAGATGTGGCCGAGTATGTGGCTAGATGCTTAGTGTGCCAACAAGTTAAAGCGGAGCAAAGGAAACCCGGTGGGTTGCTACACCCATTGGAAGTTCCGCAATGGAAGTGGGATAGTGTCTCGATGGATTTCATCGATGGGTTACCGAGATCGAGGAAGGGCAATACGGGAATTTGGGTTGTGGTAGACAGACTTACCAAGAGTGCCCATTTTATACCCGTGAAGAGTAAGAGGACCGCTCCATGGCTTGCTTCAGTCTATGTTAGAGAGATTATTAGATTGCATGGTGTACCATCCAGCATTGTGAGTGATCGAGATCCTATCTTCACTAGTGAGTTTTGGAGAAGTTTGCAAGAGGCGGTAGGGACTCAGTTGTGTTTGAGCACCGCATATCATCCTCAGACGGACGGTCAGACCGAGAGGGTGAACCGTATCTTAGAAGATCTCTTGAGGCTTTGTATCTTGGATTTTGGAGGTACATGGGAAGAACATCTTCCTTTGGTGGAGTTCGCACACAATAACAGCTTTCAGTCTAGTATTGGCATGGCACCTTTCGAAGCTCTTTATGGAAGGCCTTGTCGATCTCCTACATGTTGGTGGGAATCTACGGATAAGATCTTGCTTGGGCCAGATATGGTTAGAGAGACTTCAGAGAAGATTGATTTGATTCGAAGAAGGATGAAGGCAGCGCAAGATAGACAGAAATCTTATGCGGATCGGAGAAGGACGGACCTTGAGTTTGAGGTTGGGGACATGGTTTTTGTCAAAGTATCTCCATTGAGAAATGTTGTTCGCTTTGGGTCCGTTGGGAAGTTAGCACCGAGGTTTGTTGGGCCGTTTCCTATTAAGGAAAGGATTGGACGGATGGCATATAGGGTGGAGTTGCCCGACAGACTTAGTGGTGTTCATGATGTATTCCATGTATCACATTTGAGGAAGTGCTTACATGAGACCGCAGAGGTGGTAGAGCCGAGCTTGCTTAGAGATGTAGAGGTAGAGCGTGATGCGACGATTCGACGAGCTCCTACTCGCATCCTTGGGTCAGAAACTAGGAAGTTGAGGAACAGAGAAGTTCAGCTAGTTAAAGTGCAATAGGGAGATGACGAAAGCAATGCTACTTGGGAGACGGAAGCGAAGATGCGTTCTTTGTACCCATTTCTTTTTGAGAGTATGTCTTTTAACTTCTCCTTTATCGCTTGTCTAGTACTTATATTATCTTTAGTATATCCTCTCGCTAGTACCTATGACCTTTAGATAGGGTAAAACCTATGGTTGAAACATGTGTTTGAAACATGTTATGGTTGATGGATGCATGTGGATGCAATTGTTTGCTAGTGGTTGCTCGTGGACGCATATACACACACATTAGGCACTAGATCGGCTCAGTCACTTCATGTTGCATATCGCATAAATGGATGTGGTAGTTAGATTGATGGATGTATCATGGCTGTGTTATCATGTGGATGATGCATTTTTGTGTATGGTTGTGCACGCATATAGAAATTGTATGTGTCAATAGGGTTTCGCATACATATTGGATGCATGGCACTTTCATGGTTTGCAGTAAGGAGGTCGACTGAATCAGTAGACCGCCTGATTTTGCATTAGTATACGGACATATACACACACTTTCTGCATATGTTCATACATCATTAGAAGTTTCTAAGGATAATGGTTGCTTGTGGTTGACGGTTTAGTAGATGGTTGTTTGGTTGGTAGGATACGTTCTTCTTGACTTAGAGATTTCGAGGACGAAATCCTTTAAGTAGGGGAGAATGTAACACCCCGAATTTCAATTAACACTAATGGTTGGTAATTAAAGTATAATTAATCTCAGATGTGAGAATCAGGGGAAATGGGCTGCGTCATTGCGTTCGTCTCGGAAAAATACGTGAAATAGAGTCCGAGTTTGCGTAAAACGGGTACCGTATGAAAGAGATATGGACGAACGAAGTTAGGCAGAAAAACCCGAAACAGGCCAGAAATGCACTGGCGCACTTGTGAAGTGCGCCAGCACAAAAATACACTGGCGCACTTGGGAAGTGCGCCCATGTCGGGACAGGAAACCTGCACAGTTTCTAGAGAGTTCTGTGGTTGGGTGCACCAGTTTGGGGTTTGGGCTTGGTCTTAGGGCTGGTTTCTGGAAGGTTCCGAAATCTAAGGGTCCTAATCTAATTTAGGGTTAATCTAAGGGCCTAAAACACTCACCTAATCTATAAATACACCCTAAACCTACCCTAATCCATACTAAAAATAGAATTGAGGGCTACATGCCGCCAAATTAAATCTTAGAAGGAGCCTCCACTAATTTATGAAGAGGGTTGCAAGCTAATCACTCTCTAATCAACCTCTAATCCATTCTAAGCATCTTAATCTTCTTCATTTGGAGTGCAAATTGGCTAGTTGTGAGTTTCTATCACTCTAATGATCAATTGCTAAACTAAGTAGATGAGATATGATGAGATCATATGGTTTTGTTTGTGGATTAATGGGTTTTAAGTCATATGACATGATGTTAGTTTGCTAATGTATGTGAGTTATGCAAGTTTTGTGCTTTGTGATCATATGTTAATATGCAAGTTACATGTATGATAATATGCAAGTTACATGTATGATAATTATGCAAGTTGTATGTTTCTTCATATGCAAGTTTATGAGTTCATATGCAAGTATGTAACATGTTATGCAAGTTCATATGCAAGTTTATGAGTTCATATGCAAGTTATGTAACATGTTATGCAAGTTCATATGCAAGTTATGTGACATATTATGCAAGTTCATATGCAAGTCATGTATTTGTTAATATGTAAGTTTATGTAACATGTTATGCAAGTTAATATGCAAGTTATGTGACATGTTATACAAGTTAATATGCAAGTTATGTGACATGTTATACAAGATTATATGCAAGTTATGTGACATGTTATGCAAGTTCATATGCAAGTTATGTGTTTGTTAATATGCAAGATGGCACCTTTGAAACATGTTCATACATATGCAAGTTGACACCTTTTATATGTGTTATGTCATGAGAACGAAATTACGTGGGAACGATGGGGTTAATTAAATGCATATGTTAATAAGATTGTGTGAAATTAATATAATTATGCTTAACATAAAATAAATGAACATAGTATGGGAATTTGCCTATTAAGTTAGGTGTACCCATATTATGTGTTGGGAATTTGCCTATTAAGTTAGGTGTACCCACACTTTGGAGTTGGGAATTTGCCTATTAAGTTAGGTGCACCCATATTCCTAAAATAAACATGATAATTAACACAAATTATGGGGGTGATTAATTAGGAGTAATTAATCGATTAAGACACGAGGTTGGACCCGTTTGTAGTGTAAGACTGCCCGGAGTTTACCGGCTTAACCAGGCATCTACAAATGACGGTCCAATGTGAGGGGTCTTAATCATAAATTAAATACGTAACAAGGGTAAATGACACGAGGTTGGACCCGTTTGTAGTGTAAGACTGCCCGGAACCTACCGGCTTAATCAGGCATCTACAAATGACGGTCCAATGTGAGGGGTCCTTTACATGGTTACGGTGTTAATCAATTAAGAAACACTTAACCAGATAAGCATGTAGTGGGGCATGGGGGTTAAGTGGGTACCTTGGGTGGTATGTGGAAATTGCTAGTGGTTGCCAATAGAAAATATGATAAAATACTTAACCAAGATGAAACATGTAATTAAACATGATTAAAGGGTTAAGTGGGAAACACTAGTGTGTGGGCCAAGCTTAGGGGGATGGTTTGTGCTGGGGGCCCATTTCAACCAGTAACCCATACGTATCTTAGTGGGCTCGACCCATGTCGAGGACGGGACACGCATACTGGGCTTGACTATAAGAGGCCAAAATGGGTTAGCGGTGGCAACGCATGACCAACGGGTTTCATATGCGTGTGTGGACCCGGGCTGGTAAATAAGACGTTGTTGCATCGTGTAGATATAAGCCGTGCACCGTTAGTTTTATCAGGTTGCCACGTTGGGGAATGGTACACCCCACGGTGGGGCCAGCACGGGTATCTACGTTAGGGAGCCGATCGAAGGGGGAGTAGTGTGTACACCTAGTGGATTGTAGGGCCCCGTGGCGTCTACTTAGTCACCTAGGGGTACGCGAGAACTATTAAGTTAATTTTATAAGTCCATGGATGGGATCAACCTTTAAGTTAGGAATGACTGGTGTAGTGCAGTTTAGTAATTTGGAAGGGTAGATGCGTCTTTATCTTTTATCTTAGTTTAGTTGACTGCTTAGTGTAGCCATTCATCCCCATTAGTTACCGTATATCAGTTTATGTCTTCTCTGGTTACTTTAACGATTGTATTGTTAAAGTTATAGGACTCGCTCAGACTTATGTCTGACCCCGTTGTTTTTATCTTTTTCCCAACCCTCAGGTCCTACGGTGGATCCTAGCAGTAGTGGAGCTTGATCGGATTGCTGTTCCAGTCTTTAGGAGCTTGGATAGATGTAAAGCTCCAGTTACCCAGTTATCTTTTCTTTTGTCATGGCTATTGTATGAGAGTGGGATTATGTACTTCTTTATTTTGATGGATATTGTACTTGACTTTTATTGTGGTTTTATGATGTAACCAGACATGTTTTACTTCCGCTGTTATGAGATGATGTTTTAAATTTCAAGTACTATTTATATCTGTCTTGTTGTAATTTTTCTGTTCTATATTCACTAAAATACTCCACCGATGCTATGGCATTCCCTTAGTGAGTGACCATAGCGGGATTGGGGTGTTACA
This sequence comes from Allium sativum, assembly GCA_030737875.1. Lineage (NCBI taxonomy): Eukaryota > Viridiplantae > Streptophyta > Magnoliopsida > Asparagales > Amaryllidaceae > Allium > Allium sativum. The sequence goes on along the minus strand of CM060919.1, from coordinate 820,084,452 downwards.
TTTCCTATGCCGAAGTGACGTACGGGTCCCCATAAAATTACACCACGTTCCGCATAGAACTATTTTCACCATACTATGCAAGCGTACGGACCGCCATATCCAAACTTCTCGACCAATCTTGGTCTTAACACGGAGTAATGCCCTAGCGTTCACCATACACCACCCGGTGTGGCGTTCATGTATCTAGACCCTCACACGTACGTACTGGCTACTGTATCCCAAGTTCCGTAATAGGGATGCATCTGAATGCATGGAACTTGGTCAGATGCCTTTTCGTATCTGTATAGGTCCGCTAACGAGGCCTAAAGTACAAATATCTAAACTACGGTATGCATTTCTACGGTGGCTATGGTCCTACCTTGACCCCTCCCTCAACTAGTGAAAGACTACACCAAGAGCTAAGCGACATTCCCCAAGTAAACAATCTACCTCCAAATTGGCGTGTCCTGCAACCAAAGTCCCGATAGTGAAGGACTGATGGTCTATAAGATTAGCTCTAGTATTTCCGCATCACACTGACGGTCGGTGACAATTACCGATGATTACTATCTTTTATTTTGTCCTGACTAGCCTCTTTGTAAGCAAATCATAAAATCACCCCAATGCCATGCCGCATCAGCCTTCTGACTGCCAAACTACTGTTGCAGTCAAGGTATATTCACTAGGTGGTAACGCACAGACCCTACCTCTATGAGTACAGCCTGAGCATGCACTGCGACAGAGGACCACCATGGAGTACACTACTGTCCCACGGAAGCTGCGTGCTTCCTTCCAGTCCTACAGAGCCAAAAAGCAGAATATCAAGCAGAGGAATCAGATGGACGTGCTCCTTTCGTGCCTCCAGATACCTCGATGATCTTACCAGTTGGGTTCTTCACATTCAAACGTGCGCGCTGGTCCAAGCGCTTTACACCATCATGAGATTAGATCCTATGTCTAATCTTTTAATCGTGCGCTTGTCTTATCTTATCAGATTTCCAATTAACTTGGTTGTTCACATTCCATCTTATATTCAAGTTATCAGGTTTTCTTCGAGCCCCTTATATCTCTAAGGAATGGACCCCTTTCGCTTATTAACGCAGTGATATAATTTAGCTCATTTATGTTGATTAATAAGCCCATAAAATGTTATTCTCTAGATTATAATTCAAGATCTGTAATCTACAATCTTCTTACATTATTACCCTGTGATTCATCATCCAATTTCAGGATACAATAACATGTTCTACTTAATGTGTCATTAAGTAAATCCTATCACAATCAGCAGATTTCCATTTAACATAGCACTTAATTTACAATTAAGTATAACTTATTTCATTCCATAATTCTTCTTACTTTATTCAGTCTTATGCCGCTTGAGCGGGCTTCCTCTTATTATTAATTTCTTCTATTAGACTTCATAGTTCTCTTTTATAAGTCTACCAATAATAAGCTGCTTCATTCTTTTTCATTAACCATGACTTGGTTTAATACAACCTCTTGTTGCTATCTACTTATTTATTTTAATTGAGGTTTTCCATTAAGTTTATTTCCATTTATTATAACCTATGTTATAATTTCCACTTGTCCCTAGGACAAACCTACCTATTATCTTCCACTCTTTCATTCATACTTAATCATAATAGGTTATTATCATTCCCCATTCATTCCAATTCTTATACTGTTGTAACATTCATTTCAATTAATTACAATCAATGTCATTTATTTCTTTCCTATTATATACATATGTTTGTATATGTATGTTAATGCAGTAGACCAATCACATTAAATTGACTACTTGTGGATGTTGGATTTGTCGGGCAGTTCCGGGAAGGCTTCTGCCACAAGTTGAATTTAACCTCATATCTCGGTGCAGTTATAATTTCCTAATTACTATAAATTTTCCATCCAATTTAGGCATATATATTCTTCCAAATTTTATAGTAATTCTATTTACAACCTTTTGGAATAATAATATTCTTAAGCAATTATTCTTATTACAGTAAATACCATAATTGCAACATTTATAGTAATTTCTCATTCAAGCAGATGATTAATGGAAACAAACTTATATAATAGAAATGTTATCAGCAGATTTAATCTCTGTTTACCACAATTATTTGCAATTTCATTGTAACTTACCTTACATTATCCAATTGACATGTTATTGTAATAGGTCTATATACAACAGTAATCCTTTCCGCATATTCTAACAGGTTAAACAATCAATTTCCACAATTATCAATTAATCAACAGATTTAATATAAATGGGAATACAAACGATAAATTTACCGTTATCTAAAATGGTATAATTTAGATCCACTCACCCAACAACTTTCCAATCCATGAATCTGATCAAGATTTTTTGTTCCGTGGCATCCCTAACTGATCTATTATCAAAAATATCCATAGATTCATAAATTTGTTGCTAAGAAGAAGAGGAATAGAAAAAGAAACCTATATACACCAGATTCAAGGATTTACCTCACGCCGATCAGAATTCTGAAAACCTATTTGTAGATTTCAACTCTTTTATCTTCAAATCTTGAATCATAATTACCTAAAACAAATATTCTAATTTTTTGAAAAGATCCGGGGAGAAAAGAGAATGGCAGAGTCTGGGAAGCATCTCAGAAAATATGAGATTTTGGCTAGGCCCTGCTAGTCTATTTATAGTTGTACGAGAAAGTCTGAACCGTCTGATTTAATATATTAAAATCCGACCTGCACACATCAGCAATAACATGTCACAAAACAGATATGGACCCGCCTTGGGTTAACCTATAGGTCGACCCAGCCCACCTTGTGTCAATCCATAGGTCGACCCAGGCACAATTTGGGTCAACCCATCTGGGTCCAGGCGCGATGCCATTTTTGCTGTACTTAACGTTTTTAATTAAACATTCATTATTTTCCCATTATATTTACTTTGATTTATTTTATACCTCTTATACATCATCACTAAGTTTGAATTTCAAATTTATGCATGTATATACGCATGCAATCTTTCAATTCCTTACCTGTTAATTAATGATGTCAATTAGTTGTTATATTCCTTTTAGTGCTTTTCAATTCCAAAGGAAGTTAATTTCTTATCCATTTTTCCTTTATTATGCATTAATTACCTTTTTATCTCAACATTTGAATTTATGCGTATATGTATATGCGCTCAACCTTTGTTTCTTTTTCAAAATTTCAATGCCGTTATGCCATTATTAAACTCTTACCTATTTTCATTGATTGTAGGTTTATTTTGGATTTCTCTTTCATATTATATATTTTTTCACACACATACGGATATATTTACATATGCATGTATACATATATTTTTATACTCACTTTTATGTATAATTTTCCTTATATGTGCATTTATATATATTTTCTTCTTAGAATATGTATTATTTTAGACGTTCTTCTAAAACAAAAATATGGCGCCAGCGGGACTCAAACCTGCGCCACTCACTTGGAAGAGACATGTCTTTACCAACCGAGCTACATAGGCTTTTGTTAATAAGATTAAAAACAATGGTGGTCATTGTTCTTTTCTTATACCTTCTTGTTATAGTATTTTATTTTAAAGATATCTTTTCATCTTAAATTCATTTCCTGCAAATCATAGGTCTAAATTGATCAGAAAATTGCCACGGGTGCAATGACGCTTATTCTATGACTAAATTCTAAACGATTTTTCAAATTTAATTATTGTTTAATTAAAATGCAGCGTGGTACATTCTCCCACCCTTAGGTAATTTCGTCCCTAAAATTTGGTAAGGGTGAAATTAAGTAATTCCCCGCATAATTCTCAACCATCATGTGTGCATCCAATTTTTCAACCAGTTGTGCAAAGTGTAATATAACATAGTAATACATGGATGTAATGAATGCCTAAGCGGTCCTCTTATATGAATGCAAATTTTTCTTGAAAATCTTTTGAAAACATAATGCACACATCCTAAATATACTGGTAATTTCTACATGAATGCAATATTTAGAAAATCAAAATGCTTTTCATCAAATTTTTCCTACACTCTTATAGAGCAAGAATGTAGTTTATCCAATTTTTTGCTTCCAAACCCTACCGAACTACTTTAAATATGCAAGTTACAGAAAAATATAATTTTCTGAATTCGATTTTTTATGTTATAAAAAGGTGGAAAACGGAAAACTTCACATGTTCCGGTTTTCTTATATGTACCTTTTCTATCTGTACTTGAATTTTATGCAACTATTATATCAAATTTCTTTATCTACCTATCCAAGCACAGTTTACATAAGAATTTTTTTCTTTATTATTAATTTTCTTTTTCAACTTACCTTGGAAAAATCCATTTTTATTCTCATTTCTCATAATTTTTCCATTTTTCTTAACTGTCATGTTCATTGCTTTTGTAACGACCTAGAATTTTAGCCGTTAATTTTAAAAACATTTAAATTGGTTTTAAATGTTGTTTTGGAAATATAAAATGTACACATATATATAAACATATAAATATCGTATCCAATCTTATGTGTCTCTTTTCACATTATAACCCAATTTCCTTGTCCATTATAAAACCCAAGTAAACAAACAATCTTTTGTAAATCTTTCCATGTTAGCAAATCAAAATATACGTCGCTAGTGTCAGAAAACCCTTCAGAAACATTTACGGATATATGTCCACTATGTCATGCCTTATCTAAATTAATTAGGCATGTTACCTTCTGGGTCAAAGAATACAGCTGTTGACATATTATGATTAAAAATATATAATATAAAAGTCCTTTCTATCTTTGTTTTCTTGCGTGGGAATAACTTCCCGTTCCAACAAAGAAAACAAGCAAAAACTAATGCTTCAAAAATTGATTGAAAATAATAGAAAATCATCCTCTATCATTTACCCGTCATTTTCAAATCTCAGCGTTCGATCTCGGAGGGATATGTTTGCCTTGTACATACTGACAAGTTGGTAAGGGTATATTAATTCAAAGTGTACAAAAATAAAAATAAACAAATAAACAGCACACATAGTCAAAGACTTCGGTGCAGAAGATAAGGGAGCTTTCACTTTACAATCTTAGCAAAATAGTATCTATACATGACTTATCTTGCTTTTAAATAATAAAATAATCCATCTTGGATGCATTTTCTCATCTATTCGAAACCATACAGAGAGGAAAATAATAATTGTTCTGAATATATATAAAGGGCACTAGTACGATATGCAAATTCACATCACAACAGACCTAAGTCCTACCACAGACACATGACTTCATTAAGTACGTGGTGACCAAGTAATCCATCTCCGTGCCTCCCAAGCCATTTCAACACCGTGACCGTCAAGTCATTCCCATTATAAATACTAATATAATGGTTCACTTTAAGAAAGATCAGAAGACATTTCTTTCCATCCAACGTAAGAAATCAGTTTCATTAATTAATATTTAATCAATCTCTTAACAAAATCCAAAATCATTTTATGCATTGAGTCCCCTCTTCGATAAGCTTCCATTTCATGTGGGTTTATAGGGCTCGACGTCAATCGCCTTCGCTGGAAAAAGGAGGACAACTATCTTAGGTTTTCCAGTTTGGAGTTTTGGGAGCTAAGAATCGATTTTGGTTATCTATTTGGGATTATGAGGTAGATTGGGAGCTTGTTGAAACAAAATGGGGGAAAGTAGCAGCTTGTATTTCGGTGCATGGGGACGTGTATAGCAATACGCGTAGGTCTTTGATGGATTATAAAATGGGATGAAAAATGGGATGGCATGGGGTATCGGCAGTGACCATTATGGAAAGCAGCAGGAAGTAAATCTTTGATTAAAATGCTACATTTAATTAGCATATGTAATTAGCATACAAGTCTTACTATTATACATTAAGGCAGGGAAAGTGAAGTGTTTACAGAAGGAGATTAAGCAATAGTGTTTAAGTTGAGGATGACTTGCGGTGATGTTGGTTTATGAATCAGTAGAGAGGTGGAAGCTATTGCGATAATAGTGGATGAGAGTGAAGGTATGGTTCTGCGTTTTCATTGGGGCATCGGCTATCTTTTTATTTATTTGGTGTTTGAGAAGTATGGAATTATGTTGACTAGGATTATGGTGTGTTAATGCTTGATTTGGAGATTTTATGTGAGCTCATAGTACTAAGGTGATGAAATTATCGAAGTTTGGATTTGTTTTGGGCCAAAAGATGTCGTCGATGTTACTGTGGGTGCGCAGTTGTATGTCAGGTCGCGATTCAACGAAGTGGTGCGGGTGTAACATCGAGATGATGAGGAGTAGAGATTTTTGAGGGAAGGATAATGAGGATTGTCTTACAGATGTTAATGGCTTATGAAAGGGGGAATTGATGGTCAAAGGGTGGCGTTTCTGCTGGGTTGATTTTTCTTTGTGCCTGGGATTGTGGCGTCAAGCGGTGGTGTTGATAACATGGTGGTGGTGAAGATGTGGAATTCATCTGAACCAAAGAACCGAAGAACAAAAGAGAAAAGAACTACATTCCTGGTTTGGTTAAAGTAATTCACCTTTTATTTTAATCATTAATTAAACTAATTATAATTAATGAATAATAAATATTAGTTAAAATCAGGGATGATTATAATTGTGTAATTTTGGTCCTATGTGAACAGAACTAAACATAGCCGGTCACGCTGGAATCGTAACTATGAGATCCTCATTGTGGAACTGAGGCATATCTAAAACAGAGCTACTGGAATTTTGCTATAAAATCAAATGCCTGTTTGATTTTAAAACAAAACCATAAACTACGAACCAAGGTGAATAAACTCCCTAACTCTACCTTGTTTATATTTTTATATAAATGAGTTTTAAATTTACTTATAGTAATTTTATACTGTGTGATGGTTGTTGGATGAATAGTTGATAAAATTGGTTGATATAATTATATATAAATCATTGATCGTGTTTACTATGACCTGTCATATTGATGTGAAATTTATATTATTGATGTTGATTAACATCTGTGGATGCAGGGAAATAGGTTGGAGGAATCCAACTGGATTCCTCAATATTTACACTAATGTTTATCGTTTATTATGTTATATGTTGTGATATATAATCCATGGTTGATTATGTTGTGTTTGAATAACACTGCTTCTAGAATTTTGGGTATTTAAAAACCGTAAATATTTTCGAATGTAGAAAAGGAATTTGAGATGTAAAAAGGAAATTATTTTTTCAAAATAGAAATTTAAATTTCGAAAAAAATTAAAAATTGAAACTTGTTTAAATAAATAAAACAAGAAGTTGTTTAAAAAATGATGTTTATAAATTAGTAAAAATATTTTCTTGAGACAAAGTAAAATATAAATTCAAGTTTGAATTTATATTGGAAAAGTGGAAATCGGGTTATAAACCGATATTTGTAATGGAAAATGGAATGTAGCGATTATAAAGGAAATTATAAGCATGATTATAAATGTATTAAATTAAAATAATTTTTCCTATGAATAAATCCTAAATAGACGTTACAAATGGAAATTTGAAATGTTATTTACAAGTATAAAATTCAAATAGATTTAATTGTATATAAAAGAAATATATTCACGATTAAAGTGAATAATGGTTTAAAGGAAATATTTTTGCAAATAAAATATCTCTAAAGGAAATTTAGATTTGAAATATGAATCCAGTTCAGAATATAAAATAAAGTGTGATAACATTGTGTAGACTAGAATGGTTATAAAGGAATTTAGTAATGATTTGAAAAGGATAAATTCAAAAGTGAATTTGGAATTTGAATTAACCTGAAATGATAGATAAATTCCGAAGTTTGGAGTATAAATTGAATATAGATGATTCGAGAGGGAGTTATTTAATGGAATTCAATTATATCGAATATAGGGAAGTAGTTATTTTTACTTTCCATTTTAAACCAAATTTAATTAATTAATTAATTAATTACTTATTTATTTATTTGTGAAATTAATAAGTACAAGTTATATTTTTATATACCAATTAATTGGAAACAACGATTATAACGCTACCGTTATAAATCTAAACAACGATTTTAGCGCTGTCGTATAATAAATGTTTTGTAAATCTAAACAGCGATTTTAGTGCTGTCGTTATAATACATGTTTTGTAAATCTAAACAGCGATTTTAACGCTGCCGTTATGATAGATGTCTTATAAATCAAATATTTGGAAACAACGATTATAATGCTACCGTTATAATCAATGTTTTTCCGTAAAGGAAGTGGATTCATAGATTGAATCTGAGAGTCGCGTAAGCGATATTTTGTTTGAAGTTGTGAGCTTTGGCTATTTCAAAGTTGAGAATTTTGTTCAGTTAAGGTCTGAGAGGTAATTATACCCTAACTTGATTGACTTCATGATTGATGGAGAAATGGTTAAGGTTCGATAGTGAAGATTGGTTAGCAATATGGTTAGTTAATAAATGATTAATGGTTTAAGTTATAATAACGATGTTTTATAACATCGCGTTAATTTAAAGGATTTGGAAATGTTTTCCCCAAATAAAATGAGAGATATTTTCTAAGCATAGAAAATGAAATGAACTGGTCAACGAAGAATTAATAATTGGAATATGGAAATATTTTCCGTTATTAATAAAGTTTATTTTCTGAATATAGGAAATAAGGATTCATGGAAATGTTTTCTAACTGGAATAAGAGATATTTTCTCGAATAATGGAACTATGTATTGGAAATGATTTTCCAAGAATTGATAAAGACAATTGAATTTTGAAAGAATCTAGAAGAGGGAAAAGGGGGAATTTGGAATCGATAATATAATAAGGAATTAATACAAAAATGGCCCAGTGTTGTTTGATGTTTGATCGATATAATTTCCATTTGGAAATAGGATCGTTGGTTGTATGGATGTTCCTTTGATAGTTAAATCACCGATTATCAGAGTTTTATTTTATTTTATAACTTCGTTGTCAATATGGAGAGATTGGGATCAGATTTATTATCTGAAAACCACTCTGTATTGGCATAAGCATTACGAATCAACTTATGCTGAAGATGTTTGAAGATGGAGTAAAGTGCAAGGGTTGTTCTGTTAATCCTAGGTAGAAATTGCCCAAAATGGATTGATAGAATGGTGCCTTCGGTTTGTCCAGTCGCAGGACAACGTATATGGGTGAATGTTTGACGACGGGACATTCAAAGTAAATGGTGGCAAGATGTTCTTGAAATAAAATCGTGACGTCAAGCCTCATCACCCGGGAAATGACAAAAATCGGGCAGGCAGCATGACTATGTGGGTCGTTCCCATTAGGGGTATTACCACCTGATCTAGAGAAAATTCATTTGCTTCTTATTCTATTCGTTGCTGTATGCTTTCGGTAACGGTTACTGATCACAACCGTTGGTGATAATATGCTCAATACACTCAAGTTAAATGAGTGGTCAACCATGTGTGGGTCGGGTTGCAAGACGTTCTTGTTGAACCCAGTGTATTCCCCTATAGAGATACAATATCGGAAGGGGGTTCCATACCTTGTCATATTGGAAATCCAATCTCCAATAAGCACCTTGCGGTTTTCAATTTTATATTATATAGGGAGCTTGAGATGCAAGCGTTCCGCTAGATTCTATTTATTTGATGTAGACGTTATTATAATATCATTGGATTTGATATCAAAAATATTTTTGGTTATCGTAAGGTAAAAACCATCCATGTTTATGTTTGGATCGGTCTTACGATTATCATTTCTTTTGAAAGGATTTTGAAAGTTAAATGAATGGTTGGAGTTTACTCACACCAGTCCCATGACTGATCTAGGATTTATTTTTTTGTTATCCCTTAACTCTTGGGTGCCCATATTTGTACGGGAAGTCAAGTAGTCGGGATTTTACAGATTCACTTGGGGGATCTTGAAGCAGGAGGCTTAACTTGTTAGCTATAAACTATCATATTTTCCGTTGTGTACTATGTTGCATCTGGAAACAAGTTTTTATAACTGTTCCAGGAATAACTGTTGTGCTCTGATTATGGTATGTATATACAGTTACTGATTTGTATTTCAAAAGTTATGTTAAATAATATATTTTATTCGTTTTGCTGTGGGATTTTTATTCTTCATTTTTCTTCTATTCTAGTTTCTCTTTCTTTCTATTTCTCATCCTCTAACTTCTTTCTACTAATGATTCGTATTTCTGTGCAATTTGGGTTGGACGTGCAGTGTTATTAGTCGACTCAAAGATTATGGTAATTCGGGCCATTACATCTGGTATCAGAGCTGAAGGTTGAGTGGTAACCTTGGCTTTATGGCGTGATTCAATAGAGACGGGGTTAGAAATACCCTATATTGAATTTGAGTGTATATGTATGAGAGCGTATTTGTAGATTTGATATGAAATCGTTTTATATTGTGTTGACTGGTTTGTTGAGTGGTTTATGAATTCTGGTCGATACAGAATGTACAACAGTATAGATAGGTGTTTCTAAACTCTCAAACAAAGCAATTTGATAGAGTATTGTTTCAAAACGGGTAAATGAAATAATTTTGCCCAAAAATTATTTTGATATAAAAGGAATAATTTCTGAATTATTATATATGAATGTGTTGATTGTTATTACAATCAAACGGAACTGTAAAATATTAAAATGGTTATATATAACCAAATCGAATTTGTGTAAGAGTGGGATATACAAATAAGCTAAATTAGAATTGTATTCAGATAAGAATTGTGGATTTAAATCCCGGATATTTAGAAAATATTTCTTGAAGTATTTCAAAGGTAATATAACATTGTTTTAAAGGGACTTTTGAATTAGAAATGGCTTAAATGGACTTTGAAAGTGATTAAGCACTGAAATCACTTTAGTGGCGAGAAAATAATTCTGATAATGGATCGCGACATTATTGGTATTCATTTTCAAGTTTCTGGGTGATGGATTGCTACCATAGTAATTTGGGAATGAAAATTTTGTTTGAAAAGGACAAGCTGTTTTAGAAATTCAAATGTTTTGAATTTAGTTGATTATTAATATATGTATATAAATATATATGATTTCAAACTAATTTGAAATAAAACCCAGGAATTTAAATTCTGAAATTAAATTTTAACTTGGATAAGTTGAATTGGTTGAAATGGTAAAAATGTATCAAATGAATTGAAATTTAACTTAAGTTAAACAAAATTGGATTGAAAATAATTCCGAATCAAATTAAATACAGAGAAATGTTGAGATTTGAATTATTAATATGAATTCGATTTATGAATAAGCAAGTTGAATATATATCGGATGTTTATAATTGAAATTGAATTGTGATAAATTTGGATTCAAGTGGATTGACTTATAAAGAAAACAGATTTGAGTTAATAGAATGTAAGTGAACTAATCAGAAGTTGATTAGAGATTTAAAAACTTGAAGTTGGATTGATTTGAAACCAACTGGAAATGGATATATGTATGCTGAGCAGATATTGATTGGAAGAAAATGCAAGAGATAGAATTATGCCGACAAAAAGGTACATATTTACAATATTACTTGGGTTTGATGATTTTATGAGCCAGTGGGGCAAGCCGCTTGGCTTTTTGATTTTCTTTTGGATTGAAGAAGGCCTAGAAAGGCAAGTTGTGGTTGTACCAATTGAGCCGTGCAAAAGAGATGCTGGCGAAATTTTTCGAAAATTTAAGGAGTTAGAAATTTTTTTAAAGAAATTTTTGATAATTTAAAACCGAGTTATTAATTGTAATTGAAATAAGAAAATCAGAATTGGCTAATGAAATTTCAAGTGGAATAATGAAATTGATAAAAGGATTTAAAATCAGTTAGAATGGGTGTGGATATATAGAACACTATATGGATTGAAGATAAGAAAGTGATGATGAATTGTCTAAAAATGGTGGACAAATCATTTGGAAAGAATTATGAATGGTCGAGCATTGATATGAGAATTAGAAGTTCTGAATAAAAACTGAACTATGGAAATATGGAGTATAGGATTTCAACCAAGTAAGTTGTAAGGAGTAGATTTATAGCATCTTTACTGCTTAGCAATTTCGAGGACGAAATTATTTTAAGGGGGAAGGAATGTAATGACCCAGAATTTTAGTCGTTAATTTCTGGAAATATAAAATGTACATGTATATATATAAACATATAAATATCGTATCCAATCTTATGTGTATCTTTTCACATTATAACCCAATTTCCTTGTCCATTATAAAACCCAAGTAAACAAACAATCTTTTGCAAATCTTTCCATGTAAGAAAATCAAAATATACGTCGCTAGTGTCAGAAAACCCTTCAGAAACATTTGCAAATATCTGTCCACTGTGTCATGTCTTATCTAAATTAATTAGGCATGTTACCTTCTGGGTCAAAGAATACGACTGTTGACATATTATGATTAAAAGTATATAACATAAAAGTCCTTTCTACCTTTGTTTTCTAGCGTGGGAATAACTTCTCGTTCCAACAAAGAAAACAAGCAAAAACTAATGCTTCAAAAATTGATCGAAAATAATAGAAAATCATCCTCTGTTATTTACCAGTCATTTTCAAATCTCAGCATTCGATCTCGACAGGATATTTTTTCCTTGTACATACTGACAAGTTGGTAAGGGTATATAAATTCAAAGTGTACAAAAATAAAAATAAACAAACAAACAACACACATAGTCAAAGACTTCGGTGCAGAAGATAAGGGAGCTGTCACTTTATAATCATAGTAAAATAGTATCTATACATGACTTATCTTGCTTTTAAATAATAAAATAATCCATCTTGGATGCATTTTCTCATCTATTCGAAACCATACAGAGTAGAAAATAATAATTGGTCTGAATATATATAAAGGGCACTAGTACGATATGCAAATTCATATCACAACAGACCTAAGTCCTACCATAGACACATGACTTCATTAAGTACGTGGTGACCAAGTAATTCATCTCCGTGCCTCCCAAGCCATTTCAACACGTGACCGTCAAGTCATTCCCATTATAAATACTAATATAGTGGTTCACTTTAAGAAAGAGCAGAAAACATTTCTTTCCATCCAACGTAAGAAGTCAATTTCATAAATTAATATTTAATCAGTCTCTTAACAAAATCCAAAGTCATTTTATGCATTAAGTTCCCTCTTCGATAAGGTTCCATTTCATGTCGGATTTATGGGGCTCGACGTCAATCGCCTTCATTGGAAAAAGAAGGACAGCTATCCTAGGTTTTCAGTTTGGAGTTTTGGGAGCTAAGAATCGATTTTGGTTATCTATTTGGGATTATGAAGTAGATTGGGAGCTTGTTGAAACAAAATGATGGAAAGTAGCAGCTAGTGTAGGCATTGTATTTCAGTGCATGGTGACGTGTACAGCAATACGCGTAGGTCTTTGATGGATTATAAAAAGGGATGAAAAATGGGATGGCTTGGGGTATCGGCAGTGACCATTATGGAAAGTAGTAGGAAGTTAATATTTGATTAAAATGCTACATGTAATTAGCATACAAGTCTTACTATTATACATTAAGGTAGGGAAAGTGAAGTGTTTACAGAAGGAGATTAAGCAGTAGTGTTTAAGTTGAGGATGACTTGCGGTGATGTTTGTTTATGAATTAGTGGAGAGGTGGAAGCTGTTGCGACAACAGTGAATGAAAGTGAAGGTATGGTTCTGCATTTTCATTGTGGCATCGGGTATCTTTTTTTTATTTGGTATTTGAGAAGTCTAGAATTATGTTGACAAGGATTATGGTGTGTTAATGTTTGATTTGGAGATTTTACGTGAGCTCATAGAACTAAGTGGATGCAATTGTCGAAGTTTGGATTTGTTTTGGGCTAAAAGATGTCGTCGATGTTACTGTGGGTGCGCAGTTGTATGCCAGGTCGCGATTTAAGGAAGTGGTGCTGGTGTAACATCGAGATGATGAGGAGTAGGAGATTTTTGAGGGAAGTATAATGAGGATTTTCTTATAGATGTTAATGGCTTGGGAAAGGGGGAATTGATGGTCAAAGGGTGGTTTTCTGATGGGTTGATTTTGTGCCTGGGATTGTGGCGTCAAACGGTGGTGTGGATAATATGGTGGTGGTGAAGATGTGGAATTCATCTGAACCAAAGAACAAAAGAGAAAAGAACTACGTTCCTGGTTTGGTTAAAGTAATTCACGTTTTAGTTTATTTATTAATTAAACTAATAATAATTAATGAAGAAGAAATATTAATTAAAATCGTGGATGATTATAATTGTGTAATTTTGGTCCTATGTGAATAGAACTAAACATAGCCGGTCACGTTGGAATCGTAACGACGAGATCCTCGTTGTGGAACTGAGGCATATCTAAAAACGGAGAACTAGAATTTCGCTATAGAATCAAACGCCTGCTTGATTTTAAAACAAAACCATAAACTGTGAACCAAGGTGAGTAAACTCACTAACTCTACCTTGTTTATATTTTTATAAAAACGAGTTTTAAATTTACTTATTGTAATTTTATACTGTGTAATGGTTATTGGATGAATAGCTAATAAAATTGGTTGAAATGGTTGATACAGTTATATATAAATCATTAATCGTGTTTATTATGACTTGTCATATTGATGTGAAATTTATATTATTGATGTTGATTAACATCTGTGGATGCAGCGAAACAGGTTGGAGGAATCCAACTGGATTCCTCAATATTTACATTAATGTTTATGGTTTATTATGTTATATGTTGTGATACATAATCCACGGCTGATTATGTTGTGTTTGAATTACACTGGTCTAAGAATTTTGGGTATTTAAATACCTTAAATATTTTCGAATGTAGAAAATAAATTTGAGATGTAAAAAGGAAATTATTTTTTCAAAATAGAAATTTAAATTTCGAATAGACTTAAAAATAGAAACTTGTTTAAATAAATAAAACATGAAGTTGTTTATAAAATGATGTTTACAAATTAGTAAAAATATTATCTTGAGATAAAGTAAAACATAAATTCAAGTTTGAATTTATATTGGAAAAGTGGAAATCGGGTTAGAAACCGATATTTGTAATGGAAAATGGAATGTAGCGATTATAAAGGAAATTATAAGCATGATTATAAATGATGAAATTAAAATATCTTTTCCTATGAATAAATTCTAAATAGTCATTACAAATGGAAATTTGATTTGAAATGTTATTTACAAGTATAAAATTCAAATAAATTTGATTGTATATAAAAGAAATACACTCACGATTAAGGTGAATAATAGTTTACAGAAAATATTTTGCAAATAAAATATCTCTAAAGGAAATTTAGATTTGAAATATGAATCCAGATAGGAAATTGAATGGAAAGGGAAATGAGTAATCATTTTAAAGAAAACGATGGGTTTTATTTCAAAATTCGGAATACAAAATAAAGTGTGATAAAGTTGTGTAGACTAGAATGGTTATAAAGGAATTTAGTAATGATTTGGAAAGGAAAAATTCAAAAGTGAATTTGGAATTTGAATTAACCAGAAATGGTAGATAAATTCCGAAGTTCGGAATATAAATTGAATATAGATGATTAGAGAGGGAGTTATTTATTGGAATTCAATTATATCGAATGTAGGGAAGTAGTTATTTTTACTTTCCGTTTTGAAACAACTTTAATTATTTAAGTAATTATTTACTTATTTATTTATTTGTGAAATTAATAAGTACAAGTTATATTTTTATATACCAATTAATTGGAAACAAAGATTATAACGCTACTGTTATAAATCTAAACAGCGATTTTAGTGCTGTCGGTATAATAAATGTTTTGTAAATCTACACAGCGATTTTAGCGCTGCCGTTATAATAAATGTTTTGTAAATCTAAACAGCGATTTTAACGCTGCCGTTATGATAAATGTCTTATAAATCAAATATTTGGAAACAACGATTATAACGCTACCGTTATAATCAATGTTTTTTCGTAAAGGAAGTGGATTCTTAGATTAAATCTGAGAGTCGCATAAGCGATATTTTGTTTGAAGTTGTGAGCTTTGGCTATTTCAAAGTTGAGAATGTTGTTCAATTAAGGTCTGAGAGGTAATTATACCCCAACTTGATTGACTTAATGATTGATGGAGAAATGGTTAAGGTCCGATAGTGAAGATTGGTTAGCAATATGGTTAGTTAATAAATGATTAATGGTTTAAGTTATAATAACGATGTTTTATAACATTGCGTTAATTTAAAGGATTTGAAAATGTTTTCCCCTAATAAAATGAGAGATATTTTCTAAGCATAGAAAATGAAATGAACTGGTCAACGAAGAATTAATAAATGGAATATGGAAACATTTTCTGTTATTAATAAAGTTTATCTTCTGAATATAGGAAATAAGAATTCGTGAAAATGTTTTCTAATTAGAATAAGAGATATTTTCTCGAATAAAGGAATTATGATATTGGAAATGATTTTCCAAGAATCGAGAAAGACAATTGAATTTTTGAAGAATCTAGAAGAGGGAAACGGGGGAATTTGGAATCGATAATATAATAAGAAATTAATATAAAAAGGGCCCAATGTTGTTTGATGTTTGATCGATAGAATTTCCATTTGGAAATAGGATCGTTGGTTGTACGGATGTTCCTTTGATAATTAAATCACCGACTATCAGAGTTTTATTTTATTTTATACCTCCGTTGTCAATATGGAGAGACCGGGATCAGATTTATTATCCGAAAACCACTCCATATTGGCATAAGCATTAGGAATCAACTTATGCTGAAGATATTTGAAGACGGAGTAAAGTGCAAGGGCTGTTCTGTTAATCCTAGGTAGAAATTGCCCAAGATGGATTGATAGAATGGTGCCTTCGGTTGTCCAGTCGCAGGACAACGTATATGTGCGAATGTCTGACGACGGGACATTCAAAGTAAATGATGGCAAGATGTTCTTGAAAGAAAATCGTGACCTCAAGCCTCATCACCTGGGAAATGACAGAAATCGGGCAGGCAGCATGGCCATGTGGGTCATTCCCATCAGGGGTATTATCACCTGATCTAGAGAAAATTCATTTGCTTCTTATTCTATTCGTTGCTGCATGCTTTCGGTAACGGTTGTTGATCACAATAATTGATGATAATATGCTCGATACACTCAAGTTAAATGAGTGGTCAGCTATGTGTGGGCCGGGTTGCAAGACGTTCTTGTTGAACCCAGTGTGTTCCCCTTTAGAGATACAGTATCGGAAGGTGGTTACATACCTTGTCATGTTGGAAATCCAATCTCCAATAAGCGCCCTGAGGTTTTCAATTTTATATTATATATAGAGCGTGAGATGCAAGCGTTCCGCTAGATTCTATTTATTTGATGTAGACGTTATTATAATATCATTGGATTTGATATCAAAAATATTTTTGGTTATCGTAAGGTAAAAACCATCTGTGTTTATGTGTGGATCGATCTTAAGATTATTATTATTTTTGAAAGGATTTTGAAAGTTAAATGAATGGTTGGAGTTTACTCACACCAGTCTCATGACTGACCCAGAGTTTATTTTGTTTTGTTTTTCCTAAAATCTTGGGTGCCCATATTTGTACGAGCAGTCAAGTAGTTTGGATTTTACAGATTCACTTGGAGGAGCTTGAAGCAGGAGGCTTCACTTGTTAGCTGTAGACTATCATATTTTCCATTGTGTGCTATGTTGTATCTGGAAACAAGTGTTTATAACTGTTCCAGGAATAACTATTGTGCTCTGATGATGGTATGTAAATACAGTTACTGATTTGTATTTCAAAAGTTATGTTAAATAATATATTTTATTCGTTCCTCTGTGAGATTTGTGTTCTTCATTTTCTTCTATTCTAATTTCTCTTTCTTTCTATTTCTCATCCTCTAACTTCTCTATTAATGATTCGTATTTCTATGCAATTTGGGTTGGACGTGCAGTGTTACTAGTCGACTCAAAGATTATGGAAATTCGGGCCATTACATCTTTACTGGATTTGTTGTTTTATTTTAATTTATGTAGTTGCTCTTTTCTTAGCTTATTTAACTTAATATACTGATCTAAGTTTAATTTTTGAATAAGCCTTCTTATCCTTTAACTAAAACAGGAAAACAAGCATTCTACATAGCTACTACCAAGGGCTAAGTATCCTAGGACCATTTCCCCTCTGACAAAGAAAATTCCAAACCAAAGGATCTAAATACTTACTTACCCTTTACCAGCTAGTAGTCACTACTAGTCCTTGCTGTGTACGTCTTTTCCAAGCAACAATCTAGGCTCTATAATGCTTACGCATTCTATGGGAACTTATCATTATTCCAAAACAGTCCTTGCTATAGCCTCAAAATATTTTCCCTAGGTACTAATCCTTACCTACTCCATGATTTTAAAAAACGTGGTTTCACTTTCTCATTTCATTTTTCTTCTAAAAATTAAAAGTGTCAAAATTTTATTTTTTTCCATATTAAAACTTTCCTTTGCAAAACCATAAAAATATGTAATCCCAAAATGCAAATCAGCATTTTATTTCAAATCACAAAAACTGGAGGAGACAAGGACAACTATTTCTTTATCAGTTTCACTACCGTTCATGTTTATAATGTCAGATTAATAACTTACAACAAGGTACAAACATATACTCTATTCTTAATTCTTACAACTTATTTTTTCCACCCAACAAAATATAATATCAAAACGATTATCAAAAATTGTTGTCAAAAGAATAGAAAACTTCAAAATTTTCTTTATCGAAAATTTTAGTTTTTTAACAAAAATGCAATCTTTTCTATTCTTTGCTTTTTAATCATTTCATACTTTATAACTCGAAAACTAGTGAGCTATACATGCTCTATAATGTGCACTTTTTTCAAAGAATTCATTTTAGACAAAAATTTCATAAGAAATCACCTTTTTCAAAATATACCCCATTTTATTTTAGAACTCAATATGTACTTTTCAAATATGTTAACTACACTTTTTTTTTCAAACATAAAAAATACCTCTTTTTGTTTCAAAAATTGTTTTTACCCAATTTAGCTAATACATACTTCAAAATTGTAACTTTTATCGTCAAAACTTGAAAAATACCATAAACTGTTACTCAAAATTTTTCATAATTTCAAGTTCTTAAAAGTTAACAACGGGGTTACTCAAAGTGGGTTTCCAACTTACCTGGACTCACCTAGATATTCCCACAAAGTTATTTCTCTTATATATATATATTCATAATCCACTTTCCTATTTTTACTCTTTTACAGTTTGTAAGGCTCAACTGCCAAACCTATTAATCTGAAATACTAACATTTCAGATGCCAATATATGGGATTCCATCTTTCTCCCTTACCAAGCACACTGTACATTTTTCACCTAAATCACCTAAGGGTCTCAAATTCCATAACTGTTCTTTTAGTGTACGTACTGATATCCCAATTCTTTGCATAAACCGCTCTTCCTATTTGGTGGGTTCCTTTCATTGATCTTGGTGTATAGTACAATATTTTTATATTTTAAGAAATACAAATATGTTCGCTCACTATCTATACATGAATCTTGAACCTAAGCTCTGATACCATATGTAACAACCCAAATTCCGATAGACCGAATTTTTTTCAAAAATTCCAATCTACCGAAACTCGAATTGCTTGTCTGGTATCTTGTAGAAAAGATAGAGATATAAAATATTTCAGAGCTCAGAAAACAACTCACAGCGGAATGGAATAAAATATAATATAATAAAACATAGCCTTACCAAGGTAATAATACTACCTAACCAGTATCCAAAGCTATCATATCTCTGCCACAAACCTGACCTACGAGTGTGTGTTATGAGAAAGGGGACAGAACACAAGTTTTGGTGACTGCACTAATTTACACAATGTGAAATAACCCTACACATATCATTCAGTTATGTTACTTATTTATTAGGTTGTTTGGGTTAATAGCACTAAAGGCTTTATACACATGTTGTACCCATCTACCTCCCAGTAGATTAACCTAATATAGAATATACGTAGATACCTCTCCCAATATCAAGGTACTTCCTATCGTACTCTTCACGCATGGTCTCCGTCGTCACGCCACAGAAGCGTAAATAACTCTTATCATACGCCGGAGCGACGTACGAATCTCTATAAAACTACATCACGTTCCGCATAGAACTATTATCGTCATGCTACGCAAGATTATGGACTGCCATATCCAAACTTCTCGGCCAATCTCAGTCTTAACACGGAGTAATGCTCCAGCGTCTACGATACACCACCCGGTGTGGAGTGCATGTATGTAGACCCTCACACGTACGTACTTTCTACTGTACCCCGAGTTCCGTAATAGGACTGCATCTGAATGCACGGAACTCGGTTAGGAGCATTTTCGTATCTTTATAGGCCTGCCAAAGAGGCCTAAAGTACAGATATCTAAACTAAGATTTGCAATTCTTTGGTAGCTATGGTCCTACCGCGACCCCTCCCTCGACTAGTGAAAGACTACAGCATGAGCAAAGTGACATTCCCTAGCAAACAATCTACATCCAAATTAGCGTGTCCAGCAACCAAAGTCTCGATAGTGAAAGATCGATTGTGTTACGACCAAAATTAACTCTGAAACCAGCTGATGGTGAAGGGGTATTGGAATACAAGTGCAGAAGTGTCTTCCGAAAATAGGAAGCCAAATAATGTAAAGAACCGAAAGCCAGAAAGAAAGATCTGGGAGTGGCATACACCGGCACCTTCCCAGAAGGAAGAAACTCAAGGTCTACAGAACGCCAGCAAGGTTCATCTAATAAGGATCTAACTGGAAGGATCTATCCGACAAGGTTAGACCGGCGGAATTCTTCCCACGGGGTCAACCGGGCAGGTGGTTTTGTTATGAGAGGCCATCCAGGTCAGAAACCAAGAAAGTTGAAGAAAAAAGCTCCGCCTATGGGAACCCGGAAGGCCGAATGGGCCTCCAATACTAACCCGCCTAATACCGATACGACAAGAGGTTGAAACACCAAGGGCATCAAGACAGAAAAGCGTAAAGATTATCTAGAATCAATTTCCGAAACACCCACTGCAAAAATGCCTAGAGAACATTTTGATAAACAACAGACAAATCACCTAGAACAACCTTCTGAAGCATCAGGCTGTACCTTGAAATCCCACCGAAAAGCAAACCGGAACCCCGGAAGGGATACAAGCTATCAACATTAGTTTATTCAGCATATACACCGACAATGATTTCAAACCGGTAGCTATCCACATACACAATGAGGGCAGACCCCTCCAAGTATTGACGGAAAAATCGAAAGCCTATATCCAAAACTCTATGACCGAGAGCTTGCAACCGAGAACTCAAAAATACCTTCCGAAGAGCTACAACAATAGCAAGCGCATATCAATCTCAAAGATGCTCCTGGCTAGCCGAAACCTCCATTGCAGAAGCGATAATCAACACTTCAAAATGGCCGGAAGCGAAAACATTCGAGACCAAAGAAAAAGGCGGCCGACAAAGACTCCTAAAGGCCCAATGGCCCAACAACAGAAGGGGCCCCAACTTCCCTATAAATAAGACCCAAGGGGTCGTATTATGAGCGATCCGCATACATGTACTCTTCCTCTTAAAAAGAAAATCCCAAAAATGGAGATCGATTTAAGGATCTCTGCCATTCTGTTCATGCAAGGAAAGCAAAAGGTTAATAAAACGCAAATATACTCATATGGTATTTACTGTGAGTTTGTCAGACTGATTCTTAATTATTATTATGACAATATACTGTTTTCTCTCTATACATACTTGGATTCGAACCCAAAATATAGACCTGTAATAGAAGGAAATGGCTCTTCCCTGTCAACTTAAGGCATTATCAATGAGCTCAGATTTCCCGGTGAACCCTGTCCTGGTACCCAGAAATAGTAATTCGACCCCAAACTCACGAAGGATAAACAGACCATTTCCCTCTTAGGTCCATTCCCATCGACCTGATTCCTGTGTTGACGAAAAATATCGTTAACATTTAGGCGCTAGAAGGAGGGCTCGAATCTCCGATCCTTTGGTTAACCCTACCACATATCTACCTGCGTTGTTCCATCCCGGATTGGACTGAAGCTTTGAAGAAGCAAAATTATGGGTAAGAGGCCCCGGCAAAAGCTTTCAAGATCTCAAATGGATAAGTTGAAAATTGCCGATCCTGGAGTATTAGAAGAGCAAAGATTGAGAGCAGAAGCCCTGTGGGTAATAAAGCGGAAAAGAAAAATAGAACCACACGCTTACGACACTTGGGATAATAGCCATTCCCACACAGCACAAACCTTAACACCCCCTCCAAGTGGTTCTACACCAGAGGATACTAGCATTTTCTCTCACCTAAGGAAAGCTCTCAATAAGAAGATTAGAAGAACGACATTTGAGCAAGAAATAATGAGTTATTTCGACCACTTCACCCACAAATGGTCTAAAGAGGTAGCATCTCAATCTCAATGTGCTCTGGGAAGCAGGAACATAGGTTGGAAAAACAGCAGGGTTGAACCACAAGAGGGTTAGGTCTTAGCGATAAGAAAAGAAGTTCACAGCAAGACTACTCGGGGAATACTATTTTATTACCTCGATGGAGAATATTTACATCCTAACCTAACGCGAACTCAACTATTGGCCATCCACGAAGAAAAATCCCAAATACAAAAGGAAGACGGGAGGACCCTATTGTCATTACCACATGAGAAATGGACATGACACCAATCATTGCAGAATACTTGAGGAAAGGATCATCAAACTCGCCAGTCAGGGCAAATTACGAGAATTTATAATAAGATCAGTTTAGGATCAGTAAGAATCCTTAGGAAACGGATTATCGAAAATGACTAAGGGTATGGAAAATCCTCCATTAAAAAATTAAAGAAACCCAATAGGGGTCAAGCTGAAAAAAGGACCAAATCCCTCGTCATCAAGACGAGGCATCCCGCGGAGGGGGATGGTGCTTAGCCTTTCTCCATGCACAAATCAGATGGGGCTCGGTTAAAGCATCAAAAGAGTAAGCCTCGGTTTTACACCAGAAATGGTCATGGCACTGCATCTAACATTAACACGCCATTCCTCTACTCGTAGAAGAGTATGCCCTACCTCTGCTAGAACTAAGCACGTCCTACCTATGCTCATAGAAGAGCAGGTCCTTCCTCTGCTTATGTTCCACGTTTCCCGCTGAAGGGAGCACAAACCCCTATAATCGCCTATGATGATCAAGATAGGGCATCCCTCAGAGGGGGTGAAGTATAAGCCTCTATCAGAACCTACGATGGTCCGTATAGAGCGACAAAAGAGTAAACCTTAGTTCTGTGCCTACGATGGCCTCGTCTAAGTTTCTAAGACATTATCATCGCATACGATGGTCAGGATAACGCGCTTCCTGGAGGGAGGTCGGGTAAGTCCTTGGGCCTTGCTTGTGGATAAGCTAGCCAAGCGCACCGGACGCACAGGCCTAGAGAGTTGCCAAAAAAGACCGTACATCCTCTACTCTGACATCAAAGGAGTGGCTCAGGAAGCACATACAAACTCTGCTTCACAAATCAAATTCAAAAGGGATGCCAAAACAATAAACACCAGAAGGGGTTCTGACCTTCTAGATATTAATGCATGAATCTGGGTCGATTCAGCTCTTCACACATGCCGGAAGAGGTTTTCGGTCTTCTATTAATACCCGAATTTGGATCGATTCAGCTCTTCACAAATGCCGGAAGAGGTTTCCAGTCTTCTATCTATATTAATACTCAAATCTGGGTTAATTTGGCTCTTCAAAGATTCCGGAGGGGGTTCCGGTCTTCTATATATTAATACCTGAATTTGGGTCGATTCGGCTCTTCACAAATACCAGAAGGGCTTCCGGTCTTCTATATATTAATGTCTGAATCTGGGTCGATTCAGCTCTTCACACATGCCGGAAGAGGTTTCTGGTCTTCTATTAATACCCGATTATGGATCGATTATGCTCTTCACAAATGTCGCAAGAGGTTTCCGGTTTTCTATTTATATTAATACCCGAATCTGGGTCAATTCGGCTCTTCACAAATAACGGAGGGGTTCCGGTTTTCCATATATTAATACCCGAATCCGGGTCAATTTGGCTCTTCACAAATACCAGAAAGGGTTCCGGCCTTCTATATATTAATGCCTGAATCCGGGTCGATTCGGCTCTTCACACATGCTGGAAGAGGTTTCCGGTCTTCTATTAATACCCGAATCTGGATCAATTCAGCCCTTCACAAATCCCAAAAGAGGTTTCCGGTCTTCTGTATATATTAATACCCGAATCTGGGTCGATTCGGCTCTTCACAAATACCGGAGGGGTTCTGGTCTTCTATATATTAATAACTGAATCTGGGTCGATTCGGCTGTGACGACCCCAACCCCCATACTGACGGTGGCAAGGGTAATCTTTGGAATATAACACAGAAACAAATAATAGCAGAACAGAATTAAATAAATACACTAGATAATATACAATAGAATACACTGGATAAACGTAATCATCAGAGTTACACAGTATATAGGATCTTACTTAGTATAAATACAGTTCAACTATACATATAGGTCTACAGCGGAAAAACAAACATAATGTACAATAGGAGATGAACAACATAAAAAGAGATAAATGATAGAATCCATCTTCAGCTCCAGCTATCTAGAGAAAGCCAGCTAAAACCTGAATACAAGGCTGCCCGTGTAGAAAAAGGGGCACCCGAGTTTGAAAGTGAAACAAACTATGAGTCAGTCATGGGACTGGTATGAGAAATCTACTCAACACATTTAAAATATGGCTAATCACAGGACCACGCCACTTTCGTGGAATGGGTTTACTCCATCGGATCGCCAGTACTTTAAAACAAATCATTCTTTTAAACATCGCAATGCTTTTTATAAAAATGAAGCCATTATAAGACTCAGTTCCCATCACACAATGCAACGCAAACCGGAGGATAGAGTTTTACCTTATAATGGCCAAAATATGCTTGATACGAATAAAATAAAAGCAATTGATATTATTACTAGTGTTTACATGTTTCAAAAACAATTTCAAAATTTAGTAATTTTGAGTTCACAATTCTAATGGTGTCCGTCTCCTTCATCCCTCTCAACGACTCCCAGCCTCTTGCCTCTAACCTCATCCATTCCTCCTCCTCCTTCCCACGTCGCTTGCCTTCCACCTCGCCACTTTTCTCCAACCATCCCCTCGACATTGATTCCCTCCCTGTCCACCGCTTCTCCGCCAGCTCACCGCCTGCGCCTTCCTCTGCCAGATCGTACGCACATGTGGCTGCCTCGCCTCCGCCACGCTCTCCCATTCTCTCCAATCCACAGCCTCAGAAGCGTAGAATCCTGCCGCCGTTCACAACGGTCAGAAACATGATCGAGTTTTTGAAATCTGAACGTCGGTGCCTGAGATGTGCAGATAGAAGACACGTGGCCAGCCAGTGTAAAAACACATCGATTTGTTATTGCTGTTCTCTCTTTGGGCATGCAAGCCTGCGTTGTCCCGATAAAAGAAAATCATCCTTCCAGCGCAGCGCTGAGCTGTCGCTCCATCCCAATGATTCTCGGGCATTGAAAGGCCGCGAGGCATTTAGGCTGCGCGATCAGAATATAGGGACCCATCGGTCTACTCCTATTTCAAATCGTAATTATAACCCGAATAATCCAAAAACACGTAACACTTTAAGCTTAACCCCCTCTGCAAACAACTCATTACCCTCGTCCTCCTCTCCTTCTTCAAAACCACTCAAAAAATTTCCAATCTTGCTTGAAATGGCGGATGCTTATCGCTACCTCTCAGCAACCATTATCGATGGACTCTGGTCTATTGAGCTGATCAGTCGAGCTCTTAATCTAGCCCTTGACGTTCACCTTGACTGGACAATGTGGCATACCTCTGATAACACCTTTCTGATTTACTTCCCTGACTTAGATACCAAAAACCGTGCCCTTCAACTGAAATCCCTGACTAAGGAAGATGGAACTGTGTCCCTTTATCAATCTCCCACCCTTTCTGAGCTCCCAGAACCCTCCTTTGAGCATGAATCTTGGGTGAAAGTCAGTGGCTTTCCTGAATTTGTGAGAACCTTTGATGCCATTAGTGAAGATCTTAAGCCGATGGGACGTTTAATTGAAGAAGACTCATGCGATTGGTCTCTGGTGGATCATCACTACCTTTATGTGAAGATGCAATTGTATGAGGGCATCACCACCCCTTGTACTTTCATTTTCCACCTTAACAATCATGCTGTTAGGCTTTGTATCGAGCATTGGGATCATGCCCACCCTCCGCAACGCCCTGAAACGCTCCTCCTTGGTATGGATTATGACCATGATGGCTATATCTTCCAAACATTGGCGCAACATGACATGCAAATTGATGACAACAGATATGATGCTATGACGGATGAAGCGGAGCGTTGGGTGCCTGGCCTCATATCGACTCATGACCAGGATCTGGCAATGTTGATTCATCATAATGTGGATCAGTTTGTGCCTTGTTGGGACCCTTTTGCAGATCTGGATCTTTCAGTACCCCTCCACCTTCAGTTGCCACCCCAGCAGGAGCATCAACATCAAGGTAGTCAGGAAATCCTCGAGCATGATAACATCGAGCAACATTCCCAAGCTCCCCAGGAACATCAGGACTCAAATTCTCCTCTGGTGGTCTCCTCTTCAATTAGGCGGAGTGCCAGGATCAGCAGGCCACAATCCCTTCCGCCTGAAACCTCTGGTACCTTTTTTGTACCTGTAGTTTTTTCTTTTGCTAATAAGGCTTTAAATAAAAAACTTGCAAAATGCATGGGCGTGAATCTGCATGATACACACTATTCTGCCATGCAAACCCTAGAACAGCAACGTACTAACCAAATTATATGAAGATTGTATCTTGGAACATTCGTGGGTCAGGGGACCCTACAAAAAATTGTGTTGTCAACCTAATCATCTCTCCTCTACATATTGATATCCTATTTATACAAGAATCCAAAGTCTCTAATCCACCCAACGCTCTTATTCGTTAACTTTGCGGCCCTCACCTCTCTGGTTGGTCCCACGTGGATGCAGTCGTCTCACGTGGTGGACTAATTACTGCGTGGAACGAAAGTATCTGGAAGCTTTGTCACACCTCATATCACCCTTCTGTTTTGCACATGATCCTCCTCCACAATCCCACCAACACTTTCTTTCACTTCACCAATGTTTATGCTCCCAATGACCCTCACCTTAGATCAGAAGTTTGGCAATTCTGCCTCAACTTATCTCATAATATTAATGACCCCTGGATCATTGGTGGTGACTTCAACACTACTCGATTTTCCTTTGAACGTAATTCAGGTACCCCCTCCCCCGATTCCGACTCTTTTAACTCTCTCATCAATTCCTGCCATCTCATTGACCCACCCATTAACAATCGTAGATTCACTTGGTCCAGCAGAAGAGACAATCCTTCTTTATCAAAAATTGATAGATTTTTCTTTAATTTATCCTGGGAGGATCTCTTTCCCCTCTCCTTGGTCAACGGCCTCGCCACAACCATTTCTGACCATTATCCAATTGTCCTTGATACTCAAGATAATGCTTTGATTAAGAGACCATTCAGATACGAGAGATTGTGGACACTTGAACCCTCCTTTGATGATTTCATCAAACACATTTGGTCGCAACCATTGAATTGTAATTCTGCAACAACCAGAATGGTTTGTAAGCTTCGCTCTCTACGCAAATTGATTCGCCCTTGGGCTAAGAACATTTGGAATTCTTTGAAATCCAGAATCTCATCCACTCAAGATACCATTTTAAACTTGAACATCATTGAGGAAAGTCGTCCACTAACCGACCTTGAGAAACATAACCTGAAAAACCATGAATTGGAATTAGAGAGACTTATCAAACAAGAAGAAATTGGATGGAAACAACGATCCAAAGCTAGATGGATTAATGAAGGAGATAAAAACACTGCATACTTTCACCGATTGGCTAATGGTCACCGACGTGCTTCATTCATTTCTGAAATAATGCATGCCAACAATACATTTTCTGATCCCAAAGAAATTTGCTTCCTTTTCACACAATTTTATAGAAACATTCTAGGTTCACAACCCCCTCCATCCCCTACGATTGATTGGCACAATCTTTACCCAAACCCTAAGCATATTGCCATTGATCACCCATTCTCAGAAGGAGATATTTGGGCTGCAATCAATGATATGGCGGCAGACAAGGCTCCTGGGCCTGATGGCTTTGGCCCATGTTTTTTAAGCATTTTTGGCCCACCATCAAATTTGACCTAATTGAGATGTGCTCTGAATTCTACTCTGATCCATCTGCTATTGCTAAACTTAATTATGCTAATATCATCCTCATTCCTAAATTCCCTAGAGCTAACAACCTTCCATCATTTAGACCCATCAGCCTCCTCAATACTACTTTCAAAATCATCACCAAAATATTAGCTAACAGACTCCAAAATCACATTTCTGAGTTAGTGGGTATTGAACAATCCGCTTTCATTCTTGGGAAGAAATATATTAGACTGTGTTGCTGCTACATAGGAGATCATCTCCTTCTGCCACACCACGAACTCCCCTGGAGTGCTTTTTAAACTTGATTTCTCTAAAGCCTTTGATTCGGTTAACTGGTATTTCATCCTGGACCTTATGTCTCACAGAGGCTTCCCCATGAATTGGTGTAATTGGATCAAGCATATCCTATTCACTAGCTATTCAACGATCAATATTAATGGAGAAATCGGTGGTAAAATTAAATCTAAAAGAGGCTTACGACAAGGAGATCCACTTTCACCTTTGCTTTTTGTCTTGATTGCTGATGTCTTTAATCAGATGGTGAAACTCTCATTAACTCACAACATCCTCTCTGGCATTTCTCTTCCTAATTCCAACCTCACCACAACCAACTTACAATTTGCGGATGACACGATTCTCTTTACCGTTCCTTCACCTCAAAACATCCACAGCTTTTCTTTTGCGGTTTGGGCCGCTGTTAGCTCATTCATTCTCGGTGTCGTCCCTTCTTTTCGCTCTTTCTTCGATTACTGGCAGCACAGCCCCCCTGACCCCTCGTCTGAATCTCTGGTTGCGATCTTCTCCTGGTGTATCTGGTTAGAACGAAATGCACATGTATTCGGGTGACCCAAAAAGTCATTCTGGGGCACTTGTTTTCATATTCTGCATCTCTTCGAATTATGGACAGGCTCGGTCAGGCACGCTCGCTTCAGACTTTCCCTCCCCCAGCCTCGCTCGCCTGGATCTCAAGAAAGCAGCTCGTTATTTCCTCTGTGATCAAGTATAAGTATGTAGTTCTATTTTGGTAGAGTATTTATCACTCAGCTGTGTTGTGGTTGCTATATGTACATCTTATTAGTACTCCTCAGACTGTATTATATATAACCATCTTGGTCTGTTCTTAGTTTGCTACTGGTTGGGCCTGTCAACCAGATATTATTACTAGCTTTTATGCTTCTACGCGTAACCGGCTGTGTAGTGCCCGCTACACACCCGTTTACCTCAAAGAAAACTATCAATCATAGACGGCATTAATGCCCCATACCACTATGTCGCCATATATAGGTATACAATCAAAACCGCACAATCACGTATTTGGAAAATGGATTTCCGTCATAAACCAAGGCAAAAGATAGTCCTTACCGACTTCGAGACTGCCTAGCCCGAGCCTCAGGGTCAGAGCGCATCGACCCTTGCATCGTCAGGGCCGGTCCACCGATGTGGATTAAAATTCCTGAACACTGCGTTTCCCCGCCCTTTGGGGCGTAAATGAGCCAACGAATGGCTCCATCGGACCCGGATCGTCCGATCTAACTGAGGTGCCTCGCAACAGTAACAACCACATAAGTCAAACTCGTCAGGGCGTGTAAAACCACTGACGCCACTTCAAGCTAGGAAGAAACGCAGGTCCTCCCTGAGGTCCTATCCCGTTTCTGTTTCATACCGGGGTGTGAGGCTCGCGAATTCACGTTATACACAAAGCTACGCCACACAGGCTGTGCTTTGATCATCACCACAAGACTTTGCTTTTCAATAGAAGCCCTGATCACTGCATCTTAGCATGCCACACGGATAATTCACACCGTGCAACTGATAGATATCAATCACACAGAATAAATTCCAATGTCAGACACACTGTCCATTTGCAAGTCCGTTCTGGGTCTGAACGAAACCGGAGGCACTATATACCTCGCAAACCCATCGATCACCACGTACGTCTGGACGATCACCACTCATTATCCATATTTCGGGATGCCTCCCAATCAGGACCTCGGTTACCATCCAAACGAGGTGAAGATCTCCGGTCTTCGACCACCGTCTTCATCTTCAATTTCTTATCGTCGATTCAGTTATTCAAAATGGGATAAACCCGGTCTTTCTGAGCAACTCACGTATATAATAAACAACTGCTACACAAACACTACTACGCATCATTTCAATTCATTGGTCACTTACCGTCAATCAGTAAGAGAACGATTTCCCAAATATTAACCCCGAAGGACGGAACCAACATCAGATCAATACCCAAGAAACCATTCGACTTAGCCAACCTTCAGTTAGTTTCTAAATTTCACATCCATATCGTTTATAATATTTTATAACGATTTATCGCTACTTTTATTTATTTTAATATAGCCAATTTATTCAAACGACGTTTCGGGCCATAGCGCGGTCGTGGCGATGTTTTTCTTTAGATTTGATTTACACATATCTGAAAATCTAACCGTTGGATCTTCACAAAATTTACATCATTAGAAAGATCTTTTTTAAACGAATCCAACGGTTCCAGTTTCGGGAAAATCCGACGGTCGGATCTCCCGGTATAATCGTTTGAAATATCGATTTCAAATTACGAACTGCAGCGTCGTTATTCGATTATATATAATTATATTTATATATAAATATAATCGATTCTGGCGCTGTTTTTCTTATGATTTGAATTAAACATTCCAGACAATCCAACCGTTGGATTTTTACAAAGTTGGTGCCATTGGAAAGATATTTCCAAAGCGAACCCAACGGTTGTGGTTTCGGGAAAATCCGATGGTCGGATCTCCCACTGTAATCGTTTGAAATCACGGTTTCAAAATACGAACTACAGCTTCGTTATTCGATATATTTCAATTCTATTTATATATATATATATCGATACTTCGATTTCAAAACTATATGAATTTCATACCTTTGATAAAAATGATATTTATATCTAACTGTTTTCTATTTCAACACTTCACTATTTTTAACAATTCATGTATATGATAAAAATGTGATTTTTAATGTAAAACAATTTATTTCAAAACTCGATTGTTTTATATAGTTAATATCGATGATAAAAATAGGATTTTTATTATAAAACAAGATTATTTTATATAGTTAATATCGATGATAAAAATAGGATTTTTATTATATAACAATTTCTTTCAAAATATGAATACCATTCAACACATGAATTTCAATTCAACGAATGAATTTCGATTCAACACATGAAGGTTTTCTATAGTTATATATATCGATAAAAAGGTGATTTTTAT
This sequence comes from Allium sativum, assembly GCA_030737875.1. Taxonomy (NCBI): domain Eukaryota; kingdom Viridiplantae; phylum Streptophyta; class Magnoliopsida; order Asparagales; family Amaryllidaceae; genus Allium; species Allium sativum. The sequence continues at coordinate 820,053,039 of CM060919.1, read as the reverse complement.
ATTTAAAACACGAATACCATTCAACACATGAATTTCTATCCAATGAATAAATATTGATTCAACACATGAGGGTTTTCTATAGTTTATATATATCGATAAAAAGGTGATTTTTATATTTAAAACACGAATACCATTCAACACATGAATTTCTATCCAACGAATGAATATCGATTCAACACATGAAGGTTTTCTATACAACGAATAAATATAGTTTCAACAGATGGAAATAATTCTAACACATGAATATTATTCAAAATTTCGGCAGCATAACGGCAGGGTAGTTAAAACCGGGACCATCCCTAGTACGGCTCCTCGCTCTACCTTAAAACCTCGCGGTTTTTGACAATGGGGATTCATGCATCTAATTCACATGCAGGCGGCGTGTATATTTATTTCATTTCCACAAACTAATCCTATGTGGTTTAAACCAAATATTTCTCAACCACAAACGGGTATTTTTCAACCACAATCAATCAATATCCACCACAAACAATTCCAATCAACCATTCGCTATCAATCAATTTTCACACCAATCACAACCAATAAATATCGTCCATGGTTTGTGGATGAGGGGCGTATATATATTTATTTATATATAGCATTTCACTTCTATTTCAACACATATATAATTTTTACAACGCATATATAACTTATACATCAAATGTACAACTTATACAACGCTTATACAAGAAGTGTACAATGCTTATATAACTCATACATCGACTATATAATTTATACATCGTCGTTTTCCATATCGTTTATAAATTAAAAATCTCACATTGGGTTCCACTCCACCAAAAAATAGCAGAAGGCTCAAAAAAATACGCGGTCTCTTCTAAAATGTAGAAGACGTCCTCACGGTCCCGATGTCTCTTGTTTCACTGAATTTCGACAAGAAACCAAAAAGATATGATTTTCCAACGTTTGCAACACTTTGAATTGTTTAAATCATATACAGGAATCACCTTTATCGTTGGTTCAGACAAGGGTTTCGATCTTTCGTGAAATCTGAGCGATATTGGGATGATCGGAGGTGAGGACGTGGAAGAGGGGAGTGAGGCGCTATTGTCGATGGTGGTGCGGTCGTGTATGGTGGCCGGATCTGGCGGTGGCGACGCTGGGAAGTGGCTCACTTTCCGGGCTCGATTCAGGCAGTGGAGGTGACGAGAAGGGTGGTGGTTGGGTCGGATTTGAAGAGGAGGAGGAGGAGGCGCGTCGAGGGGATGTGGTGGCGGTCGCTGGTGATGGCCGTGGCGGTGGCAAAAGAGGAGAGAAGGAAAGAAGGGGGGCGCCGTCGGGTTTCAGAGGTCATCGGGGAAGAGAGAGAGAGTGAGGGCCAATGAGGGTTTTTTATTTTATTTTATAAATTTTAAATTCTCTAAAATACCCCTTTCACACATGAACCCCAATCCAAACTCAACGACTGTCGTCCCTAGCATTTTACCCCATTCCGAACACAATGGGATATGTTTCGAAGGCCCATTCAACTGTTTCAGTCAGTTTTTATTCAAATTAAAATATAAAACATTCAATATTTAATTTGAACGTACATTTCAATTTGCCGGGGCCACATACTGATTCTAAAAATTCCCGAAAAATAAATCTAGCTATGTTTTGACGGTATGGTCCCAACAAAACTGATTTCGTCGAATTCTGAGATCGTTTGCAAAATGGCCCATTTTTGGTCGATCCAATTTAACTGTAACTGACCAAAACACATTTTCCTTTGCCACGCTCACATACTAGCTTCAAAAATTATGAAATTTGAAACCTAGCAATAACTTCACATCCCAGATCCAACAAAAGAGGTTTCGTCGAATTCCGAGGTCGTTTGCAAAATGGCCAATTTCACGGGCTATATAAATTCCATAGCGACCTTTCTGAAAATTCATTTGGCCATAACTTTTGCATCCCGCTATGAAACTTCGATTTTTCAGATTCGTTAGAAAGGTATTCCCTAGCAGATTTAAATATTTTTGTTTCACTCAAATCCTTTTTTTTTGCACCTGCAACAGTCAGTCAAAGTTTGAATTCAAAATTTGAAACTACCGCGCCACATTTCAGGCCTTGTTTATAATTAGAATTAATTATATTCCTTTTCAATTGTCGATTCAAACTCAGTTTTCATCTTTATTATTTAAAATATTTATTTTAAATATTTAAAATCCATTATTTTAGCCAATTTAAAATTTTTAAATTGGTTCAGATTTTCCGGGTCGTTACATCGGCTCTTTACAAATACAGGAGGGGGTTCCGATCTAATCTACTATCACACAACACAAACAACAATCAAATTGTTTTTAACTTTTCAAAAATATACTAATCAATTTCTATACTCCTTTAAAATCATTTAGACTATAGAATTAAAAGTGCACATCCATGGAAAGAAAATAACAACAGAGTAGAGAACTAATTGGTAATGCAAAGTATGGTAAATGTACCTTGCACCAAAGTTAATCAGAGATATCAAATCAACACTTAGGATAGGCTTTCTGAATGCTCTCCTCAGTTTCCCAAGTACAATCTCGCGGATCTCCACTCCATTGCACTTTGACTAAGTGAACCTTCTTGTTCCTCAGCTCTTTGGTTTCTTTGCCGATAATCTTGAGCGGCTCCCTTCTCACAGCTAGTTCTGGAGTAATTTCAATATCTTGTTGAGCTGCTTCTTCCACGATCAAGTCTGGATCATGAACGTGCTTTCGAAGTTGAAATATGTGAAATACATCATGCACTCCAGGCAACCAATCAGGCAATTTGACCCTATAAGCGAGAGTTCCGATCCGTTCCAGAATAGGAAACGGGCCAATGAATTTGGGCGCCAACTTTCCAGTTTTACCGAACCGGATAACTCCTCTCATCGGCGATACTTTCAAATATACATAGTCGCCAACAGCAAATGATATATCTCTTCTTCTCCTATCAGCGTAACTCTTTTGTCGGCTTTGAGCGGCCAATAATCGATTCTTAATAAAATCGACTTTGTCGGCAGCTTCTCGAATCATATATGGCCCCAACACAAGTCTATTACCGGGTTCGACCCAACAAGCAGGAGATCGGCACGGTCTACCATATAATGCTTCGAATGGCGACATTGTCAGGCTCGCCTGGTAGCTGTTATTATATGAGAATACAGCCAAATGCAGATGATCTTCCCATGATCCACCGAAATCTAGAACACAAGCCCGCAATAGATCTTCTAAAATACGATTCACCCTCTCAGTCTGACCGTCTGTCTGAGGATGATAAGCGGTGCTCAAGTTCAGCTTCGTTCCCATCTCTACTTGAAATGCCTCCCAGAATTTACTAGTAAATATTGTATCTCTATCACTGACTATACTGAGCGGCACTCCATGTAGTCTAACTATTTCCTTGAAATATATCTGCGCCAGACTCTGAGCAGTTCTGTTTGATCTGACAGGTATGAAATGGGCGGTCTTCGCGAAGCGATCTACGATCACCCAAATACTGTCATTTCCTTTTCTGGTTTTGGGCAAACCATCAATGAAGTCCATTGAAATATGTTCCCACTTCCAACCAGGAACGTCTAGTGGTTGTAAAAATCCAGCCAATTTCTGTTGGTCGCTCTTGACTAGCTGGTAAGTAGGGCATCGGCTAACATATATTGAAACGTCTCTTTTTATAGCCTTCCACCAGAATGTTCGCTTGAGATCGTTGTACATTTTGGCCACACCGGGATGGATACTCAGCTTGGACTTTTGACACTTGTCTAACACTTCCCTTTTTAACTCTGGGATGTCAGGAACACAAATCCTTCCTTTCAATCTCAGGGCCTCGTCTTTATCTATTTGAAAACACGAGGGTTCGCCTTTCTAAATCCTTTTGATCATATCCTTAATAAAATTATCCTACTTCTGAAGAATAGATATTTTGTCAATCAAGGAAGTCGTAATAATAAAGCTGGCGATCATTACATTCTTTCGGCTTAACGCATCGGCCACGACATTGGCTTTCCCTGGAGTGTATATTATCTCAAAGTCATATGCTGCAAGAAACTCCAGCCAACGTTACTGCCTCAGATTCAAGTCCTTCTGGGTGAATAGATACTTTAACGACTGATGGTCGGTATACAGCTCGAATTTCTCACCCAGAAGATAATGTCTCCAGATTTTCAAAGAGAATACAATAGCCAACAACTCAAGATCACGAGTTACATAGTTTTTCTCGTGTGGCTTCAGCTGACGGCTAGAATAAGAAATCACTTGACCTCTTTGCATTAACACTGCGCCAAGGCCTTCTGTAGAGGCGTCAGTCCAGACTTTCAAGTCCTCATTGCCATCTATTATTGTTAACACTGGAGCAGTTGTCAGTTTTAATTTCAGCTCCTGGAAAGCTTCCTCACATACTGGAGTCCAATTGAATCTCGAATATTTCTTAGTCAGTTTTGCTAAGGAACTAGATGTCTTCGCGAAATCCTTAATGAATTTCCGGTAATAACTGACTAACCCGAGAAAACTTCTAAATTCTGTTGGCGTACGAGGCTATTTCCAATTCTGAATAGCAGTGATCTTACTTGGATCCACAGCAATTCCTTCTTTAGACACGACGTGGCCTAGAAATTTGACTTCTTCTTGCCAGAATATACATTTGGAAAACTTTGCTTTCAACACATTCTTTCTGAGAATTTCTAACACTTGTTCCAAATGTTTTTCGTGCTCGCTTTCTGACTTAGAGAAGATAAGGATATCATCAATGAAAACCAGAACAAATTTATTCAATACTCCTCTGAATACTCTGTTCATTAGATAATTGAAATAGGATGGAGCGTTACATAAGCCGAAGGGCATTACTAACCACTCGTAGAATAAGTCTGGACCTCTGAATGCTGTCAAAGGAACACACTCCTCGGCGATACGAAGCTGATGGAAACCTGTAGCTAGGTCCATTCGTGAAAATACTTGTGCGTCATTTAATCGATCAAACAAATCATCAATCCGTGGCAATGGATATTTATTCTTTATTGTCTGTTTTTTCAGATCACGATAATCCACACATAGACGTAGAGTACCGTCAGATTTTGGGACAAACACCACTGCTACACCCCAATCAGAGAAACTAGGCCTGATCAGACCCTTCCATACTAGCTGTCGTGTTTGATTGTCAAGTTATTCTTTCCCCTTCAAGGACATTCTTCGAATAGCGTGAACTACCGGCCTTGCATTCGGAATCAAAGCAATCTTGAAATCTATTTCTCTCTGCGGAGGTAAGCGAACAACTTCTTCGAACACATCCGCATAGTTCTTGACAACAGGAATATCTTTCACTAGGTCGGGAATATTCTTTGTGACTTCAGGGATATTTTCTATTTGGGCTGGAGAAACATCGAGAGCTTCCCAGAAGTCTTTTCTATTAGGATTCTGACCTTCACAGGGAATAGTTGTATAATCACCTGATTTAATCTTCGCCTTTACGACTCTGTCGGCGCATTTAACTTTAGCTTCATATTTGGTCAACCAGTCTAACCCCAAGATAAGATCAAACTCGGTAAAATTCATTACGACCGCGATGGTAGGGAACCGATAACCAGAAAAGAAACCGGAACTCCACAAACCCAACTGAGATCCATGGAACCCCCAACCGGATTCTGGACAGTCATTGGTTCCTTGAGCTTCTTCAAATTCAAATCTAGTTTCTTAGCTGCATTCTTGGCAACAAAGCTTCGCGACGCGCCGGTGTCAAACAGTACTTTAGCAGGAATGTCTTTGACAGTAAGCGTGCCTTCTAACACATCTGGCCTTTCCTGAGTAGACGAAGATGCAGGCACTTCTGCCACTTCATTTACATGTTGTAACAACCCGAAAATCTGGGCCAGTTTAAAATTTTTAATTTGGCAATTTTAGCGAATTTTGAATATTTAAAATGAATTATTTTAAATAATATCGACGAGAAATTTGTTTTGAATATAATTCGAACGTATATATTATATACGTCGTCGTTAGAATATAAATATTTATATATAATTATAAATAGAATTGAAAATGGCGCGGTAGTTCGATAATTCGATTTCAAACTTCAATTGAATGTACCGGGTGCAAAACAATCCGGATTTTAGTGAAACCAAAAATAATGGGATCTAATTGATAATATCTTTCCAACGAATCCGAAAGATCGAGATTTCATAGCGGGAATCAAAAGATATGTCCAGTTGAAAATTCTGAATAGTCGCTATGGAATTCAGGCCCTTAAAAATGGACATTTTGCAAACGACCTCGGATTTCGACGAAACCAGTTTTGTTGGGTCTGTGATGTTAAGTTATTGCTAGATTCCAAATTTCATAATTTTTCGAATCAATATGTGAGCGTGGCGAAGGAAAACGCGTTTGACCAGTTTCAGTTGATTTTAATCGACTGGAAAATGACCATTTTTCAAACGGTCTCAGAATTTGACGAAACTAGTTTTGTTAGGACCGTATCGTCAATACGAAGCTAGAAAATATTTTTCTGGAATTTTTCTAGTTAGTATGTGGCCCCGGTAATTTGAAACGTACGTTTAAAATTCAATATAGTGATTTAAATGTAAATTTAACGGAAACTGATTCAAACAGTCGAATCAGCCTACGATACATATCCCATTGTGTTCGGAATGGGGGTGAAACGCTATGGGCGACAGTCGGTGGGCCTCGTTTCGAAGTCGAATAAAAAGTCAACTCCTTAGGATAAAATAAATTAAAATTAAATAATTAAATATATATATTTTTCATATACCCCCCCTTTTTATATTCTTCAATCCGATCAGTACAAAAAAAAAAAAAAAAAAAAAGGGGGAGCCGCCGATGCTCCAACCCCCTCGCCGTCGGTGGTCGCGCCTCAACGGACCACCGCCCCCTCCGACAATCTCGCGAGAGCCCCCCCCCCTACGCCAGCTCGATGGAGGAACGATGCTCCAGCCCTAGAAACCCGACGCCCTCCTCCACGTCTAGGCCGCCGCCTTCGACCGCTCCTTCGCCGCCATTCACGATCTCCGCCGCCCCCTTGAATCACGCGCCACCAGTTTCTTCCCCCCCGACCCACTGATGAACGCACATACCCCCCCCCTTTTCCATCTGTAAGTTCCTTTTTAATTTTATTTTCCTTATTTATTTTGCTTTATTTGTTTTATTTTATTTCATTTTTATTTCTAATCTAGAAATTCTGATTTTAAAAGCAGGTATAAAACTGATTTGATTTTTGTTTAATGTTAAAAACTGATTTTGAAAAATGATTTTTAAAATGATTTTAAAACTGATTTTTGAAAAGTTTAAAAACTAACTTTTGAAAAGATTTGAACTTTATAAGTTAAAAGATTATATTTTTATAATATGATAAAAATAATATTTTTATCATATAAAGATGACATTTTGAGTCACGAAGATCAGAAATTATATATGGATATATATTGTTTCAAAAGGAGAAAATATGCATGTGTTTTGAAAGAAAATTATATTTCGTTATAGAAAGCAAAATATAATGATAAGACTTTTTTTCGTAGAAATAAAAATTCGATTTTTATATATTGAACTTTGAAATAAAAATTCGATTTTTATATATTGAACTTTGAAATAAAAATTCGATTTTTATATATTGAACTTTGAAATAAAAATTCGATTTTTATATATTGAACTTTGAAATAAAAATTCGATTTTTATATATTGAACTTTGAAATAAAAATTAGATTTTTATATATTGAACTTTGAAATAAAAATTCGATTTTTATATATTTAACTTTGAAATAAAAATTCGATTTTTATATATTGAATAGCGAAGTAAAAATTCGATTTTTACATATGTAGTGAAAGAGGACAACGAAGGTGACAAAAAGGCGGGAGCGACGAAGATCTCTACAATAGAAGAGCCGTGGAGCTAGGATAGCTATATGTGAGAACTTCTCACCTTTCAATTTATTTTTCTAGTTATATATATATATACTAGGATGCAGACAGTGCTTAGTAGCACCCGACACAATCGTCCACAGACCATGGACTTGTTTGTTTGACTGTTTGGTGATTGATTGCGATATTGGTTTGAATGTGGTTTGTGGTGTGAAAAATCGAATCGATAAATTGGTTAGGATTAGACGTGCGCCGTTATAAGGTGAAGGAGTAAGGCTAGGTTAGACCCTTACTCCAAATTCTGTGGTTTGCATAACGAAAGTGAATTTGATTGATGTGTGAATGGCGTGGGCCTTCACTAGACCGGGGATAAGGCTAGGCCTTGTCCCGTTTCTAGTATCGTGCCGTTATGCCGCCGAAATTTTCTAAAATAAGTTAGAGAAATAAAAATAGCATTTTATTTAAAGAATGAACTGAATAGAAATTCATATGTTAAAATAAAATGTGTTATCGTTAAAAATATAATTTTTAACGTGAATGTGAATAAATAAATATTCATTTACAAACCAGACGGTTTGTTTATGTACACCTATTTGAATGACGTTGATTGGGTCGATAAATTTTACACATCGCCTAACTGCACAAATAAAATATGTGTTTGATTGTTTGAAACCCCACACGGGTGTTAGGATGAAATTTGAAGTTCACTCATCCTGATTGATTAAATATGTCGATCGATTGATTGACAGGCTGTTATAAGCGTTGAATATCTATATTTGATGCTTATACAGTGTAGTGCACTTTGGTTGATGGTTGATTATTTTCAATGCTATTATATACATGTGTTGTATGAAAATCCATATAATTAATTTTATATGGTAATTGATTGGGCCTCATTCCAGTTTTGAAAAAGAAATATTTGAAAAAGAAATATTTGAAATAGAATATTTGAAAATAAAGGAATATATGAAGCCGTGTTGATTAGATTGACGCCATTTTGACGTGAACGATATTTATATCGATTTCGAAATGAATTGAATTGAAAACGATTTCGAAATGAATTGAATTGAAAACGATTTCGAAATGAAATGAATTGAAAACGATTTCGAAATGAATTGAATTGAAAACGATTTCGAAATGAATTGAATTGAAAACGATTTCGAAATGAATTGAATTGAAAACGAATTCAAAATGAATTGAAAACGATTTCGAAATGAATTGAATTGAAAACGAATTCAAAATGAATTGAAAACGATTTCGAAATGAATTGAATTGAAAACGATTTCGAAATGAATTGAATTGAAAACGAATTCAAATGGAATTGAAAGCGAATTGAAATGAATTCAAATTGAATTGAAATTCGAATTGAATAGAAATGAATTTTAAAACGAATTTATAAAGAAGAATTCAATTTTGGCTTTGAATTGAAATAGAAGTTGAAATAGAATTTGAAACGAATTTAAAACTATTTATATAATCCGTTTTAAATAGGAATTGACGAAATATATATTATATATATAATATAATGGCCTGAATAGAACGCGCCGCGCCGCGGTAGTTCGCGAATTTCGACCATTTATTTCAAACGGACATTGCGGGAGATCCGACCGTCGGATTCTCCTAAAACCGGAACCGTTGGGTTCGTATCGAAAAGAGCTTTCTAATGAAAATTAAAAATTTGAAATCTAACGGTTGGATTTGGAATTATGTCCAAATCAAATTCGAAAAAGGTCGCTGTAAGTGCAGTTCGATGGCCATTGATGGAAATCGACTGTACGGGCCTTGATAAAATTATTAAAAATAGTAATAATTTGTGTAAAATCATAAGAAATGATTTAGAAAGAATTGGGATGAAAAACTCCCTATTTGAAAAGATAAAAATAGATTTTTATCAAAATGAACTAGTTTTGAACTAGAATTATAATTCTATTTATTTTTAAATAAATAAATTGAATTTGAAAAGGGTTTTGAAAATAACCAAAATTTCCAATGATTGCATTGGAGTGGATTTGAATCGAAATTGTCTTCGGAATATTTCGATGTTGGAATTTGTGATTATACGGATGTTGTTACGGAAATTTGAAAGATATATATTTATATCGTTATTTCCAATACGACATTTGTTAATCGTAGAATTTGATATTGAATATAAGCCGATATATTTTCTATTCAGAGCCTTATATTGAATATCAAATGGGATTTGGGTTTGTCGTGAATGGTGTCTTCACTAACACTGTTCTTGAACCCAGTTGAAAAAAGATTAAATCTTTTTATTTAGATTTAATGAAGTGTACCAATTAAATAATATTTAATTGGAATTGAATTGATATTGATTTTTGGGTTTATCGTGAACAGTGTTTTAAATAACACTTGTTCTTTAACCCGATAATTAATGAATGTGATTTTGGGTTTATCGTGAACCGTGTTTTAAATGACACTGATTCTTTAACCCAGTTAACGATTAAAACTGAGTGGAGTTTTAATGAATCTTTAATTAGATTGAAAAGATCAAAAATGGAGTATCACCAGTTTTGCTCCAGGCGATAGTTAAATCTTTAATTAGATTTGAACGTGAAATGGTAATTGAATTTACCGATAACACTGTGGTGTTAGATATGAAGTATTACCAGTTTTACTTCATGGGATGAATAGGTTGGGATTGGGAAATTAAAACAAATGATTACTTCGGTAAGGTTCGCTAATCCCGACTAGTTTGAATTGATATTCAAAAATGGATTAAAGAATAAATTCAAGGAATTTATCTTTGATAAAATTAATGGGAATCTTTCCCTATGAATGTGAAATTTAGAAACTAACTGTCGGTTAGCCAAGCAGAATGGTTTTCTGGATATTGATCTGATGTTGGTTTCGGCCTTCGGGGTTAATATTTGGGAAATTATTCTCTTGATTAATTTACGGTTAGTGACTAATGAATTGGAATGAGGCGTATGTTGTGTTTGTGTAACACTTTTATAATATATACGCGAGTTATTCGGAAAGGCCGGGTTTATCCCATTCTGAATAACTGATACGACGATAAGTCGAAGATGAAGACGATGGTCGAAGACCGGAGGTCTTCACGTCGTTTGGGTAATTACTGATGATCTTGATTGGGCTGTACACCCAAGAAGATGGAAACAGTTAGTGATCGTCCAGACGTACTTGGAGATCGATGGATATGCGGGGTACTAGGTGCCTCCGGTTTCGTTCAGACCCAGGACGGACTTGTAAATGGACTGTGTGTCTGACATCGGATTTCATTCTGCGTGACTGATATCGGTTGCATAGAATGGTTTGCCTGTGTGGCATGCTAAGATGCAAATGATCAAGGCTTCTGTTGAAAAGCAAAGTCTTGTGGTGATGATCAAAGCACGGCCTTTGTGGCGTAGCTTTGTGTAACGTTTACCTCGCGTGTTTCACACCAGGTATGAACCAAAAACAGGAGACGGACCTCAGGGAGGACTTGCGTTTCTTTCTAGTTAGAAGTGGCGTCAGTGGTTTTACACGCCCTGACGAGTTTGACTTATGTGGTTGTTGCTGTTGCGAGGCGCCTCGGTTATATCGGTTTCGGCCGATGCATTCTGGTCGGCTGACGGACCAGACTTACACCCCATAGGGTGGGGAAACGTAGTGTTCAGGCATTTTAATCCACATCGGTGGACCGGCCCTGACGATCCAAGGGCCCACCTGTGTCTGGGTCCTGAGACACGGACTAGAGCGTCTCGAATCGGTTGAGGACTATCTTTTGCCTCGGTTCATAGATGGAAATCCAATTTCCAAATACGTGACATTTGCGGTTTTATTTGTAAACCTATATATGGCGACATGATATATGGTACCCATGCCGCCTATGATTGATATTTATGATTTGAAGTCGTTTTATACACTATGCACTTATAGTAGTATCAAATGATTTGTTTTAAACGTATCAAGCATTCTTTGGCTGTTATAAGGAAAAACCCTATCCCCCGGCTTGCGTTGCATTGTGTGATAGGACCTGGGTCTTATAACAGCTTCATTCTTCTTTATTTAGCATTGCGCTGTTTGTTTTATGCACTGGTATTCTTGGGAGGAAACCCGTTCCGTGTTATACGGCGTGGTCCCTTGATTTACCGAACTTTAAAAATAAAGATTAATAACTGTTTTAGTTCTCACACCAGTCCCATGACTGACCTGGAGTTTATTGTTTTAACCTAAACTCTGGGTGCCCCTATTTTGACACGGGCAGCTAGTAGTTTTGGTTTTGCAGATTTATATTCACAGGATCTTGGTTTACAGCTGGAACGATATCCGGAAAGCTTTGTATCCGTATATCTCCTTCTAGTTGTGTATTGTATTATTTTCCGCTGCTATGTACTTAAATGTAATTTAAATCTCTGATATTTCTGTGTAATATTCTTTTTTTACTCTGTATATTCTTGTAATCTGATGCATTGTTGTAATATACAATGAAATGTTCTTCTGCATGCGTTCTATTTTGTCCTGTTCTCAAACGATAGGGCGTTTCGAACGGTCTGGGTCGGTTTAGCGACTGGTTCGGACCGAGCGATATTCCTTGCCGTTTACAGTTGGTATCAGAGCTTTGGTTTACAAAGCTCAGAGAACAAGGCACATTAGAACCATATGAAAGAATTCATCAGATATTGGATTAGTAATATCCAATGGGAATGACTCGTTAGAGATGGGATCAGTAGTATCCTAGAACGAGTGTGAAGAGTATATTTTGAAAATGAAAACAAATTTTGTTTTGAAAATTTAAATCAATTATTCGTATTTGGTTATTTATTTATATTGAGTTGGACGGTCCAGTATATAAAGATTTTGCGTATACGTCTGATCCGCGTGTATTCGAAGTTTTAATATATTGGATAGATATAGAATCATACTCTAGTGGCCCGAAGATGATTCTGATGGTTGAGTACTCATCGTCAGAATTTATATTCGTGTGACGAAGGTGTGATATCTATATATTTCCATTAGACTGGTGTGAGAACCAAAAATTAGATAGGGCCTACTGTTGTGAATTGGCATTAAAAACATGATTTTTGTATATGTATTAAAGTTATGAATTTGAGACTCTAATTCACTAATTGATTGATGTTTGTGTTGTTTGTTCATTTGTTTGCTAATTTTGAACCATTATGCCTAATTGAACCAAATATTGAATTATATTGAAAATTGGTCACATTTGCTTGCATATGCATATATTACATTGAACAGGTCATAGCAAGGAGGCTAGAGCCAGAGAATAAAATTTGTTTGCCCGACAAATAGGTACATGTTTACTACATAATTTCCTGTTTTGTTTGGGTGATGATGATTTTGTCAGCCTATTGGCTAGCCGCTTGGCTTTTTCTTTTTCTTTTTTGAGATCTGAAGGACCGGGGAAGCTATTTGAAATTCCCCGATGCTCCCATTGCAGGGGAGGTTATGGCGAAATTTTTCGAAAATTTAGGGAGTTAGTCAAATTTTTGAAATTTTGAAAATTCTCAGAAACCAAAGGGTTGGAGAATGGAAGCCAGATTGAGCGTGGAGCTGAATAATCAAACCACTTTCGACTTTGTTCCTTTTCAGGGACGAAAAGTTTTAAGTGGGGGAGATTGTAACAACCCGAAAATCTGGGCCAGTTTAAAATTTTTAATTTGGCAATTTTAGCGAATTTTGAATATTTAAAATGAATTATTTTAAATAATATCGACGAGAAATTTGTTTTGAATATAATTCGAACGTATATATTATATACGTCGTCGTTAGAATATAAATATTTATATATAATTATAAATAGAATTGAAAATGGCGCGGTAGTTCGATAATTCGATTTCAAACTTCAATTGAATGTACCGGGTGCAAAACAATCCGGATTTTAGTGAAACCAAAAATAATGGGATCTAATTGATAATATCTTTCCAACGAATCCGAAAGATCGAGATTTCATAGCGGGAATCAAAAGATATGTCCAGTTGAAAATTCTGAATAGTCGCTATGGAATTCAGGCCCTTAAAAATGGACATTTTGCAAACGACCTCGGATTTCGACGAAACCAGTTTTGTTGGGTCTGTGATGTTAAGTTATTGCTAGATTCCAAATTTCATAATTTTTCGAATCAATATGTGAGCGTGGCGAAGGAAAACGCGTTTGACCAGTTTCAGTTGATTTTAATCGACTGGAAAATGACCATTTTTCAAACGGTCTCAGAATTTGACGAAACTAGTTTTGTTAGGACCGTATCGTCAATACGAAGCTAGAAAATATTTTTCTGGAATTTTTCTAGTTAGTATGTGGCCCCGGTAATTTGAAACGTACGTTTAAAATTAAATATAGTGATTTAAATGTAAATTTAACGGAAACTGATTCAAACAGTCGAATCAGCCTACGATACATATCCCATTGTGTTCGGAATGGGGGTGAAACGCTATGGGCGACAGTCGGTGGGCCTCGTTTCGAAGTCGAATAAAAAGTCAACTCCTTAGGATAAAATAAATTAAAATTAAATAATTAAATATATATATTTTTCATATACCCCCCCTTTTTATATTCTTCAATCCGATCAGTACAAAAAAAAAAAAAAAAAGGGGGAGCCGCCGATGCTCCAACCCCCTCGCCGTCGGTGGTCGCGCCTCAACGGACCACCGCCCCCTCCGACAATCTCGCGAGAGCCCCCCCCTACGCCAGCTCGATGGAGGAACGATGCTCCAGCCCTAGAAACCCGACGCCCTCCTCCACGTCTAGGCCGCCGCCTTCGACCGCTCCTTCGCCGCCATTCACGATCTCCGCCGCCCCCTTGAATCACGCGCCACCAGTTTCTTCCCCCCCCCCCGACCCACTGATGAACGCACATACACCCCCCCCTTTTCCATCTGTAAGTTCCTTTTTAATTTTATTTTCCTTATTTATTTTGCTTTATTTGTTTTATTTTATTTCATTTTTATTTCTAATCTAGAAATTCTGATTTTAAAAGCAGGTATAAAACTGATTTGATTTTTGTTTAATGTTAAAAACTGATTTTGAAAAATGATTTTTAAAATGATTTTAAAACTGATTTTTGAAAAGTTTAAAAACTAACTTTTGAAAAGATTTGAACTTTATAAGTTAAAAGATTATATTTTTATAATATGATAAAAATAATATTTTTATCATATAAAGATGACATTTTGAGTCACGAAGATCAGAAATTATATATGGATATATATTGTTACAAAAGGAGAAAATATGCATGTGTTTTGAAAGAAAATTATATTTCGTTATAGAAAGCAAAATATAATGATAAGATTTTTTTTAGTAGAAATAAAAATTCGATTTTTATATATTGAACTTTGAAATAAAAATTCGATTTTTATATATTGAACTTTGAAATAAAAATTCGATTTTTATATATTGAACTTTGAAATAAAAATTCGATTTTTATATATTGAACTTTGAAATAAAAATTCGATTTTTATATATTGAACTTTGAAATAAAAATTCGATTTTTATATATTGAATAGCGAAGTAAAAATTCGATTTTTACATATGTAGTGAAAGAGGACAACGAAGGTGACAAAAAGGCGGGAGCGACGAAGATCTCTACAATAGAAGAGCCGTGGAGCTAGGATAGCTATATGTGAGAACTTCTCACCTTTCAATTTATTTTTCTAGTTATATATATATACTAGGATGCAGACGGTGCTTAGTAGCACCCGACACAATCGTCCACAGACCATGGACTTGTTTGTTTGACTGTTTGGTGATTGATTGCGATATTGGTTTGAATGTGGTTTGTGGTGTGAAAAATCGAATCGATAAATTGGTTAGGATTAGACGTGCGCCGTTATAAGGTGAAGGAGTAAGGCTAGGTTAGACCCTTACTCCAAATTCTATGGTTTGCATAACGAAAGTGAATTTGATTGATGTGTGAATGGCGTGGGCCTTCACTAGACCGGGGATAAGGCTAGGCCTTGTCCCGTTTCTAGTATCGTGCCGTTATGCCGCCGAAATTTTCTAAAATAAGTTAGAGAAATAAAAATAGCATTTTATTTAAAGAATGAACTGAATAGAAATTCATATGTTAAAATAAAATGTGTTATCGTTAAAAATATAATTTTTAACGTGAATGTGAATAAATAAATATTCATTTACAAACCAGACGGTTTGTTTATGTACACCTATTTGAATGACGTTGATTGGGTCGATAAATTTTACACATCGCCTAACTGCACAAATAAAATATGTGTTTGATTGTTTGAAACCCCACACGGGTGTTAGGATGAAATTTGAAGTTCACTCATCCTGATTGATTAAATATGTCGATCGATTGATTGACAGGCTGTTATAAGCGTTGAATATCTATATTTGATGCTTATACAGTGTAGTGCACTTTGGTTGATGGTTGATTATTTTCAATGCTATTATATACATGTGTTGTATGAAAATCCATATAATTAATTTTATATGGTAATTGATTGGGCCTCATTCCAGTTTTGAAAAAGAAATATTTTAAAAAGAAATATTTGAAATAGAATATTTGAAAATAAAGGAATATATGAAGCCGTGTTGATTAGATTGACGCCATTTTGACGTGAACGATATTTATATCGATTTCGAAATGAATTGAATTGAAAACGATTTCGAAATGAATTGAATTGAAAACGATTTCGAAATGAAATGAATTGAAAACGATTTCGAAATGAATTGAATTGAAAACGATTTCGAAATGAATTGAATTGAAAACGATTTCGAAATGAATTGAATTGAAAACGAATTCAAAATGAATTGAAAACGATTTCGAAATGAATTGAATTGAAAACGAATTCAAAATGAATTGAAAACGATTTCGAAATGAATTGAATTGAAAACGATTTCGAAATGAATTGAATTGAAAACGAATTCAAATGGAATTGAAAGCGAATTGAAATGAATTCAAATTGAATTGAAATTCGAATTGAATAGAAATGAATTTTAAAACGAATTTATAAAGAAGAATTCAATTTTGGCTTTGAATTGAAATAGAAGTTGAAATAGAATTTGAAACGAATTTAAAACTATTTATATAATCCGTTTTAAATAGGAATCGACGAAATATATATTATATATATTATATATATAATATAATGGCCTGAATAGAACGCGCCGCGCCGCGGTAGTTCGCGAATTTCGACCATTTATTTCAAACGGACATTGCGGGAGATCCGACCGTCGGATTCTCCTAAAACCGGAACCGTTGGGTTCGTATCGAAAAGAGATTTCTAATGAAAATTAGAAATTTGAAATCTAACGGTTGGATTTGGAATTATGTCCAAATCAAATTCGAAAAAGGTCGCTGTAAGTGCAGTTCGATGGCCATTGATGGAAATCGACTGTACGGGCCTTGATAAAATTATTAAAAATAGTAATAATTTGTGTAAAATCATAAGAAATGATTTAGAAAGAATTGGGATGAAAAACTCCCTATTTGAAAAGATAAAAATAGATTTTTATCGAAATGAACTAGTTTTGAACTAGAATTATAATTCTATTTATTTTTAAATAAATAAATTGAATTTGAAAAGGGTTTTGAAAATAACCAAAATTTCCAATGATTGCATTGGAGTGGATTTGAATCGAAATTGTCTTCGGAATATTTCGATGTTGGAATTTGTGATTATACGGATGTTGTTACGGAAATTTGAAAGATATATATTTATATCGTTATTTCCAATACGACATTTGTTAATCGTAGAATTTGATATTGAATATAAGCCGATATATTTTCTATTCAGAGCCTTATATTGAATATCAAATGGGATTTGGGTTTGTCGTGAATGGTGTCTTCACTAACACTGTTCTTGAACCCAGTTGAAAAAAGATTAAATCTTTTTATTTAGATTTAATGAAGTGTACCAATTAAATAATATTTAATTGGAATTGAATTGATATTGATTTTTGGGTTTATCGTGAACAGTGTTTTAAATAACACTTGTTCTTTAACCCGATAATTAATGAATGTGATTTTGGGTTTATCGTGAACCGTGTTTTAAATGACACTGATTCTTTAACCCAGTTAACGATTAAAACTGAGTGGAGTTTTAATGAATCTTTAATTAGATTGAAAAGATCGTAAATGGAGTATCACCAGTTTTGCTCCAGGCGATAGTTAAATCTTTAATTAGATTTGAACGTGAAATGGTAATTGAATTTACCGATAACACTGTGGTGTTAGATATGAAGTATTACCAGTTTTACTTCATGGGATGAATAGGTTGGGATTGGGAAATTAAAACAAATGATTACTTCGGTAAGGTTCGCTAATCCCGACTAGTTTGAATTGATATTCAAAAATGGATTAAAGAATAAATTCAAGGAATTTATCTTTGATAAAATTAATGGGAATCTTTCCCTATGAATGTGAAATTTAGAAACTAACTGTCGGTTAGCCAAGCAGAATGGTTTTCTGGATATTGATCTGATGTTGGTTTCGGCCTTCGGGGTTAATATTTGGGAAATTATTCTCTTGATTAATTTACGGTTAGTGACTAATGAATTGGAATGAGGCGTATGTTGTGTTTGTGTAACACTTTTATAATATATACGCGAGTTATTCGGAAAGGCCGGGTTTATCCCATTCTGAATAACTGATACGACGATAAGTCGAAGATGAAGACGATGGTCGAAGACCGGAGGTCTTCACGTCGTTTGGGTAATTACTGATGATCTTGATTGGGCTGTACACCCAAGAAGATGGAAACAGTTAGTGATCGTCCAGACGTACTTGGAGATCGATGGATATGCGGGGTACTAGGTGCCTCCGGTTTCGTTCAGACCCAGGACGGACTTGTAAATGGACTGTGTGTCTGACATCGGATTTCATTCTGTGTGACTGATATCGGTTGCATAGAATGGTTTGCCTGTGTGGCATGCTAAGATGCAAATGATCAAGGCTTCTGTTGAAAAGCAAAGTCTTGTGGTGATGATCAAAGCACGGCCTTTGTGGCGTAGCTTTGTGTAACGTTTACCTCGCGTGTTTCACACCAGGTATGAACCAAAAACGGGAGACGGACCTCAGGGAGGACTTGCGTTTCTTTCTAGTTAGAAGTGGCGTCAGTGGTTTTACACGCCCTGACGAGTTTGACTTATGTGGTTGTTGCTGTTGCGAGGCGCCTCGGTTATATCGGTTTCGGCCGATGCATTCTGGTCGGCTGACGGACCAGACTTACACCCCATAGGGTGGGGAAACGTAGTGTTCAGGCATTTTAATCCACATCGGTGGACCGGCCCTGACGATCCAAGGGCCCACCTGTGTCTGGGTCCTGAGACACGGACTAGAGCGTCTCGAATCGGTTGAGGACTATCATTTGCCTCGGTTCATAGATGGAAATCCAATTTCCAAATACGTGACATTTGCGGTTTTATTTGTAAACCTATATATGGCGACATGATATATGGTACCCATGCCGCCTATGATTGATATTTATGATTTGAAGTCGTTTTATACACTATGCACTTATAGTAGTATCAAATGATTTGTTTTAAACGTATCAAGCATTCTTTGGCTGTTATAAGGAAAAACCCTATCCCCCGGCTTGCGTTGCATTGTGTGATAGGACCTGGGTCTTATAACAGCTTCATTCTTCTTTATTTAGCATTGCGCTGTTTGTTTTATGCACTGGTATTCTTGGGAGGAAACCCGTTCCGTGTTATACGGCGTGGTCCCTTGATTTACCGAACTTTAAAAATAAAGATTAATAACTGTTTTAGTTCTCACACCAGTCCCATGACTGACCTGGAGTTTATTGTTTTAACCTAAACTCTGGGTGCCCCTATTTTGACACGGGCAGCTAGTAGTTTTGGTTTTGCAGATTTATATTCACAGGATCTTGGTTTACAGCTGGAACGATATCCGGAAAGCTTTGTATCCGTATATCTCCTTCTAGTTGTGTATTGTATTATTTTCCGCTGCTATGTACTTAAATGTAATTTAAATCTCTGATATTTCTGTGTAATATTCTTTTTTTACTCTGTATATTCTTGTAATCTGATGCATTGTTGTAATATACAATGAAATGTTCTTCTGCATGCGTTCTATTTTGTCCTGTTCTCAAACGATAGGGTGTTTCGAACGGTCTGGGTCGGTTTAGCGACTGGTTCGGACCGAGCGAAATTCCTTGCCGTTTACACATGTACTGCTTCGGGCTTGTTTAAAAGCGGGCAATCCTTTGCAAGATGACCAGCCTCGTGGCACTGTTTGCACTCCCTATTCTCTTGAAACTCCCCATCTTTTCTAAACCTTTTCTTCTTTTGCTTTCGATTGGATCTATATCCATCCTTTATTGGTTTCTTTAAATATTTACATTTTCTGGACAAATGGCCTTTCTGATTACAGTTAAGGCATATGGCAGCAGTTACTAGTTCTTTCTTAGATCTGGCCCTTTTTCGATTGACTTTAGGCTTTTTACTGACCTCAGACCTCGTACTGGCTTCAGGAATATCAGTTTCTGACCCTTCTTTGTTACTAGAGCTGACTTCCTCTTCGTCGTGCAACATACCTTCCTATGGAGATATTCATACTGATAAGCCATATAAATCATTTCAGAAAAAGGAAGCTTCACATTCCTTATCACACTATTCTGATATTTTCTTTGCAGGCCATGAATAAATCTCATATTCTTCCTCTTTGGATCTTGGATCAGATGAGGAGCAAAATGAGAAAGTTCATTGAATTTCTTATGATATTCGGGAATGGTCATATCTCCTTGTATCAGATAGGAGAATTCATCACATAATCGCTCCGTCGCTTCAGGAGGAGTAAATCTTTCTAGGAAAATCTCTTTGAATCTATCCCAGGTGATATCACCTTCTGGATTATCCTTGATGATTGTTTCCCACCAGATTAAAGCTTCTTCTTTGAGCGCCCAAGATGCTACTAATCTTTTCTGATTATCTCTCAACTGGATACGCTCAAATATTCTTTCTGCAGAGCTCACCCAAGCTTGAGTTTGAATAATAGATTCATTGCCCGAGAACTGTGCTCCGTTCAGATTTCGATATCTCTTTAATAGAGCCTCCAAATCGGGTTCTGCATTTCTTCTGTTTCTGACATTCATTTTTCTAGTACTTCTGCAAATAGCAGATCAAGTGTTAGGTCACAGAAAAAGTATTTTAAAACATAGAAACATATACTTCAAATGTAAATGTATCTAGTGGGGTGTTTTTCATTCTGCTTTACTCATATTAGGATATTACTGATCCTATCTGTATTGAGTTACCCGTCTAGAACACTACTGGTTCTATTTTTGATGAGTTCGTTAATATGTTATATTCCAGAGCTAAGCTTAACCAAAGCTCTGATACCACGATGTGACGACCCCAACCCCCGTACTGACGGTGGCAAGGGTAATCTTTGGAATATAACACAGAAACAGATAATAGCAGAACAGAATTAAATAAATACACCAGATAATGTACAATAGAATACACTGGATAAACGTAATCATTAGAGTTACACAGTATACAGGATCTTACTTAGTACAAATACAGTTCAACTATACATATATGTCTACAGTGGAAAAACAAACATAATGTACAATAGGAGCTGAACAGCATAAAAAGAGATAAATGATAGAATCCATCTTCAGCTCCAGCTATCCAGAGAAAGCCAGCTAAAACCTGAATACAAGGCTACCCGTGTAGAAAAAGGGGCACCCGAGTTTGAAAGTGAAACAAACTACGAGTCAGTCATGGGACTGGTATGAGAAATCTACTCAACACATTTAAAATATGGCTAATCATAGGACCACGCCACTTTCGTGGAACGGGTTTACTGCATCGGATCGCCAGTGCTTTAAAACAAATCATTCTTTTAAACATCCCAATGCTTTTTATAAAAATGAAGCCATTATAAGACTCAGTTCCCATCACACAATGCAACGCAAACCGGAGGATAGAGTTTTACCTTATAATGGCCAAAGTATGCTTGATACGAATAAAACAAAAGCAATTTATATTATTACTAGTGTTTACATGTTTCAAAAACAATTTCAAATCATAACTATCAATCATAGACGACATTAATGCCCCATACCACTATGTCGCCATATATAGGTATACAATCAAAACCGCACAGTCACGTATTTGGAAAATGGATTTCTGTCATGAACTAAGGCAAAAGATAGTCCTTACCGACTTCGATACTGCCTAGCCCGAGCCTCAGGGTCAGAGCGCATTGACCCTTGGATCGTCAGGGTCGGTCCACCAATGTGGATTAAAATTCCTGAACACTGCGTTTCCCCGCCCTTGGGGGCGTAAATGAGCCAATGAATGGCTCCATCGGACCTGGATCGTCCGATCTAACCGAGGCGCCTCGCAACAGTAACAACCACATAAGTCAAACTCGTCAGGGCGTGTAAAACCACTGACGCCACTTCTAGCTAGGAAGAAACGCAGGTCCTCCGTGAGGTCCTCTCCCGTTTCTGGTTCATACCGAGGTGTGAGGCTCGCGAATTCATGTTATACACAAAGCTACGCCACACAGGTGGTGCTTTGATCATCACCACAAGACTTTGCTTTTCAACAGAAGCCCTGATCACTGCATCTTAGCATGCCACACAGACAATTCACCCCGTGCAACTGATAGATATCAATCACACAGAATAAATTCCAATGTCAGACACACTGTCCATTTGCAAGTCCGTTCTGGGTCTGAACGAAACTGGAGGCACTATACACCTCGCAAACCCATCGATCACCACATATGTCTGGATGATCACCACTCATTATCCATATTTCGGGATGCCTCCCAATCAGGACCTCGGTTACCATCCAAACGAGGTGAAGATCTCCGGACTTCGACCACCGTCTTCATCTTCGATTTCTTATCGTCGATTCAGTTATTCAGAATGGGATAAACCTGGTCTTTCTGAGCAACTCGCGTATATAATAAACAAGTGATACACAAACACTAGTACGCATCATTTCAATTCATTAGTCCCTAACCGTCAAACAGTAAGAGAACGATTTCCCAAATATTAACCCCGAAGGCCGAAACCAACATCAGATCAATACCCAAGAAACCATTCGACTTAGCCAACCTTCAGTTAGTTTCTAAATTTCACATCCATATCGTTTATAATATTTTATAATGATTTATCGCTATTTTTATTCATTTTAAAATAGCCAATTTATTCAAACGACGTTTCGGGCCATAACGCGGCCGTGGCGCTGTTTTTCTTTAGATTTGATTTACACATATCTGAAAATCTAACCATTGGATCTTCACAAAATTTACATCATTAGAAATATCTTTTCAAAACGAATCCAACGGTTCCAGTTTCGGGAAAATCTGACGGTCGGATCTCCCGGTATAATCGTTTGAAATTTCGATTTCAAAATACGAACTGCAGCGTCGTTATTCGATTATATATAATTATATATATATAATCGATTCTGGCGCTGTTTTTCTTTAGATTTGAATTATACATTCCAGACAACCCAACCGTTGGATTTTTACAAAGTTGGTGCCGTTGGAAAGATATTTCCAAAGCGAACCCAACGGTTGTGGTTTCGGGAAAATCCGATGGTCGGATCTCCCGGTATAATCGTTTGAAATCACGGTTTCAAAAGACGAACTGCAGCTTCGTTATTCAATATATTTCAATTCTATTTATATATATATATATATATCGATTCTTCGATTTCAAAACTATATGAATTTCATACCTTTGATAAAAATGATATTTTCATCTAACTATTTTCTATTTCAACACTTCACTATTTTCAACAATTCATGTATGTGATAAAAATGTGATTTCTAATGTAAAACAAATTATTTCAAAACTCGACTGTTTTATATAGTTAATATCGATGATAAAAATAGAATTTTTATTATAAAACAATTTATTTCAAAACAAGATTATTTTATATAGTTAATATCAATGATAAAAATAGGATTTTTATTATATAATAATTTCTTTCAAAATATGAATACCATTCAACACATGAATTTCAATTCAACGAATGAATTTCGATTCAACACATGAAGGTTTTCTATAGTTTATATATATCGATAAAAAGGTGATTTTTATATTTAAAACACGAATACCATTCAACACATGAATTTCTATCCAACGAATGAATATCGATTCAACACATGAAGGTTTTCTATAGTTGATATATCTCGATAAAAAGGTGATTTTTATATTTAAAATACGAATACCATTCAACACATCAATTTCTATCCAACGAATGAATATCGATTCAACACATGAAGGTTTTCTATACAACGAATAAATATAGTTTCAACAGATGGAAATAATTTTAACACATGAATATTATTCAAAATTTCGGCAGCATAACGGCAGGGTAGTTAAAACCGGGACCGTCCCTAGTACGGCTCCTCGCTCTACCTTAAAACCTCGCGGTTTTTGACAATGGGGATTCATGCATCTAATTCACACGCAGGCGGCATGTATATTTACTTCATTTCCACAAACTAATCCTATGTGGTTTCAACCAAATATTTCTCAACCACAAACGGGTATTTTTCAACCACAATCAATCAATATCCACCACAAACAGTTCCAATCAACCATTCGCTATCAATCAATTTTCACACCAATCACAACAAATATATATCGTCCAAGGTTTGTGGACGAGGGGCGTATATATATATATATATATATATATATATATATAGCACTTCACTTCTATTTCAGCACATATATAATTTTTACAACGCATATATAACTTATACATCGAACGTACAACTTATACAACGCTTATACAAGAGGTGTACAACGCTTATATAACTCATACATCGACTATGTAATTTATACATCGTCGTTTTTC
The DNA here is from genome assembly GCA_030737875.1 of Allium sativum. Classification (NCBI taxonomy): domain Eukaryota; kingdom Viridiplantae; phylum Streptophyta; class Magnoliopsida; order Asparagales; family Amaryllidaceae; genus Allium; species Allium sativum. Next base: position 820,028,419 of record CM060919.1, on the reverse strand, counting down.
ATATCGTTTATAAATTAGAAATCTCACATTGGGTTCCACTCCACCAAAAAATAGCAGAAGGCTCAGAAAAATACGCGGTCTCTTCTAAAATGTAGAAGACGTCCTCACGGTCCTGATGTCTCTTGTTTCACTGAATTTCGACAAGAAACCAAAAGGACATAATTTTTCAACGTTTGCAACACTTTAAAGTGTTTAAATCATATACAGGAATCACCTTTATCGTTGGTTCAGACAAGGGTTTCGATCTTTCGCGAAATCTGAGCGATATTGGGATGATCGGAGGTGAGGACGTGGAAGAGGGGAGTGAGGCGCTGCTGTCGATGGTGGTGCAGTCGTGTATGGTGGCCAGATCTGGCGGCGGTGACGCTGGGAAGTGGCTTACTTTCCGGGCTCAATTCAAGCAGTGGAGATGACGAGAAGGGTGGTGGTTGGGTCGGATTTGAAGAGGAGGAGGAGGCGCGTTGAGGGGATGTGGTGGTGGTCGCTGGGGATGGCCGTGGCGGCGGCAAAAGAGGAGAGAAGGAAAGAAGGGGGGCGCCGTCGGGTTTCAGAGGGCATCGGGGAAGAGAGAGGGAGTGAGGGCCAATGAGGGTTTTTTATTTTATTTTATAATTTTTAAATTCTCTAAAATACCCCTTTCACACACGAACCCCAATCCAAACCCAATGACTGTCGTCCCTAGCGTTTTACCCCCATTTCGAACACAATGCGATATGTTTCGAAGGCCCATTCGACTGTTTCAGTCAGTTTTCATTCAAATTAAAATATAAAACATTCAATATTTAATTTGAACGTACATTTCAATTTGCCGGGGCCACATACTGATTCTAAAAATTCCCGAAAAATAAATCTAGCTATGTTTTGACGATACGGTCCCAACAAAACTAATTTCTTCGAATTCTGAGATCGTTTGCAAAATGGCCCATTTTTGGTCGATCCAATTTAACTGTAATTGACCGAAACACATTTTCCTTTTCCACGCTCACATACTAGCTTCAAAAATTATGAAATTTGAAACCTAGCAATAATTTCACATCCCGGATCCAACAAAAGTGGTTTCGTCGAATTCCGAGGTCGTTTTCAAAATGGCCAATTTCACGGGCTATATAAATTCCATAGCGACCTTTCTGAAAATTCATTTGGCCATAACTTTTGCATCCCGCTATGAAACTTCGATTTTTCATATTCGTTAGAAAGGTATTCACTAACAGATTTAAATATTTTTGGTTTCACTCAAATCCGTTTTGTTTTGCACCCGGAACAGTCATTCAAAATTTGAATTCAAATTTTGAAACTACCGCGCCATTTCAGGCCTTGTTTATAATTAGAATTAATTATATTCCTTTTCAATTGTCGATTCAAACTCAGTTTTCATCTTTATTATTTAAAATATTATTTTATATATTTAAAATTCATTATTTTAGCCAATTTAAAAAATTTAAATTGGTTCAGATTTTCCGGGTCGTTACATCGGCTCTTTACAAATACAGGAGGGGGTTCCGAACTTCTATATATTAATACCCGATTCTGGATCGATTCGGCTCTTCACAAATGTCATAAGAGGTTTCCGGTTTTCTATCTGTATTAATACCCACATCTAGGTCGATTCGACTCCCCATAAATACCGGAAGGGGTTCTGGTCTCCTATATGTTAATACCCAGGTCTGGATTAATTTGGCTCCTCATAATACCGGAAAAGGATTCCCAGTCTTCAATTACCCAAATGAAAAGTTGGTTAGGGACGTCTATTTGATACCGAATGGGATTCCCAGTCTTCAATCTTTAATTACCCGAATAAAAAGTGGTCCGGGACTTCTGTTTAATGCCAAAAGGGGTTTCTTGATCTTTAATTTTTAGCCGCCCGAATAAGGTTTGTCTCAGGATTTCTATCCAATGTGGGAAGAGGAGTTCCGGTCATTAAATCCTTAAATCGCCGGAACAAAGGACCGTTCGAGACTTCTACTAATGCCGAAAGGAAGTCTCTGGTTTACAATCTTTAATACCTGAATCTGGGTTGATTCAGTTCCTCACAAATACTGGAAGAATCCATCTAGCCTCCTCTCAACGCCAAGCCCAGATGCCAATCATAACCGGATGTGCGGTTTTGGTTTCGTCATAAAATATCTAGATCTGTACTGGTTTAAGTTTTCAGATTTAAACGAGAATAAGTTAGTCAGACCTCTCGCCAACTCTAATCGGGATTGGAGGCCTATTTTCACCAGTTTTAGATGTGAACCTATGACCATCTCACTTGCTCAGGAAAGTATTTTTAATTTATGCATACATCAGTCGAGTATATCGAATTTTTGCACTAACACATGAAACACAAACGAAACACTGTCGGCGTTTCATATCTAATGCACCTTAATACTATTAATCCTATTGAGAACACTGGACACTCTACTAAAGTCTATAGGATAAATCCTTAATAACGTGTGCCAGAGACGTGCACCTTGTGTTAGCGTAACCATAGCTGAAGGAAAACGTTTACGCTTAAAACATGAGGTTGTGTGTTAAGTAATACTTCCTATTTCGTAAACACCATCACTATGGATTATTATATTCGACTTACAAAATGCAGAATACTTCATATCTTGCATAATCATTTACAATGGTATTTGTAAGACAAAAGCATATTTGTCATAAAAACCTATCATGTGGGCCTTAACATGTCTATGCCACCTAGCGTAAGAGAATGATCCATCCCAAAGGAAACGTTCCTCATCTCAAGCCTAGAAGATTTGCTCAACCTGGCAATGCCTGATTGTGGAATCTCAGACATAGTCCTACTGGGTGATGCTACAACATAAACATGTGTTTTAACCTAATTTCCATTTTTTGAACATAAACGACCCACAAGCAGACGGGCGACATAGAATTTTATAGTCCCATTGGCCAACGATCTTGATTGCAAAGATCGATGCCAACGGATTAAATTACCCCCTGTTACAAATTTTCAGTCTATATGAATTTTGTTTCTCAAAACCTTGATAACGAACAGGGAGGGGGTATGACTTATTAGAGATCGCCATTAATCATCATCCCAGACAATCATAGTGAGTATAACCTTGTATTGGGACCATCAAACCCTAATTTAGAGCATAATTCAAATATGTGATTGGGGTTTGAGCCAGTAAACTTACGACTAGTTAGATCTGAAATCCTGGGGAGATAGTTTGACAAAGTTCGATGAACAATAATCTTGCTTTAGTAAAATGCTATGCCAGGAAAAAGGAGGAGAGAGAAAAAGAAAATTCCTTTTTTGGGGAAAAGAGATTCGCCTTGCCTTTCAGTCGTACATCTGAGACCAGATTGATGAATAGGATTTACGTGGGGAAAACATAAATTTTTGCCAGAGGTAAAAAGTGGAAAAAAGAAGAATTTGTATTCAGAATCCTGGGTCAATCTAGACCACCCAAAGGGGGACCAATCAATGCGCCCAATTGAGGGAGATCAAAAGATACAGAAATGACACTTCGGAAAAAACAAAAAGATTGATTTGAAAAGTCAAAAATACCCCTTCACTAGATGGCAAATGCTACTACCAAAATTAACTCTGAAAACCAGCTGATGGTGAAGGGGTATTAGAAGAATACAAGTGCAGAAGAACCTTCTGAAAACAGTAAGCCAAATAATAGAAAGAACCGAAATCCAGAAAGAATGATCTAGGAGTGACATACATTGCGCCTTCCTAGGAGGAAGAAACTCAAGGTCTACATAACGCAAGCAAGGTTCATTCGAAAAGGATTTAACCGGAAGGATCTATCCGACAAGGTCAGACTGGCGGGTCCTTCCCACAGCGTCAACCCAGCAGGTGGTCTTGTGATGTGAGGCCATCCAGGTCATAAACCAAGAAAGTTGAAGGAAAAAGCTCCGTCTATGGGAATCCAGAAGGCTGAAAGGGCCTCCAATACTAACCCGCCTAATACCGATACGACAAGAGATTGAAACAAAGGGCATCAAGCCAGAAAAGTGTAAAGATTATCTGGAACCAATTTCTGAAACACCCACTGCATAAATACCGAGAGAACGTTTTGATAAACAACAGACAAATCACTTAGAACAACCTTTTGGAGCATCACGCTATACCTGGAAATCCCACTGAAAAGCAAACCGGAACCCCAGAAGGGACACAAGCTATCCCCACTAGTCATCAGCATAAACACTGACAGTGATTCCGAACCGGCAGCTATCCACATACACAATGAGGGAAGACCCCTCCAAGTAATCACGGGAAAATCGGAATCCTATATCCAAAATTCTATGACCGAGAGCTTGCAACCGAGAACTCAAAAATACCTTCTGAAGAGCTACAACGATAGCAAGCACATATCAATCTCAAAGAGGCTCCTGGCTAGCCGAAACCTTTATTGTGGAAGCTATAATTAACACTTCAAAATGGATGGAAGTGAAAACATTCGAGACCAAAGAAAAAGAAGGCCGACAAAGACTCTTGAAGGCCCAACGGCCCAACGGCAGAAAGGGCCCCAAGTTCCCTATAAATAAGACCCCAGGGGTCATATTATGAGGGATCCAGATACATGTACTCTTCCTCTTAAAAAGAAAAACCCAAAAATGGAGATTGATTTAAGGATCTATGCCAATCTGTTCATGTAAGGAAAGTAAAAGGTTAATAAAAAGCAAATATACTCATATGGTATTTACTGTGAGTTTATCATACTGATACTTAATTATTATTATTATGTCAATATAATGTTTGCTCTCCATACATACTTAGATTCGAACCATAAATTGAAACCTGTAGTAGAAGGAAATGGCTCTTCCATGTCAACTTAAATCCTTCCTATAAGTTTAGGCATTATCAACGAGCTCAGATTTCCCGGTGAACCCGGTCCTGGTTCCTAGAAATAGTAATTCGATCCCAAACTCACGAAGGATAAACAAACCATTTCCCTCTTAGGTCCATTCCCATCGACCTGATTCCTGTGTTGACGAAAAATATCGTTAACATTTTAGCACTAGAAGGAGGGCTCAAACCTCCGATCCTTTGGTTAACCCTACCACATATCTACCTGCGTTGTTCCATCCTGGATTGGTCTGAAGCTTTGAAGAAGCAAAATAATGGGTAAGAGGCCCCGACAAAAGCCTTAAGGATCTCAAATGGTTGAGTTGAAAATCGCTGATCCTGGAGTAATAGAGGAGCAAAGATTGAGAGCAGAAGCCCTTGGGTAATAAAGCGGAAAAGAAAAATGGAACCACACGCTTACGAAACTTGGGATAATAGCCTTTCCCACACAGTACAAACCTTAACACCCCCTCCAAGTGGTTCTACATCAAAGGATGCTAGCATTTTCTCTTATCTAAGGAAAGCTCTCTACAAGCAGATTAGAAGAACGACATTTGAGCAAGAAATAATAAGTGATTTTGACCATTTCACCCACAAATGGTCTGAAGAGATAACATCTCGATCTTAGTGTGCTCTGGGAAGCAGGAGCAGAGGTCGGAAAAACAGCAAGGTTGGACCACAAGAGGGTTAGGTCTCAGCGACAAGAGAAGAAGTTCACAACAAAACTACTCAGGGAATATTACTTTACTACCTCGATGGAGAATATCTATATCCTAACCAAACACGAACTCAACTATTGGCCATCCGCGAAGAAAAATCCCAAATACAAAAGGAAGACGGGAGGACCTTATTGTCATTACCACATGACAAATGGACATGACACCAATCACTGCAGAATCGTTGAGGAAAGGATCATCAAACTCGCCAGTCAAGGCCAATTATGAGAATTTATAATAAGATCAGTTTAGGATCAATAAGAATCCTTAGGAAAAGGATTATCAAAAATGATTGAGGGTATGAAAAACCCTCCATTCAAAGCTTAAAGAAACCCAATAGGGGTCAAGCTGAAAAAAAGGATCGAATCCCTCGTTATCAAGACGAGGCATCCCCCGGAGGGTGATGGTGTGTTAGTATTTCTCCATGCCCAAATCAGATAGGGCTAGGTTAAAGCATCAAAAGCGTAAGCCTCCGTTTGACACCAGAAATGGACGTGGCAGTGCATCTAACATTAGCACGCCCTGCTTCTGCTAGAACTAAGAACGTCCTACCTCTACTCGCAGAAGAGCATGTCTACCTCTGCTTATGTTCCACGTTTCCCGCAGAAGGGAGCGCAAACCCCTATAATCGCCTACGATGGTCAGGATAGGGTACCCCTCAGAGGGGTGTTGGCGTATAAGCCTTTATCAGAACCTACGATGGTCAGTATAGAGCATCAAAAGAGTAAACCTTAGTTTTGTGCCTATGATGACCCCGTCTAAGTTTCTAAAACCTTATCATCTCCTATGATGGTCAGGATAAGGCGCCTTCTGGAGGGAGGTCGGGTAAGTCCTTGGGCCCTGCTAGTGGATAAGAGAGCTAAGCACACCGGACGCATAGGCCTAGAGAGTGGCCAACAAAGCACGTACATCCTCTACTTTGACATCAAAAGCCCAAGGAGTGGATCAGGTAGCACATGCAACCTCTGCTTCACAATTCACATTCAAAAGGGATGCCAAAACAATAAATACTGAAATGGGTTCTGACCTTCTATATATTAATGCACGAATCTAGGTCGATTCGGCTCTTCACACATGCCGGAAGAGGTTTTCGATCTTCTAGTAATACCCGTATATGGAAAGATTCGGCTCTTCACAAATGTCGAAAGAGGTTTCCAGTCTTCCATCCATATTACTACTCGAATCTGGGTCGATTCGGCTCTTAACAAATACTGGAGGGGGTTCCGGTCTTCTATATATTAATACCCGAATCTGGGTCGATTTGGCTCTTTACAAATACCGGAAGGGGTTCCTCTGGGTCGATTCGGCTCTTCACCAATGCCGAAAGAGGTTTTCGGTCTTTTATTAATACCCGATTCTGGATCAATTCGGCTCTTCACAAATGCCGGAAGAGGTTTCCGGTCTTCTATTTATATTAATACCCAAATCTAGGTCGATTCGACTCTTCATAAATACCGGAGGGGGTTTCGGTCTTCTATATATTAATACCCGAATCTGGGTCGATTCAGCTCTTCACAAATACCGGAAGGGGTTCCAGCCTTCTATATATTAATGCTCGAATCTGGGTCGATTCGTCTCTTCACGCATGCCGGAAGAGGTTTCTGGTCTTCTATTAATACACGAATCTGGATCAATTCATCTCTTTACAAATGCCAAAAAAGGTTTCCGGTCTTCTATCTATATTAATACTCGAATCTGGGTTGATTCGGCTCTTCACAAATACCGGAGGGGGTTCCGGTCTTCTATATATTAATACCCGAATCTGGGTCAATTCGGCTCTTCACAAATATAGGAGGGGGTTCCGGTCTTCTATATATTAATACCTGAATCTAGGTCGATTCCGCTCTTCATAAATACAGGAGGGAGTTCCGGTCTTCTATATATTAATATCTGAATCTGAATCAATTCGGCTCTTCACAAATGTTTGAAGAGGTTTCCGGTCTTCTTTCTATATTAATACCTAATTCTGGGTTGATTCGATCCCCCACAAATACCAGAAGGGGTTCTGGTCTTCTATATGTTAGTACTTGGGTCTGGATTAATTCAGCTCCTCATAATACCGGAAGGGGATTCCCGGTCTTTAGTCTTCAATTACCCAAATGGAAAGTTGGTTCGGGAATTCTGTTTGATGCCGAAAGATGATTCCTGGTCTTCAATCTTTAATTATCCGAATAAAAAGTGGTCTGGGACTTCTTTTTAACGCTATAAGGGGTTTCCTGGTCTTTAATTTTTAGCCGCCCAAATAAGGTTTGTCTCGGGATTTCTATCCAATGTCAGAAGAGGAGTTCCGGTCATCAATCCTTAAATGGCCCGCACAAAGGACAGTTCGAGATTTCTACTAATGTTGAAAGGAAGTCCCTGGTCAACAATCTTTAATACCCGAATCTGGATTGATTCAGTTCCTCACAAATACTGGAAGAAGCCATCTAGCCTCATCTCAACGCCAACCGCAGATGCCAATCATAACTGGATTTGCGATTTTGGTTTCGTCATAAAATATCTAGATCTGGACTAGTTCAAGTTTTCAGATTTGAACGAGAAAAATTATTCAGATCTCTCCCCAAATCTAATCTGGTTTGGAGGCATATTTCCACCAGCATTAGGTGCGAACCTATGACCCTCTCGCTTGCTCAGGAAAGTATATTTAATTTATGCATACATCAGCCGAGTATATCAAATTGTTGCACTAACATACGAAACACAAATGAAACACTGGTTGCTCATAAAAAGCCAGCATCCCAAAAAATCCCAAAGGAAACACAAACGAATACATGTACTCTTCCTCTTAAAAAGAAAATCCCAAAAATGGAGATCGATTTAATGATCTCGGCCATTCTGTTCATGTAAGGAAAGTAAAAGGTTAATAAAAAGCAAATTTACTCCTATGGTATTTACTGTGAGTTTATCATACTGATTCTTTATTATTATTATTATTATTATTATGTCAGTTTACTGTTTGCTCTCTGTACATACTTGGATACGAACCCTAAATCTAAACTTGTAATCGAAGGAAATGGCTCTTCCCCTGTCAACTTAAATCCTTCCTATAAGTTTAGGCATTATCAACGAGCTCATATTTCCCGGTGAACCCAGTCCTAGTACCCAGAAATAGTAATTAGACCCCAAACTCATGAAGGATAAACAGACCATTTCCCTCTTAGGTCCATTCCCATCAACCTGATTCTGGTGTTGCAGAAAAATATCGCTAACAGATGATCTATAGGTTTATCTCTAGTCTTTTCGCGTCACACTGACTGCCGATGAAAAGTATCCGATGATTACTATCCTTTATTTGGTCCTGACCAACTGATCTGTAGGCAAATCATAAAATCACCCACAATGCCAATCTGCCACAACCTTCCAACTGCCAAACTACAGTTGCAGTCAAGGTATACTCACTAGGTGGTAATGCACAGACCCCACCTCTACGAGTACAGCCTAAGCATGCACCGCAACAGAGGACCCCCACGGAGTACCCTACCGCATCCCCTCCCTTCTAGTCTCGCAGAGCCAACAAGCAGAAGAATCAGATGGACGTGCTCTTTTCATGCCTCCAGACACCTCTATGATCTACCCCGTTGGGTTCTTCACCTTTGGACGTGCGGACTGGTCCAAGCACATCACACCATCAAGATATTATATCCTATGTCTAATCTTTTAATCGTATGCTTGTCTTATCTTATAAGATTTACAATTAACTTGATTGTTCACATTCTGTCTTATATTCAAGTTATCATGTTTTCTCCGAGCCCCTTATATCTCTAAGGAATGGACCCCTCTCGCTTATTAATTCAGTGATATAACTTAGCCCATTTAAGTTCATAAATAAGCCCATAACATGTTATTCTCTAAATTGTAATTCAAGGTTTGTAATCTACAATCTTCTAACATTATTACCCTGTCATTCATCGTCCAATTTCAGGTTGTTGTAACATGTTCTATTTAATGTGTCATTAAGTAAATCCTATCACAATCAACAGGTTTCCATTAAACATATTACTTAATTTATAATTAAGTTTAACTTATTTCATTCCATCTGTGACGATCACCCACAACCCCTGCACTAAGCAAAAGGAATGATGCGCTGAAAGGTGTGACCGACAGCTGTGGACGATCATTATAGGTAAACGACAACATCGGAACCTGTCGTAAAACTTACAGCGCAAGGATAAAGTATAATAGAACATATACAACAGGTAGGAGCATCATATAACAAACTTTTGAAACCTTCACAACGTCCTGAAAATTTTTTCATCCATCATAGGAAATATCAAAGTTTGTACATAAATCCTCACTACAACACTCGTAGAGCAACTCAAACAGCGGAAACAGAAAATAACAGATAGTAATAAAACTGGTACGTAAGCCTCCAGCTCGCCATCGATCAGCATCATCGTCTCACCAAACTATCGCCTATCACCTGCTACTCGGTCCGCCCATCCACAACCAGATGAACAACACAAGGTAATAAGAGGGAAATATAAAACCTTAAGTCAGACAACATTCTTAGTGAGCGATAAAGCAGCTATCTAATATCATCAACAAAGTATATGAGAATGGATAGATAAACATACTAATCTACCCACATCACCATAGAAGGACTCAACTCCCGTCTTCCCTACATCGGTTAATGATAGCCTTTACAATCCATTCAACCAAAGGAACAACAATCCATTCAAGGTAATAGAAACAGTCAATGATAATATTTATAGCATCCAGATTATATATCTCACGTAAACCATCCTAATCGAATTCGACATTGCCAAGCACAAGCCCCAGAGGCCTAAACCAATACCAGATAAGTACCCAAGGAACATCTCCTTCGATGTTGGACAATCTACGTGAGATGGTACAAACCAAACAACCAGTCAACCATGACAGACTCTAGCTATCACCGCCAATCTTGCTTTGAAACCATCGTTAGTTATATGGTGACCAACCTTGCCATATGTCAAGGGCTAATGGTAATTCCAGTTCTAGCATAAACTCCATACGCCTTTCAACGATATGTATGTTTGTCCAACCTTGACAACTAGGCCTTTCAATGATACCCAGGGTTTTCGACCAACAACCTTCCAGTCTTTTGGGTGCCCTCGTTGTACCCCTGCTTTGAGCCTGCTAGAACTTACGACAATAATAACTTCTCGGCCTACGCATCTCTAGTCATCCAACCGGACGACTTTTCTTTGCTCAAGAAACCTTTTCGAGCAACCATTATCCACCAAATCATGACCTTTGAGTTTTCATCTCATTCGTTGTTCCACACCGATCAACAAACACATTCAACACTTCGAATATTCCCACTAGAATTCCCTTGGAGTCACAACATCTCTGAACCACAGTGTTCATGCCACCAACCACAGCGTTTAGACCACACTGCTCTACGGCACGGGTTCGTTCAAATCTGGGTCATACCCGAAAAATATAATTTTTCAAAAATGACCCTGTGCGACTGACCCATCCTCTTGGAGCCGACTGGCCCATCTATGAGACACAGACCGAGCCATCCCCTTCTGGACCAACCGACCCATCATCTAGGAAATATGGCCGACCCATACATCATAAAACACGACCGGCCTATCCATTTAAATCAAGGCCGACCCAACATCCTAGGACACTGACAGACCCATGTCTTTGGAGTACTGACCGACCCACCCAACCAGCAATGACCGACTGACCCATTTTTTAGCTGACCGACCTGATCCTTTGCTCCACCCGACTTCGTGACCGAACGATCCACCAGAGTACGACCGATGCATCCATCTTGATGAAGTATGACCGACCCGATCAAAAGACTGACCCACCTGATTTATTGCTTCCCAAGCCATGTTTCCACCCGACACGATTTATGGCCGACCGACCCACCTTCCCGACCGACCCAACACCTGGACAGACCCAGTTCACACCGAACTTCAACCAAAACTTCACCAAATGACCAGTTCAATGAAACCAACTCATCTGATTCATCCACTACAGCCACAAGCATGTTATGAAATCAATAATAACTTGAAAATGACAATTTTCATCAAAAGTTATGTAAACTTCACCAAAACATGATAAACGAACATATGAACATAATTACGGATCTAACTTGCATAAACGTATAAATCTACAAGGAAATTATTGGTTTTAAGTTGCTAAATTATATCCTGTGGCAATTCATATGGAAGTAGACTTACCCTGGTGTAGATATAAGAGAAAACACTTGAATTTGATGAAAAACAAGATCAAACACTCATATACTTGATTGAATCCGTGTGAGAGATGCATATCACTCACTAATTCTCTAAAACAACTTAAAAACACTTAGGTCTAGATCCGGATAGCAAAGAATTTGATCCAAACTCTTCGATTCGATGAACTTCTCTTGAAATTGCGTACATCTAGCTTCAAAATGTTGTAGATCTCCGATTCTCCAAGCTTTAATGGTGGAAAGGTGAAGAGAATGGAGGAATAGAGGAACTCTTGCTCTTCCAAATTAGAGAATGCAGAAAGTAAACTATTCTCCAACTCTCCTACCCTCTATTTATAGCCTCCACTAGCCTACTAAATGGGTCTCTCCAAATCAGCCCATTATGGCTTACCAAACCTGAACAACCAACTGTTAAACCTTAAAACAGCGATTCCTCCCAAACCGCTGAGTCAAATCTTTTATGTGACCACTCTACAAAAAGGGAATCATCATTTGCTTTTCAAAGGCACAGGTCTCAACCCCTTATTCAATCCGAGTCAAAAGTTATGCCATATGCAAGACTGATAGGGGCAAAATGGTTACAAACAAAATTGGTAAAAATAATGGGCATGTCTCACATCCTCATAAGCAACATATTAAAATATGAGAATGATCTAACCCTCAGGGAATAAAATAAAAATATTTTACAATCTCCCGATACATAAAATGCGGGTTGTTACACCATAAGTCTTCTTACTTCACTCAGTCTTATGCCGCCTGAGCGGGCTACTGTTTATTATTAATTTCTTCTATTAAACTTCATAATTCTCTTTTGTAAGTCTACCAATAATAAGCCTACTTCATTTTTTTCCATTAACCATGACTTGGTTTAATACAACCACTTGTTGCTATTTACTTATTTACTTAGTTCTATTAACTAAGGTTTTTCAATAAGTATCTTTCCATTTGTTACAACCTATGTTATAATTTCCACTTGTCCCTAGGATAAGCCTACCAATTATCTTCCACTATTTCATCATACTTAATCATAATAGGATATTATTATTCCCCTTTCATTCCAATCCTTATACTGCTGTAACATTCATTCATTTCCATTAATTACAATCAATTCCATTTATTTCTTTCCTTTTATATACATATGTTCATATATGTATGTTAATGCACCAGACCCCTCACATTAAATTGACTACTTGTGGATGCTGTATTTGTCGAGCGGTTCTGGGCAGGCTTCTACCATAAGTTGAGTTTAACCTCGTGTCTCAGTGCGGCTTCAAATTCCTAATGTAATTTTTCCATCTAATTTAGATATATTTATTCTACTAAATTTTACTATAATTCTATTTACAACCTTTTGGCATAATAATATTCTTAAGCAATTATTCATATTACAGTAAATTCCATAATTGCAGCGTTTATAGTAATTTCCCATTCAAACAAATAATTAATGGAAACAGACTTATATAACATAAATGTTCTCAGCAGATTTAATCGGCATTTACCACAATTATTTGTAATTTCATTGTAACTTATCTTACAATATCCAATTGAAAGGTTATTAGAATAGGTCTATATACAACAGTAATCCTTTCCACATATTCTAACATGTTTAATTATCAATTTCCACAATTATCAATTATTCAGCAGATTTAATATAAAGGGGAATACAAACGATAAATAAACCATTATTTAAAATAGTATAATTTAGATCCGCTCACTAACAGCTTTCCAATCCATGAATCCGATCAAGATTTGTTGTTCAGTGGCATCCCTAACTTATCTAGTATACAAAATATCAATGGATTCACAAATATGTTGCTAATTTAAGAAGAGGAAAAGAGAAAGAAACCTATATAAACCAGATTCAAGGATTTACCTCATGCTGATCAGAATTTTGAACACCTATTTGTAGATCTGTACTCTTTTATCTTAAAATTTTGAACCAGAATGACCTAAAACTAATATTCTATTTTTCTAAAAAGATTTGGGGAGAAAAGAGAATGGTAGAGCCTAGGCAGCATCTCAGAAAATATGAGATTTTGGCTAGGCCCTGCTAGTCTATTTATAGGTGTGCCAGAAAGTCTGAACCGACGAATTTAATATATTAAAATCCGAGTCGCACACATCAGCAATAACACATCACAAAATAGATACGTACCCGCCCCTGGGTCGACCTCTGGGTCGACCACCATATCAGCCGGGTCGACCCCGGGGTCAAGCTATGGGTGCCCACCTTTGGGCAAGCCATAGGTCGACCCAGGAACAATTGGGGTCAACCCATCTGGATCCAGGCGCGACGCTGTTTTTGTTGTACTTAACATTTTTAATTAAATGTTCATTATTTGCCCATTATACTTCTTTTGATTTATTTTATACCTCTTATACATCATTAGTAAGTTTGAATTTCAAATTTATGTGTGTATATACGCGTGCAATCTTTCAATTCTTGCCCAATTACTAAATGCAATTAATACCGCCGTCAGTTAGTTGTTTTATTCCTTTTAGCTCATTCCAATTCCAAAGGAGGTTAATTTATTATCCATTTTTCCTTTATTATGCATTAATTACCTTTTTAACCGAACATTTGAATTTATGCGTGTGTGTGTATTATTTTTTTTTTTTTTTTTGAAAATGGGTATGCTTTATTCATTCATAAAAGAATATACATAGCTATGAAAAAAACTAACTGATACATGAAAAAAATAGAAAAAATTACACAACAAAAATATAAGAGGACCCATGATGAGGTCATTGTTTCCTAATGGTTACGCATGCATAGAAACTTGCACACACCAGCCCCATCCCACTAAGCTTAACCTTCTTGCTGCAAAGCTGCTCGACAAATAATTTGTTCCCCTCAGATGCATATATGCAATCATCCACTTGAATTCTGTTGCTGCTTAAACATTGGTGAGTGCATGTGATAACCTATACAACCATCTAATGCCATTCCATCATTTAGCTACTACAAGACATCAAATTGGTACGCATGCCTCATAGCAACAATTTAGAAATGACAAAAATAGTGGTTTGATTCAATTATAAGCTTTCATAATGTGGCCGACTTGGAAGAAGTTATAAATCCAGTCACCATTGTAACAGTCACAGGTATAGCCTCATATGTAGCCAAATGCAAAGCCACATTAAAACCAAATTCCAATATCTGGATATAACTTCCAGTAACATGAAATGGAAAGAAGCATGCCTAGTCTCAACATCATAAACTCCTTTTCATCATTTATCCCAAACCAGAAGGAAACCGTATTGAAATCGGAATCAGTTCCATTTGATGATTTCATAACCAAATAGCAGTTTTTTGCATCTTCTGAAGTACCGCCTTAGGTTAATGCTAGCGATAAATGTAATCTAGAAGCTACAATTGATCCAGGATGAACTTCATGCATGATATTGCCAACAAAATTGTTAAGACTATCTACACCATTTTTCATATCCATTTTGGACTATCCAAGTGCAGAAAGACAATGTCATATTTAAACTAATCTACAACATCACCGCTAATAAATCCTAACAGTTGTAAGACTGCAGCTGCGTCTAAAGTACTGTTGCTCGATGTTAGTTATGGTGTCCAGTAGAAGAAGATTGAAATCAAGACTATTTGCAAAATACTGCACTTTAGCAGAATCAGTGAATACTACTACTCGTAAACCCATAAACCTTTCGGATAATTCTGGCACTGGAACCTCTTTCTGATTCACAATATCAGCTTCAATAACTGGATTCAAACAAAGCAACATATTGAAACATTTTCTTTTCCAAGTGAATACATGATCATCCATGCAGTTTGTCAGAATGGATTGCACCCAATTCGGCAAGAACTCTAATGAAATCCCAAACTAGATTTCATATAAACCAAAGTGCCGACATCTAAGGTGCTTGAACCACATCACACTCGTTGCATCAATTACTGTAGTATAATCAGATGAAGGCAGTAATCACCCTCAATTAAAAGTAATTAATACTTGGCATCAGAAAGCACCAGATCCAAAAATCCTATGTTTTACTTCAAAGCTTGAATGCAATCTTCACTTCCTAGAAATAAAACCAGATCAAATGCATCTGCCATCTTGAGATCCTTCCCTTCGCTCATTGACACTAGAAAGATGCAAGGCTATCACCAAATAACCTTAACTGCCATAGCTTGATTACATGATGCCAAACTGTTTGAAGGAGACCAAGTACTTTCCAGGAAAAGTAAAATGAAGTAAAACATATACAAATGTATCAATCAAGAATAGGCCAATCTCCAACCTCATGAAAACCTGATTCTCCTATCCCTATTCTTTGTACATAAAGTTAGTCAATATTCTTATAGGAAAGAATGCATAAAATGGTCCTATTCAAATCCATGGTAGTCGTGTACAAAGCAGCCACTGGTAAACTGGATTCGAACATCTAATAAATCCCAAAATATTGGGGATTTCATATAAACCAGAGAATCCAAACGCCAACTTCTAAATGTTGGATGAAATCAAGAATTACAATTAAAAAATACTCTGCTCCATCAATTATCAACAGTTTATTAATGACGAAAACCAGATCGAACATATTAGATCCTAAGCAAAAAATGAAAAATCAGAAATAAACATATACGAACACATGTGGGGTGAAACTACACTAAGATCCAACATGTTGCGTCATCAATTTCAAGCAGATAATTAAATTAGAAGATCAAATAGAGTATTGACCAAGGAATCAAATATTCCAGTTCCACTATTTTGATGGATCAAGTGCATTAAATCCAAAATGGCTAACAGAAACCAGAGATACCAGAATCGAAAATCTAATATAGCAGTCAATATATTCACCAATATATTTGATAGGTAGTTCACCCTTCTTGACCTTAAGTATCTCTAAAATTTGATTCCTCCTCACACAAAACTTGTTGAAATAACATTTAGTTGATGAATGTGCTGAATTGCTAACAAAGATTAGAGAAAGACTGCAAGGATGGAATTCCAGATTATTATCTTTTACGGGAAGAATAGAATTGGTTCATACAGACATTCAATCCAAAATTAACTTTTGGATCCAAGCATTCCAAATCCCTGAAGCTTCGATTGAAAATTGAGAGTGCTTGTGCAGACTTCATTTAGAGAGGAAAATTACACAAGATTAAATATGAAACTTTATGCAAACCAAAAACAGAAGGCGGAGTTGGTCTAAGAAGTATTAGATACATGAGAGAAGCGTTCACAATTAAACAAGCATGGAAGATTATTTCAGATAATGGTTTATGGGCACGGTGGATGAGAAGAAGGTATATAAAAAATAATTTCTGGAATATGGCAGAAGATAATAATGCATCAGCTACGTGGAAAGCAATTATAAGGATAAGACACAAACTTACTTTATGTTGGGAAAGGGAATTTGCAAATGGGAATGAAACTGATCTCTGGAAGGACCCATGGCTGAAAGGCAAATCATTAATTGATTATTTGGGGGTGGGATACGTATTCTGCTTATGGATGTCCTAACCTTAAGGTTAATCAAATAATTCAAAATGGGGCTTGTAGATGTGAACGACTGCCATGCACTGAAGAGCAAAAAAGAGAAATTGAATATATGCCTCTATTCATAGATAGAGATTTTGATAAATGGAAGTGGACACCAAGTAACGAATTTTCTATCAAATCTGTGTGGGATGTGTGCAGAGTTAAAAAACCTACAGCTGGCTGGCATAAATTTATTTGGAATAAAATCTTTCCACCCAAATTATCGATGACAGTCTACAAAACTTTGCTTAATAGGTTACCCACAAAAATAGATTATTTAACTAGGGTATTATCGATTCAAATGGGTGCAATTTCTGTGATTTCCTAGCAGAAGAGTTGCATGAACATGTGTTTTTTCAATGCAAATACACTAATCAAGTGATTAAAAGGACATGCAACAAATATACCACACATGCAATACCACAACAAGAAGAATTGAAGAACTGCATAAATTACCTGGCCAATCATTGGATGAGCGAAGACATAAAAATAAAATACTATGGCATTAGATTCGTATCTGCAATTTGGTGGTTATGGAAAGAAAGAAATCGAAGGGTTTTTCACAGTAAACAATGATCAGTTGATGAATTAACCAAGCTAATAGAAATTGAAGCAGATTTGATAGTCAAATTGAGGGCCAGAAAACTCACATCGCCACAGGAAGTACGAACTGCTGCTGGAGGAGGAAGGGATTTAAGGGATGAGCGGGCACCACGTACGGAAGCTGAAAGCCTAAGGTCGATATGAAATCCTCGTTGAGTTCGAAGTTCCCGCCGCCTTCCATTAATGCTCGCCTGAAGCTATCTGTCGATTTGGGAGGAATTTGAGGAAAGAATGTGTTGTAACTTGTGTTTCCTGTTATGAGTTGTTGGTTTTTAATGCACTCGTCTTGGGCGTTGTAAAACATCTTCTTGGGCCGCAAAAGCCTAATAAAAGAGAATAACCATTTAAAAAAAACAATCTTACCCAAATCCAACACTGATGTAGATCCATCACAACCAAAAGGAAAGAACGGTAGGAAGATTTGGTACTGAAACACTTCAGTAGCGCTGGATCATGCCGAGACCCAAATCAACAGTGGCTTGTCCTTCCATAATCGAACAGATCTAAACCAATGGGATTGAAAATATTAATTGCTTAATCTTGACGGCAAAACGAATTAGATCGGCACGAATCGGTACTTGGATCTGGCTTCGCAGTTTCATAGTTGAAATAGTAGTATAGATCTGATATTCCACAAACTGATTTTCTAGATCTGCAAATAGGCCTTAAAATCACTTGAAGGAGAAACCAGATTTGTAACAGATCGAAATCAATCAAACTCGAGAACCAATTTTAAGTTTGTAAAAGTAAGAATAGAAAACAAATGTCTTATCAACGAATTACGAATTGTAATCACGTTGAAGGTTAACAGAAAGAAGTAAGTCTTATCAACGAAAAATCATTGAAGGTTGCCGAAGAAAATCAATTGTAAAGAGATGAGAAACCAGTACGAAGTAAAGAAAAGAGAAAGAGGGCATTCGCGCATGACGAAATCTGGTGAAGATCTCACTAGTTGCCATTAACAAGCACCTATATATATATATATGCGCGATCCTTTGTTTCTTTTTCAAAATTCAAACGCCATTATGTCGTTATTAAATTCTTACCTATTTTCATTGATTGCAGATTTATTTTAGATTTCTCTTTCATATGTATATATTTTTGCACATACATATGCATATATTTACATATGCATGTGTACATATATTTTTATACTCATCTTTACGTATAATTTTCCTTATATGTGAATTTATACATATATTCTTCTTTGGATATGTATTATTTTAGTCGTTCTTCTAAAATAAAAATATGGCGCTAAGGCGACTCGAACCTGCGCCACTCACTTGGGAGAAACATATCTTTACCAGCTGAGCTACATAGGCTTTTGTAAACAAGACTAAAAACAATGGTGGTCATTGTTCTTTTCTTATATCTTATTTTCATGTTTGTTGTAATATTTCATTTTAAAGATTTATTTTTCATCTTAAATCTGTTTCCTGCAAATCATAAAACTAAATTGACCAGAAAATTGCTACGAATGCAATGGCGCTTATTCTGTAACCAAATTCTGAATGCTTTTTCAAATTTTATTTTATTATTTAATTAAAAATGCTGGGTGTTACGGTTGTGATATCTGTAAGTTTCTTTGAAGAGGCAAGCAATGCTCATTACAATTCTGTAGCCATTATTGTTGCCGATGGTACTGACCTTGGAACATGGGGACATGCACGTTTACAAAGCTGGTACTAAGAGAAGGAAAATTGCAACTTTGTAATATGATGACAGCTGCGTACTAGAACATGGGGACATGCGTAATGAAACCAAAGACGCAAGAAAATTAAGTTGGGCTCAAGTACAACATAGATATTATATCTATCTCGATGTTTACTCCATGCTTTAAATATTTCTTTACTTGCTTTCAACTTGTGAATACACTGTTGCTTTTTATCTTTGCAAGTATCAACATTAAGTTTATTATGATAAAATCTAAGTAGTCTTCCACATTGCATAAGTCATTACTACTCAATGGATTTCCATTGTGTGTAGATCATCATAAAATTTATAAATAATATTGTGCCACTACAATAAAATTTGCATTCAACCGCAAAAATAATATATTAAAAAATATTAACCAAATTAAGTAAGTTTTATAAAAATTAACTAAATTTATAATAATAGTAATGATGATGATGGTAACGATGGCGATAACAATTTAACTTATATATAATAATAATAAAATAACTAAATTTCATGAAAATTAACTAAGATTTATAAAAAACATTAACTAAGTGATTTCATAAAAATTAACTATGACCTATAAAGTATGTAAGTTTATAAAAATCAGTAAAGTATTTTAAAATTTTAACTAAGATAACTGTGTTTTACAAAAATTAGGAAGTTTAAAGTAATAATTATTATTAGCTAAGTCTATAATAATATTAATAATAAATTATAAATTATTAATAGAGTTAACTAGGGAGTGCAGTTGGTGCATCCATGCTTTTTCCATATTCATGAACCCTAAGATGGAGCTCGACTGCAGCAAGAGGAAATGTAAAGGTTTCAAAACGTAAATGACTCCTCGTAGGGTATTCATTCTGAGTTGGTCGACTTCTTCTAGAACCTTCTCCATATTCTACTTCTTTGTTTCCATATGTGGTTTTAGCATTTTCTCACCTTTGGTGTCCCTACCACCACTTCCATCGATATCTGTACTATTGCCTACCAACTCCACCATTTGTTTGTTTGTCGCTCTTTCTTGGATTTTGCCATTTTTCAGATATTTCTCATTCCAGATTTACTATCATCATTTTTAGTTTATCAATCTGCTTCATCTGGGAGACAACAAGTCATGTGTAGATTTTAGAACTATTATTTGTGCATTATATACAAATGAATTATAAATAATCATCATATAAACTAGTATTTCTATGGTTTGAGTGTTGTTTTTAATTCAAATATATAGTTTCAAACTCCTTTTAAGTAAAGTGTATTTAAAAAACATGGCAGCATTGTATTTAGCCTTATACGATCATCATTATGTGAAATAAGGGAAACCGTCTGATTTATTGTTTTCTGAGAGGTTGAAAGTAAAATCTCAGCAATTAAAGTCATAATCATGAAGTAGAGGAAAATACTGGATTGAATTAGTTGCTCCAATCCCATAAAGTGAAGTGCATTATATTTGATGATTGTGCAAATCCGGTGAAGTAGAGGAAAGCACTGTTGAAAATAAACTTGGTTTTATAAGCAAACAAATAAACTTGGTTTTACAAGGAAACGTCAATTATGTAATAAATCCAATTCTTGTTTTTAGTAAAGGCTAAAATAAATGGTAACAAATATTAGAGCTATCAAATATGTAATAGAATTATCTAGAGAATGGTTTGTTAAGGAAAGCCTAGAAATTAGAGGATGAAAGAAGAATCTAGGGAAAGAAGAGTCTAGAACTTTTGGTATGTTATAAAAATAGGCGTGCTCTATCGTTTGTTGTATCAAGCAAGAAATAAGTATTAATAAAGAGAAGTTTTCAAATATAAATTTTCTTTCTTATATTCTCTCCCTTTTTCTCCTTAAAATATTCAACAAAATGGAATCAGAGCTATAAGATCCTTTCAACAAAAAGGAAGAAGTAGGTTGAAGATCCTAAATGATGGTGAATAACGGCGTTCCCTTTCCAGTTCCAATGCTTACCAAGATCAACTATGATAATTAGAGCTTAAGGATGATGACCCTCCTTAGAGCACATTATGTATGATAGATAGTTGAGAAAGGCTATACCGAACAAGAAGACGAAGATAGTCTATCTCAAACACAAAGAGATGAATTGAGAAACTTAAGGACGAGAGACAAGAAGGCTCTTTGTCTAATTTATCGAGCATTGGATTATGACACTTCTGAAAAGATTTCAGAATCAAAGTCAGCAAAAGAAGCATGGGAAAAACTTCAGATATCTTACAAGGGAGCTAATCAAGTCAAAAAGGTGTGTCTTCAAACTTTAAGGGGAAAATTTGAATCTCTACATATAAAAGAAGGTGAATCTACTTCTGATTATTTCTCAAGAGTTTTAGTTGTTACTAATAATCTAA
Organism: Allium sativum; assembly: GCA_030737875.1. Taxonomy (NCBI): domain Eukaryota; kingdom Viridiplantae; phylum Streptophyta; class Magnoliopsida; order Asparagales; family Amaryllidaceae; genus Allium; species Allium sativum. Next base: position 820,006,562 of record CM060919.1, on the reverse strand, counting down.
AATGAAATGGTGAGAAATTAGAAGATGTCAAAATTATGGAGAAGATTCTTAGACCATTAGATCCAAAGTTTGATCATATTGTCGCCATCATTGAAGAAACAAAAACCTTAGAGACCATGGCTATAGAGGAGTATGAAGAAAAGAAAAGGAAGAAGGAAAAGACCGTGGAGCATGTTATTAAGACACGAATTGATTTAAAAAGGAAGAAAGTAATCAAATCCAACAAAGGTGGGGGTTGTGGTCAAGAACAAGGAAGAGGATGCGGATATGGACATGGATGAGGTTGGAGGCCCAACAATGAAAACAACCATAGTAACAATAATCAAAGAGGAGAAAGCACAACTAGAGGTTGTGGGAGAGGCAATTCAAATTCAAGGAATGACAAGTCACGGATCAAGTGCTATAATTGCAACAAATTTGGACACTATGCTTCTGAATGTAGAGCTCCAAGAAACAATAAAGTTGAAGAGAAGACCAATTACGTTGAAGAAATAATTGCAGAAGATGGTACATTACTATTGGCCTACAAAGAAAACGAAAAAAAGGGAAGATAATCAATGGTACGTAGGCAGCGACGCAAGCAACCATATGTGCAAAAGAAAAAATATGTTCTCAGAGCTTGATGAAACAGTAAAGGGCAATGTGTCATTTGGGGATGAATCAAAGGTAGTAGTGAAAAGCAAAGGTAATATTCTTATTCAATTGAAGAATGGAGGGCATCAATTCATTTCTAATGTTTACTATGTTCCAAACATGAAGACTAACATCTTGAGCTTAGGACAACTCTTAGAGAAAGGTTATGATATTCGATCAAAAGATAAAATCCTTTCCATAAGTGATATACACGTAAATGTGTATATTTTGTCCGCTTGTTTATCTTGTTTTATCTTTTAAATAATTGATATTGTGTATTTATAGTTGTGTTTCCAGATTATTTATGATGAATGGATTAATGCACTCAGTTGTTGAAAAGCTTGAAGAATTAGTGTAAAAAGAGTGTTGATTTTGAGGGCTTAATTAAAGATGGAAAAAATGTTGTTGTTCAACCACCTTACGCCACATATTTTAATGATTCAACGCCTTTTCATAAAGATAGTTTGTCGCAGATGTTATGGAGTTTCTATTCATGCTCAACACAATTGAATTTGATGTCATTTGACGCCCACGAGCTATGCCAATTGCAAATCTATTCACATTGCGTTCACATTAGCTCATTTGCAAGGCCTCTCTTTCATGTTGCGTTCACACTGGTTTATGTGTTATTTTAGAAAAGGGATTTTGTCCCACATTGTGTAATGAGCCTCTTAGCCTTGGCCAATACAACTATAAACACCTTGTATCTTATATATGTAAAAACACACTTAGTTTTATTCTGCAATTCTCTTCTTGGAATAAAAATCTTATTCTACCTTTCTCTCCGTTGTTATTTTATTTATGTTCATATTATTTAGTTTCTTTTTCTCTTCTTCTTTAGCTATGTCTAGCTAATCCCTTTTGATTAGGGGGTGATGACGCTAATAGATATGATTCAACATGAATCACATAGCCAATGGATGAGGACTTTATACATGTAGATCTGGATTTGAATCAAGGGTTAGATTTGAACCTTCATATTCTGTGTCGTTTAAGAGCTATGCTCCTCTACAGGGTATATTCGTGTTCGATCTAACAATTATTAGATTTAGATCTAATTTTAGGGTTTTATAAATTAATTAGTGAATCTGTCCTGATAGTCTACGGTTGTTTAAGAGCCCAGCTTCTGCATAGGCTATGCTTGTTGTTATTTACTTATTTATTTCTAAGAATCTAATTATCGTTGATTCATGTGTGTGACAAAAATATGAATTAGATCTATATTTATTTGTTGGTTATTGATGAGTATGAATTCAATCTATGTCATTATCCCCTAATTGCTTTCTCTTATTATATAAATCTCTCTTTTTTTATTTAATTGCTGTTATTTTTTGTGTTTTCAATCAATCAAAAACCTGGAATAACTTGATTGGATTTATTAATTAAAATATTATTGGTCCCAGAGTTCGACACCCTCTACAACAATCCTTGTTGTTTAGGAAAGCTAAAAGGATCTTACAGTTGTTTACAATTGTTTGGTTTGTTCGCAAACAAATTTTGGCGCCGTTGCCGAGGACCAAAATAATTTTTATTAGTAGATCCTTCGGGTTATATTGATATTTTCTTCTTTTTCCATTAAAAAAACACAAAAATATTTTATTTTTATTTATGTTAGTTTTTTTATTCCTTTTTTTGTCTTTTATTTGTAGCAGAAAATTCTTGATTGGTTTGATTTGGTGTTAGTCAGTGATACTATAATCTTCCTACCAAGAGAATTTTTTTTAATTCTCTATCTGATTTCTTTCCTGTTTCATTGTCTTTTTAATTTCTTTCCCATTCCATTGTATTCCATTTCTCAATAATCTCTTTAAAACAAAAAAAACTTGCTTTTTATTACAGTTCCTTTCCTTTTTTGTCTTTCTTTAATTTCTTTCCAAACTTCTCTACTTAACAAATATTCTGCCCAAAAAAATATTGCCATCTTGATTTCTTTCCTTTTCCAATTTCCCGGATATTTTTCTAATAGTTTTCTTTTTTCTCGTTCTATAAATTTCCATACATTTCCATTTTCTTTTCCTAAAAAAAATAAAAAAAAATACAATTCTTCATCTACAGTTTCTTTTTACTGTGCTCTTAGTTCTCTGCTGAAATCATCTTCACTGCAATTCCAACCAAGATTCACGCTCTTCTTCACTAGTTCACCACGATCATCACAAATTCCCATCACATCCATACCTCCTTCAACCATCAAAACCATTACTTCCAACCATACAACTTCTGCACGCCGAAATCACCACCCAAAAATTCATCACCTTCTTTCACTCCTACCAGACTTCTCCATAATATCACCATACTCCAAGGTATCTCCACAAAATGCACCGTTCAACTCCTCAGGCACACACCCCATACACGCAAATCCCTCCAATTCAATACCCACGACCATACAATTCACCACTACAAAAGAACTCACCTTGATCATAGATTTACAACAAATCTACCTCTCATCCTTCAAAGAGCACTTGAACTGCCACCATAATCCAACTCCATTCAGTCAACTCCATAACCATACAGGAGACCGCACCATACTCCAACACTGCAAATCTCAAAACCCAAACTCGTCGTAGCCATTACAACGCCCTCACGAAGTTACTTCAGCACATACCACGCAGCAGCAACCCTGCACCAATCACCCTCCACAAACTACTCTGTCCTCACAAAGCACCCACCGCCCAAGATTCACAAACCACAAACCACCGAACTTCCCCCAAATCTCCACTGAAACTGCTTCGTGATTCCTCTATCCGAAAATTACCCCTGCATCTCCTTCACACCTGCAACCAACTATATCCATCGCATAACCCACTACACCCATTCACCGTTTCCCCTAGTCTCCAAACAACTCCAGCAATCCACCAATTCTCGCAACACTGCCCTACCAACCCACAATTCAACACAGAATTGCCCGCTCCGTAGATCCAAACCTCGAGATTCCCAAGTTCAACTGCAAAGGACGACCATATTTCGCCAAATCCCCAAACAAAAAAAAAACATCTCGTAACCACCAGAAAGCCCAATTCTTCCCTAAACGCCTTGGTAGAGCTGTGAATTTTCAATTTTTTTTAAATAATTTCGCCAAATTTTTTTGGGTAAATTGTGATTCCAGCCTCTATTGAAAAGTGGGAATTGGGATTTTTTTAACTCGTGTGGGGTTTAATTTTTCGTGGGCTTTGCCTATGTTGGCTTGGGGGAGCTGACAGTGGGCTCATCTCATTGTATTCTTTTGCTTTATTAGTCGGTTGGTTTGTTTTTGTTTTTCCTTCCAAACCCTTAAAAAAACAATCCTTTTCTGTTTTGCTTGTGCAAGTCCTAGATCGTTTTGTGCATATCTAGTTTACCTTTGTTTAAGTTGTTACTTGTTAAAAAAATTTTTTGCCTTGCTTGCTTAAAATAAATTGTTTTTTTTATATTAAAAAAATCAAGGGCAAAGTGAACAACATTCAATCAATCAAAGCGAACAAAATCCAAAGGTCAAGCGATTTGCAAATAATTTGAATCGGAGCGGTTGCACACCAAGTGGAGTGTGAACGCGCTAGCGCTTCTCAATTGCACTGGACGGACTGCCGATCTAGGTGAGATTTTTCTAAGCTCTACAGGGACTGCTGCTGCAAATAAAAAAATATAGACATTGCTTGTAAAAATCTTCTGCAGGGGCAGCGGTTTGCTTGTAAAATCTTTTAATTTCTGTGATTATTATTTCTGCATCTGTATTCATTCGGGTAAGGGCAATACCCCAATTCACATAAGGTGAGGGATTTCATCACCCTTTCCTTAGCCCACAAATTGCATTTCATCATTGAATCTGACTAATAATAATGATTAGACATTGGACTAAGGGAGTTGCGTGCTCATATAAGGCTTAATTGTATTTTGATAGTTGATTCACTTGGAAAGAATTATTTCTTGGTGTCTAGACTACGGCAGAGGAATAACCATTTATAAATATTATAGTGATTCGTAAATATTATATCTGTTGTTACTCTGAAGGCACTTAAACCTTCGGTTCCATTGCTAGGGTGATTCCTGGTGCACCGATAACTGGTTGAGAAATCTTTTGTTCTAAGTAATCAAACGTGTCACTATATAATTTGGGTTAGGAGCTATTAAGGACAGAAAATTTCATTGTAGCCCATCTCTGTGTATTTGATTGTTTTGTGAATTGAAAAAAAAATCAAAATTCTGCAAAAACAAATAAAAATTTGAAAAAAAATTAACTTCTTTTTATTCTTTAGCCCTCGTTAGTTCTGTAGGTAGGAATTTTCAAGAACTCCCATTTTCAAAAAAAAAAACTTTTCTTCTCTCTCTCGCCTCTTTCTGAACTTCTCCATTGTCTAAATTTCTTTGGTGAACTATTTTCTTCTTCTTCTTTCTGGTGCATGCAAACTTGGACCCGTGACCAAGAATCTCGTCGTTTAGTTAGAATCGAACCACCTTCTCTTTCCTCAAAACCCAATTTACTCGACCAACCTTTAGAAATGGCTAACGAGCCCGCACCTCGCACCCTGATGGACAGAATTCTTCCAGATAGAGTTTTCGTCCCTTCTTGCATTTAGTTACCCAATCCTGTGGGTAATCACTTTGAAATCTGATCGAGTCAGATAAACATCCTTCCCAAATTCGGTAATTTTTCTCATGACGAACCATATAGTTTCCTAACAAAATTTGAGTATGCTTGTGCAACCTTTAAATTACAATAGTTATGTGAGGATGGTGTTAAAGTTCGTTTGAATCCATTCGCACTAACTGACTTTGCAGAAAAATGGTTTCTCAGCTTACCTCCAAATTCAATTTAAAAATGGGATGAATTTACAGCAGTTTTCCTAAAAAAGTTCTACCCCCCAGAAAAACGACTAGAGTCAGAAACGAAATCACTAATTTCCACCAAAAAGGGGGTGATTTTTTTTGGCAATACTTCGAAAGATTTAAAGAACTGCTGTTAAGTTGTCCCCATCATGGTTATGAAACATGGTCGTTATGTCAAACTGTATACGATGGACTCGATAATAGTTCTAGACAAATGTTAGAATCCATGTGGCATGGCAATTTTTTAAAACAGACTGATGTAGAAGCTTGGGAATTTATGAATGAGTTAGCAGAAAAATCGAAACAATGGGAACGTACCAATAAAAAATCTCTCTATTTGCGTCCAGTAGTAATTCCGTCGATTCCTCTTCTTCTAATACTCTTGTTGATGCCATACTGAACGTTGTTAGAACACACACTTAGTCTAATAACGCTTCCCAAGCCATGTGTCACATATGTCTTAACTCTGATCATATGGCTGATGACTGTCCCCAGTCCCTTGAGCAAGTGAATGCTTTCAATAGACCCAATAACCACCCAAATCTTTCTTATGGTCCAAATAACCCCCTGATGAACAGATCATCGAATCGAGCATTTCCGAACAATGTTTCGAACCCTCCTCTTAGGCAAAATCAGTACAATTTGAACCAGACGCCTTTCCACAAATCTCATCAAACGGTGGCACCCCAACATGAAAAACGCCTTTTTACGATTAAGGGGAATTTATCTGAGGTGAGCAACTTATTAGCGCAAATGACTAAGCAAAGTGTTGAAAATCAAAACAAGTTAAACAACACGTTACACTCATATATGCAAAATATTAATCAACAAATGGGTGAACTTAAAAAACAAATGTCTCAACTCAATGCATGATTAAGTGAAAGGGAAAAGGGTATGTTTCCAAGTCAACCCATCCAAAACCCTGGAGGACAAAATTCAAACTCCAACCAAATTCACATCATTCAAGATTCAAATGTTAGTCAATTGAATGCTGTCACGACTCTTAGATCCGGCAAAAAGATTGATAACCATGTGGTCAACCCAAATGCATTACCGGACAATCTTCCAACCCCACCGGAAATTCGACCAATTCGGATCAGAACACTGAGCCAATTTCTGATAAGGACAATCCTCAACTCAAGTTGCCCAACCTACTGAGTTGTCTGCTCCATTTCCTCATAGACTCCGACCTAGGAAAAAGACGGATCAGCTAGAAAAGATCCTTGAAATATCTAAGCAAGTTAAAGTGAACATTCCTCTTTTAGATATTATACAACAAGTTCCACAGTATGCAAAATTTCTAAAAGATTTGCGCACTCAAAAATCTCATACACATGTACCTAAGAAAGTGTTTCTGGCGGCAACTCTAAGCGAGGTGTTGTCCCAATCAATGCCGGTGAAATATAAAGACCCTGGCTGCGCCACAATATCATGTACTATTGGGGACAAGAAAATCGATAGATGCCTTCTAGACTTAGGTGCAAGTGTTAACTTGCTTCCATATTCCGTCTATCGCCAATTAGGGCTAGGAGAACTGAAACCCACTAAGGCTACCCTTTAGCTTGCTGATCGTTCAATTAAGAAGCCTGTGGGCGAAATCGAGGATGTATTGATCAAAATAGACGAATTTGTTTTTTCAGTTGATTTTATTATCCTAGAAACTCATCTGGTAAGCAATCATGCAAACCAGATCCCTTTAATTTTAGGATGACCCTTCTTAGCAACCTCTAATGCGCTTATCAATTGCAGAAATGGGTCTATGAAACTTTCTTTCGGTAACATGACTGTTGAGCTAAACATCTTTAGAACCAAAAACTCTCCTAACTCTTACGTGGATCAGTTTTCTGAAATTCATTCAATCCACGACAGTGAACCCGAGCTCGACCATCTGAATAACGAAATTGAATCGAATTACGAAACCTTGTTTCAAGATATTCCTGAATATGTCTCTGATTTGATTCTTGTCGAGCCGCTCACAATTGAGTATGTCCCTCAACCAGTTTCTTCAATTGAGTCATCCCCAAAATCTGAACTCAAAGTGCTGCCCAGTCATCTTAAGTACGCTTACTTAGGAGACAATGAAACTTTTCCTGTCATTATCGCTTCTGACCTTACTTTAGGGCAGGAACAATTTATCCTTCCCTTCCTTAAGAAAAATAAGGAAGCAATTGGTTGGTCCATGGCTGATATTAAGGGGATTAGTCCTTCGATAGTACAACATCGAATCCACCTTATAGATGATGCCAAACCCACTCGTGATCCCCAGCGTCGACTAAACTCCATTATGAAAGAAGCAGTTCGTGCTGAAATCCTTAAATGTCTTGACAATGGAAACATATACCCAATTTCCGATAGTCAACGGGTTAGTCTGATTCATGTCGTACCTAAGAAATCAGGGATTATCGTGATCCAAAATGAAGCCGACGAGCTTATTCCAACCCACACCCAGACCTGTTGGCGTGTTTGCATTGACTATAGGAAACTTAACGTTGTAACACGTAAGGATCATTTCCTCTGCCATTTATCGATCAAATGTTAGAACGACTAGCCGGTCACGAGTACTACTATTTCCTTGACGTGTACTTGGGCTACAATCAAATCCCTATCGCTCTTGAGGACCAAGAAAAGACCACTTTCATTTGTCCCTTCGGTACATTTGCATACCGCCGTATGGCTTTTGGTCTCTGTAATGCACCTGCAACCTTCCAAAGGTGCATGATTAGCATTTTTTCTGATATGATCGAGCAATTTTTGGAAGTTTTCATGGATGAATTCTCCATCTTTGGGGACTCTTACACAGAGTGTTTACATCACCTTGATCTTGTTCTTAACCGTTGCAAAGATAAACACTTAACGCTCAATTGGGAAAAGTGTCACTTCATGGTCAAACATGGCATTGTTTTAGGACATGTCATCTCTAATAAAGGAATTGAAGTAGACAAAGCCAAAATTGAAGTTATCTCTAATCTTCCCATTCCCAAATCCGTTAAGGACATCCGATCCTTTTTAGGTCATGCTAGCTTCTATCATCGCTTTATAAAGGATTTTAGCAAAATCACTTGACCTTTCACTAACCTTCTTGGTAAGGATGTTCCTTTCGAATTCAATTCTGATTGCATGATATCTTTTGAGCATCTCAAAAATGAACTTGTCTCTGCTCCTATCATTTTCTCTCCCAATTGGAAGCTGCCTTTTGAAATCATGTGTGACGCCTCGAATTTCGCTGTTGGCGCTGTCTTAGGACAACGTATCAATAAGATTCTTCATGTCATTTACTACGCGAGTAAGACTCTGAACGACGTTCAAATCAATTATACGACCACTGAAAAAGAACTTTTGGCAGTCGTTTTCGCTCTAGAAAAATTCAGACCATATCTAGTTGGCTCACACATCACCGTTCATACTGATCATTCCGCACTTAGGTACCGTTTCTCTAAAAAGGATTCTAAGGCTCGTCTCATTCGTTGGATCCTTCTACTTCAAGAATTTGACCTTACCATTAAGGATAAAAAAGGATCTAACAATGTTATTGCGGACCACTTGTCTCGTCTTCCAAATGCCCCGTTTTCTTCTCTTCCAATCAATGAGAACTTCCCGGATGAACAACTCTTTTCGTTGTCCACTGACCCGTGGTTCGCTGACATTGTCAACTACTTAGTCACCAAGCAGACCCCTTCTTTTTGGTCTAAGAAGGATAAACACAAATTCTTTTCCCAAGTGAAACATTTTTATTGGGATGACCCATATCTATTCAAGTATTGTCCCAACCAAATCATTCGAAGGTGTGTTCCTGACACCGAAACTCGCAGTGTCCTCTCTTTCTGTCACGACCAAGCCTGTGGTGGTCACTTCGCCCCAAAAAGACAGCCGAAAAGGTTCTCCAATCGGGGTTCTACTGGCCCAACCTTTTCAAAGACACGTATGAATTTTGCAAAACTTGTGATCGATGTCAATTCTTAGGAAAATTTCTAAACGGAATATGATGCCCCTAAACCCCATTCAAGTAGTCGAAGTTTTTGATGTTTGGGGTATAGACTTCATGGGACCCTTCCCTAATTCTTTTGGGAACCTTTATATTCTCTTAGCTGTTGATTATGTTTCTAAATGGGTCGAAGCTGTTCCATACAAAACAAACGATAACAAGGTTGTTGTGCGCTTCTTAAAAGAAAACATCTTTTCTCGTTTTGGCACACCTCGCACAATAATTAGCGACAACGAAATACACTTCTGTAATCGTTCTTTTGAAGCCCTCATGAGAAAGTATTCGATAACCCACAAGTTATCCACTCCTTACCATCCTTAAACTTGTGGGCAGGTTGAAGTATCGAATAGGCAGATTAAGCAAATCCTTGAGAAAACTGTGAGTTGAAATCGCAAAGACTGGTCCCAAAAGTTAACCGACGCTCTTTGAGCTTACCGCACCGCTTTCAAAACCAACTTAGGTATGTCCCCTTATCGATTGATTTTTGGTAAGCCATGTCACTTGCCAGTTGAACTAAAACATAGGGCATTATGGGCAATAAAAACTTTAAATCTTGACTTAGAGCAAGCAGGTGAACTTAGGAAGCTTCAACTTAATGAACTTGATGAAATTCGAAACGATGCCTATGAAAATGAACGAATTTACAAGGACAAGACGAAAGTTTTTCATGATAAATCCATTTTATGTAAAACTTTCATGCCCGGTCAAAAAAGTTTTGTTATATGACTCAAGATTGCATTTATTTCCGGGTAAGTTAAAATCTAGATGGACAGGACCTTACACTGTACGGACTGTTTTTCCGTATGATGCAGTAGAAATTGAGAATCCAACTGATGGATCATCCTATAAGGTCAATGGTCAACGCCTTAAACCTTACTTGGAACCAATACCCAACCAAGAGGAAGAGCTCATGGTCCTCTATGAGCCACAATACATTCAGTAAGATGCACTAACCCTCTTTTGTACATATGTAAAAATTCTCTTATTTTATTTCCCTTTCACTAAGATATGTCTGATTAAGACTGTGAGGACACAGTCACACTCATGTGTAGGGGAGGTGGGAATTTACGTTACATCAGCAATCAAATTTTATGAAGTAGGTCATTCATTGAGCAAGGATTAACTTATATTCATAAATAACACCTTGGTTCTTGTTTGATAAGTTGAATTGTTGGGTGATGGGAATGAACATTATTTATTCATTGAGTTGTAATGTGTCTTTCTAAAATGCTAGCTTGAGACTGTGCAGACGTTAGTCATGTTCTCGAGTAAGACTGTCAACCCTTGTTATACATGTTAGAATGTGCAAGTAAAAAAATAAAAAAAAAATCAAATAATAATGATTTTGCACTTATCTTTGTTGGATTTTCTGAGTTTGTTTTCATGCATAATATTTTCTTTTCCAATCAAATTTTCAAAATCGTAAGTTCTAAAATCCAGTTGGCCCAATTAAGAAGAAATGACTCATTATAGCATTCTTCTTCGATACCCCACATTATTCAAATCCAAGTTCTAGTCGAATTACATCCATGTTTCGACAAGTTGTTCTTATATTGGTATACTTAAGAACCTTGTACTGATTTAGTTTCAAAAGCTTCAAAAATGTCACTTTTTATACCAATATTAAACTACCCACTCCGTACTTGTTTTAAGGTAGGATAACCATATACCTCATCTTATTTTATATGGGTTATCTATCTTATGAAACTTTGTTTATCTTTCCTTTCAGCTTTTTATCTAACATCAATCCAGACTTATGTGTTGAATTAGGGTTATATAAGTAGAGTAACTAGGGCACAAAACTTTACTTTCATGAAGTGTTGGTTATGATTCGCTTAGTAAAGGAGGAGTCAAATGAAATAATACGACATCATTCCATTCCATCTCCACTCATCATTCATCATGCAAAAAGAAAAAAAAAGGAAGAAGAAAAAGCAACTAAGAGAAAATATCTCAGAATAAAATAGTCATCCATCATTCTTGACTATAAAGCATTCATTTCCATTCCATCCACATCCATCATACCGTACTTAGAAGAAAGAATTGTAGTTGAGGAGATGAAAGGAAAAAAGGTTCATATGTGCCTTAGTATTACTTTATCTTTTGTAGCTTGAGATTTAACTAATACACTTGCTCTCTTATCTATAACATTTTTAAAACTTACAAAATTATCCCTCATCTATGCATAACTCACATCCAATACAGTACAGTTACACTGGTGCAAGATTATTGAAAAAAAAAGAAGAATAAATGTTTGGGTGCACATTGTCGATGTATAGAACATTGGTTGATACCACACTCTTAACCTTCAAGACAATTACAGTGTTATCAAGGAATTATGATTCAGCTTGAAAAATTTTGTTCATTTTTGCACCAATTATGGGATGGACAATTTGGGGCTAAATCGTTATTATTGAAGTTAGGTGAAATCCTTGGAATGTGAAAGACCTTAAATATATTGTTTGATTAATCTGCGTACACAAAGACGCTTTGGATTTTGTGGGCCCTCACGAGACAACACTCGTCCTACTAGGGACACCTAGGGGTTTAATGGCTTGTCGCATACGCTAAATGCAATCGTGTTTCCTACGAAAGTGTGACATATCTTAGTTTAGTTTATTCGAGGATGAATAAAAAGATAAGTGTAGGGGTATTTGATATACATGTAAATGTGTATATTTTATCCTCTTATTTATCTTGTTTTATCTTTTAAATAATTGATATTGTGTATTTATAGTTGTGTTTCCAGATTATTTATGATGAATGGATTAACGCACTTAATTGTTGAAAAGCTTGAAGAATTAGTGTAAGAAGAGCGTTGATTTTGAGAGCTTGATTAAAGCTTGAAGAAATGTTGTTGTTCAACCACCTTCTGCCACATTTTTTAATGATTCAATGCCTTTTCCTAAAGATAGTTTGTCGCAGATGTTATGGAGTTCCTATTCATGCTCAAAACAATTGAATTTGATGTCATTTGATGCCCGCAAGTTATGCCAATTGCAAATCCATTCACACTGCGTTCACATTAGCTCAATTGCAAGGCCTCTCATTCATGTTGCATTCACACTAGTTTATGTGTTATTTTAGAAAAGGGATTTTCTCCCACATTGTGTAATGAGCCTCTTGCCTTGGACAATACAATTATAAATACCTTGTAGCTTATTCATGTAAAAACACACGTAGTATTATTCTATAATTCTCTTCTTGGAATAAAACTCTTCTTCTACCTTTCTCTCAGTTGTTATTTTTTTTATGTTCATGTTATTTAGTTTCTTTTTCTCTTCTTCTTTAGCTATGTCTAGCTAATCCCCTTTGATTAGGGGGTGATGATGCTAATAGATATGATTCAACATGAATCACATAGCCAATAGATGAGGACTTTATATATGTAGATCTAGATTTGAATCAAGGGTTAGATCTGAACCTTCATATTCTGTGTCGTTTAAGAGCTATGCTCCTTCATAGGGTATATTTGTGTTCGATCTAACAATTATTAAATTTAGATCTAATTTTAGGGTTTTAGAAATTAATTAGTGAATCTGTCCTGATAGTCTATGGTTGTTTAAGAGCTCATCTCCTGCATAGGCTATGCTTGTTGTTATTTACTTATTTGTTTCTAAGAATCTAATTATCGTTGATTCATGTATGTGTCAGAAACATGAATTAGATCTATATTTATTTGTTGTCTATTGATGAGTATAAATCCGATCTATGTCATTATCCCCTAATTGCTTTCTCTTATTATATAAATCTCTCTTTTTTATTTAATTGCTGTTATTTTTTGTGTTTTCAATCAATCAAAATCCTGGAATAACTTGATTGGATTTATTAATTAAAATATTTTTGGTCCTAGAGTTCGACACCATCTACAATCCTTGTTGTTTAGGAAAGCCGAATGGATCTTACAATTGTTTACAATAGTTTGATTTGTTCGCAAACAATAAGAGACCGTGCAAGTAACCTCATTACTAAGGTACCAATGTCATGAAATAGAATGTTTGTGCTCAATATTCAACATGATGTTGCCCAATGTCTTAAGGCGTGTTACAAATATGTCGCATGGCTTTGGCATCTTCATTTTGGATATCTTAACTTCAGAGGACTAGAATTGCTATTGAAGAAAGAAATGGTGAGAGGATTACCTTGCATAAGTCATCCCAATCAACTGTACGAAAGATGTTTACTTGGAAAGCAATTCAAAATGGGTTCTCCAAAGGAGTCCTACTCAAGGGCCAAGAAACCATTAAAACTCATACATATGGATGTGTGTGGGTCGATAAGCCAAGATCACTAGGTAAAAGTAACTATTTCCTTCTGTTTATTGAAGTTTTTTCAAGAAAAACATGGGTGTATTTTTTGAAGGAGAAATCAGTGGTGTTTGAGAACTTAAAGAAGTTCAAAGCTCATGTTGAGAAGGAAAGTGGCCTTATGATAAAAGCCATGAGATATGGCCATGGAGGAGAGTTCACATCAAGAGAATTTCAGAAGTACTGTGAAGATAATGGAATTTGATGACAACTAACAGTGCCTAGATCTCCTTAGCAAAACGGATTAGCAGAAAGGAAGAATATGAGAATTCTTGAAATGGCGAGGAGCATACTCAAAAGTAAGAGGCGACCAAAGGAATTTTGGGTGAAAGCCGTGGCATGTGTTGTTTATCTATCAAAGTAATCTCCAATGAGAAATGTATGAGGAAGACACCACAAGAAGCATGGAGCGGAAGGAAGCCTGGCATTTCGTATCTAAGAGTTTTTCAAAGCATAGCTCATGTACATGTACCAAATGAAAACAAAGCAAATTGGATGACAAAAGTGAGAAGCATATTTTCATTGGTTATGACACAAATTATAAAGGCAATAAACTTTAAAATCATGATATGAACAAGTTAATAATTAGCTGAAATATTGCATTCGATGAAGAAGGGGAATAGAATTGGATATCCTACGATGAAAATTACAACTTCCTTCCATACTTTGAAGGAGATGAAATACAACAACCAAGGATCGAACAATCAAGTGAAGAGCCTACTTAGCCACTAGCTTCACCAATGAAAAGTTGTCAAGAAGATGGGAGCTCAAGTGAAAGGGTTCCTCATTTAAGAAGCCTTCAAGAAATCTATGATGTAACAGAAAACCAAGACAATATTACTCTCTTCTGTCCTTTTACGGATTCTGAGCCAATAAATTTTCAAGATGCTTTGCAAAAAATAAGTTGGATAAATGCTATGGACGAAGAAATTAAGCCGATCAAGAAAAATGACACATGGTAGTTAGCTTCACTTCCAAAAGGACACAAGGCGATTGTGTCAAGTGGGTGTACAAAGTAAAGAAAAATGCCAAAGGAGAAGTTGAAAGATACAAGGCAAGATCGGCAGCAAAGGGCTATATTCAAAGAGTTGGCATTGACTATGAAGAGGTATTTGCTCTAGTTGCTTGACTAGAAACTATAAGATTGTTAATTTATTTAGCAGCCCAAAACAATTGGAAGATACATCAAATGGACGTGAAATCTGCCTTCCTAAATGGAGTTCTTAAAGAAGAAGTTTATATCGAGTAATCACAAGGCTATGGAGTTAAAGGAGAAGAAGACAAGGCCTTGAAGCTAAAGAAGGCACAACATGGGTTGAAACAAGCTCCTAGAGCTTGTAATGCTCGAATTGATATGTATCTGAAAGAGAGAAACTTCATTCAATGTCCATATGAGCATGCACTCTATGTTAAAATCCAAAATAGTGATACATTGATTATATGTTTTTATGTAAATGATTTGATTTTCATAGCTATCAATTCAATCAAGTTTAAAGAGTTTAAGAAAGAGATAACGAAGGAGTTTGAGATGACCAATATTGGGCTCATGTCTTATTACCTCAGCATTGAGATAAAACAAGAAGATAAAGGCATTCTAATCACTCAAGAAGGCTATGCTAAGGAAATGTTGAGAAAGTTCAAGATGGATGACTCTAATCCAGTTTGCACGCCAATCAAATGTGGAATCAAATTTTCAAGGCATGAGGAAGGAGAAAAAGTAGAATCTACACCCTTCAAGAGCTTAGTTGGCAGCTTGCGATATTTAACGTGCACAAGACCTGACATTCTATATGCGGCAGGAGTTGTGAGACGATACATGGAGAATCCAACAACAAAACATTTGAAGGCGATAATGAGGATTCTTTGCTATGTTAAAGGGACAAAAACTTTGGTTTGTACTACGTATTTCTGATAATTATGATCTTGTTGAATACAGCGATAGTGATTGGAGTGGATATATAGATGACCGGAAAGCACAAGTGGTTTCGTGTTTTACATGGGAGACACAACTTTCACATGGATATCGGAAAAACAACCAATTGTCACGCTTTCCACATGCAAAGAAGAGTATGTACCTGCTACTTCATGTGTTTGCCATGCAATTTGGTTAAGGAATTTGATAAAAGAATTAAATTTGCCATAAGAGGAACCAACCAAGATTTTAGTGGACAACAAGTAAGCAAGTGCTTTGGTCAAGAATCTAGCCTTTCATGATCAAAGCAAGCATATTGATACATGCTATCACTGTATTAGATAGTGCGTCGCCAGAAAGAAAGTGCAACTAGAGTACATGAAGTCCAATGATCAAATAGATGATATTTTCACCAAGCCGCTCAAGTATGAAGACTATATCAGGTTGAGAAATCTTCTTGGAGTAATAAAACCAAGTTTACGGGGGGATATTGAAAATAAACATGGTTTTAAAAGGAAACAAATTAATTTGTTTTTATAAGGAAACATCAATTATGTAATAAATTCAATTCTTGTTTATAGAAAAGGCCAAAATAAATGGTAACAAATATTAGAGTTACCAAATATGTAATAGAATTATCTAGAGAATGGTTTGTTAAGGAAAGCCCAGAAATTAGAGGATGAAAGAACAATCTAGAGAAAGAATTGTCCAGAACCTTTGGTATATTAAAAATAGAGGTGTGCTTTCTCATCTGTTGTATCAAGCAAGAAATAAGTGTCAATAAAGAGAAGTTTTCAAATATAATTTTTCTTTCTTATATTCTCTCCCTCTTTCTCCTTAAAATATTCAACAAGCACTGAGCAAATTTATAGTAAGAATGTTGTTAAGTAAGCTTTACATGTAATGTTGCAGCATGGTAATCATGAGTCCATGTTCAAGGCTAGCCATGTGTGCAAAACAAGTCAAAACATGTGTGCATTGAAAAATGGACTAACCATGTCTTGTAAAACTGGAGCACCGCGTGGGAATGGATCAAAATTTAAGACTATATGATTGTTTATGCACTAAGTTAAGCGACTGTGATGCCCACTATACTACTGACTAGTAGCCAGTGGTTGCTGCTGGAGAAAATGGGTGAAGAGATGAGGAGTGGACATGCATGTACCTCCAACAAATTGTGATAACATATGTTATTTGGACCTGCGAGTTGTTGATAACAAAGTGGGCATGAATGACTATGTGGATGAAGATTGTGGCGATGAACACCGTCAAAGATTTGACATAAGTAGGCAAATGGTTTCCTATTTACAAAGGCCTCTTCTCCTTTTAAGTTGTTCATATTTAATTTAATATTTCTTCTCTTTTTGAATAAATCTAGAGTGGTTGTAATGCTTATTTCAACATTCTAAGAAGTATTTATTTAATTAGTAAATTATTAGGATGTGTAGATCAGTTATTTGGGATTATGGCAGAAGAAGGACGATACATTGCTGGCATTTCATCGGCCTCATTGATCTCAATAACGGCTTCACCAAGGTTAGAATAATTAGTCGTATTTTCCTTGTCATTTAATTCTTGCATATTAGAATCATTATCATTTGATACAGAGAATGCATTAGATACCTGAAACATTTTGTCAGACTTTTGTTATAGTATTTTTCCTTGTGAATTGAAAATCATACCTTTTGAAGGTCAGCCTTTATATGCATCGAATTTAGGATAAATTCAGCTTAAATTGATCTTTTAACCATATAGTGATTAAAATCACTGTAATTGGTGTTTAATTTGATGCTACTTGGGCCGTAGTAATTTCAACATATTCTTACTCTTTCCATATCAATATTTTACCGTACTAAAAACATAATGATCAATAGTGAAGCAAATTCAATAGTTAGTATATGGAATTTACAAATAATTTAGTAAATTCTTACTATAAAACAATTATTTACAAGTCATTTACAAACGCAGCAATCAAGTTATAGAAAACTCGGTAAATTGAAGAAGGGTGATGCGGAACTGACTTTAACGGATATATGTAATTTGATTTTCTAAGAAACAGAAAAAAATGAACTTAGTTTTAAATAAAATGCCGCAAATTCATTATAAATTGCAAAAGAAAGAAGCTTCATTTATTAACCAAATAATTACATAATACATGTACATAAAATCAAATTCATTTAATTAGACTACAATTTTGATTTAGATATATACATGTACAATATATCAAAAGAGTTAATAGTAGTTTACTAACATGCTTACTTAACTTCATTTAAAAAAACATATACAAAATTTCTGAATATCTTAGTTAACTATATAAACATAAATGGATCGCCACAAAATATAAATCAATCTCCACAAAATGTATATTGTAAACTGAAAACAATGAAATCTTTGTCCATAGCTATTAGTGTACATGCTGATATATTTGACTAAGCTAAGTATGTTTTACAAGAAGTTAAACAAATTTATAAAAATTAACTACTTTAAATGGTTTTCCTAAAATTTAATTAAAATTTTAAATACAACTACGTTATCAAAAGTTAACCATGTTTCATAAAAAAGTAACCAAGTTAACTAAGTTTTATAAAAAATAACTATGCTAACTAATTTCATATAATTTAACAAAGTTTTAAAAAATTAACTAAGTCTTGTGAATAGTTTAAATTATATAAAACTTAACCAAGTTAATGATATTTTTCCCAAAAATTAATCAGATATAAAAATTAACTAATTTTACAAAAATTAACTGGATTTTATCAAGTTAATAGAAATTAACATAGTCGTAAAAAGATTAACTAAACCTTATAAAAAATAAATAAGATCCAAAAAATTAAATAAAATTTATTAAATTTAGTTGAGCATTAAAAAATAACTAAATTAACTTAGTATTATAAAAACTAACTAACTTTTATAAAATTCTAACCAAAATGACTAAGTTTTTATAGATTTTTATATAAATTTAATTAAAATAACTGAATTTTATAGAAATTGACTAAGTTTGTAAAAAGTAATTAAATTTTATAAAAACCGAACTTATAAAAATTTAATAATTTTCCATATACTTCAATTAAGTTTTACAATTTTTTGTAGTTGAACTAATTAAATTTTATAAAATTTAACTAAATTACATAAAAAGTTAACTAATTTAATTAAATTCTTTAGAAATTAACTAAATTTATAAAAAAATAACTTTAGTTGATTGACTTTTATTGTAAGTGCAACTCATACCATCTGTAATTAGCATATATTAGTTAATTGACTAGGTAAGAAGCGTTTATAATGTTTAAGGCATTCAACGTGCCTCGAATGGTTTAAACCTATCTGGCATCTTAATTGTTACCACATAGCACCTTTTACTACCTTATTCAGCAACTGAACAAATTTTGCAGGCAATAGAGGTGATACATAAGGCACGTAGGATTGATGACACAGTTTGCTTCTTCATTTTGAAACTTGTATGTTTAATTGTTAAATTTGGTCATATAAAATCACAAATAGGTGGAAACCAATATCCAAAATGGAAAGTAAATATTTTTAATATGGGTATGCATAAATTGTTGATTGGATTTGCAAGAGATGGCAAAGAAATAAATGCAGACATTATTTTCTTCCATCTATGGTAAGGAAAAGAATATTTAATTTACTTGCTATGTTTGCACCGTTTGTGACCTCAATAATTCAACTCCATTATTTATTACCATATCTTAGTAATTTGATTGATGATTTACATATATTTTACTGCTATGTTGGGAGTAAACTTCATTGTAAACTCATCATGGAATTCAGCTAGAGATCCCGAAATAGAGTGTTTCTTCTTGTTAATCCTAATTCAGGGGTTTGGTTATGTAAGCTCTTATCTTGTATTCTCTTGTATCTCTCTCTTATGTCGAATAAAATTTCCCTTCTTTGGACTGGACGTACACTATCTTCTTGATGATAGTGGAACCAGTATAAACATTGTGTGGGTTTTTCTTCTTTATAGTCAATTATTATTTGTTTGGAGTAATAGAATAATTTATGTCAGATTGATTGATGTTCAATTGACAAATCTAGATCCTGTTTATTGTGCATATGCATCTATGCAATTTTTGCACAGCATTAATTAATTTTGGAATTCTATTTTTCAGATTATTTGTTCAATACTTCTATTAAAAATAGAACTCCATATGTGTTATGATTGAATCATTTTCCTTGTTTTGTACTGTAGAGAAAGAAAGAATCAGGAGATTTGCAGCCTGGTTAGTATTTCTACCTGTTATAGTATATTTTTGTTACATTAGCTGAATTTTTTCCATCCTCTTTGTCAACCGAACAGATTGCACAGGAGGAACTTGCTGACAGAGTTAATGGAGATACGAGGATGCTGATTAATCAGTTGCAGTACATGAAACTTTCACAAAATGTGATCACGTACGATGATATATGAGAGCGTCTGCACAATAGTGGAAAAGATGATGATATTTCACCATTTACTGTAGCTAATTAGAATATTTCTACCCTGAACCTATCCTTCTATTTTCCCGAAGACATTCTTTGTAGATGTATTCTTTCATATTAAAGATTTTGTGTTATGGTTTTATCCAAGTTTGTTTTTCTTTTCCTAAATAAGATCAATGCAACTTTTTTAAACAACCAATTAAAGTAAACCTGGCATGCTGAAATTCAGTGGGTATGGAAAAGATGAATACTAGAAAGATTCTTATTGATTTGTGTATTTCTGTTATTAATTTATATGGTTTTATTGTAAGATTTGTTTATATTAATTAAGGATTAATTAAATCTCCTTCCATTATATAAATTAATAAAATTTAACTACATCTAGGTTTGACCTGCACCCCCATTTGTGGTTGATTTAACAACTTGTATTTTGTGGTGATGCTTAGTTTACACCGATCTCTCACTTGTTTCAATTCAAAACTGAGCGTTAATAGCTTGTAATAGTGATAAATAAATGTGTTTTTATTACATTCAAAACTAAGTTAATGTTACAGTGTAAATCTATATTGCAATTTTTCAGTAGTTGCCAAGTAAATATGTTATTTTAAATGATTTTTTTGATCGCTAATTTTTAAATTTCATTGTTATAGGTATGTGGAGTTTTTAGATGCAAGAAATGCACAAGATACTCTTTTGGTTTTTGGAGGTTTGTCCTAGTTAGCATATGAAAAGTTTTTGTTTGCATGTTTTGTCATTAATATTTGATGCAAGCTCTCTACATATTATATTTTGTCTAATGTTATAAGAAGATGATTTATAAATTTCATCGTTGTTTGTGAGTAAACTTTGTTAATGGATATTGTGTTCAACTTATTTTATGAAAGTGTTATACTTTTAAATTCATTGTTTCAAATTTATTTGTATGTTAATCAATTGGAATGTAATTAAATACAATTAGATTAATGTTATGTAAATATTGCAATGATACAATATGTTTTAAATGATAGCGTTTAAGACAGGCAGTCGATTTTTTAAACTAATAAATTATGTTCATTTGACAGTGTTTATGCGTTGCTGTGAGTTCTTCGAGAGGATAAAGAATATAGATACTAACAGCGTTTAGGAACTGCTGATGAAACAAGTGATAACAATATTTATAAGCTGTTGTTGAAAACAAATGAAAAAACTATATACAAGGTATAATAAACGTTGTCATAACCCAGCAACATCACTTAAACATGCGAATGAAATTTTAAAAAATACCCTAAACACATTTTCACAACATTTTATAAACACTGTTTTAATTTTAAAAGAGAAAAATATAAACACTGTATAAGCCCAATTTACAGCAAAAAGACAATAATGTATATAACATTTTTTGACAGCGTTTTTATTTTGCTGTTATAAATTATGCATCAATGACAACAGGTTGTTATACAACGGTTTTAGTAATGTTGTCATAGCATATTACAGCACTTTTTTAAACAATGTGAAAAGTTGTTTTTGATGTAGTATGTAATTAATTTTATAGGAAACCTAAAAATTATATCAACGGAATATCATATCAATCTTATAAACTTCTTATCCTAACACGAGAATCCATACTGAAGCATAAACAGATGATAATTGTTGAAGTGGAAAGTTGTCGTGGACTCAAGCACACCAACACTAGAGTGTATGTGTTGCAGAAACACAATAATCCAAATATATAAAAAGGTAAATGCGGGAGACACAGCTTTTTATAGTGGTTTGGCACTAACGTCTACATCCACTTCATAATTATTCATCATGTGCTATTTGATTACAACGTTATACAAGTTTGGACAATTTTGAGTACAAAGCATTACAATATAATAACAAAAAGATTGTTAATTCTAAACTTTGACTAAAATGTCCTTCTTCGTGGAGATGGGTTGACTAGGTCAACAATGTCCAAAATTAGCTTTAGTGTCCTAGAAGTTCAAAACAGTCCAAAAGTGGTGTTTTTATGCTTGTAGATGTTCAAAAAGTGATGGAAAACATTAGTACAACGTTTTAATGTCTCATGCCTTGTCCAATGGCCATAGAGGAGGAGGTGGCTGCCATTTACACTGGACTGATCTAGTGCAGACTTGATTTATGCTGGCCTGATCTAGTGTGGTCTTTATTTATGCTGGACTGATCCAGTGAGGGCATTAT
Organism: Allium sativum; assembly: GCA_030737875.1. Lineage (NCBI taxonomy): Eukaryota > Viridiplantae > Streptophyta > Magnoliopsida > Asparagales > Amaryllidaceae > Allium > Allium sativum. The sequence continues at coordinate 819,984,313 of CM060919.1, read as the reverse complement.
TTATACTGGACTGATCCAGTGAGGACTTTATTTATACTGGACTGATCCAGTGTGGACCTTATTTATACTGGACTGATCCAGTAGGGACTATATTTATACTGGACCGATCCAACGAGGACTATATTTATACTGGACTGATCCAGTGGGGACTTTATTTACACTGGACTTATCCAGTGGGGACTTTATTTATACTGGACTGATCCAGTGGGAGCTAGAGCTCTAAAGTAGCATTTTACTAATTCCTCATGAGTATAACGGTCATTAGTCCAACACTGAATATGATTGGAGACCACAAGCCAATTCCTTGTGTGTGGGCCAACGTTGCCACTTTGATTACATGGAAAGTAAAAAAAACAAGGCGAGAAATCGCCAACATTAAAAATAAGCAAAATTAACGGGTAAGAGTCCAAAGATCCAAGAAAATCCGTTGAGTGGGACCAGTCGATGAAGATACCCTAGTGGAAACCAATTCTGCTCCTATCCTGAGATGTAGTAGGGGGCACAACAAGTGGCGCAGCTGTTGTAGGGTTCAGGCCATACTGTTGTAGATCACCATGCCGGATGCGGGCTTCAACAAGATTGCGGAATATCCTGCAGTGGTCGATGTCATGTCCCAACATCTCATGGAGGAGACAGTATCAGTCGCAAGCAGCTTGCCTCGAGTCGGGCTCTTGCTAGGAGGCTTCCGGAAAGGGGAAGTTTCGCTAGTGTCGAGATAAATCCTTTCCAGGCTTTGGTTTAGCTCGGTGTAGGCTGGAAACTTCAGTTCGGAACAAGGCTGCGAGTTCTAGTTGTCCCAAGGTTTACCCTTTCCCTTATCGAGGGTGGATGACCTTGAGTCTTCCATGGAGCTGGTTCATTGCACAAGCTTCTCGTTGTGGCAGTCTTCCTCCCTCAGAAACCTTTCGGCTTCAAAGTTGAATTAAGCAAGATCCATCGCCGAGTCCCGTCATAATGAAGTCCAGAAGTCTGTTTTGTCAAGAACGCCGGAGATGGCGGCCATTAAGACCATGGATGGATTTAGCCTATCAATAGAGACCACTGCCGCATTAAATCGTTCGAGGAATTTGCGTAGAGTCTCGCCTGTTCTCTGCTTGATGGACGTTAAAGTCATGACATCCTGGGTTGGGCGATATGGAATTTGAATTGCTCAACAAATCTTGTGACTAGGATGCTCCAGTTGTTAGTAAATTCTGGTTCCAAATGTCAGGCTCATATACTAGCAATGTCAGTAAGATAAAGAGGGAAGCACTTGGCCATGATGCCTTATGAGGCTGAGAGTACTTCCATGTGTCGCATGTTGTGCATGAGATGGATAGCAAGATCCCTCCTACCGTCTAAAGGATCTAACACCGGCAGCTAGAAGTCCGGAGGGTTCTGAGAGTTTCTGAATACGGAGTGAAGGGGCTGCAAGTTACACAGTCCGAACTAGCATGAGGTGCCCCACCATGGGTGTAGCGTATGATGGCATCAACAACTTGGCTTTTTCTGCCTAAGCCAAGAAATGGTTTCAGATTACGTAAATCGATGCTGATGCCCCTAGCGTCGGGTACAAGGTTCGCAAAAGATCGAGTGCCAGGCAAAATATTCGGCTCGATCAAAGCCTGAGGTGTGCCCCGGCGGGCACAAATCCAAGATTAGGAACTACGGGAGTTCTTGTATCCAAAGTTGCACGCACTGGCGCTTGAGTGGAATTTCCAGTGCTTGATCCTGAAACTTGATTGGCTACAATCTGAGCTGAATTCTGAATGGGATTGGGAGTGTTTCCCCCGAGCCTAGGCAATCCAATAGTTGTTTGTGGATTGGTGCCAACGCGGGGTTGTTCTTCGGGAACTTCCCCCAAGTCTCGGGCTAAGCCTTGCGGGACACTAAAACTGGTTCTAACAAGATTTCCTTGGCCCGAATGCCTCGCAAACCCTTTGAGTCTGGCGAGAAGAGTGGCCATAGAGGCCTCCTGGCGACGGAAGTGTTCTTCCTGTTGTTCCAAGCGAGAGATAAGATGTAATGACCCGGGTTTTCGCGATCCTGAGTAATCGACATATAACCCAATGTCGATTATCAAGCATCGGAAATACCGGATAGTCCATGAAAGAAATTAGAGTGTGAGAATAGATAAGAAAGAAACTTAGAATAAAAGAAGAAGAAGAACATACAACATCAGAGTAAACATGAATCTCACAGCGGAACGAACAATATATAATAGATACATAATTTTGAAATAAAAATCAGTATATGTATACAGTAACATTATCAGAGTATAACACTTACAACACAACGAAAATAAACAATAGCTATATAATCCTGAAGCCTCCTGCTCCAATCTCTCCAAGTATATCTGAAAAATTCTGACTACTTGACTCTAATTAAATAACTCTTATTTGAATAACTAATTTTATTTTAATCCTATTTCCTATCTTATTCAAATTCCCATTTGAATTTCTATTTCAAATCCCAATTTTTTTTCCTTTATAAATGTTTTAATTTATAAAATAACTATTTTAATTCGTTATTCACATCAAATGTGAATAATAATACTTTGATATATCAATTCAGTTTGATTTCGTATTTAAAAATAATATTCCATTTCCAAATTTTGTTTATACTTTTATTTATAGAATTATTCATACGAAATCCCCTTTTTAATAATTCTATTTATTTTCCAAATATTCTTTTTCATAAAATCTTATTTATTTTATAAATATTTCCTTTTATAAAATTCTGTTCATTTTATAAATATTTTTTTTCAATATATCATTGAAAATTCCCTTTTGATATTCCAGTATTACTTATGGTATTTAAAATACAAAAAGACAATGATCAATATCATTCTAACACACATAATCAATAACAGATTATATATCACATCATATATCGCAATATATGGACAATAGTAAAATAAATGTTGAGGAATCCAGTTGGATCCCTCCAACCTGTTTCCCTGCATCCACAGATGTTAAACAACATAATATAACATCGATTTCATTTCAATATGAAATATTCTGATAAACAGAATCAATGTTGATTAACGATTTATATATATATCGTTATCTATAACTTCAACCAATAATTCAACAATTCAACCAAACAATCATTACACAACAAACAATCATCATTTATCATTACTAGATTATATTTATAAAAATATAAATTGATCAGAGTTAGTGAGATTTACTCACCTTGGACTATCATCGTTAAATAACAATAATTGTCGTTGATTCAGATCAGACAATTTATTTCTCTATAAATTGTAACGAGCTCCAATTCACTCCCAGTTAGTTCCAGTGTATAGCCCTTGTCCATATGGTCCCAACGTGAGTGACCGATCGAAATTCTGATATAGTATGATCGATATATTAAATTTACAAGTTTATATAACATTTAAATGGTTTTTAAATTAAAACATTAGTTATTGGGCTTTACCCAATTTATCACCGGCCCAAAACCAATTAATCCGCACCCATTTTCTTCCTTCTTCCCCATCGCACTTTCCTGTAACCTACTCCCTCATTCTTCGGATTTCAACTCCCAAGTTCTCCTCACACAATCCAAAACAAATAGAACTACATACACCAAATGACCCCTCACCGATTCCTCTTCCTCATCGTATTACCCTCGTCCCATTCATATCCGAACCCTGAATCGCGTCACAGACTTCAATGGCCACCAACAGTAAAAGTACTGAACTGTTTATACTCTATCCCTTATGAAAAATCGAACGGCCTTCATCATTAAACTCCTCTTCTCAGCCTCTATCATCTCCACCTGAGCTCGACAAGCTCGCAGGTCCCCCTCGAAACCCATGTATCCCCTTCCACGCAACAGCTCACAGGAAGTATCGAACTAAATACTCGTCGATCTTTCTCAAAAATTGCATACAGGCTCTATTCGACTCACCAAACCTCAATACAACATTAAAAATCCACATCGTTGCTTCTATGACTCGAACAAAGGAACCCTAGCTCGTGTATAAAGAACAACAGTGAACCAAAGGTGTTTTCGCACAAGAGAAACCAACATCGAACTCAAAAAAAAAAAAACTACTGCAAAAGAGAGCTCAAACATGGATGCTAAATCCATTCATGTTTTGATTTATAGGAATTTTTATGAATTCTTTTGGATTTTCAAACCCACGGGTTTGCTGAAGAAAAGAAAAAGAAAAGTGATGGCAGAATTTTAATTGATCGGAGGATGATAGAAATCAGGTTTAGAGGAAGTAGGTATTTATAGAGCAATTTTAATATTGATTATTATATTAGATTATATTGAACCGTTACTTGTATTTGCATTCTAAAAATCCGTATGATCACATACGATACCCAAAAATCACGAAAATTGGCATGTAGCTATAGTTCGACATTACGGACCCAACAAAACTGGTTTCGTCGAATTCCGACTCCGTTTGCTCACACAATGTATTTTTAAAGTCAAATTGTCGACTTTTTTTCACACTAAAATCCCGTACGGCCACATACTGACTTCAAAAATCGTGAAAATTGAAATATAACAATAATTTAATATTCCGGATCCAACAAAATTAGTTTCGTCGAAAACGGAGATCGTTTGCAAAACTGGCTATTTTTAAAGCTCTAAATGAACCCATTTAAATATTAATATATCTAAAAATAATTAAATTAAATATTTATAAATAAATATTATATTATATATTCATAATAGAATATCGTACAGCTCCAATTTGGATTTATAATTCGATATTCAAATCCCGGTTGAATCGATATTCAATTTATATTGAAAAATTCATTTATAATATAAATAAATCGTTATAAGTTATAAAGGAATTTCATAGCGACTTTTTGAAAATTTGATTTGGACATAAATCAAAATCTACATAACGAAATCCTGATTTTTCTCTTCCGTTAGAAAAATATAATTCACCAGCTCCGAACGTTTCTAGTTTCACAGAAATCCGATTTAAAACGGCTTCTGTATTTTCGTTTAAAGTTCGAATCGCCAAATAGCGAACTGGCGTGCCATTTCGAGCTCGTTATAATTATAATATAAATTATATGTTCAACTGTCGTTCAAATAATATATTTGTTATTCTAATTCAAATTCTAAGCCGAATTAAATATTTTAAATTGTCCAGTTCACATTATATTGTCAATTCACTATTTCCGACTATCTCGGAATTAAATATATTATTCTACTATTTAAATTAATTAAATATTCAATATTATTTAATTAAACAACCCTTTAATTCTCTAAATCACTAGTTAAATAAATAATTATTATACCATAAAAATACGGGACATTACATAAGATCTTTGGTTAGATCTTTGACGACTCCATCAATGTCATCTCGGGTGACGTAGTTAGATTGGTTTCCTATCGAGGAAAGTTCTTTCTAGACACCTACTCCTTCCGAGCAAATTACTTGTTTACGCTTAACCATGTTGGGAAGCGAGTAGAGTTTGTTTCCAGATGAAAGTTGAATTCCGAGATCCAAGGGACAAAGTCGAGAATCAAGTCTGAAGCAGAGGTCAAAGTTGTGCGTCCCCCTATCTGACGTGCCAAAATGTTGATGCGGAAAGTTGTCGTGGACTCAATTCACGCCAATACCCAAGTGTATGTGTCACAGAAACATAATAATCCAAAGATATAAAAAGGTAAATGTGGGTGATATAGCTTTTTATAGTGGTTCGGCACAAACGCCTACATCCACTTCATAATAATTATTCATCATGTGCTATTTGATTACAATGGTTTCCAAGTTTGGACGATGTTTAAGTACAAAGCATTACAATACAATAACAAAAAGATTGTTAATTCTAAACTTTGACTAAAATGTACTTCTTCTTCATTGAGATGGGTTGACCTGGTCAACTATGTCCAAAATTAGCTTCAGTGTCCAAGAAGTTCAAACAATCCGATAGTGGTGTTTTTATGCTTGTAGATGTCCAAAAAGTGACAGAAAGCATTAGTGCAATGTTTTAATGTCTCATGCCATGTTCAATGGCCGTGGAGGAGGAGGCGGTTGCCATTAATGACGCTTTTGGAGCTCTAGAAGGCCAAAATTCTAAGGGAAAAAGATCCAAATGAATGTTAAGCCTTAGGATATTTATAGGTGAAGGTTGGTAGTGGAGTAGGTAGGAAGTAGGGACCATGCAGCAGAAATTCGGATCCCAAAAGAGCAAAAAACATGAAATTCATATCCCTCTAGTGAGGGATACGAATCGTATTCCCTAAGGGATACGAATCGTATTCCCTAAGGGATACGAATTTCGTGTCTCCTCCAGGTGATATGAAATTTCGTGTCCCCTGAGAGATAGAAAATTGTGTATCCCTATAAGGGATACGAAAAAAAGGGAGGGGGAGGCCGGTGCGCGCCAAAACCCGAGCTTGTCGTGCTAAGTTGATCCGATGATTCTGAGCGACTGACATGCGTTTACGGAAACAGACGTAACTTTCAAACCGTTAGTCCATTTTGCCAAACAAAAATTGTACCTGAAGCTAATTTAGATGGCTACAAATGTTATCATGCAAAGTACCGTAATTGATGTTTTCGGGGCCAAAAAGGTCATTTTAAGGGGTTTCGGGCTGTTTTTATGTACGTGACGTGACTTCGACCAAACCGCTTTGTGTTTGCTGACAAGGCTATCGACGTGTGACAGCTTCGACCAAAAATCGTGTCAACATTTGCCCCTCCCCCCTAAAACATGTTTTTTTATAGAAGGAAGATGTGTTTTGCACGAAGACCAGAAATCCAGAAAACAAAAGCTAGGAGAAGTTCGATGTGAACTCCTATAACTATGAGACCAAAGAGCCACGATCACGTCGGATCATATTATATATAAACTTGGAAACTAGAGGGTGTGAAATCTAGTGGAAGCTGGCAATCGCTGGGATCGTAATAGAATGGAATACCGAATGAAAACATATATAATCAGATCTAAGGTTAATTTAGCATATATGATGTGAATTAAGTCTAATTTGACCCATATAGTCCATAGTTTCAATGTGAGATATATTTATCACTGACCAATTTCAAGATCCAATGCAAACCCAACGAAAATAGATTTGGACAGCGATGAAACTCCCCAAATTCGGTTCAATTTGATGTTATCTGTAACACCCCACACCCGCTAAGGTCACTCACTAAGGGAATGCCTTAACTTCGGTGGAGTATTTTAAGTGAATATAGAACAGAAAAATTACAACAAGACAGATATAAATAATACTTGAAATCTAAAACATCATTTCATTGCAGCAGAAGATAACATGTTTAGTTACAACACCATAAAGAGTCAAGTACTAAATATCCATCCTGATAAAAACATAAGTACATAATCCCACTACATAACTAATAGCCGTAATAGAAAAGATAAGTTGGGCTTTACATCACGGTCCAAGCTCCAAAAGATAGATAAAGAAATCTGATCAAAGCCCACTAGTGCTAGGCCCAACCTAAGGACCTGAGGGGGAAAAAGATAAAAACAACGGGGTCAGACATAAGTCTGAGTGAGCCCTATAACTTTAACAACATAATCATCAAAGTAATTAGGGTATGATATAAACTTGGTACGGTGATGACTGGGGTTAAATGACTACACTAAGTAGCCAACTAGACATAGGATGAACTAAGATAACGGTAAAGACGCATCTACCCACCCAAGGGTAATTACACTGCACCACACCAGTCATTCCTACTTAAAGGTTGATCCCTCCCAAGGACTTAGAAAATTTACCCAGTAGTTTCGTGTACCCCTAGCTGACTACATAGGTGCCGTCTGCCCCTATCTCCACTAGGTGTACCCACTACTCCCAAGCGATTGGCTCCCTACCGTAGATACCCGTGCTGGCCCCACAGTGGGGTGTATCACTCCCCAAAGTGGCAACCCGATACAACCAATGGTGCACGGCTTATACCTACACGATGCAACAACGTCTTACCTACCAGCCCAGGTCCACACACGCATATGAAACCCGTTGGACTTGCGTTGCCACCGCTAACCCGTTTTGGCCTCTTATAGTCAAGCCCAGTACGCGTGTCCCGTCCTCGACATGGGTCGAGCCCAATAAGATACATATGGGTTACTGGTTGAAATGGGCCCCCACAAGCTACCCACCTAAGCTTGTCCCTTTATCTAGTGCATCCCACTTAACCCTTTAATCATGTTTAATTACATGTTTCCACTTGGTTAAGTATTCTAATCGTATTTTCTATTGCCACCCAAGGCAACCCACTAGATTTCCACATGCCACCCAAGGCACTCACTTGATTTCTACATGCCACCCAAGGCACCCACTTAACCCCTCATGCCCTACTACATGCTTATCCGGTTAAGTGTTTCTTAATTGATTAAGAACGTAACCGTTGTAAAGACCTCTCACATTAGACTATCTTTTATGGCAGCTGGATTTGCCGGTCGGGTCCGGGCAGCCTTACGCCATAACCGAGTCTAACCTCGTGTCTTTACACTTATCACGTATTCAGTTTGTGCCTAAGACCTCTCACATTGGGCCAGTCATTTGTAGCCGCTGGATTTGCCGGTCGGTTCCGGGCAGTCTTATGCTACAAAAGGGTCCAACCTCGTGTCCTAGTCGATTAATTACACCTAATTAATCCCCCCATAATTTGTATTAATTATCCCTAATTAATTACAAATTTAACGATGTACATAATTGACTCAATTATGTCCATCCACTTTATGGTATGCATAATCATACCAACTTCACACCATTTTATTAACATGAATATTAACCCCATCGTTCCCCACGTAATTCGCTAACATGACATACTTAAAAGGGAAGATTCATCACACAAACAATGGGTTCAACTTGCATAACATTAGCATCAACATGGGTTTTAAAGGTGTCAACATGCATATAGCATCAAACCCAACTAGCATAAATAATTAACCCAAACTTGCATGAATCACATATGTCATAAGGAGGGTAACTTGCATGAGCTACTTATGTCATACAAAAGGGGTAAACTTGCATATGTATGTATGACATACAAAGGGGTTAACTTGCATATGTATGCATATCATACTAAGGTGTAAACTTGCACATGTTACTTGCATATAACCAAACACCAAACTTGCATAACATGTCATATATGAACTTGCATATAAGCATACACCAAACTTGCATAACATATCACATATGAACTTGCATATAAGCATACACCAAACTTGCATAACATATCATATATGAACTTGCATATAAGCATACACCAAACTTGCATAACATATCATATATGAACTTGCATATAATCAAACACCAAACTTGCATAACATATCATATATGAACTTGCATATAATCAAACACCAAACTTGCATAACATATCATATATGAACTTGCATATAATCAAATACCAAACTTGCATAATCATGGTGTCATAATGGATCAATGTTTATCATAGTGATTTGCATAACTAGCATCGTGAACTCATAACATATGACTTGCATACCTTGCATAACATCATGATCACATAGCATATGACTTGCATAATTTGCAAAATATCATGAACACATAGCATATGACTTGCATAACTTGCATAACACATAGCATATGACTTGCATAACTTGCATAACTAACATCATGAACACATAGCATATGATAACATAACTTGCATTGATCCACATTCATAGCCATAACCTCATTATATCCTATCATAATCATTTCAACAATTGGTCATTAAGGCTATAGAAACTCACAACTTGTTGATTAGCACTCCTATGAAGAAGATTAAGTTGCTAGAGTTGATTAGAAGTTGATTTGAGAAGCTATCTTCCTCTTTAATTTGATGGAGGCTCCTTCAAGTTGTATTTGACGGCATGACGACGTTGTATCTATTTTTAGTATGAATTAGGGTAGTCTTAGGGTGTATTTATAGATTAGTTAGGTGTTTTAGGCCATTAGATTAACCCTAAATCAGATTAGAGCCGTCAGATCTCGTCACTAGCCACCAAGCACAGCCCAAAAGCCAAAATGGTGCACCCAGGTCACACAGACCGACAGGGGGGTCGACCCCTGGGTCGACCCCTAGGGAGGGGGTCGACACCCATGTCGACCCTAGGGTCGACACCCTCTGCCTGGCGGGAATTTTGCCGCCTCTTCTGAAATGTGAAAATTTTATATTGAAATCTGTTTTGAATTTTCTGAAAACTTCTTCGGGCCTTAACTGGGTCATACGGACTCCGATTTTCGAAAACTCGGACTCTATTTCGCGTATTTTTCCGAGACGAACGCAATGGCATAGCCCGTTTCCCCTGATTCAGATTTTAAAATTTAATTCTGCCTGATTTATATTATAGCAAGTTATTCAACATACGGGGTGTTACATTCTCCCCTACTTAAAGGATTTCGACCCCGAAATCTCTAAGTCAAGAAGAACGTATCCTACCAACCAAACAACCATCTACTCAAACCATCAAACACTGGCACCATTGTCCTTAGAGTTTCTAATGCTGTATGAACATATGCAAGAGTGTGTGTATATGTTCCCTGTCTAATGCAAAATCAGGCGGTCTACTGATTCAATTGACCTCCTTAATGCAAAACCATGATAGTGCCATGCATCCAATATGTATGCGAAAGAACCCTATTGACACATACTATTTCTACATGAGTGCACAATCATACACCAAAATGCATCATCCATATGATAGCACAACCATTATACATCCATTAATATAGCTACCTACACACAGTTATATGCAATATGCAATATGAAGTGATTGAGCCGATCTAGTGTCTAAAGTGTGTGTATATGCATCCACGAGCAACCACTAGCGACCACTTGCATCCACACGCATCCATCAAACATAACATGTCTCAAACACATGTTTCAACCATAGGTTTACCCTATCTAAAGGTCAAAGATACTTATGAGAGGACATACTAAAGATAAGATAAGTACTAGACAAACGATAAAGGAGAAGTTAAAAGACATACCCTCAAAAAGGAATGGGTATAGTGAATGCATCTTCGCTTCTGTCTCCCAAGTAGCATTGCTCTCATCTTCTCCCCATTGCACTTTGACTAGTCGAACCTCTCTATTTCTCAACTTCCTAATCTCTGACCCAAGGATGTGGGTAGGAGCTCGTCGAATAGTCGCATCACGCTCTACCTCCACTTCTCTAAGCAAGCTCGGCTCTACCACCTCTGCGGTCTCATGTAGGCACTTCCTCAAATGTGACACATGGAATACGTCATGTACCCCACTAAGTCTCTCGGGTAAATCCACTTTATATGCCATCCGTCCAATCCTTTCCTTAATAGGAAACGGTCCTACAAATCTTGGTGCTAACTTCCCAACGGACCCAAAGCGAACAACATTCCGTAATGGAGATACTTTGACAAAGACCATGTCCGCAACATCAAACTCCAGATCCGTCCTCCTCTTATCCGCGTAAGATTTCTGTCTGTCTTGCGCCGCTTTCATCCTTCTTCGAATCAAATCAATCTTTTCCGAAGTCCCTCTAACCATATCAGGCCCAAGCAAGATCTTATCCGTAGATTCCCACCAACATGTAGGTGATCGACAAGGCCTTCCATAAAGAGCTTCGAAAGGAGCCATACCAATACTGGACTGAAAGCTGTTATTATACGCGAACTCCACCAATGGAAGATGCTCTTCCCATGTACCTCCAAAATCCAAGATACATAGCCTCAGAAGGTCTTCCAGAACACGATTCACCCTCTCGGTCTGGCCGTCCGTCTGAGGATGATATGCGGTGCTCAAACACAGCTGAGTGCCCACTGCTTCTTGCAAACTCTTCCAAAACTCGCTAGTGAAGATAGGATCTCGATCACTCACTATGCTAGAAGGTACACCATGCAACCGAACTATCTCTCGAAGGTAAACTGAAGCTAGCCAAGGAGCAGTCGTCTTACTCTTCACGGGTATGAAATGGGCACTCTTAGTAAGTCTGTCTACCACAACCCAAATTCCTGTATTACCCTTCCTCGATTTCGGTAACCCATTAATAAAATCCATCGAGACGCTATCCCACTTCCATTGCGGAACTTCCAATGGGTGAAGCAACCCACCAGGTTTCTTTTGCTCCGCTTTCACTTGTTGGCACACCAAGCATCTAGCGACATACTCGGCCACATCTTTCTTCATACCGGCCCAAAAGAAAACTCGCTTCATGTCTTGGTACATCTTGTCCCCGCCGGGATGAATGGTCGTCTTTGAACGATGCGCATCATCAAGAATAGCCTTCCTCAAACCCTCTTCTTGCGGTACACAAAGTCTACCGTCTCTACGCAAGCACCCCCTATCGTCTAGAGTGTACCTACTCAAATGGCTGGACGACTCCCTCCTTATGAGCCTCTCTACCAACTCAACCAACTGTGGGTCGTCCCGCTGTGCCTCGCCAATCCGTCCCAAAAGAGTAGGTCTGACGTCTAAGGATGCTAGCAAACCGAGTACAAAGTCAATGGAAGGTCTGAAGTCAAACATCGAGATAAATTCCAAGCTTCGTCGTTCCACGAACAATCGACTCAAGGACAACGTTTTTCTGTTCAAGGCGTCCGCCACCACGTTACCCTTGCCAGGGGTATACGCTATCTCGAAATCATAGGATGCTAAGAACTCCATCCACCTTTGCTGTCTCAAGTTCAAATCCTTCTGAGAAAACAAGTACTTCAATGATTTGTGGTAGTGAACAATTCGAATCTCTCGCCAAGAAGATAATGGAGCCAAGTCTTAAGCGCAAAAACAATAGCGGCCAACTCTAGATCATGGGTAGGGTAATTTTTCTCATGCTTTCTCAACTGCCTTCCCCCATAGGCTATTACCCTTCACTCTTGCATTAAGACTGCGCCCAGTCCTGTCCCACAAGCATCGGTATAGACAACAAATGGCTTACTCCCATCTGGTAACACTAAGACTGGAGCTGTGGTTAAAGCTCTCTTTAACCGTTGGAACGCATCATCACAGTCTACGTCCCATGCGAAGACTAGATTCTTCTTCGTCAAGCGAGTTAATGGGGCTGATATCTTCGCGAAGTCCTTGATAAACTTCCTATAGTAGCCAGCCAACCCCAAGAAACTCCTCACCTCGGTAGCATTCTTCGGAACCTTCCATTCTTGGATGGACACTACCTTCGCGGGATCTACAGCTATTCCTTCCTTGGAGACCACGTGCCCCAAGAACCGCACTTCCTTCCTCCAAAAGTGACATTTAGAGAATTTAGCCTTAAGGCTATGTGCTCGAAGAGTCTCCAACACTTCCCTAAGATGTAGGGCATGCTCTTCTTCACTCTTAGAAAATACTAAGATGTCATCCACAAAGACCACCACGAACTTATTAAGGTACTCCCTGAACACTCTACTCATCAAATCAACAAAGTATGCAGGGGCGTTCGTCAAACCAAATGGCATCACAAGCCACTCATAGAAACCATCCGGAGTCCTAAAGGCAGTCTTGTCTATGCTATCCTCAGCCACTCTCAACTGATGAAACCCCGTGGCCAAGTCCAACTGCGAAAACACTGAGGCGCCAACCAACTGATCAAAGAGATCATCAATCCTCGGCAATGGGTGTCTATTCTTCTTTGTGAGCTTGTTGAGTTCTCTATAGTCTACACAAAGTCTGAGGGACCCATCCGCCTTCGTGGCAAAAACTACTGGAGCACCCCACTCCGATATACTTCATCTTATGAACCCCTTCTCAAGCAACTCCCCTACTTGCTTATGGAGTTCCCTCCTCTCACGAGGAGCCATGTGGCGCACTGGTAAAGATACTGGTTTAGCATTGTCCACCAGATATATTCGGAAGTCTATCTCCCGCTTCGGAGGTAAGCCCTTCACCTCCTCAAACACATCCGAGTATTCCCGGACCACTCTAACAGATCGCAAACCCTCGACCGAAGCGTCAAGCGATTCAAGATAACTTAGCATAACAAAATCCATGGGATTACAAGAGATCTCGAGAGTGTTACCCAAGCGGGTCATGAGCCTAACAACTCTCCTTTCGCAATCAAGAACGGCACCATTACTGGATAACCAGTCCATGCCCAAAATCAACCCATAGCCCGTGAAGCCCAAAACAAAGCATCACATCTAAACTCAACGCTAAGTATAGAAATCTTCAAACCCAAACATATCATGGACAAATAAGTGGAGCCCCCAATTGGGTTTAAAACAACCAAGGGATCATCTACTAGACTGGTGTCTAAGTGCAGTGACTCAACTAATGATGATGAGATAAACGAATGCGATGCGCCAGAGTCAAACAAAGTACGGACAGGATGATCAAACAGAAAAACCAGACTTTCAACGGAAATAGTTCTACCTCTTTCCTGAATCGGTGGAACCGCGAGAGCCTGAACTTGTCCCCTTGCCTGACCTGGTGCCATAAGAGCTTGCACCTGTCCTCCTGAGGTAGATCCCGTCCTTTGCCCCTTTTAAGGACAATCCTTCACTAGATGCCCTGCTTCTCCACAATGGAAGCAGCCAGTCTTCTTCTTCTTCTTCCGACAATCTTTGCTTAGGTGGCCTGGTATCCCGCAATTGAAGCATTTCTTCTTTCTCTTGCCACCGTTGCCTTTCCCACCCTTGTTTTGCTGTTGCTGTTGAGGTCTCTTCTGATCTCCTTTCTTCTCGGGTGCCTTATTAGCATTGGGACCCTTCTCTTCCTCATGCATGAGTGCCATGTCTACTAGCTTCTCAAAGGTGGCCCCCATAGGGATGTGAGTCATAGCCAATCCATGCATCGGTTCATTCAAGCCCTTAACGAACCTCAAAGCCTTCTTCTCCGGTGTATTCACCATGTCTATGCCAAACCTTGCCAATTGATTAAACTTTTTATTCCTTCACTGATAGGTTTCCTTGCTTTAGAGTCAAGAACCTTTCCATATACAAGTTCTCTTCCGCCCTTGAGAGAAACTTTGCCACAAACCTTTGCCTGAAATCCGCCCAAGAGTCAACAGGGCGTTCTCCATTAGTGACCTCCCACCAGAATAAGGCCTCTCCCTTCATCAACCAAGCCGCTAACTTGACTTTCTTTCCTTCTTCCATCTCAAAGATATCTATCAACTCTTCCACCTCCTTAAGCCAATCTCTAGCTTCCACAAAAGTTTCTGATCCTTGAAAAGGTTTCCGTCCCATTGCCTTAAATTCCTTGCAAGTCTTAGCAAAAGTATCCGTGCGAGGAGGAGGAGCGGGAGGAAGATCAGGTGCTACTGTTGGTGGAGGAACATTTGCTGGACCCGCAGTGGCGGCCCTAGCCTCCATCAATCTCCTATACCATACTGGTATCGCTACACCCTCCGGAAAGTTAAGATCTTCAGCCATGCTGAAACGAAAAAGGAAAGATTCAAAACGGAGAGTTCGAAAGATAAAGATATGGCTATTGGGGATTATGCTTTTCTTTCAAAAACTTTTCTCTTAAAAGACATGTTTTTGAAACTACTTCTTCCAAAAATGTTTTTAGAAAAATAGTTTTCTAA
The DNA here is from genome assembly GCA_030737875.1 of Allium sativum. NCBI lineage: Eukaryota > Viridiplantae > Streptophyta > Magnoliopsida > Asparagales > Amaryllidaceae > Allium > Allium sativum. The sequence goes on along the minus strand of CM060919.1, from coordinate 819,968,888 downwards.
AAATTTTATCTGTTCCGGTAACCTAGCTCTAATACCACGTGTAACACCACACACCCGCTAAGGTCACTCACTAAGGGAATGCCTTAACTTCGGTGGAGTATTTTAAGTGAATATAGAACAGAAAAATTACAACAAGACAGATATAAATAATACTTGAAATCTAAAACATCATTTCATTGCAGCAGAAGATAAACATGTTTAGTTACAACACCATAAAGAGTCAAGTACTAAATATCCATCCTGATAAAAACATAAGTACATAATCCCACTACATAACTAATAGCCATAATAGAAAAGATAAGTTGGGCTTTACATCACGGTCCAAGCTCCAAAAGATAGATAAAGAAATCTGATCAAAGCCCACTAGTGCTAGGCCCAACCTGAGGACCTGAGGGGAAAAAGATAAAAACAACGGGGTCAGACATAAGTCTGAGTGAGCCCTATAACTTTAACAACACAATCATCAAAGTAATTAGGGTATGATATAAACTTGGTACGGTGATGACTGGGGTTAAATGACTACACTAAGTAGCCAACTAGACATAGGATGAACTAAGATAACGGTAAAGACGCATCTACCCACCCAAGGGTAATTACACTGCACCACACCAGTCATTCCTACTTAAAGGTTGATCCCTCCCAAGGACTTAGAAAATTTACCCAGTAGTTTCGTGTACCCCTAGCTGACTACATAGGTGCCGTCTGCCCCTATCTCCACTAGGTGTACCCACTACTCCCAAGCAATCGGCTCCCTACCGTAGATACCCGTGCTGGCCCCACAGTGGGGTGTATCACTCCCCAAAGTGGCAACCCGATACAACCAATGGTGCACGGCTTATACCTACACGATGCAATAATGTCTTACCTACCAGCCCGGGTCCACACACGCATATGAAACCCGTTGGACTTGCGTTGCCACCGCTAACCCGTTTTGGCCTCTTATAGTCAAGCCTAGTACGCGTGTCCCGTCCTCGACATGGGTCGAGCCCAATAAGATACATATGGGTTACTGGTTGAAATGGGCCCCCACAAGCTACCCACCTAAGCTTGTCCCTTTATCTAGTGCATCCCACTTAACCCTTTAATCATGTTTAATTACATGTTTCCACTTGGTTAAGTATTCTAATCGTATTTTCTATTGCCACCCAAGGCAACCCACTAGATTTCCACATGCCACCCAAGGCACTCACTTGATTTCTACATGCCACCCAAGGCACCCACTTAACCCCTCATGCCCTACTACATGCTTATCTGGTTAAGTGTTTCTTAATTGATTAAGAACGTAACCGTTGTAAAGACCTCTCACATTAGACTGTCTTTTATGGCAGCTGGATTTGCCGGTCGGGTCCGGGCAACCTTACGCCATAACCGAGTCTAACCTCGTGTCTTTACACTTGTCACGTATTCAGTTTGTGCCTAAGACCCCTCACATTGGGCCAATCATTTGTAGCCGCTGGATTTGCCGGTCGGTTCTGGGCAGTCTTATGCTACAAAAGGATCCAACCTCGTGTCTTAGTAGATTAATTACACTTAATTAATCCCCCCATAATTTGTATTAATTATCCCTAATTAATTACAAATTTAACGATGTACATAATTGACTCAATTATGTCCATCCACATTATGGTATGCATAATCATACCAACTTCACACCATTTTATTAACATGAATATTAACCCCATCGTTCCCCACGTAATTTGCTAACATGACATACTTAAAAGGGAAGATTCATCACACAAACAATGGGTTCAACTTGCATAACATTATCATCAACATGGGTTTTAAAGGTGTCAACATGCATACAACATCAAACCCAACTAGCATAAATAATCAACCCAAACTTGCATGAATCACATATGTCATAAGGAGGGTAACTTGCATGAGCTACTTATGTCATACAAAAGGGGTAAACTTGCATATGTATGTATGGCATACAAAGGGGTTAACTTGCATATGTATGCATATCATACTAAGGTGTAAACTTGCACATGTTACTTGCATATAACCAAACACCAAACTTGCATAACATGTCATATATGAACTTGCATATAAGCATACACCAAACTTGCATAACATATCATACATGAACTTGCATATAAGCATACACCAAACTTGCATAACATATCGTATATGAACTTGCATATAAGCATACACCAAACTTGCATAACATATCATATATGAACTTGCATATAATCAAACATCAAACTTGCATAACATATCATATATGAACTTGCATATAATCAAACACCAAACTTGCATAATCATGGTGTCATAATGGATCAATGTTTATCATAGTGATTTGCATAACTAGCATCATGAACTCATAGCATATGACTTGCATACCTTGCATAACATCATGATCACATAGCATATGATTTGCATAACTTGCATAACATCATGAACACATAGCATATGACTTGCATAACTTGCATAACACATAGCATATGACTTGCATAACTTGCATAACTAACATCATGAACACATAGCATATGATAACATAACTTGCATTGATCCATATTCATAGCCATAACCTCATTATATCCTATCATAATCATTTCAACAATTGGTCATTAAGGCTATAGAAACTCACAACTTGTTGATTAGCACTCCTATGAAGAAGATTAAGTTGCTAGAGTTGATTAGAAGTTGATTTGAGAAGCTATCTTCCTCTTTAATTTGATGGAGGCTCCTTCAAGTTGCATTTTGACGGCATGACGACGTTGTATCTATTTTTAGTATGAATTAGGGTAGTCTTAGGGTGTATCTATAGATTAGTTAGGTGTTTTAGGCCATTAGATTAACCCTAAATCAGATTAGAGCCGTCAGATCTCGTCACTAGCCACCAAGCACAGCCCAAAAGCCAAAATGGTGCACCCAGGTCACACAGACCGACAGGGGGGTCGACCCCTAGGGAGGGGGTCGACACCCATGTCGACCCTAGGGTCGACACCCTCTGCCTGGCGGGAATTTTCCCGCCTCTTCTGAAATGTGAAATTTTTATATTGAAATCTGTTTTGAATTTTCTGAAAACTTCTTCGTGCCTTAACTGGGTCATACGGACTCCGATTTTCGAAAACTCGGACTCTATTTCGCGTATTTTTCCGAGACGAACGCAATGGCATAGCCCGTTTCCCCTGATTCAGATTTTAAAATTTAATTCTGCCCTGATTTATATTATAGCAAGTTATTCAACATACGGGGTGTAACATTATCTAATCTTCTTGGATGATGATCTAGCCTCTAGACATTATAGATGATGAAATAGAATGAATAAAATGGAGAAATCAGGGTTTATGTTGAATCCAGAGAATCACGGAAATAGCCCTAATGTTTGAATGAAGAGAGAAACCTTAATTGTAACACCCCATGAAAAAAAAATTTGAACAAAAATGGGTACTTAATTACAATAGAAACAAGGTACATGAAGTTTGAGTTGGCTATAAATTACAACAAATTACCAAAATAAATACTATACAAACATACCTAAAAGCCAACTCAAACTGAAACAAAACACGCTACAAACAGAAAATAAGCCATGAATTTCAAACAAGACACAAAATAAACTACATGACCAAGCCCAAATTATAAAATCCACAGCACAGCTTCCAGAGAAGATCATCCAAAGACCATGAAACTAGGAAAAAGCCTACATAATAAATACCAGCAACACCACCAGGCAATACTGCCATGAACAAGATCTCCCATAATAAACGACCAAAATGAATCAAGACAAGAGAATGGCCAAAGAACACCATATGGCTTACACCTGACCAAACAACAACTAAGAGCATATCTAAAATCTGTGCATTAGAGAGTAAAGAAGACCAAAGTCCAACATGAAGAAAACGAGAAATCAAAGTCACAATTCCAAATAGCAATGGAAAGAAGAAAAATATGAACCAATACAGGAACAAGCCACTACTATTATAAATGCAGACAAATCGAGATAGAATAAAGTCACTTTTTAAATACACCTCCATTCATAACACCGCCCGGATTGCTTCCTTGTTCCTTAACTTTTTTTTTTGATTTGGACTGAGTTTGAATTTAAGATATAAGTTTAACCCACTCTAGGTTAGTTTCTACCAAGGGTTCATCATTTACTATCTTATTTCCTTTTTTGAACTTACTGAATTAAAGATTAGTTCTTAAGCTACATGACAAGTTGTAAGAACCATCAAATTAATTTATTACCATATATTTACTAGCAACAACTTCACTATTATGAAACTCACTGCAATTCCCACTGCTAATCACTCCATCATGAATAACAACATCTACACTAATTTTCGTTCCATTATTTCCTCAATCATACCCATACCATCAACCTTACATTACATGATTTCCTCTTCAGCACCCTTACTAAATGCATTGCATTGAATTGTCTCCTTTATATTTCCATCACCTTTGTCCTAGTTAGAAACATCATAATCATCAAGTATACAAAAAGGATAAACTTTAACATCTGAAGTGACCCTGCATTACCATCTTTATAACCTGATATAAACTCCTTTTCCTTACATTTTTTGTTTGTAACATTCAAACTATCTAGCTGCATGTTATTTCCTCTATAGTCACCACTCTTTAAACTCTAAGAATTAGCATTGTTATCTATATCCATCCCTGTCTCTGAGTTTAAGTTATTCTTGGGTGCCCAAACCTTAATAGATTTACAAGATGTAGTCGAATGCCTAAAAATATTGCAGTTTGAACATAAAGAAGGGGTCCACTCATAGACAACCTTTTTCCAGACTATATCACCATTAAACACTGAATAGGGACCTTATCAAGGAAGTTAAATTCAGAATTAACCTCAATTAGACATCAAACATAGGATATTCTACCTAAACTTTCAGTAACACTATCCAATTTCAAAGGATTACCCATTAAAGAAGCAATTCTACTTATTGACTTTACAGTCCAGAAATCTAAATCGATATTAGGAAAACGAACCCATAAAGGAATTGTATGTAAGAATTATCTATTCAACTTCAATCCAGGATACCATTTTTTCACAAAGTCCGGTCTTATATTATAGTAATACGACCCTGATTCTAACACTTTATCACAATCACTAGCACTTTCACATTTCAAAATGAAAAAACCGTCCTCGTTAGAAAAAAGTTGATAACCCCCTTTCAATCCCCAATTCTGATCTATATAGTCTTTTAGGAAATTGAAATACAACTTACTACCAAATACATAAAAGACTATTGAATTATTCCATCATTATCTAACCTTAATTGTTAAATTCTCATTAATAACTGTGATCTTAAGATTATCTTTAACATCTGGTTCAAAAAACCTTAGCTGGATAGAACTTGATGATAATTATTTTCAGTAGTAACGTCTATCCAAGCCTTAGATTGAAAACTATTTACCTTAGCATAAAGATCTTGTTCCTTCAAAATCAGACCTCGAAAATCATTCTTAGAATTAAGATTTGGAAACAATTTAGTACCTTGTAAAGAAGACATCCTTCGCTCTGCATGTTGCTGGGTAGGACGGAGATCTGGAGGCAATGTTGAGCGATGGTCTGAATCAGAGAAAAGAGCGAGCTTTGATGAAGGATTAGAGAAACGAGAATTTATGCTGCCATTTTTGTTTCAGAAGACTCTATATAGTGGACGATAACACCCCATAATTTAATACACCATAATTATATAATGAAGATAACAAAATGAATAATATTAAAAAAATATCAGAATTGAATTAAATAGACTTTACCATTGCGTTCGTTATGAAATTCTGGTTTGAATATACTTTTGGTTTTCATAAATCGGATTAAGAATGAAGAAGTTATGAACTAAAGAAGATTAAACTACATATAAATAAATCAACCTAGGAAGCAACAGTAAGTGGGTGACCCAGCCCGAACTGGGTCAACACATGAGTCGACCCAGGTCTAAGTTAGGTCGACCTAGATAGTGGGTAGGTCAACCCACTTGTATGCAAGACAAATTCCTACACATGTATCTAGACTTTTTTGTGTATTATATACATATGCTGACTCGGCTTCAGGTGTACGGTTTGATTTGATAAGCTAATATCTTATGGTTTAGATTTATCCTAATTGATCTATAAATAGCTTGCTACCTCACTCATTTTCTTGCACACAAACATTATTCATCTTCTTCTTCTAAGCTATGTTCTATAAATAAAATTAAGAAGATACTGAGGTGCTGCCAAAACGTTGATTGAAAGGGATAATTCTAGTTTTCTACAACAAATATTTTAAAGAGACATTTTCTGGATCTAAGTCAAATAACTGTGAGTTCTGGTTATTTTTAGATCCGCTATTTAAATAGTATTTTGACAGTAAATGATATGGATATGACAAGTAAAAGTGTTTATATATGTATATGTTTTACTGTCAATTATTTATTCTATTTACAGTTATTATATGTTAATATATACATCTTTCTTCCTTATTCCCATTCTGTCATTTATTTATTTACAGTCTTTTCTATTCCTATTTATTCAATTTGAGTTTGGATCTGCTTTTTCCTTTTTCCCTTTTATTTACGCTGAGCCTAGGCCATTGAGAGCCTAGGTCATTTTCGTTAGAATTGCGCATAATTTAGGATAAATTGGAATAAACTTGTAATGAAAATAAGGGGTATTGGGCATATTGTAATTGGAGAACATTTAACTATAAATTTGGGGTAATTACAAAAGGGAAGAATATGCAAACATGTTAATCTGAATAGGTTGGACTTAATTTAAGATTAAGTAAAACATGTTAATGAAAAATATGAGGATCAGATGTAATCAAGTAAAATTGGTTACCGTAATATATATATATATATATATATATATATATATATATATATATATTTGAGCACGTGTTTGTCTATTTTGGGGGAGGGGCTGTACATAGAATAACATTTATATGAAATATTATTTACAACCATGCTTATTTACGAACTTAAACCTGCTAATTTAAACTTGTTTATAAATAGGCTAAGAGGTCCCATGTCTTGCTATTTATATCCGTTTTTGGGACTATTACAATACTAGTTATTTGGGGGCACAATCCTAGGGGTGGCGTGTGTCAATCTTGTTGTGGAGAAGCCGTATCAGTCAGTATTTCTGTTGGTATCATAGAGGGGTCTCGCATTAGGTACAGGCCAAGGCACGCGTTACTGATATGGATTGTAAGAGGTTCAAAGGTGGAAGGTGGGTACGGGCGTGTTCCGGTGGAGTCATGAGCGTGCATGGGTCCGATGGGGGAAACTAAGATGTTGTAACACCAACGAATAGGTATGTGTCTTATAAGTTGATGGGTTAGGAACTGATATCCCCTACTGTCGTGGCTGGATATTTGCGTAGTAGGGAGTCGATCGCATGGGTAGTAAGTAGGGTAAAACCTAATCCTGATATTCTAGTAGTTGGTGCAGAACTTGTTCTTGGGATATGAATGAGAAGCTTACTTGATCTTTACTTGGCCTTGTTATCTCGTTTACTTCGTACTTGTATATTTTACTGTATGTTCATATCCAGTTCTATTTATCTGTCTTGATACTTCTTATGCTTGTGCTAAAAAACACTGGAACTCGCCAGATTTTATGTCTGACCTATTTTGTTTCTCCTTCTCTCTCTTCCTCCCCCTCCAAGTTATCAGGGTGGCGGTGTACAATAGTGACCGCGATTCCTTTTAGCTTGGATTTGGATTTCTTCTGACTCGATGTATTGTTTTGACTTCTGTTCTATCTTGTTATGGCTTTTGACAAAGGATATGATTTTATGGTTTGCAATCTGATGATTTGTGTCATGAGATAGATGGTTATGACTATTGTTTTTGGTATTTGAAATTGTAACGATGTAATGGTGATTTAATAATAAAAAAATCCCGTTGCATTTTTATATTCTGTCTTGTGAAATTAGTCTCTGTATTACTATTGCGCTTCACGGAACTTAATGCATCCTCATATGGGAGACAATAAGTGACATGGGTGGTCACACTAATTCTCTCCCCAAACCCCTATATTTACAACTGCAGGTCATCATCCTAATGGGCTTCTCTAATCAACCCATTAGCAAGTAACTAGTCTGCCTAACAGAAACTTAATCTTAAAACAACGATTTCTCTCAAACTTGTAAGCCAAATCTTTAATATGACCACTCTATTGAATTACCAACCACTATTCCGAGCTAATGAGACCAATTTCAGCACTTGATTCGATCTCTATCAAAAGTTATAGCTAAAAAATATTGATGTGGGCAAAATGGTCATAAGTTGATTCAGTAAAAATCATGGCCATGTCCCACATTCCCATGAATGAGAGGGTGGGCCATACCATGTCTTCATACCTATGAATAAGAAGACCCCTTCGTAAGGAAGACACATGAAGCGTAGCTCAAGCTCAAATGGCGAGCACAGGCTTCAAGGTACCACATGAAGGGTAAGGCCAGTAAACAAGGGCCCTAGCAGCTAGAATCTACTGGCAAGGGCCGAAGTTGACTATGGATTTATCACCATTTTACCCCTATAAGGGAGTCATGGTATTTTAGTGTAAATTTGATAATGATCCGACCATTTATGAATGAAATATAATTATTTTACGATCCTCTGATGCATTAAATACGGGTCGTTACAAGGTAGGTTGGATGTTTCTAGTTATTAAATACAATAAATTTTTAAATATTAAAAATAATTACTAATTATTATAATAATTATTAATTTTGAATTATTTAATACTCAGTCATAATAAGTTGTAAAAAATACAATATCGCAAGTATCAAGAAGAAATAATTCCAATAGGGTGTTTTTCTTGTAATGATCTAATTTTTTTTAGTACTTTAATTATTTATCTATGTTATTAATTTATAAAAAAAATGATGTTGTAAACAATGTTTGTTTATTAGATTACATTTTAAGTGATATTAAGATTTATTAGATATTACATATTCAGTATTGATTACTAAAAATTATATCAATTACTAGACAATTACTTCGTATTTATTAATTATTAATTCATATTAATAATTAACATTACTTGATATTTCTTATATTATGACTATATATTACTTTTTGGCATAGCCGACCAGTTTTTATAGTGTTCCGTAACACTATTCTATTATGACTAATAATAAAATTACAATATAGTACAGGTGACCGTAGTTAGCAGTCAGCTAATTCGATTCTTAAGGTGGACCGTCCACCATCAATGGCATTTATAGTGGGTCATCCAATGTATCTAGTCTAGATTACAGTGCAGAAGCTAGTTTAAATTACTAGACTATTATGTGTCGTCTCCACGCAGGGAGAAATTACATAATACAAGCTACACAGTACAAGACTATAGTAACAAGTAAATAAATAGACTTTATCTTGTGTTGTGAACAACATCCATGATAAGATTTGACAGTAGTTACCCCATTAAGCCGTTTCTCGAGCCACATGTAACACTCAACAAAGACCACGGTATCACGTAAAGCTTCCTTCCCATCTCAAAACTGTACACAAGAATACCATTAAGCAAAAGGAGATGGGACTTGACATGAGATCAAACCTAACAGCTCACGCATTACAATCTTGCTCCTACGCAGAATTTTCTTAGATAAATCGCCACCAGACAGAGCGACTACGATCAGAGCCGAAGCTTCACTTGTGTAGCCAATCTACTAGAAATAAAACCAAACAAGAAAAAGACCATACAAGGAGCAAGATGGTAAATGTTGACATGGATCGAGATTGGCATACGAGTGAACTGAGCATAAAAACTTACAAGATAACCAAGCACTAGACACTGAACGTTCAGTTCCCAGAGAGACTACTGACTACCAAGACCAACCATCAAGACGAAAAACAATAGAACATTGAAGACCAATTAAGCTAATCCGAGTTATTGCTCACTTGCATATCCCTCAACAGTGCCAAAACTCCAAGAAACCGACACAGTATGACTAACTGAAGAACTCATAACAAGTAGTTTCTTGAAACCACACTGCGCATGTATTGGAGCGGAGCTAGAAGCAAATCTGGAAAAGGAGTGCCCAGATATTATGAGGAGAAGAAAATAAAGCCAATTACAACGGTCTGATTAAATCCAGACATAACATTGAAGCTAGTTGCTTCATCACATAGCATCGAAAATTCCATGAGGCCACTATCAGAAAACCACAAGCGAACCAAAAAAGACAAGCCCAATACCAGAAAAAACTTATAAGAAATGAACATCATCTAAACAGATGATCCAAATGTACATAACCAACTTCGAAAGCAAAACCCAGGAAAACTCGAACCATGCAGCAAAAATTGCTCTATTCCTGAACCGTACAGAACTTAGGAACCACGCATTGGAGGAGCATACCTTAGAGTTACAAATATCAAACATTGGTGCTGCAAAGGGCTCAAGAGCATCCACATCTCGATATTTTGCATAATGGTATGGCCTAGTGTTGAAAGACAAAAGCATGCAAGTGGCCAGACGTGGAAAGCATCCACCTGAACTCTAGGAAAAAAATCAGACAGCTTTTTTTTACTGCCGACTTCTACTGAAAGCAAACTTTACCATTTCTATCAAAATGGCGACTTCTAATACCACAAAATTCTCTAATCTCAAATCAAAAATCACCATCATTTCAGACTCTGGTCATAGATCATCAGTGCTTCCAGATTTACGATCTCAAGGATGACATGCAACTCTTGAGAGGTCTTTATTTCAAGGTAAGTCTCTAAATTCAGATCTAAAATCTTTTAAGGATTTTCTAGATCTTAATTCCAAGGATTTAAATCGTGGAAATTCGATTGTTCATAAACAGTCCATAGCGTGGGTTGATATTGTTAAAGAAAATAAATTTCATCAGTCTTTGATTCAGCTAAAATTTTATGAGCCCTCTATTAAAGATAATAGGAAAATCGTTGTTATAAACGAATATTTAACTAATGCAGCGAGAGATAGATGGAATAATTCTATAGTTTTCTGCGTCTTTGGAAGTATGCCATATTATCATTTTCTAAAAGACTATATAGACAAAACTTGGAATTTGAAGGGTAGATTTCAATTATTCTCTAGAGAAAATGGTTTTTACAGTGTCAAATGTGAGAATGGAGAGGATTGTGATAAGATTTTAACTAGTGGACCGTATTACTATAACAAGAGATTAATAGTTATAAAGAAACCAGGATTGAAACTAAATAGAGTATTTTTACATGCATTACCTATTTGGATTCAATTTCCTAATCTAGATTTGGATTTCTGGACTATTGAGGGTATCAGTAGAATTGCTTTGTTAATGGGGCTGCCTTGAAAACTGGATAATTCAACAGAAAATGTAGCTCGAATATCATATGCTAGAGTGCTTGTTGAGGTTAATATTGATTGTCAATTTCCTGAGTACATTCATGTTCAGTGTTTTAATGGAGATATTGTATGGCAAAAAGAAGTTTATGAATGGGTTCCTGCTGTTTATTCTGAGTGTAGAGTTTTTAGTCATACGAATGATGTTTGTAAATCAGGGAAAGTTTGGACTCCTAAATTAAACTCTAATGCATTGAAAGAGATGGAGATAGATGACCCTGATCTCAATCAGAAAATGAGCAGCTCTGATAATTCTGGAAAGAAAAATGCACAAGTTATCAATTCTACAACATTAAGGGTAAGTGAGGACAAGGTTGCTTCTCAGGATAGTGAAGGTAATAATCAGATGATTACTGGTGAGCTTCGTGAGAAAAGCAATGATTGTTTTGAGATTGAAGTCCAGAAAGGTGATGTTATTACAGATAATTAACCAACAGATAATTTAGATGATAAAGAGCGTAGGAAAGATAAATGTGAGCAGTCAAATAAATTTGTTAAAGTTTTAGGTAATAATGAAGAGAAAGATAAGACTGCGAGAATGGATAATATTGAAGATTATAGAGAGTTTCAAAATATAGAGGATGCTTTGAGTAAAGATTGTTTAATGTCATTCAGTTCTTATAGTTCAACTAATAGTTTCAAAAAGAGGAGAACTAAATTTTATCCCAATAATTTCAAGAAGGATTATAAGATTGCAACCGATGAGCCATTGGTAGAGGAAAACCCTGAGTGGTCTAAACTCGCACATCAAATGCAAACTCGATCCAAAACCAGGAAAGCTAAAGGAGGAAAGAATCCAGGTGGTGTAACTAATGGAGGTGTTGTTAAGAAATAGTTTTGCTTGGGTTCTATCAATATTTTAATGTTAGATAGGTTTGATGCTTCTGGAGGCTGGTTTTCAAATTTTAGTATGTGTTACCTTGGTTTGGAGATGTTGCTTAGTTATGTAGAAAGGTGGTTTTGCTGTATATGGTGGTGTGTTCTTCTGGTTGCTAGTTATATGGTGGTTCTATATCTGTGTTAGTTCTTTGTTCTGCTTAGTGCTTGCAGTTTCAGTTTTAGTGAATAGGTGTATATTTGAGATCTTTCTGTTTGGTGTAGTCCTTACGTATGATCTTCAAATATATATTTCTTCTTTTTAGTTTGTCAGATAGATTTTTTAAGTTACTTGTATCTGCAGTATTGGCAACTGTCAGTGGGCTTAATAGGTTGCTGGTGTCTAGAGATAACTTATGTGCTCTTATGTTATGGTGACGGTGGGGTTGTGGACCTCGTTGGTGGGCCATCTGATCTTGTTTGAAGTGTGTTCAGTGTTATGTTTGGGCTTGGAGATCTAGTCGGTTTCTGATCTATTTTTCTTCAAGCAGTGTCAGTTTGGGTTCTTATTTTACTAACTGAGTTTTTAGTTTCTTTTTAATTAATTAGTTGTGGTGTACTTTCAGGAAACAGCTTAGCTTGTTTGTTTTGGTATAGTATTTGTTAAGTTGTAATAGTTATTTTTGTTAAGCCCTTTCCTTTATCTCTTGTACTTATTTTTCATGTAATATAAGTACCCTTGTTTTCTTAAAAAAAAAAGCTTTAGATTTGAGAGAAAAAGCCACAAGAAGTTCAGATGGGCGCGAGCTCGTTACTAAGATATCGAAGAAAGCTAGGAGAAGAAGAATAAGCTGAAAGAAAGTTTAAGAGGAAAAGAAGAGTTTGGTGGAGAAAGGCATGAGAGAGAGAAAAGAAAAAGGGTTACCTAATCCCCATGGCCAAAGTAACGAAGCTCACTGTGTGTCAAAAAAAAAATTGTTAACTTTATGGCTAAATATTACTTATTACTTCATACTTTCCTATTTAATAGTAATTATGTTTACAAATGGTGGGAGAAAGAATATTTTTTTAAAGTTTTTTTTTTTTTTGCAACTGGCTTTTACCAAAACAGTTGCTAAAGTTATTTTTTTGCAGCTAGTTTGGAAGCACAGTCGCAAATAATATGTTTGTTGCAATTGTTATTAAAGCGTAGTTGCTAAAAGTATGTTTCTGCAACTAGTAGGGAAGCGCAATTGCTAAAATATGATTTTCGCAACAGAAGGAAAATGTCTGTTGTTCAATCTCATCTATTGCAACTGCTATGAAAGGTATGCTGCTAAATATCATTTGCTGCAACTGCCATGTGAAGACAGATGCAAATCAATAGTTGCAATAGGATATTTTTCTTGTAGCAGATTTTCATGCAAGATGTAGAATACGAGTGAAAACCAATTAAATGTCAAAGCCTTATACACTTGCAAAACGATTTCGAACTAAGCAAAGTGTTGGTTACTGTCAGTGATTACAATACATCATCAAGTAATGCGCATATGGAGGTGGATGCCTCTCAAAATATGAATGACCTAAATGCTTAAGGCTCCATCATAATATACAACTTTAATCAAGATAATATTAACATTCAAGTATCTCAAGATGATCAAACTAACATACAGTCTAACTAAATAGAAACTTACATAGCACAAGTTTCAAATCAAACTCAAAAATCTAACAACTTCAATCCTATTGTCCGATCTAATATTTTGTAGAATGAACAATTCCGTGTTTCTCCACATAATACATTGAATATTAATGAAAACAACCAAAACATAGTTTACGACTCAATTACCGCATGATAACTCAATCGAAATGGTGAAATGCTATTAATAAAGAACACGACCAACTAGCTCGATAGGATACTGTATTTAATCAGATTAATCAATGAGCTTTCGCACTAGACACAAACATAATAAGATGAAACACTTATGAGATATCGTACTCGATGTATGTACTTTAAGATTTCTAAGTCTTGAACAACAATCTTGTATAACATAGTATGGTTACACAATTGAAAAATAGAAGATATATGAAAAGAACATCTGACACTCTTAGCTCAGTTGGTTAGAGGCGGATGAATTGGGATGAGACATGGAAGGTCTCAGATTCGAGGGCCACCTTTGCCAACTTCTAAAGGGACCATCTTGGTGGTGTGTAGATGTTGAAAAATCAGGGTATACACCATCCGTGGGGTTTACTAAGACCGACAAGCAATGTCTTGAGTGAAGTATTAGGTTCCACACGAAAAAAAAAGAAACGAACAAGTGGAACAAGAAGAAAGATGTAGAAGTTGACTTGTCAATCAATATTGCTATAGTTTGAAGTTGATGTAGTTCCGATTGTCATTTTGATTACATGAGGATAACAAATCTAATCATTTTAGTTATAGTTTGTTTATTGTTTGTATTTGAGTATTATGTTAATCTGTTACTGTGATTGCTAAAAATCTAGAATCAGGCCCGACCCTGGGCGTAGGCCCACTAGGCCGCATAGGGCCTCGAACTGGAGAAGGGCCTCAAGCTTATATCTCTATGTATTTTTACTATATGATAGCAACATGCATTTGAAAGTGAGTGTCCTTGAGTGGAAAGTGCATTGTGCTGCTATGTTGACAGTTGCAGATTCAAATGTCAGGGGGGGCCTATTTTTACTTCATGTGAGTTTTTTCATTGTTGCTGCTATGGTTTTGCCTTGGGCCCCTGATTGTTTAGGGCTGACCCTATCTAGAATGACATTTGAATATTAAAATTATGTGACTTCTCTATCATTTTTTGTTCCTGAAGCTCACTAGTTATGTAACATTTTCTTACTAGCCTGTATAAAGTACCTTTTACCAAAACAATAAAAAAATAAAAGTAAACATTAAAAAAAAAGAATTATAAATAGCATTGCACTTCGATCTAAAAGGAAAATTACAACTTGTGTTTTAGCCTGTTTTCTTTTCCCCTTTCAGAATTCATTGTTAAGCATATATTCCACTTTGCTTGAATTCATATATTTGTTTCTATAAATAAAAGGAGCTTTGGTGTTTTTTTTCTTTTGTGGGGAGCGCTAGTCATAGGAGTGATTATTAACAAAGTTGCTAACCCGACAAATGTAGAAAAGCTGTTATGTAATGACGGTCGGAACAAAGCCCCTTTCCTTGCACGCATATGAGCTGGCCACAACTCCCGTATAACAGAAGGAATCCCTATTGTTACGTGCCTACCAACTCATATTTGTACACGATTTCATCTATATATTTTGTGATGTGAGACTACTGTATCCAAATCATCATTCCTCCATGCGAGGAAATCCTAACAGTCTCCCCCTTGACTCGCATCCTACGAGTATCTTTTGAGAGCACTGCCTTGCCTGCATGGTCAAGTCTAAGCCTTCGGCTCTGATACCACTATTATTAAGCAAAATATAAAGAGAGATAGGAAGACAATGGAAAACTCTATATCATTCATTAAATGAAGCCTAAGTATATAGGCGAATACAACCATAAAAGTAGGATCTAAACATAAAACTAGGACAAACAAAATATTAAATGTGCTAACTAAAGAATAGGACAAATAAGGAAATAGTTAGTATTTCTAACACCCTTCCTTAAACTAGATGTGCTAACATGTAGTTTATAAAGCAATAAACCATGTATCTCAATTCCTTCATCATATTGCAAAGACGAACTCGATCATAACTATCATCTCTATCCGGTTGGGCATGCTCAACTATTTTATATTGATTGGTACTTTAACCATCAACAAATACTTTTGGTTTCCTCTTAGGGATCCACTGACCTCTCCATTTGGGTCTTCCCTTGTATATGTCATCTCCCAACAAGCGAGAACCGCAGCTCTTCTTACTTACTTGTTGGATGACACGAAACCAAATCTGCTTCACTCACAGATCTACCTACTTCACTTGTAGGCATATACATATTCTCTAATAGGCATCTCATCAAACAGTTCTCTCGAGCATTCACAAATATTCAACCCACTAAACAACTTTACACCCTTCGTCATCTTAATCTCTGGCTTCATCGCTGTCACATCAGCAACCAACATTTTGCTGAACGTCTTCTTTTTCATGCTAACATCAATACCACCTCTACGACAAACATCTAAAATCAAACTTCGTCTTCGTCAGCACAATGAAAAAAACACACTGTCATATCACACAACTACACAAGCTGATCATTGCATCCACACACTGCCATATCGCACAACCACACAAGCTGATCACTGCATCTACCATCCATCTACAATCCGGAACCACGTATCGTGTCAGCTTCTTCTACTCCTTTCAATCATCAATCAACCACTTTATCTGCCTACAACAAACATTCACCGTACTCTGTTTACATTTCAACACCACCCTCTAAACTATTTCACACTCCACCATCCTTTTCAACACTTGAACATTGCATATCATTTCCAGTCACCACATAAACCATACTACTCCAGTAAGCGCTCCTCTTAAAATTGTCCATCATTTCAATCAACTACACTAACTTCTCCATCAATACACATTCCTGCAACCAAGCCTTCAATTTGAAGCAACATCAACTCGTTTCCACACCGGTACATCACTCACAGTCCTCAAACTCAAGCTGAATTCCAAAATTCACATCTCTTTTCCAGAAACACCTTCACAACCCTTCATTTATATCTCCTTACTAATCTCCGAGACTACAAACCCTCCTTCATACTCCAACCCGACAACAAAAAGCACTACATAGCCCGCATCACAAATCCGCCATCAACTTCCTTGCTTACTACCCACAAGATACTTCATGCCAATACACTCACCTCATATCCAAACACCTTTTGACGCATTTTCCCTTTCTTTTTTATTTTTTTTTATTTTTGTTGAAGACTCTTTATCATCAACTTGTGCCCTCTCCTCTACATCAAGATTCATGGAGATTATATCGTGTTTTTCATTTGTTTCTTGAACAACACTTAAGCTTCCATCTTCACCAATGACAATATCCACATTGTCGCTAGAACGCTCATCAACCAAATCATTACATTCTGCTTGCTGATCATTGACATCAGTTTCCAAAAAATGAGACTGCAAGTTAGATGCACATGATTTGTATCTTCATCTTCTTTTTTCCACAACTAAAGCATTGCAATCAAATTATTATTATTATTATTATTTACTACTTGCAGCTTGGAACTATCAGGCTCACTTTCTGACATCTGCGGTTGTACTTCTACATCAAATGCAACATCTTCATATCCTATTAGTGCTCCATTCACTTAAAAAAAACTCCCACTTAAGCTGCTAATGCACAGCTGCATAAGCACCTCAACGCCCTTATAGCTAAAGCAAGCATTATTTTGGTCTCCGTTGCCACTGAGCACATGGTCCCCGTTGCATATGAGGATTCATGGCTTGTCCTTCAATGGGTTGCATCTCATGTTGTGTCCGATACCGATAACTGCCAGAGAGTGGCTTATTGGTCATACTGATTTTACTCATGTTTACTTGTTAGGAGAAAGCTCTGGAGCAAATATTGCTTACAACTTGGCTATGCTTGCTTACTTCATTCCAACATATCACTGTTGCTAAAACAAACTCCAACATGAAATAGTTTCGACTTCATATGCCAAAATCTAAACCATCAGTTCTTCACTTACTGCAACATCATCAACCTCCGATCATTCACCTCCTCCACCTACACATCAATAAAACATCTTCTAAACTCTGCACCACTACCATAACCCCAACATCTCCAACAAAAAACAAACTTCATTTCATGTGCATGCTTCTTCAACACTCTACTAATGGTCAGAGCGCATCCATGCACATCCAAAACCACCAATGCATACATTCACCAATCCACTTCTTCACTACGCTCAAAATAGCATACCATGCCACAACCACATACAACTTCATCATGCACAAACCAAATACATTGCAGTCACTCTTTATTTACAAGACACATGCCACCACCATTTCTGCCTCCATATCTCCTTTGAACTGCACAAACTCCTGAACTTCCGCATTTCCCAGTTCAGCACCACCTTACCACAAACAAGTCCCAGAAGCACCATTGCATACAACCAATCATTCATGACCAAAGGCGATCTCTATTCACCATCAACTTCCCCCGCTCAAACATAACATTCACGTTCTACCTCTTAGATATTACTACTGCACCAGACAATATCACCATAATTACACAACTCCACTAACTTGTCACACCAACCAATCTCTCCACACTTATCACAGCATCGACAACCAAGCCTTCCATCACCATTGAGATTAACAGACCACAATAACTTCACCACTCAGTCAATCGATAGACACAAATCAGTCAACTATAGCATCTCCACTTGCTACAACACCAAGTATGAACTGGAACCATTCAGACTCAACAAGCACCAACCTCAACCCTCGGCCTTACGTTCAATTCTCGAGCCTGCCGCTCACCACTTTTCAACACCATGAAACAGAGCACCAAACTCAAACTACCCATTCTCACCTCCAAGTTCCTCAAAATCTGCCTGAAGCAACCAAACCACTCAAATCAACTCACAATTTACAAAACCACCAACCGAAACTTCATCCATTTGCACTCAATCGCACCTTTCATTCCATCGCAACAACAACCTTGAACTATCCACAACATAGCAACCGCCAGACCCGCATTTAAATTCCCATTCTCCTTCACCACCTGCACACACTTCATCTACCTAAAGCACCAAAACCCCTTTTTGACCTGTTTGCAACAATCACCAGAACAAACAATCACCTGCACCTCTTCGAAACTGCAACAAACTTCGTCCATAAATCACAGTCGTCGAGAAATCCAAACTTCAGCAATACCTGCACTCGCTTATTGAACTGCTTCACCAGCTCCGCTCGGCTCATCTTCTTCGCTAACCTTGCCTTCTAGATCTCTGCCTTTCCGCGGCTACAACTAAAATTAACTTCTGCTATTTTTACGGTCCGACGGACGACAACCTTTTTACGGTTGCTACCGCTGCCGGAAGAGAACAATCCAGTCAGAAAAAACTCTTATGAATATTGTGATTCTGATACCAGTTGTTAGAAATATAAAGAAAGATAGGAAAACAATGAGAAACTCTATATCATTCATTAAACGAAGCCCAAGTATATAGGCAAATACAACCATAAAAATAGGATCTAAACATAAAACTAGGACAAACAAAATATTAAATATGCTAAGGAAATAGTCATTATTTCTAACACCCTCACTTAAACTAGATGTGCTAGCATCTAGTTTATAAAGCAATAAACCATGTTTCTCAAAAGCAGGCTCCATTTGTCAAATGAAACACAAGAGCTATCGGTTTCTAATCAGAATAGACAAAATCACTTATTTTAATATAAGTTACTTCAGAAGTGATCCACAAATCTGGAATGAAAATAATATAAATTCCAATTTGGGTGCCTGTATTTTATTTTATTATTCCCGTAGATATAATTATCATAGCCGTCTAAGGGCGGCATACATATAGCTGTCGTGAATTGCTCCAAATCATAACCAACCTACTTCAGTCTTCGTCTTCATCATTATGTATATCGTCCTCTTGCATTATCATTCAAAACATTAATGGGTTGTGCTCAAGCAAAGCCATCTATGGCATCACCACTTCATCCTGGTTTGGCGAAGTTCAAACACGATAATGGGTACACACCCGCATCTCGTAAGCATTCTTTATCTAATAGCAGTAAAGAAAGGAAAAGCAATGCCATCGGGAGGTATCATATGAGCGAAAACGAAAGCGAAAGCGAAAGCGATAGCAATCCAGACACTGTAAAGAAAGAAGTTACTCTGAACAAAGAAAATGCCCAAACTAACGCAGGTACACTGAAAATGGATAATGGGTGGCCTGAATGGTTGATTGAGCACATACCAAAGGAGATCCTTGATGGGTTGGTGCCCAAAAGTGCCGACTCCTATGATATGCTCAATAAGGTATAAATTCATCTATTATGTTCTGCTATATATAAACTTTTAACTTATGCATTCAGCTGTTATATTGATTATGATGCAGGTAGGTCAAGGAACATATAGCAATGTGTACAAAGCACGAGAACGAGACACAGGTAAAATCGTAGCGCTAAAAAAAGTTCGGTTTGATACGACAGAACCAGAAAGCATAAGATTCATGGCAAGAGAGATTTTAATTCTGCAGAAGCTTGATCATCCAAATGTCATAAAACTTGAAGGCCTTGCAACATCTAGAATGTCATACAGCCTTTACCTAGTCTTTGAATTCATGCATTCTGATTTGGCAACAGTGATATCTGGAACTGTGGGAAATCTCACCTTACCACAGGTGTTATATTATCAACAATCTGACACTGTGTCTATGATTGAACTGACTAGTGCTTATTTACTAATTACTATTGCAGATAAAATGTTACATGCAGCAGTTATTATCAGGACTGAAACATTGCCATGAGAGAGGTATATTGCATAGGGACATTAAAGGTTCAAACTTGTTGATTGATAAACAAGGAAAGCTGAAAATTGCTGATTTTGGACTTGCAAACTATTTTGATCCAAATAAGAAGAGACCTTTAACTAGTAGGGTAGTGACTTTGTGGTATAGGGCACCTGAACTGCTTTTAGGTGTTACGGATTATGGGGTAGGCATCGATCTATGGAGTGTAGGGTGTTTGTTTGGGGAGATGTTTGTTGGAAGACCCATTATGCCTGGCAGAACAGAAGTTAGTTAATCTTTCTTCTTATAACTATTATTATTATTTTCTGTAAGTAATAACAAAGAGCAGCAACATACATGGTGTCACAGATTGCTGTTATCGTCTTTGATTTCATAATTTCAAACTCTAAAGCTTGCCAGTCCTTTAGTTCTTCAGGACGCTTACCAATGATAGGTGTGTATTTACTGTCAGGTTGAACAACTCCATAGAATATTTAAGCTATGTGGTTCACCAACAGAAGATTACTGGAAAAAACTCAAACTGTCTACAAGCTTTCGACCACCACAACCATACGGATGTAAAATTCTAGAGGTTTTTCAGGAATACCCTTCTTCCCTAAACTTGTTACAGGCTCTGTTGGCACTGGAACCTACATACCGTGGAACTGCAACTACTGCTCTTCAAAATGAAGTAATAAAGATACATTTCACAGAATTTTTGCGTTTATTATATATTTCAAACCCGACATAGACAGTTAATTTGTTGCATTCTCGCCATAGTTCTTTAGCACAAGCCCTCAGGCCTGCACGATATCTGATCTGCATGTCGTGTACAAAGAAGAAGATGGTGATCATCTTGTAAAACCACGTGAGAAAAGGAAGTAAGTATCACATATATTTGTGTTATGTAACATACAACTGTTATTATTTTTGATACGTCACCAGTGAATAATTCGGCTTATATAGAAATAAACGCAGAGCGCCAAAATTGAACCAGAGACCGTCCAAAGCAACGCTACAACAGCAGCCAGAAGATGCTAGGCATTCAATGAAACACTCTCAAGAGGTTAAAATTTGAATTTCAAATTGTTGCAGTTATAATATATTCTAGCTGAAGCATATAAAGTAACCAGATTATCTAAAACTATTGGTAGTTGTATACGTTACTTTGGTTTGGCCATAGTCATCGTCAGTTCGTAATGAAAATGTTGTTGCAGCAGAAACGAACTGTAATAACTTATAGCCATGAGCTGGGCCGCACAACTGGTGGTTCTTCAGGCAATCAGCCTCCAAGATACTCCGTTAGATTACCGCCTACACCGCCCATGATAAAATTGTCGCCTCAAAGCACCAAACAAAGAAATGAATCACTGCCATCATTCCAAAAAAGAGACACCAAGGATACAAGGAAGAAATATACTGGCATGGAGAAGAGGTCGCTCTCTACATCAGTTTATCAAAGGCATGATGAGATACATATGCGCGCATTAGTAACTTGAATTACATGTTTTTGTGTGTAGTTGTATCAAAATACATGCGTATCTGGGTTCGCTCATCTACCAAAATGTTTGGTAGGTTAAAAACCTGTATTTTAGTTACTAATTATTCATTTCTGCGTGCGCTGAATTTGATATATGTTATGCATTAGCAGAGTATGTGTTGTCATACGAAATATTATGTTAGAAATAAGTCTCAGCCGAGCTAGGTCCTTTTATTTCTTTTCTACTTTTGGGCTTTCAGATTCTTACATTTGTTGTTTGTTGAACATGTCAACATACACCTGTCTATAAACCGCACAGCTTAGCGTTTGTAATATATTGAATCATTATTCACACCATCCAGTAATAATAAAAGATTTTTTTTTTTTAGAAACTTGTTACTTTGTTACTATACAGAAAAATTACAAAGCTTTAGTTGTACAAAGTAAAACAAATGCGGTACAGAACTCACTACCACAAAACTACAACATACAACTAAAGTGGGCTAAGCATAGAACAAAACCCAAGACTCATCCGACCCTGCTTCCAAAACTAATTAGTCCACATAATTCATCTTGACCAAACACTTGAGGTATGTTTGGCGCAAGCGGAAGCGGAGAATAATTTGAGCGGAGTATTTCAACGGAATATTAAAGCAGAGAATTGTAGTTAGCGGAGAATGCGTTTAACACGTTAAGCGGAGTATTTAAGTGGAGAATTTGAACGGAGCATATTATTTATATGATGTAATTTAATTAATTACTGATTAAAACATAACAATATAATTATTGCAGAATAACACAGTTAATAAAATATAACAGTCCATTACATAAAAACAATACAGAAAATGATACTTTCAGAAATAAAAAGAAGTACAAATCTGGATCACTCGTGCTCTTCTTGGAAATTAAAGCGTGAAGCTTGTCTTCTTCAATTTTAAGCAGTGATAATTTTTGCAAACAAAATACAAACAGTCACCATAGGACGCATGCTACAAATGGGACTCTTGGCTGGAAACTCTACGTAGGAGGGAAAGAGAAAACACGGTGAACAACGTTGCGAGGACAGATCCTTTTCTCGGTGACCGAACTGGAGGCTCCCCCTAGAATCTTTTCCGTCATTCTGGACAATGGAGTCAGCTAAGGTTTATGCCCTTTTTTATTTTGCCTTTTACAGAATAGTAATGTCAGAATTAACCAATTCTAGTCTTGCACAAATCAGTAATGCTTTGTTTTTAAATATACGATTGCACCTCTCATTCTATAAATGCCAAACTGTTGTAGTTAAAAGATGTAGCTATTATTGATGACAATTATTTGCTGAACTGATTCGAAGTTGATAATGCGGTAGATATTTGTGTTAATTGGTAGAGTGGAAATCTGGCAACTTGAAATTTTGGATAATAGACTGCCATATGTTTTTTGCATACACGCAGTCGAAGAACAAATGACCTCTACTTTCCAAATCTTCGCTGCACAGTGTACAGTCAGTGTGAGTTCCATTATTCCACTGTGTGATCCTGTCCAATGTGCCTAACTTGTTAAAGTAACACAAAATAAGTGCATTTGGACATTTTAGGAGCATTAGTACTACTCCAAACAAGATGATGCCAAGGAGCTATAGAAATTTTGACACATACACATTCCCACGCCGATTTATATGTGAATGCACCATTACCTGTTGGCATCCACCACCAGTAGTCCTTATTCGCATTACTATCAATATGAATATGGTATTGTCTGCTGGATATGTTCAGGAAACATATTGTAGAGGTAAGTCCAATGTGAGCCCGAAATAATAGAAGCAACATCTCGTGAACTGCCTCCATTATAAATGGAATATTGCTAACCCAGCTATTGAATTAGCGACCTGCCATGGATCAAACCACAAACTAGTGTCCCTTCCATTTGCAATAACCTTGTTTGTTAGACCTGTACAATAACCTCTAGCATTTAGAATTATTTTTCATGTTTTAGAAGCACTTATGTCACTTTGCATGATCCAAAAATTCCTGAAGCCACAATATCTCGCTTGCATCCATTTCGCCCAAAACTATCTTGTTCCAAAAATTTCCACAATAATTTCAAGCCAGTAGCACTTTGAATATCTTGAATTCGGCGCAAGCCTACTCCACCTTCTTGCCTAGGTCTGCAAACGAGTTCCTGTTGTGATATGCGATATTATATATATATATATATATATATATATATATATATATATATATATGTTGGATTGAAGAGGTCAAAGATAGCTTTGAGTCGCGGAAGACGGTTCGCAAATCGGTGCTTGTATGTGGAAGCTATGAGCTAGAATATGCAAGTTTTCAAGAGGCTGGAACGACAGACGTCTAACACTACAGGGGAATTATCCCAAAAGTTTGGATAGAAGTCTGTCCCATTGGGGACAGACGTCTGAGCTCAACAGACGTCTGTCATACTGGGGACAGACGTCTGAGCTGAAGCCCAAATAATTCCCTGAGAGGGAACAGACGTTTGTCAACTCCACGACAGACGTCTGTCGAGACATATGGGCTGTTTCAGGCTGAAAACATGACAGTTTGATTTGTGAAGATGCGAGGGCAATTTGGGTAATTGGTCTATCCCTATATAAGCTATTTTCTGGATTGCAGTTGATGCATTGGGATATGCATTGTGGTTTCTGGATTGTAGTTGATGCATCTACAGACTTTCTTTCGGAAGAAAAAGCTCATCTAGTTTGCTTAAAACCTTAAGTATACAAGGGATTCCTGTAATCTACCCCTTCACAATTCACATGATTGTCATGGTTGTACCATATTAACTAGAGCTTATTTTGTTTCACAAGATTTTATTCAAATGATGTATGCCATCAAAAAAATAAATAAATAAATAAATAATATAAGCTATTTTCTGAAGTGAATTAGGTAGAGTTTGAAGACTTGATTTGGGATTAAGGGTTTATTCTCAAGGGAGAATTAGGGTTTATAGCCTAATTCCAATTCTTCAATTCTATTTCTCCTCAAACTCTTTTCTATATTGAAATATAGTGATTATTGGATCAATTTCTTGTATTCCTTTCATCGTGGTAATAAAATACTCTCTCCAAAGTGGATGTACACTAACAAGATGTTAGTGGAACCACTATAAATCCTTGTGTGATTTATTTTTGCTACTTTATCATTAGTTTCTTGCTTGTGATTGAGATTTGGATTGTTCGTGATTGGTTGATATTGGTTTTGTTGCTAGAGTTATTGCTTTGGTTGTTTTTGCAAGTCTAACAACGATCTAGTCTTCCGCTACCGCATTGTGGTTTAGATATCGGATTCGAGTGGTCTTGAATCGGATTAATCACAACGGTCACAACAGTTCCCAACTGATTTTATGTTGTTTCCTCCTCACAGGAAGTGTGCACATAACATTTCTATTTTCCAAATGATAAGTTATGGCATCTGACACATTTGTACCCAAAAGCCAACAATAACAGGTGAAAGTGAGATAGAGATTAACAAAGTAATTCGTGTTTGAGAAAAGAATTGTCAATTAAAGACCTAAAAGAGCTAAAGTACTTTCTGGGAATTGAAGTGAACAAACTGTTAGATTCAACTCTACATCTAAATCAAAAGAAGTACATCAAAGAGTTGTTAATCAAGACAAAAATGCAGAATTTCAAACCGCTACTCACTCCAATGACCAATAATCTACACTTATCAAAAACATCAGGGTGAACCAATAGAATGAAAGAAAAAAAAACATTGCTGCAGGATTGCAATATGCTACAATAACAAGACCAAAGATTGCATATAGCATAAATAAAGTGTGTCAGTTTATGCATCAACCATTACATCAACACTGGAAAGCAATAAAACAAAATTTTAAGATATCTAAATGGAACTGACTGTGGTCTACTTCTAAAAGCTGGAAGAAACTTGTCTATAGCTGTCTTTTCTGATCTTGACTGAGAATCAGATCCCGATGACAGAAAATCTACCATAGGTATTGCATCTATGTAGGGGAAAATCCAGTATCTTGGTGTTCTAAATAACAACCTATGACATCCAAATCAAGTACCGAGTCTGAATACCATAGTCTCTCTAGTGCTACATCTGACGTGATGTGGATAGAGTCACCTCTTAGTGAACTACAAATGATAACGAACCAAAAACCCACGATCTGGTGTGATAACTTAAGAATGATCAACTTAACTGTCAATTACATAAATGAACAAAGCACATGGAAATAGGCATATACTTCATTTGCGAGCAATTTAACAAAGGTAGATTATTCATAAATCACATATGTCACTTACCAGCATGAAGATATACTCACCAAACCACCATCTGCCAAGAATTTATGCAAGTTTCGAGTAGATTTGAAAGTTAAAACGATCGATGAAGATAGCAACAACTTAGATTTGAAATCCAAACTGAACAAAGTAATTAAAGTAAGCCACGCGGAGGCAAATCATGGCTTAAGGTTGCCAGATTCAAATCTCAAGGAGAAAGTAATCAGATCTCAAATAGCAACACCAAAGAGTAGTAAAAAGGTGAGAAACATAGCGGAAACCCTAGTTAGGTCTGGAGGGGAGAAATAAAGAACTACATTCTATCAGCTGAACTAGGTCCTTTTATTTATCTTTTCTACTTTTGGGCTTTCAACCTATGGACTTGTATTTTCTTTCATTTACTGTGTTGAACGTGTCAACATACACCTGTATATAAATTGCACAACTTAGCATTTATAATATATTGAATCATTATTCATAGCATCTAGTACTAAAAGATTTGCACCTTACTTCATCAATTTTTCATTTTCCCATTTTATAATTTCAATGGCCAGTTGAGATGGGATTGACACGAGAAAAAACGCGAATGTCGGTCAATCATGGTCGCTATTCTTCTAACCCTAAACCCCTTGCCGATCGGTGCCATTTCTCTGCATCTGCCTTCATCAACTACCACTCTGGCCTCTCCACATCAATCTACCTCTCAGTTCCGCCTTTAAACTCTCCTGATGGCGATGGATTTCAACTAGCCATATCCCGTCGAAATCACAAGAACTCTTGGTCCTATTCCGTTAGAATGAGCAGCTTTAGTCATATGAGAATTCACCACAAGTGCTGCCTCCAACGTCAAATCAATCCTATGTTTTCCCCTCCTATATACCCCATAACTCTCTTAATGTCTCCGATTTTTAGCCTGCCAAAGAAAAGAATCAATCCCTTCCTTCGTCCATGCAGCCTCTTTCCCATGCATCACCGATAGCCCTATTACAAGTATATACCAAGATACTAATGGTCTGGAATCTCCTGGTGGTGCTAGCCATGTCTGAAAAGATGTTGTTTCATATAATCAAAGTTCTTGTTTTACTCTACTCAAATTATACCCGTCTAAATTTAATGATATGAATTATGCAAAAATGTCTTCCGATGTTGTTTTAAGTTAGACTACAGTAGGAAAATGCTATTATAATGGAAAATAGTTGGTTTCAAGCCTCATTATTCATTTTTCAATGCTTGTATAAGTAAATTATAGAAACCATTTGGGGATTTTAATATTTATTCTAAGGAGGATGGTTTTTATAGTATTAAGTATGATAAAAAAGAAGAATGTGATAGAATTTTAGAAGGGTATCCTTGCTTTTACAATAGGAAATTAATGATGATGAGACGTTGAGAATTGGATATGAAACTTAATAAGATTTTTTTACATATTATTCTACTATAGACCCGTCTACTGGATTTACCTTTTGATTACTTGAGGGAAGTGGGAATAAGTCATATTGTCTATATTATTGGTAATATTCCTCTTAAATTCGACAAATTCAAAGAACGAATTAGAAAGATAGCATTTGAACGTGCGCTTGTTGAAGTATCCATCTCATTTTCTTATCCTAACCGTTCCTATCTTGATTGAAGATGGTCGGTTGTTTATGCAGGAGATTGAATACGAATGTCCCTCCCATGCGTTCGAATTGTCAAAGTATTGATCATTTGATTAACATATGTCAATTTTCTAAATTTGGGATTCTAAGAAGATGTTCCCTCATAATTGTCCTTTCTAATTCTATGGAGATTGTTCCTACTTTGTATTCCTCTAAAATATAATCTCATGTTGTCTTTTTTACTCAAGACCGAAACTATTATGAATCTAGTTTAGATCACAATCAGGAAGATCATGTGTCAGGTGAATCTCTTTTAGAAATTGATATAAAATACCCAACTATTAGGGAGTTTTAATCATGATGATAGTAATAATTAGCAGAAGCAGGTTTCCTTACAAAATAAATGTCTTATATCCTCTCTTTCTTTTGATAATATGCAATATGCAACCACAAAAGATTATATGGAGGCCCCTGCTAGCAGTAATTTAGATCATAAGGCTTTATGTTGGTTTATTTCAAGACCTGAGGCAGTTCGTAAGGTCAAAACTGATGAGGCTTCTTTGGAGTTTCAAGTTGTCGTTAGCTTTAGTGTAATTGAAAATATTGCATGGAATTTAATGATCGGTCATACAAAGAAGAAAAAGAATAAGGTGAAGAAGTTTAAGAAATTGGTGTCTCTCTTTTTCTCGGGTCCATGTGTTTCCTTTGGGTGATAATGTGGATTTCAGTGTGAAACCAAGGAAAATGCTAGTTATTTCATGAGTCTTATAGTATTATTCTTCTATTAGATATGGTGTAGGTTCAAGATAATATGTGGCACTAAATTTGATATCTTTAGTTTGTATATTTTCTATTAGCACAAGTGAGTTTCCAAGGTTGAGTGTTGTTTCGCTTGTTTTGAAGTTGTACAACTAAACATGTAAAATTTTATATACTATTAATAAACTACCAATTTTCAAAAGAATTGAGATAGGATTATATTTAACTTGAATTCAAGTAATAGTAGACTATTAACTCTTTAATAAACCATTGGAAAATTAGGTTTGGTACAGAGGATATTGTGGACAAGTCCATAAAATGAAACTTAATGTAAAGCGGCTCCTCCTCTAACTTTTAATGTAAATGGGGTCCTTATTTTATTGTAGCATTATATTTTCATATTTTTTTGTGCTGCTACTTACAAAAATTAAAACAATTGTAAATGTCAATGGAAGATTACAAGTAAAAATATTATAGAAATGTCTATACTTATTGTGAATAAATGCAAACATGGTTGCAATTACTCATATAGCGTACTACAAGTAATAAAAAAGAAAAAACTGATGTAGAAATGTCTAGACTTATTGTGAATAAGTGCAGATATATCTGCAACTACTCTAAAGTGTATTGTAAACATGTCTCAGTGTATCGAAAAACTACAGACATGTCTACAATTTTTCTGTGTAATTCCTACACATTCTGCAATTTTACTAGAAGAGATATTTTTTTCATTGTGCGCAGTGTTCATCATTCCTTTTTATGATTTTTCTGCAATAATGTGATGTTTGTATAAGTTTACAATGAATTTGAAAGTTTGAAGCAATCAACAAAAATTGCATAAAATCATGTCATAATTTGATATAATTGTTATGATGTCTGTAATTTTACGAAAAATTGCAGGATTTCCTACACTTTTGCCGAAACCTGAATTTTTTACTTAACGACCCAAAAATTATTAAGAAATATTTAGTGGAAATTAAATATTTAAAACGATTTATTTGAAATTAACGACTTAGAATTTATTTAAAACGAAGTTTGAATGTATAAGTTTATATTATTATAAAACGAACTCGTAATGTCGCGGTAGCTCGAAATATTTAGTTTGAATATCAATTGAATATACATAATTCATTATAAGTCAGATTTCTGTAAAAGAAGAAACGTTGAAATATATATATTGAATTATAGTTTTTTAATGAAAATGAAAATTCGAGATTTCATGTTATTGAATGTGAGTTATGTCCAAATAAAAATTTGAAAAAGTTGCTAAAAGGATTTATTATATAATTGGATATCGATTTAATCTGGATTTTGAAAACATTGAGTTATAAACCCAAGTATGTTTGTTTTAGAGCTATATGATATTTTATTTGGATATATACGATAATATTAATTATTATTAAATTAAACTGTTTTGAGTTTATTAATATTATTGGTTTATTTAAGCCTTTAAAATAGTCATTTTTCAAACGACCTCTATTTTTGACAAAACCAATTTAATGGGATCCGTAATAATAAATTATTGCTAGATTTCAAATTTCATGCCAATCGGAGTAAGTATGTGACTATGCGGAATTGAAATGTGAACCGATCAATAATTCGACTTTAAAAATACGTTGTTGGAGCAAACAGACTTGGAATTCGACGAAACAAGTTTCTTTGGGTCCGTAATGTCGAACTATAGTTGCTTGTCCATTTTCTTTGCAATTGGAGTTTGTATGTAATCATATGAATTTTTAAACGATGAATACAAGTACGATTGAATAAAATAAAATAATCAAATAAAAAAATTATAAACCCACACTATATAATATCTCATTCTTCCTTAAACACTCGGAAATTTTTTCCGTGGTCCAATTCTTGCAAGCGCCACCAGGAAGAAAATTTCTAAGCTAAAACGTGGGTTTCCAATTTGTTTAGAATTCATACAAAAATTTCAAAACTCATATTTTTGCAATCCTGAAGGGAAGGACTTCAAGATGGTATAACTTTTAGGGGCTCGACATCTATTTTGCACGCTGGAATTTTCTAACATGAGCTAGGGTTTGAGTTTTAAGGAAATTGAAGCAATAATACTTGAAATGGGGTTTATGATTGGTTTAAGGAGGTCGAGTGGAGGGGTTTGGAAAAATGTGGGAATTTTTGGTGTAAATGAAGGTCGGCATGAGACTCAAAGTCGCAAGTTCAACAGTGGCGACGAGTTGCATGTGAAGGGGATGAGTTGGAAGAGAACGGGATGATAAGATAAATGGTTTTGATTTGAAGTTGAATGGTAGAGAGGACAAGGAGAATGAGTGTTGTAAGCGTGCGTGAATGGCCATGAAATAGAGCAGTGTGTTTCTTGGCATGCATGGAGGATAAGATGAATGGAAGATTAGAAGAGTTAATTATTAATTAGGGTAAATTAATTAAGTTAATGAGGTTTATTTTATATAAATATGTGTTCAATCTTGTAAAAATTGTATTTTTTTATATTTGATCAGAATTCAACGAAACAAGATCCGTTGGAACCATATGGACGTAGGCTCCGCAATGAAACTGTTTGGAGAGATTTGGAGCTGGTTGCAATTTATGGCGAGATAAAACGCTTGATTCAAATCAATCGACGTTTATCGTTATTTAACGATAAACGACCAAAGTGAGAACTAACTCAACTGATTTTTATGGTTATTATAATCATTCCTGAATAAGTATTGATTGCCTGTGATTGCAATGTTTACTTCGTGGTTGATGAATGATATTTACAGTTATTACTGTTATTATTATTATACTGTGGATGTAAGTGTTGTCAATAGAAACACTTACATTATAATTATTGGTTGATGGATGGTAGTTGATATGGATGTATTTATATTGTTGACACAAAATTTACACCATGAATATATAACTTGGAAACTGATTGAATTTCAATCTATTGGGTTTTTAAATGAATTTTATATTCATTTAAGTGAAATTTGACAAGAAAATAAAATTTGGATTTTTAAACACAAACTGATTTGAAAATGGTGTTGATATAATTTCAAATAACTTTTAGAATGATTGAAATGGATTTGAAGGAAATTTGGACTTGTTTTAATTCAAGTTAAATTTTGAATAGTAAATTCAAGATGTGAATTCGAGTTAGGTATATAACGATGTTTGTAACTCGAACGGATTGCTCCATTAATCTTATTTATTTTTATAATGGATGTCAGAAAAGTTAGGATGTCACAATACTATATTTTAGAAAATATTATTATTTCAATATTATAATAATATGTAATATTCAATTTTGATTTAAAATTGAACTGGAGGTTGAATCGTTTTAAAGCAAGCTTATAAACGTTTTATAAAATATGTTTGAACTAAATCGATGAATTTTATTAAAAATAATAAAATGTTTTGAATAGAACGTGTCGCGCAACGACCGTTCGTGAATTTCGACCATTAACTTCCAATTGACGTACCAGAAGATCCGACCGTCGGATTCTCCCGAAACGAAAAACTTTTTGTTTACAGTGAAAAGACCTTTCCAATGATATGTGAAGTTTTAAAATCCAACAAGTAGATTTATATCCAAATCAAATTTGAATAAAAACAGTGCTAGCGCTGTAAATGACCAAGAAATGGATTTTAAAGAAATATGTTATTGTTAAACTATTAAAAATAGGGATTTTTTTGATAAATCGTAATAAATGATTTAAAAGTGATTTGGACTGAATATATTCAATTTTGTATAAAATAAAACTATTTTGTGAAAATTAGCTATTTTGAGAAAAGTGATTGAAATGGTTTAAAGTTAATAAATACTTAACCAAGTTAAGTTTTTTCAATGTATGGATGTTGGATTTGAATGGAAATAATCTTCGGATATTTCGATATTG
Organism: Allium sativum; assembly: GCA_030737875.1. Classification (NCBI taxonomy): domain Eukaryota; kingdom Viridiplantae; phylum Streptophyta; class Magnoliopsida; order Asparagales; family Amaryllidaceae; genus Allium; species Allium sativum. Next base: position 819,936,364 of record CM060919.1, on the reverse strand, counting down.
GATTTTGTAATTATATGCATACTATTTGAGGAATTTGGAAGATATAGATATCGTTATTCCCTATACGGTATTTGTTGATTTCAGAATTTGATATTGAATATAAGTCGATATGATTTCTATTTAGAGCCTTATATTTGATATAAATTGGTTTGGGACTTGTCATGAATGGTGTCTTTAATAACACTGTTCTTAAACCCAGTTGAAAAATCAAGTTTATGGAATAAATCTTTTCATTAACATTAATGAAGTCTTCCGAAGTGAAGCTTTTCGATTAATAAATTTATTGGAATTGAATGGAATTTGATTTTAGGTTTATCGTGAACGATGTTTTAAATAACATTTGTTCTTTAACCCAGTTAAAGGGAAGATGATTTCTCAAATTTGCATCAGATTCTTATTCAGGTATTAATTGCGAAGTGGTAGCCTACTACACACACATTCCATTTTTATGATTTTGAGTACACCCTTAAATTTCTATATACTTACCAATATTAAGATCAGTCGTCCTACCTTTAGATCATTCACATTTGACGAGCTATATGAGTTTCTCCCATTTGTATATTTTTTTCTACCTCTTTTAGATGTTAGTTGCATTAGTAGCGGTTTGATGAAGTTGATCTATCTACATCACTAAACCACTATCCATAAATAGACGTAGTCAGACTAGAGCTTTTCTATTGTACTTGTTTGGTTCAACCTTTTTCTCGAACTAAAAGTGTATGGTTCTACTAGGTTATTTAGCGTCTCTTTCCCGACTATACCAACTTCATACTTGATTAGGGCACATCCATCATAGGTATCCTTTATCCGATGTTAGATGCATTTGCGCTTAGCGAGGTTAAGTAGATGTACGTGTTTTATTACATATTTACGTTATAGTATTACAAGTTTACGATAAAGATGCATCCGCGCATTCAGGAAATACCTAGTCGGCCTACTAATCAGTACCTCCCTACATGATATGGTGGGAGAGTATTCAGTATGTCCAGCATGCTCTTTGGGCATTAGACATGACCTTATGGAGGCTAGGTCGCAGTTAGACATGCATAGTTGAAGCAGTATTTTATGCACTCCTTAGGCTTTACATTAGACACAACTATTAGATGCAAAGCTTATAGCGGACGACCACCCGTTGATGATTGCTTATACATTATCTAGTTGTAGGGTGACTTTTCATATGCATGCATTCATGCCTATATGCTATTTGGGAGAGAGATATGCTTATCAATCCACAAGGGATCGTCGTATACTAATTAATCCTCTATCATGTGAGAATATGTTTTGTAGATACAGAGTGATTGGAGATTAGCACATGCATGCTCTTAGTCAAGCTGGAGGGGTGGATATTGGTACATACTTCATAGGAGGAGACTACGATGCATATCAGGCTAGGGTAGGACCCAGTCACTTCATGTTACCAAACTATGTCCGCAGGGTCAACTCTGATCATATAGGCCCTTACATCTCAACTGTTAAAGTACACATACCATAGGTTTCGTTCGATCCTACTTTACCATAGTTCACCCGGAGTGCTAATGCAATTGGATCTGGATTATGCTTTTAGGGCTTACAATGTCACATGTACGTTGATTGACACTTTAGGGATCCAGGTGTGCCTTTGGGTGGGTAATACCCTCCATTTGAGTTTTGTTAAACATAACTTCATAATTTATATTATTTTACACTGAATAACTTAGATGTTAAATTGTTTCATTTTATAATATGCATCTAGATTAGACCATTCCAGAGTTGTACTTGGTGTATATCGTGATACGACACTTGCACATTCGTGCACCATGCATGACATGTACAAGCAACATACACATATGCTAGAGAATTATATTGATCAATTATTTTCTAGACTTGCTTTATACGAGGCTTTTGGATCACTAGGTGGAAGTGATGCAGGTGCTAGTGGGTTTGGTATTAAGGATGGTGATGTTGCGGCAGGCGGCGATGGAATGGATGATGGATGTGATGATGAGGGCACATATGACGGGGAAGATGATGATGCTGCTGGTGATGATATCATTACTTTGTAGAGTCCATCAGTTGACCGAGCCAGAGAGCATGCACTCTCCATTCCAGTCTGGACTTATTTCTAGCACATCCCTTCAGCTCCGAGCCTACTATTATTAAGGGGTTCTCGCCTTGTGATCAATGGCGAAGCGTTAACTCTTACCCCTATACATCCCGTTTGGGTTGGTTGTTGTGTGCGACAGTCGAGAGGTTGGCAATAAAACTAGGGTGCTAGGGTACCATCAGTGGACACATGAGGAGATCCACTGGTTGTGTTATTACATTTAAAATGATGGTGGCGGTGGTGATGGGGATGATGGGGTTATAAGGACGATGTTGCACCTTTGCAGTTATATGTTATTTATTGTATGATTAGTAGACATTTTATAATTATTGTTATGTTATTTCTATCTTTATAGCTACTTGCATCTTTATAGTTATTGTTATGTTATTTATTATATGGTTAGGACATTTTATAATTATTGTTATGTTATTTTCATCTTTGTGGTTATCATATTGTTGCATAAGAATAATTATTTCCATATTTGTAGTTATCATTATTATATTTATAGTTGTATTGTTGCATAACATTCCCGTCTTTGTAGTTATTTTTGTATTATTTTTAACATGTTTAGTCATAGGTATTCTAATTTACATATTTACTATTTGTTCATATTATTTTTTTAATTCTAACTGCATTGCTCAAAGCGTAAATTCTTTGTATAAAATGATAAATTGATCGACATTTTAGAATTGCATACATAGTAAACTGATAAGAACCATTAAACTATTAAATGTACAACACAAATAAACTATATGTTACATTGAATCTGTAGTGCTTCTAAAGCATTTATGGGATGCCTTATCTCATATTCCGGTATTAGAATTCATGAATAGCAGAGATGAGATTTAAGCAGAAGTTTTATTATTGCTGAACTATAGTTATGAGAGGATACAAATTGTATAGAGGAGTCCTCTATTTATAAAAATGTAAAATAATAAAAGTAGCTTTATAAAGACAGCCCATATACAAAGCCCAAAAGCGAAAACAGGCAAGTGACTATTCATTAATAATGTTGAAGCATATTATATGCGATAACTTTCTTTTTATCATAACTTTCCTTTATTACCGCCCCTCGAATTAGGGTTAGCTCTCGTTGCCCGAATTTGCCGAAGTAAAATAGAAAAACATTCCGATTCGCCATTTCATGCCCAAATGTTTGTAGAAAGATGCTCAGGATGTAGAGATAAGTCGAAAATGGTAAGCAATTTTAGTTCTTCTGTGTACTGATGAATCTTCAGGTAAGATCCAGGTATGAAATCTCCATCTTTTACTTTGTATTTGTTTGCAATTCTTCAATTCCAAGTGCTTCTCGGAACCTGTGGAAGTTTTTAGCTAAGAGTGATTTAGTTAACATGTCAGCCCTCTGATAATAAGCTGGAATGTGGTTTACTTGTAAAATTTTCTTTTGAACTTGCTCTCAAAGAAAATAAATATTGATTTCTATGTGTTTAGTTCGATTATGCTAAATAGGGTCTGCTGCCATGTAGGTTGTGCTTAAATTGTCACACCAAATTATCGGGTTTCTACTGGATGATAGTTTTAATTCCTTTAATAATGATTGTAACCATAAGATTTCAGCTGTAGTGCTAGCAACACTCCTATATTCTGCCTCTGTGCTAGATCTTGAAATGGTTGTTTGCTTTTTAAAACACCAGGGAATAAGACTTTACCCTACATAAATGCATTAACCAGAAATTGACTTTTGTCATCTATGTCTGTAGCCCAATCTGCATCTGAGTATGTTGTAATGTTTAGATTTTTGCTGCCTTTTAATGATATGCCAAAATTGATTGTTGCCTTTAAATATCTGAGTGTTCGTTTCATTGTTGTCCAATGCTCACTTCTGGTTTCCTGCAAAAATTGAGACACTTTGTTAATGCTAAAAGAAATATCAGGCCGTGTTATAGTAGCATATTTTAATGCTCCTACAACACTCCTATATTGTTTAATATTTGAGATAGCTTCCCCCTTGTTGTTTGATAAATGTTGATTTGATGTCGTAGGAGTGGGTTGTCCATTTGCTTCAATCATGTTTTTTTTTTTTCAAAAGTTCTGTAATGTACTTTCATTGGCAAAGATGCAGCTCTTTATCTGGTTTTCTCTTGATTTCTATTCCAAGAAAGTAAGATAATTCACCCAAGTCTTTTATTGAGAACTTATTGTTTAAATAGTTTGATAGTCTTTTGATTTCAGTTTCACTACTGCCTGTGATAAATTATCCACATATATTAACATATAAGTGGTAGATGATTCACTGATTTTTGTGAATAGTGATGTGTCAGATCTGGTAGATGAATATCCCAGTGTTGTTAAGCTTGCTTTAAGTCTTTCAAACCTTACCCTAGGAGCTTGCTTCAGACTATAGATAGCCCTATTTAGTTTGCAAACTAGTGTTTGGTCCTGTGTGTAACCTTGTGGTTATTACATGAATATTTCTTCATGCAGATTCCCATTTATGAATGCATTGTTGACATCTAGCTACTTGATTTACCAATTATTGTTTAATGTTATGGTTAGTATGAGTCTAATGGTTGAGAGTTTTAAAACCGGTGAGAAATTTTCATTGTAATCAAAACCAAATTCTTGTGTGAACCCCTTTGCAGCAAACCTTGCTTTGTATCTGTTAATAGATCCATCTGGATTCTTTTTCAGTTTGTATATCTACTTTCACCAATTATGTTCTTGTTGCTTGGTAGCTTTACTAGTTCCCATGTATTGTTGTTCATCAGTGCTTGATATTCTTCATTTATTGCTTTTCTCCATTCTTTATGTTTAACTGCTTGTTGATAACTGTTTGGCTCTTCTACAGTAATGACTGCAGTATAAGTCTTTGGTATAAATATTCCCCTCTTGGATCTGGTGTCACTGGGTATCCAGTTTGAAGTTGTGGTTGTTGAGTTGGTAAGTCATTTTGTCTGCGCTGATGGTTTGATTGTTGCCATTGCTAGTTTCTTCTCTTATTGCTTCTGATTGTCTGCAACTTGATTTTGTAGGTGATTGAATGACATGGCTAGTTTGCTCTGGTAGATCATCACTAGTTTCTTCATTACTATCGTGGCCTTCAGAGTCACTACTAGCATCCTTATCACCATTCTTTTGATGCCACATGTCAACAATATTGTGTAGATCAGGTATACTAACCTTTGGATTATAAATTTTGGTTTTGGTTTGTATATCTGATCTGCTATAAGGAAATATGTTTTCTTCAAAAATGGCATGCTTTATTATAAATATTCTAGCAGACTTGTCTATGCATCTAAACCTTTTTTGATTGTTGCAATAGCCTATAAATGTACAGGGTTTAGATCTATAGTCAAGTTTGTGATTGTTGTAAGGTCTCAAGTAAGTAAAACATAGGCAATCAAAAGTTTTTAGACTGTTGTAATTAGGCTTTACATTAAATAGTCGTCGAAGGGGAGTTATGTCTTTCAGTACTCAAGTGGGCATTCTATTTATTAGATGTACAGCAGGACTGAAAGCATTAGGACAAAATTTAAGTGGCAAAGATGCTTGGGCTAGTCATGTTAAACCTGATTCAACTATGTGTCTATGTTTTCTCTCAACTATCCCATTCTGTTCGGAAGTGTAAGGACATGATACTCTATGTATAATGCCCTCAGTTAATGGTTTGTATTCTATCCTCCATCAAATTGCATGATTTTAATTAGATAGTTCGCTTGATTTTCAAAAATCTTGATAAAATTCATGACAACATTTTTAGTATCAAATTTGGCTTTTAAGAAATATATCTACAATAAGCGTTAACAAATGGTACGTAGTGCTTATACCCATAATCAAAAAATATTGGAGATGGACCCCAAATATCAGTGGTAATTAATTCACCAATTTGGAATATTCAGTTAATGAATCAGAAAAAGGTAATTTGTGGCTTTTTCCCATTTTACAATAAGTGCATATATAATGTTATTTTGCAGGAATAAATTTTATTTTATTATCATTAAGAATTTTGGTTACAATACTAGCACTAGGATGACCTAACTTACAATGCCATGAATCAAAAGTGTTTGAATCTGAAATTCATCAGTTACATAAGTCAGGTTGCAATGTGGGTGATCATTGATAGTAGAACTATAGTTGTTGAGATTGAATTCATAGAGTCCCTTCACAGCATTACCCTGTAGAAGAATTTCCCTAGCTAGTATGTCTCTAACTACACAATGTTTAGGGAAAAATCCAAAGTATACGTTATTATCCGTAGCAAACTGTGACACACTAATTAGGTTTTTCTTAATAGTGAGGACTCTTAATAAGTTATGTAAAAATACTCTCCTATTATCAGTGATACTACTAGTGCCAGTATGAGAAATTTTAACACACTTACAATTGCCCATGCTTATAGTTTGGTTACCTCTGTATTCTCTGTTCCCGAGATTCAGGTTTTCCATATTATTGGTAATATGATGACTAGCTCCTGAGTCTGGGTACCATGATTCATCTTGGATATGATCAGCTCTGGCTTGTTCATTCTGATTTATTGTGTTGTTATTATGACTGATCAAACCACCTTGTGCCTGTGCTACATTAGCAATATAGTTGGAGTTCCTTTGATTTTTAGTGTTGGCTTGATTTGCTGAGTAGTTTGAATTGTATCGAAAGTAGCACTTGATGGAAGTGTGGCTAATGTTCTCACAGATTTGGCACTTTGGTCAATTGTTGTTATTGCTCTAGCGTCCTCTTCCTCTACCACCTCTGCCTCTGGTAGTGGGGTTGCCTCTCTGAAAGGTTTGTTCATTTCTGTAGTTGTTATTTATCTGATTTATGCTGGTACCATTACTTTTATTAACATCATAGTTAATCATGAAGTCATTTTATTGAGATTTCTTGCTTTCAAGTCTAGCTTCATATGCTAATAGAATTGTGTGAACTTCATCAAGAGAGGAAAATTCCTTTTGAAAGAAATTATGGCTTTGACGACCATGTATTCATCACTCAAACCATTGAGTATTGTTAAAATATGTTCAGAGTCTTGTACTTTATGACTAGCAGCTTCTAATAAGTCGCAGATAGATTTGATCTTGATCAAGTATTCTCTCATAGTGGTGTTATCTTTTCATATCTTTTTCAGTTGTCTTTTGTAGAACATGATTTTAGCTGCAGATTGATTGTCGAAAGTTTTTTCTATAGTTGTCCATATTTCATTGGCACTTTTGCAGCTAGTTACTTGCGGCAGTAAACTTTGATTGATAGAGGATAAGAATTACGAGCTGATTAAGTGATCTTGTCTATGAAACTTCATGTATTCGAGATTAGGTGACCTTGTCTATGAAACTTCATGTATTCCTCCTTGTTAACAATTCTGTTCTCTTGATCAGTGATAAATTTTGGAGGAACAGATAAGGTTCCCATGACAGATCCTTCAAGGTCGTAGCCTTGAATTGTAGTTTCGATATGTAGTTTCCATAGTAAGTAGTTGTTTCCATCTAATTGCACAGTAATTAGTTGTGATTGTGGACTGATTACTGTTTTGGTGAGTTTGTTTACAACAATTAGGCTTTCAATAGTCCCAGTGGCATTATCAGTAGCTGATGAAGCAGAATCATTGGCCATGATGACCAAACGGAGAATCAACTAGAGAGATGATTGGAATTTCAGGAGTTATAGGTGAAGATCTGTTGCAACCAGAATTAACCAATACAAAGAGGATAAATTCTGGTTGGTTGACTGGTAGGGCACAAAAATTTCAGAAATAATTCTTGGTTCTTTCAATTGACTATGTGGTTAACAGATTGCTGATAGAGAACTACAACCCTTTAATCAATTCATGGCGTGGCACATTAGTTGCAGCTGAGTTGATGAGGAAGGCCAGGCAGATCCTATCAGTATCAACTTTCTCCAATGATGAACTTTAAACTGAGGAGAAAGCAAACCCAATACTCTTTCGAGTTTTGAAGAGGGTGGATCAGTTGGTTGTTAAGCCTAGTAATGAAGCTCTGATACCATATTAGAATTCAAGAATAGCAGAGACGAGATTCGAGCCGAAGTTTTATTATTGATAAATTGTAATTATGAGAGGATGCAAATTGTACAGAAGAGTCCTCGATATATAACAATGTAAAATAATAAAAGTGGCTTCATAAATACAGCCCATATACAAAGCCCAAAAGTGAAAACGGGCAAGTGACCGTTCGGTAATAATACTGAAGTATATTATATGAGATAACTTTCCTTTATTTAATAATAATAGTTCTTCTAAAGCATTCTTGAGATGCCTTATCTCGTATTCCAACTCATTTGCGTAGGTGATGCCCCTTACACATAACCGCCTATTTCTGTTAGTTGCAATTGTTTGACCAAAATGGACATAATCATTGGGTTCATGGCTAATATTTTCTCTATATTGCCTTACTACTATCTCCATCGCATAATCGTAGTGGCAACAAACATGGTTTGAGTCAACCTCTTAACCGTATGAAGGCTGAACAACTGAAGCTTAGTGCACCGCTTTTTCATACAGAGGTTGAATGAATTAAATTTGTTCCATCGCTTGTTGAAATGGAGGTTGAGCAACTAGAACTTGATCTACCTCTTGTTCATATGGAGGTTCAACAAGATCCTAAAGTCTTAGTTGGTTGAGATTTGGGAACCCGCGACGGACGTCATTGTAGCATTGCTTTTGATAATCGATAAGCCAACTTTCATTGGTTCGTGGACTGTCCAATCGTCAGAATTAATAGATGAAGGCCATGATGACCTATTTGTAAGTATGTAAGGGTGCAAGGAAGAAGGAGATTATATGAATAAAGAATCATGATGAAGAAAGGGATTATAACTCATAATTCTATACGTAAAGTAGCTTTGCAAATTTGTGTTTTTGTGTGTATCAAGGAGACAACTGTGTTGGCTAAAATGATATTACACAATGTACACTGCTAAAGCTTTTGAAATTAGTACATAGTGCACAATGCACAATAATGAAGATTTTGATTTGACAGTACATAATGCACAATGTATAAAACTTGGCAGAGTAATAACAAATGCTATACTGAAACTTTATAAAATGGAGGATGACCCAATTTGTCTAACTCATTCATAAGCTATATTGAAATATTGTGCCTTAGATTCTTGTACTAATGTGTCGAGTTGTCAACATCAACGGTATACACAACAGTTCAAGACAATGTAGCATGTTTGACTCATCCATATACTATTTGGAAGGACTCCATCCTACTATAAAATATTATCTTCTGTCACTGTTAATTTGAAAATAAATTTCTAAACTAAGATGTGCACCATCACTTGGTCTTCTTCAGAGTTACTCGTACTCGTGAATGCGTATATCGAAGCTGATCGCATGCATGAAATTTTGCTGCAAACGAACGAATGTGATTGTAAGTTATGAAATGTTTTGCAACATGGTGAATGAAGTTTACAACAATCATCCTAACTGCTCGACTAGGCAGTCATATGAAGATATCAAAAAAGCATATGGTGCTTTTATGAGAACGTGTGATTGTTATCGCGAGATTATCGATGAAGTTGAAGGAAACCTTTTTCAATCAAGACGTTCAACTTTCGGTTCGCAAAAGCATATAGTCCCTTTTGGTCCGGTTCCCAAAAGTACGCAAGGCACGCTCGACTCAACGCATGAAACCAAAGCTGAGAGTGTCGCCAAGGAGTAAAGGAAGTGAGCCGATAAGGGAACATGCTGACAAGAACCTCATCGCTCCTCTAAAACATTGCCAAACTAGTACCACAAACCCCGGAAAGCCTTAAGTATCGACCTCGATCCCCTATGCCCCTTTCAGCCTTCTTCGTACCCCGAGAGGTATGAATTTCGTACCCCGAGGGGTACGAAATATCTGGAGGCGAGCGTTCCGGATCCGGGATACTGATGGCCTTCCATAGGGGATACAAAATTCCTGGTGTAGTCCCCTACTTCTACCTACTCCTACCTACTCCCACCTAACCACTCCACTATAAATACCCTTTGGCCTCACACTTAAAAGGGGTTCGAATTTGGTGATTTGACACCTCTTGAGAGCTCAAAATAGCCTGTTTAATGGCATCTCCACTTTGAGGAAGAAGGCAAAAAGTTTCTTTTTCCTAATATATTGTTATGTGATAAATATGACATCATATAACTTAGAGATGTATGTAAAGGGATGTCATGAGATGTCCTCAACCTTGTAACTCTTGGTTATTAATAATATTCCAACGACTCTTCCAGAGTGGACATAGGTCTCAAACAAGGCCGAACCACTATACATCTCTCGTGTAATTTACTGCTTTCCGCACATACTTTTCCGCGCGAAACTATATTTCCTAGTAATTAGGAATCTTGGATGTTTGAAACATATTTTGCCACCAACATTTTGGTGTTTTCACTAAGAAAACTCGAATTTGTTTCTTTGTCACACATTATCGTTTCAACTTAGACGAGCTTTAGGTTCCTTTTCTAAACCTACCGCCGAGTCTGCTTATGATGGTAAAGCAGCCGAAGAATACAATGATTGGCTCTTCTGCCCCAGCCGAAGCTGAAACTCCCCTGCAATCTTAGCCGTTGGATATCTAGGCCACCACTGAAACCCTTCCTGCTGTGGACCACGGCGCTTCCACGACACAAGCGCAGATCTGCGCACTTAGTGAAAAATATGATAACACGGCTATTGATCAGGCATTGAGAAATAACATCGACCTTATGTGCCAACTTTAGGAAAGTCAGCGCGTCGTCGCTCGACTACATCTTGCTCGGAACAACACCCGATCTCGACCTGCTATCTTGGGAACTTCCAAGTCGAGGGGCCCACATCAAAGAAGAAGGTTTAGCCTCATTTATAGTGTCGCCGTCCGTTCCAACACTCATCCCAATGGTAACGGCAACGGCTACGCCAACGGTAATGGGAATGGAAATGACGTCCGAACTACAGTCACTTATAGCAAGGGGGAACAATGTCGAGACTGCTCCCGACTAATTATCAATAATGAACAGGGACCAAGCAACCGACCCCATCTTCAACAAAACCCGGCCGCCGCCGTCCAGGATCAAGGAACTACTCTCCCAGCGGCTCACGCTTTTCCGGATCAAGATGCGCGTCAACTTGCTCAGCCACATCGTCCATTCCAAAACCTGATCATAAATGTTGAGGACATGGAAAAAGATGACCCGGACATGCATCATAGAAGGCGACCGCGAAGCATAACTCCCGAGGTCTGACGAAACCAATGGATCCCGCCAGCGGATCCGCATCCAACATTTCTCCCCGACATGGTCCAAAGGATAATGAGGGAATTGAGAGGTAATGCCAATGACTCATGGTTGACTCACCTATGGTGTAACCCCTTCACAAGGATCGTGCACAAAGCCGAATGGCCTCGGCGCTTCAGAATACCCCAAATGCCATTTTATGACAGCACTACCGACCCACATGCCTTCCTGAATCGCTATGAATGACAAATGGATTCTAGTCGGGTAATAACCCGGTCAAATGCAAGTGTTTCCCGGTCTTCTTATCAAGAACAACCTTGCCCTGGTTCTCCGACCTTCCACTCAAGTCAATTAACAACTTCGGCCAACGGGCTATGGAATTAGTGAAATAATTCAGAATGCATATGCTGACTCCGAAGAATGCCCTCACTCTGTCTAATCTATACCAAGGTCCCGCCGAGTCACTTAAGAGATACCTCTTGCGATTCGACACCGCCCTCACCGAGGTAGAGGATTCGGAGCCTCGAACGTTCTTTTCCAACTTGCAAAAGGAGTCCTCCCCACGTCCAAGTTTGGGGCTTGGATTTACAGAAAGCAACCCAAGAGTCTCGACGCTTTATAGAAAAGGCCGGACAATTCTTGTGTCAAGAAGAAGCGAGGTGCAACCGAATCTCCTGGACCAATTCCTCCAACAATCCGCATGGCGACACTATCGGTGACAGCACTAAAGGGAAACTAGTCGGAGAACCTTTCGATAAAGCAAGGGGGATGTCCCTATAAATCAAAACCAGGCAACGGTAGACAAAACGGCCGCAACAACAACCCGTTTCCATTGGATCTCGAAAGGCTCGGCCGCAACCAAACTTTCGAGACTTACACTCCACTGAATGAAGACTAGGAAAAAAAATCTACCTGGAGACATGCAACATGCTATAGTATAAGAAGCCACACTATAGAGAGTCCACTGATCGCGAGACGAACTCTGGCAAGTACTGCCGATTCCACGATATATACGGACACAACACCAATGAATGTCGTCTACTTAAGGACACAATCGAAAATTTATCCGCCAAAAGCTCCTTGAGCAATATGTCCAAGAACTCTTTCCTCCCGAAGCAAACTCAGGTTCTTCTATAACAGCACCTCCAGCTTCAACCAAGACGGCTCCTAGGCCCGTCGAACCCAAGGCGAGGAATTGTAATCAACACTATCTGCGGAGAGCCTAACCCCACACATGGAAGCTTCCAAAAAATGGAGGAGTATGCGAGTTATATCAAGCATGCCACTTATGCAGCTTGCTCCACTCTATATGAGTCCATCCCCACTAAGCTTCAGAAAACCATGAAGGACGACAACATCTTCCACGAAAGAGAATCAACCAGAATTGAAATACCGACCACAGATCCTCTCGTGATCACATCCCTGATCGGCCCAGCTTTCGTTCAAAGGATATTATTCGACTCGGGGAGCTCAGTCAACATCATCTTCAAAGCTGTCTACGATCAGATGAAGTTGGAACTCAAGGATTTGAAACCTTGCCATGCCACAATCCATGGCATCAGCGGATCCTCCAATCACCAAGTGGGCATGATCGACCTACCCGTCGAACTTGGTAGCGGAGATCAAAGCCGGTTCCAAGTCCTCACTTTCGTGGTTATCGACATCATTTCACCCTTCAATGTCTTCTTTGGACGTCCCATTCTTACGGAGTTCCGAGTTTGCATGTCCCTATGGTCTCTCCTGATGAAGTTCCCAACCAAAAGCGGGATCGGCAAGGTTAAAGGTGATCAAGTAACCGCAAGAGACTGTTATGCAATGGAATGGAAGAACACGTGCAGCAAGGACAAGGGGAAGACTATGCCTTTTCCCTCTTGCACCAAAACCGTCTCCGCATAGCAATCAAAGGTGTCTGAGTCTTGGCTCAGGCACCACTGCCGTCTCTCCGACGATCTTGATCCAAGGGAAGACGAAGAGCCCGATCATGAAAGGGCTACTCCAGTAGAACCAATGGTGGACATTCCGATCAGCTCATATGACCCCTTAAAGGTCCTGAAAATCGGATCGCAACTTCACCCTACAATAAAAGATCTCGTGGAATTTTTAGGATCCAACCTAGTTGTTTTTGCTTAGATGCATTCGGACATGAGAGGCATCGACCCCGCAATTGCTTTCCACCAATTGAACCTCGATCCCACCTTACTTCTAGTCAAGCAGAAACACCACTTCTCGGGACCCGAAAGGTCCAATGCGCTCAAGGAAGAGGTAGATAAGCTACTCAACAACAACTTCATTCGCGAAGCCTACTATCTTGAATGGGTCTCCAACCCGGTTCTGGTTAGAAAACTAATGGAAAGTGGCGAACATGTATCGACTTCTCCGATCTAAACAAGGCATGTCCCAAGGACAGCTTCCTGCTTCCAAAGATTGACCAACTTGTTAACTCGACCGCCGGATATCAGCTCTTATTTTTCATGGATGCTTATTCAGGATACAATCAGAATCCGATGTATTTTCACGACCAGGATCACACCTCTTTCATAACCAACCTTGGGCTCTATTGTTATCGCGTCATTCCTTTCGGACTCAAGAATGTAGGAGCCACTTATGAACGAATGGTTAACCACCTCTTTAAAGACCAAATTGAAAAATCCATGGAGGTATACGTGGACGATATGCTGGTAAAATACAAAATATCGAGCAACCACGTCCACGACCTCTCCAAAATGTTTGATGTCCTCTGTCGATACAACATGAAAATCAATCCCTCGAAGTTCTCCTTCATAGTCGCTTCAAGAAAATTCTTGGGTTTCATTGTCAACTCCCGAGGCATCGAAGCGAATCCATAAAAAATCCAAGCTATCCGAGATATTCGAATCCCCCAGAACATCAAAGATGTCCAAAATTTAAGTGGAAAGGTCGCCGCTTTAAGTCGATTCATTTCCAAAGCTACAGACAAATGCATTCCCTTTTTCAATTTGCTTCGAAAGGGGAAGCGCAACTTCAAATGGACCCCATAATGCGTCGACGCATTCAAAGATTTATTCAATCACTTAGAGAGATCGCCTATCATATCCAAACCTATCGACCATGAAGACTTATACATTTGTTTGGTTGTTTCCATGCAGGCAAATAACTCAGCATTGGTGTGCATCGAAGACCATGTCCAGCGACTCATCTACTATATAAGCTAATGATTGAGGGGGGTAGAAAGGAATTATCCAAAGCTTGAGAAACTATTATACTGCTTAATAATTTCCTCTCAGAAGCTTCGACCATACTTCCAGTCTCATCCTATAAAGGTTTACACCGACCGGCCATCCTCGGACAAGCTCTCGTCGATTTCATAGTAGAATTCAATGCTCCCGAGGAAACTCCAATAGAGAACATCAGAGCTCCCGACACAAAATGGAAGTCATTCGTGGAAAGGTCCTCCAACAGCAAATATTCTGAAGCCGGAGTCGTGCTCATCACTCCATAGGAATTCTCGATATGCTATGCATTAAAGCTCAACTTTCCTGCTGCCAACAATGACGTAGAATATGAGGCCTTAATAGTCGGACTTAAGATCGCGATCGAACTTAAGCTAAATACCATTTAAATCTTCTCTGATTCATAACTCATTGTGTGCCAGGTACATAGAGAACATCAAGCTAAGGGGGAACGGCTCGCCCTATATCTGACCCACGTTCAGGAATTGCTCACCAACTTCGACCATTTTGTCATCACATACATTCCCTGAGAACAAAATGAAAAAGCGGATTCGCTAGTCAAGCTGGAAAGCTCCGAGGATTCACAGTTCATGGGGTTCGCCTCAGTCGAAGTGCTCGATTCACCGAGTACTAAGCAAATGCAAACCTAGGTGGACATAAATGCCGGAAATGAGCCTGAATCTTGGATGATACCGATCAAGAATTATCTGCAGCATGGGACTCTACCGGGATGCTACAAAGAAAGATGAATGCTCACTCGCCAGTCGGCTAGCTACCTTCTCATGGATGGAGTACTCTACCGCAGAGGCTTCTCTGTCCCATTATTAAGGTGTGCAGCACACAACGACGTTGATCGCGTGTTTACAATGTTACGTGAAGGCTAGTGCGGTGACCACACCGGAGGACAAACCTTGGCAAGAAAGATCATTAGACATGGCTACTACTGGCCCACGCTCGATCAGGATGTCGCAGAGTATGCTCGCAAGTGCTACAGATGCCAGCGTTCCTCAAAAAATCCAAGAGCCCCACCTACCGAATTGACACAAATGGTTGGTCCATGGCTATTCGCTATGTGGAGAATAGATATTATCGGGACTTTTCCAATGGCCAGAGGCAGAGCACGTTATGTTATCATCGAAGTTGATTACTTTACCAAATGGGCAGAAGTCGAAGCTCTCGCCACGATCACCACCAAGAAGGTAATCAATTTCATTGTACGCAACATCATCACCCGCTATGGAGTCCCCTAGGCCATCATCTCTGACAATGGAACCCAATTTGAGAGCGCAGAGTTCAAGACCTTCTGTCAGCGGCACGACATCGAAAAGAGATTCTCAGTGGTAGCTCACCCTCAAGCCAATGGGCAAGTCGAGGTTGTTAACAAAGTGATCAAATCCATCATCAAGAAGCGTCTGGAAAAGGCTGGGGGCAGGTGGGCAGATGAGCTCCCTATGGCCTTATGGGCCTATCGGACCACCCACAAGTCGGCCACTGGACACACTCCATTCACCCTTGCCTACGGATCCGAAGTCGTCATCCTCATTGAGCTTAGTCTTCCATCTCATCAAGTCACCTACTATGATCAAAAACCAATCAAGACCTACTTATGGAATCACTCGACTTACTCAAAGAAGAAAGAAACGAAGCAGAGCTCAGAGCTGCCGCCCAGCGACAATGAGTAGCATGATACTACAACTCTAGAGTCCGTCCTAAGGACCTCAATATCAGCGACCTCATCCTAAAGCGGGTCTTTCCCCCACCAACCGGACTCGGTCCTCGCTGGGAAGGCCCATACGCCATACAACGTAAGCTCACGAATGGAACCTTCAAACTTGCAGCCATTGACGGAGTCGAGCTTCCACGGCTTGGAATAGTGAACATCTCCGACACTACTTCACATAACTTAGTGTACAGTTGTCGATGTTTTCCAACGATGTTTTGTTTTCTTGCAAATTCAAACATTGTAAAGGCTATTATTGCCAAAAGTTATCAGTAGAAATGATGTTCAGTTTCCTGTCTCTCTTCCATGTTTACTTCTTGCACGATATGTTTGATTACCACGGTTGACTTGCATGTGTAAACTCTCGATTGCCGCATCGACACCCCGTGCACGGGAGCCGATGCCGCCATCCAAACCCTGAGCCAACATCGAGGACAACACTACTGGCATCGTTCGGCACCCCAAGCACGGGAGTCGGCCTCACTACTCGAGTCCCCGGCCCGCGAGGCAACCGAGTATCAATTACCTCCAACTCGAATCTCGGCCCAGCACCGAGACCGAGGATAAATCATTCCGCTCTCAGGACCCAGGATTGGAGGCAGTCCACCAACCAATCTAACGTGATACCTCTCACAAGGATTCAGGCATCCGTCGAATCTCGGCGCAGCACCGAGACCGACCTTAAATCGTTTTCTCCCTTAAGCCCTAAAGGCTTAGGTGCAGCCCAAGGCCACGATCAGACCCTATGGGCTTATGATCCGGGCTTTCTTAGGAGAATAAACGATGCATCCACTCATACCTTGAATGAAAAACAGGAGAGCCTCCCCACCGGATGAACTGCGACGTCCACGCCTTCAACCTACTTGGACCTCTCCGGGCAATCCAAGGCAGAAGGCACCTATCGAGTTTCCATAACCACAGGGTTCCTGAGCTGAGGGAATCCTCCGGAAACCAGCACTCGATCTCCACAACTGGAAAAACCCCAAAGCAAGATCCCCAATCATATTTCTGTTAATGTTACAATAAGTATGCTTGTGCAAGTACAGGACAGTGGAAAACATGAGACGAACATTCGAACACTTAACACGAAATACGACTTTTACTAATTCATATTTCATTTTCACACACAGTGAACAAACTACATGTCTAACATTTTTTCCTTTCTAATGATAAGGTGTACATGAGAACCACACCATGCCCTTTAAAAACCAAAAGCGAGGGTCGTACTCGCGTATACTATCGACCTACATAACCAAAATAGTGGTAACATCTACTACAGTTACTAAAGCTAATCATGTCTTTTCTTCATGTGCTTCTTATTTTTTTCCAGATTCTGCACTAGACGGCTCTCCACCTGTGTTAGGCCTCTTCTTTCCTGATCCACTCTTTCCTCCCATGCCTTTTGGAGGGGTCACTGACTCGTGAGAGATCGAGAGGCGCCTCTCGCCTTCCCCATCACCGCTTGAAACTTCTGTGATCTTGGTAGGGATAGTGAAGTGCAACGACTTGGGGGTAGCACCAGCGGCAAGGGCTATCACAGCATCACCCTTCCCAATGATTTACATAGTCTCCTACTCCGATTTCTTCTTGGCCTCCTTGGCCATCTTTCTCTCATCCAATTTTAGGGACTTAAGCTTTGAGGCATCATCAGCTTTAAGCTTCTTAAGGATTTCGGTGGCCCTCTTCTAGACTTCATAATCCTCCTTCTTCTTCTAGGCCTCTTCAGGAGCCCTCTTCTTCTCTACCTCATCTGTAACACCCCACCTCCGCTAGGGTCACTCACAAAGGGAATGCACTAGCTTTGGTGGAGCATTATCTAGGTAAACATACACAGAAATATTACAAGACAGACCATATAAAACAGCGGAAGAAAAACCAAATTTCATTTCTTTAAAATCTAGAAAGGTCTAAAGCCTTTTACATCAAAATGCCATTAAATCCATTACATCGAAATCTGTCTTGCAATAGTAAAGAAGCATAAAACCGTAGTCGTAAATCATTCCCCAAGTAAAACAGTGAAGCAAGCCATAGCCAAGAGAAATCCAAGCCGTTCGTGAAAGAGCCTTGGAGCTTGGTAAGATCCAAACTAAGTTGTATTCCCACCCTGCGAACCTGGAGGGGGGAGAACGGAAGAAAAAGAGGCAAAACAAAACGAGTCAGTCATAAAGACTGAGTAAGTCCTAGTGACTTTCAGCATAGAAACAAGTAAAGATAACATGACATGTATAAACTAAAAGTAAACATAAGGATGATGACAAGATAGGCAAGTTAAACTAAGATGACAAGATAAACTATACTAACCAGATAAACTACGGTAACAAGGTAAACTATGCAAACCAGATAAACTACGTATAGCATCGCATGTTTAACATTCTTTGCACCAACTGTACTAGTACCCCAACCCGTATCATCCTTTCCATGTATATGTACAGTCCCTTGCCGTATATCGTACGGGTTTCATTACGTATTTCAATGCTACTTCAACGTAGTGCCACCATTCTTGAAATCATTTGGACTGTCACCCTTGTTCCGGCTAGGTTTCCTTATCATGAACTATCGCGTGTTCAACTAGGATTTTTGCCACCTAGGACCACTAGGGATTTTGCTACCTATTGAACGTTTTCTAGATTCGATTAGGGCTTATGCCACCTAGGACCACTAAGGATTATGCTACCTAACGAACAACACCTTTTTTTCATGTAACAATCTATTAATCGATCGGCTCCCTACAAGTCTTAGCTCGTTCATGTGTCTGTGTCATACAGCCCAATCACGAAATGTAGTCACCTGTGCTAGGTCCACCATAGGGTGTATCAAGCCCTAGAGTGCCAACCACCGACATGAATCAAGCACGCACAGTGTAAATCTACTGGTGCCCAATGCCTGCTTTTTCAACTCCGGACTACGTGCACGACCATAGTCCGCCTGAACCTACAATGGCGCACCAACTCAGCCGTCGTTCTGGTCGCTTACAATCAGCCCAGTAATCGTGCCCCACCCTGCCTATTTCCAGGGTACCATGATACATATAGTGGGTTACTGCTGAAAAGGACCGCGTAACTAGGGTTTCCGTCCAGTAGGTTAAGTGTTGTCATTTAAATTCGGGACTTAACCCCATCAGTCTAGCATGTCAAGTTGGTTAAGTGTGGTCATTCAAGTTCGTGACTTAACCCGTCTACGTGTCATGTCAAATTGGCTAAGTGTATTAAAGAGGTACATGACTTAACCCTATCAAATCATCGTGTCAAACTGGTTAAGTATATTCAAGCGGTTCATGACTTAACCCTATCAAATCATCGTGTCAAATTGGTTAAGTATATTGAAGCGGTTCATGACTTAACCCTATCAAATCATTGTGTCAAATTGGTTAAATATATTCAAGCGGTTCATGATTTAACCCTATCAAATCATCGTGTCAAAATGGTTAAGTATATTCAAGCGGTTCATGACTTAACCCTATCATGTTGCATTAATTCATTAATGCACCCAACCTCTCACATCAGACCTGTTGTTGTGGTCACTGAATATGCCGGGCGGTTCCGGGCAGAATTACACTGCAACTCAGTCTGACCTCGGGTTTTCAAGTGCGATATGACCAACTATCCACATTGGATCCTATTGTTTGCAGTAACTGGATTTGTCGGGCAGTTCCGGGCAGAATTACACTGCAAACTCAACCCAACCTCGAGTTGGCCATTTTCAAGTTCATTCTAAGTGTCATGTCCATGTTCAATTTTCATGTCAAGTTCGTGTCAAGTTTCTAAGCGAGTTTCATGTCAAGTTATCATATCAAGTTTTCAGGTTTCCACTTATGCCTATTATCAAGTTCATGATTCATATTCATAACCAATTCATGTTTGCCTAACCTACCCAATTTGTATCCCCATCGCATGTAAACGTAAATCGATCTAAATTACAAGTAGATCCAGGTCCAAAATAAAAGGAAATAACATCCCAACTATGGTAGGCAAAAGAACGAGCACAAGGTGATAAATCTGGCATGATATAGCTTGGGATAATTGGTTACAACATCACTGGCATATAGAGAATAACAGGCTTTCAAATCTGGCATAATAAGATGATAGTCATTATAAAAATTGACATGAAAGAATAGGCATGCAAAACAAAGCCAAACACAAGGATAATGGATTAATGGTCTTGGTGTACAACATTGTTTTCAACTCAACTGTAATAATCAATTGGCCACAATAGTCATAGTCGTAGTGAATCATAAGCGATTAATCACAATAGTCATGAATTATCCAAAATAGTTCTGGGCAACTACCCTAAATATTCATAGGCAATTAACTATAATAGTTTCAAGGTCATAGTCATAGACAATAGTCTTTTGTTCATAATCGTAGGCAGTAATTCATAGTCACGAGCCATAGGTGATTAGCCACAATTGTCTTTGTCATAGTCATAGGCAATAGTCTTATGTTCTTAGTTATAGGCATAGGCATAGTCTTTGGCCATTAACAATAGTTTCGAATGCCATAGGCGTGATAATATTTGATTTACAACATGAATAGGCCCAAGTTAATTTTCATAGCAGTATTCCAAAAGTCAAGGTCCAAGAATAGGTATAAATCAATTATCATACATGGGTCCAATTCCAATTGATAACATGAATAAGTCCAAACTGTTTTCATAGCAATGTTCTCAAGTTCAAGATTCAAGAGAGGATGGGGTGAAAACTGAATTAACAAGTCTTATCATCAAGTCAAGATCCAAGAATTCATTTTACAATCTAGCGTTTGAATAATAACTAGGTCCAACATCATGAATGGGCATGTTTCCATCGATAAGAAATAACCCAAAATCATAGATTCAAGAAGAGACAAGAACATATCCAAATAGATAATCAAGCTTAGGTCCAATTTCATTTTATTCCATGTCCATATTAAATTTAACAAATTTCAATCTCAAAGTAACTAGAACTTACAGAGCGTGGATCGATAATTAGAGTGCAGAGATTTGATTGTGGAAACGGTTATTGCAGTTGTTGAATCTCTGTTTGTTTAGTCTTGTTCTAGTTGAAAACCCCCAATTTGCAATTCCTAGATGTTGTCTTGACGAAGAAGAAGTAGCCATTCTCTCTTTAATTTATTTATTTCAGAAGCAGCATAAGGACAGAATGAAATGGTGTGGAGAGAATGAGGCTAGGGGTGAGTTTATATAGGATTAGAGTCACGAATTTGGTCCAGAAATCGGTCTAGATACGCAGAAATGAACTCAGCCTTGGATCTGGAAATTCGGGGCAGGTCGACCCTCAGGTCAACTACCCAGTCGACCTGGTCAGGGGGAGGTCGACTACCCAGTCGACCACCCAGTCGACCTAGGTCCTGGGCGGGAAATTTCCCGCCCAGCCCGCTTCTGGGTTTGAATTCGAATTTCGAGCTGTTTTGGTTTCTGAAAATTCCTGAAACTTTGGAGGGTCATATCTCCCTCATACGGAATTCGTTTTTCAAAAACTCGGACTCGTTTCCATGCAGAATTTCGAGACGAACGTAATGGCACAACCCGTTTCCCTTGATTCTTATTTTAAAATTTAATTCTTCCTTGATTTATGGTTATAACATGTTATTAAAATACGGGTTGTTACATTCTCCCCTCCTTAAAGGATTTCGTCCCCGAAATCTCTAAGTTAGGAAGAATGTATCCTACCATCCATCATTCATCTACTCAAAACATCATCCACAAGCAATCATTGTCCTTAAAAGATTCCTAATGTTGTATGTATATATGCGGAAAGTGTGTGTATATGTACTTATCTAATGCAAAAGATCAGGCGGTTACTGATTCAGTAAACCTCCTTAATGCAAAGTATGCTAGTGCGATGAGTCCAACATGTATGCAAATTCCTATTACATTTCACAATTTCTACATGAGTGCTCAAACATTCATTCACATGCAACATCCAAATGATAGCATATCAAGTTTCCATCCATGTACAAGTATAAACATTCATGCATATGCAATATGAAAATGTGACTGAGCTGATCTAGTGCCTAATGTGTGTTATGCAACCACGAGCAACCACTTGCAACCATTTGCAAACATCAACAATAACATGTTTCAAATACATGTTTACATCCATAGAGTTCTACCTAAGGTATAGCCGAACGATAGAAGCAAGTAAAAATTTTGTGCCCATTAGGCAATGTCAAAACTGGAAATCTATGTCCCATATATACTGATTAGTAGAAGAACTCCCTAGGCACCAGCCCGAAGACCGAAATCAACATCAGGATGACACCCAAAGAATTACTCAACCCAGCGAATACTCTCAAGCCCCAACATGCATTACTAACAGATGATCCTTATGGGGTTTTGCAATAGAAATAGGATTGAGAATAGGACCGAGAGGTTATACTTAAAAGAGAGCATGTAAATAAGCTCTACAGGAGAAGAGGGATTAAGGATATACTCTAAAAATAAGATATGATGCACGTATCTAGTCTTCAATCTTCTAAGTCGCATTTCCCTGAGCTTAACTCCATTGTGCTTTGGCCGGCTTTAACTTTACAATTTCGTAGCTTCTTAATTCTTGTTTCCAAAATATGAGTTGGAACTCATTTCACTGTCGCCTCTCGTTCCACTTTCATTTATTCTTTTTCTAGTATACTCGACTCAAACATAATTGTGTACTCATGGTTTCATGCAAGCTCTCCAAAATTCACTAGTGAATCTCGGATCTCGTTCACTTACCAGAAGGTATTCCACATAAATGAATTATCTCTTGAAAATAAACAAATGCCAACCATGTTGCCAAGTGTACTTACTAAGGTGATTTTCTATAACTCATGCATAAGCGAGATGAACCATCCGCCTTAGTGACGAACACTACTCGAGCGAATCAATAAATGTATCAAGAGATTCTAGGTAACTAAGCATGGCAGAACCCTAAGGGTTACACTAGATTTCGAGGGAATTATCGAGGCGAGTCAAGAGTCTAACTACCCTCTTTTCATACTCGAGAATGGTATCATTTCTGGATAACCACTCCATCCCTAGAATCAACCCATAGCCCAAAAACATAAGCATTACTTCTAAACTCAACACTTAGCATAGACATTCTCAAATCCAAACAAGTCATGAATAAATGAGCCGATTCCCCAATAGAATTTGAGACAAAAATGGGATCCTCTACTATGCTAGTACTAAGGTGTAGAGACTCAACTATCGAAGCGGAATTAAAAGGGTACGATGAACAAAAACAAAGTTCTAACGGGATGAAACTAAACCTTCAACAGAAACATTACCACCTCTCTTAGGTATGCTAGTAATGAGAGCATACAATTGCCCTCTCGACGATCTTGTTCTTTGCCCTTGTCCTTGTCCTATAACACCTAACTACATGTCCCTTTTTACCATGCTAACGATACTCTTTCTTGTCATGGGTTTTATTATTCTTTCACTTTGGTCTCTTCCTTTTAACCTTTTCCTCCTTCGTGGATTAAGCCATATCAACAACTTTCTTATCCTTATGCTTGTGTTCTTTTATCCTCGTTCTTACTATCCTTGTATAGCTTATTGACAAGTTTCTCGAAATCTACTTCCATCGCATGGCAACCCTACAAAGCTTGAAATAAGATTAGTCGCAGATGGAACTGCCGCGGCTACTGATGGAGGTTGGGCACTCCTTTGCCCTCCGACAAGTGTCGTATGCCTACAAACTATGATGAAAAAGAAAGAGAGAAGAGACTCAAGGAGAGAATCAAAAGATAGTGCATACGGCTTTGGGGAATATGCCTTTCGTAAAACAAAAATTTTCTTAGAAAAATGCTTCTTTGTAAATGTTTTGAAAATAATTTCAGAAGGTTTTTAAAAGCTTTTGCCCAGTCTGGTAACCTTCTGCTCTGATACCAAATGTAACACCCCACCTCCGCTAGGGTCACTCACAAAGGGAATGCACTAGCTTTGGTGGAGCATTATCTAGGTAAACATACACAGAAATATTACAAGACAGACCTTATAAAAACAGCGGAAGAAAAACCAAATTTCATTTCTTTAAAATCTAGAAAGGTCTAAAGCCTTTTACATCAAAATGCCATTAAATCCATTACATCGAAATCTGTCTAGCAATAGTAAAGAAGCATAAAACCATAGTCATAAATCATTCCCCAAGTAAAACAGTGAAGCAAGCCATAGCCAAGAGAAATCCAAGCCGTTCGTGAAAGAGCCTTGGAGCTTGGTAATATTCGAACTAAGCTGTATTCCCACCCTATGAACCGGGGGGAGGGGGGAGAACGGAAGAAAAAGAGGCGAAACAAAACGGGTCAGTCATAAAGACTGAGTAAGTCCTAGTGACTTTCAGCATAGAAACAAGTAAAGATAACATGACATGTATAAACTGAAAGTAAACATAAGGATGATGACAAGATAGGCAAGTTAAACTAAGATGACAAGATAAACTATACTAACTAGATAAACTACGGTAACAAGGTAAACTATGCAAACCAGATAAACTACGTATAACATCGCATGTTTAACATTCTCTGCACCAACTGTACTAGTACCCCAACTCGTATCATCCTTTCCATGTATATGAATAGTCCCTTGCCGTATATCGTACGGGTTTCATCACGTATTTCAATGCTACTTCAACGTAGTGCCACCATTCTTGAAATCGTTTGGACTGCCACCCTTGTTCCGGCTAGGTTTTCTTATCATGAACTATCGCGTGTTCTACTAGGATTTATGCCACCTAGGATCACTAGGGATTATGCTACCTATTGAACGTTTTCTAGATTCGATTAGGGTTTATGCCACCTAGGACCACTAGGGATTATGCTACCTAATGAACAACACCTTTTTTTCACGTAACGATCTATTAATCGATCGGCTCCCTACAAGTCTTAGCTCGTTATGTGTCTATGTCATACGGCCCAATCATGAAATGTAGTCACCTGTGCTAGGTCCACCATAGGGTGTATCAAGCCCTAGAGTGACAACCACCGACACGAATCAAGCACGCACAGTGTAAACCTACTGGTGTCCAATGCCTGCTTTTTCAATTCCGGACTACGTGCACGACCATAGTCCGCCTGAACCTACAATGGCGCACCAACTCAGCCGTTGTTCTAGTCGCTTACAATCAGTCCAGTAATCGTGGCCCACCCTGCCTAGTTCCAGGGTACCATGATACATCTAGTGGGTTGTTGCTAAAAAGGACCGCGTAACTAGGGTTTCCGTCAAGCAGGTTAAGTGTTGCCATTTAAATTCGAGACTTAACCCCATCAGTCTAGCATGTCAAGTTGGTTAAGTGTGGTCATTCAAGTTCGTGACTTAACCCGTCTACGTGTCATGTCAAATTGGCTAAGTGTATTCAAGCGGTTCATGATTTAACCCTATCAAATCATCGTGTCAAATTGGTTAAGTATATTCAAGCGGTTCATGACTTAACCCTATCAAATCATCGTGTCAAATTGGTTAAGTATATTCAAGCGGTTCATGACTTAACCCTATCAAATCATCGTGTCAAATTGGTTAAGTATATTCAAGCGGTTCATGACTTAACCCTATCATGTTGCATTAATTCATTAATGCACCCAACCTCTCACATCAGACCTGTTGTTGTGGTCACTGGATATGCCGGGCGGTTCCGGGAAGAATTACACCACAACTCAGTCTGACCTCGGGTTTTCAAGTGCGATATGACCAACTACCCACATTGGATCCTATTGTTTGCAGTAACTGGATTTTCCGGGTGGTTCCGGGCAGAATTACACTGCAAACTCAACCCAACCTCGAGTTGGCCATTTTCAAGTTCATTCTAAGTGTCATGTCCATGTTCAATTTTCATGTCAAGTTCGTGTCAAGTTTCTAAGCGAGTTTCATGTCAAGTTCTCATATCAAGTTTTAGGGTTTCCACTTATGCCTATTATCAAGTTCATGATTCATATTCATAACCAATTCATGTTTGCCTAACCTACCCAATTTGTATCCCCATCGCATGTAAACGTAAATCGATCTAAATTACAAGTAGATCCAGGTCCAAAATAAAAGGAAATAACATCCCAACTATGGTAGGCAAAAGAACGAGCACAAGGTGATAAATCTGGCATGATATAGCTTGGGATAATTGGTTACAACATCACTGGCATATAGAGAATAACAGGCTTTCAAATCTGGCATAATAAGATGATAGTCATGATAAAAATTGACATGAAAGAATAGGCATGCAAAACAAAGCCAAACACAAGGATAATGGATTAATGGTCTTGGTGTACAACATGATTTTCAACTCAACTGTAATAGTCAATTGGCCACAATAGTCATAGTTGTAGTGAATCATAAGCGATTAATCACAATAGTCATGAATTATCCAAAATAGTTCTGGGCAACTACCCTAAATAGTCATAGGCAATTAACTATAATAGTTTCAAGGTCATAGTCATAGACAATAGTCTTCTGTTCATAATCATAGGCAGCAATATATAGTCACGAGCCATAGGTGATTAGCCACAATTGTCTTTGTCATAGTCATAGGCAATAGTCTTATGTTCTCAGTTATAGGCAGAGGCATAGTCTTTGGCCATTAACAATAGTTTCCAATGCCATAGGCGTGATAATATTTGATTTACAACATGAATAGGCCCAAGTTAATTTTCATAGCAGTATTCCAAAAGTCAA
Organism: Allium sativum; assembly: GCA_030737875.1. Classification (NCBI taxonomy): domain Eukaryota; kingdom Viridiplantae; phylum Streptophyta; class Magnoliopsida; order Asparagales; family Amaryllidaceae; genus Allium; species Allium sativum. The sequence continues at coordinate 819,909,548 of CM060919.1, read as the reverse complement.
GGTCCAAGAATAGGTATAAATCAATTATCATACATGGGTCCAATTCCAATTGATAACATGAATAAGTCCAAACTGTTTTCATAGCAATGTTCTCAAGTTCAAGATTCAAGAGAGGATGGGGTGAAAACTGAATTAACAAGTCTTATCATCAAATCAAGATCCAAGAATTCATTTTACAATCTAGCGTTTTAATAATAAACTAGGTCCAACATCATGCATGGGCATGATTCCATCGATAAGAAATAACCCAAAATCATAGATTCAAGAAGAGACAAGAACAGATCCAAATAGATAATCAAGCTTAGGTCCAATTTCATTTTATTCCATGTCCATATTAAATTTAACAAGTTTCAATCTCAAAGTAACTAGAACTTACAGAGCATGGATCGATAATTAGAGTGCAGAGATTTGATTCTGGAAACGGTTATTGCAGTTGTTGAATCTCTATTTGTTTAGTCTCGTTCTAGTTGAAAACCCCCAATTTGCAATTCCTAGATGTTGTCTTGACGAAGAAGTAGCCATTCTCTCTTTAATTTAATTATTTCAGAAGCAACATAAGGACAGAATGAAATGGTGTGGAGAGAATGAGGCTAGGGGTGAGTTTATATAGGATTAGGGTCACGAATTTGGTCCAGAAATCGGTCTAGATATGCAAAAATGAACTCAGCCTTGGATCTGGAAATTCGGGGCAGGTCGACCCCCAGGTCGACTACCCAGTCGACCTGGTCAGGGGGAGGTTGACCACCCAGTCGACCTGGGTCCTGGGCGGGAAATTTCTCGCCCAGCCCGCTTCTAGGTTTGAATTTGAATTTCGAGCTGTTTTGGTTTCTGAAAATTCCTGAAACTTTGGAGGGTCATATCTCCCTCATACGGAATCCATTTTTCGAAAACTCAGACTCGTTTCCACGCAGAATTTCGAGACGAACGCAATGGCACAACCCGTTTCCCTTGATTCTTATATAAAATTTAATTCTGCCTTGATTTATGGTTATAACATGTTATTAAAATACGGGTTGTTACATCATCGCACGCCTTCCTCTTCTCAGCCATGGTAGCGGATCTCCCCTCGACATCCTTCCTGACCTTTATTAGGGCCTTCCCTTTTCCTCTATCTCCTCACACTTGTACATCATCCGAACCTTCATGGAATCCACCATGGCCTGCATCGAAGGCACATCAGCATCCAAGGGCCCATCGCGCAGGCACTCTGGCCATCTACCAACTCTCCTTCCTCTGCAAAGCACTCATGAACACTGGACCATAGTCTGATGTCTGAAAAAGTGTCCAATTGACCGTCGCCTTCTCCAAATTGTTGTCCTTGTGGTCCTGGCCCAGACCCTGTCGTATGTGGAATCATAGGGGCAAAGCCCGGTGTCATAGTAGATTCAGGAAGGGTTGCACAGTAAAAACACAACCTTTTAGTCTGCAAATTCGGTAATCACATCATCTTCGGGAATACACGGTAACGGGAATTTACCTCCGGTCAGGGATGGTGTAGGAATGATGGGAAAAGTGGTCGTCTTAGCAGGTAGGGTAAACCCAGTCTCTCCTAACCCTGGATTCTCGGGATCATACTCAGTCGAGGCCCAAGACAAAGCGGCGGGATCATTGATTGTGGAAGGTGTAGGGGCCAGTGGCCGATAAGAGCTTCCTCCCGCAAACGATTTCACCACAGCCACACTCACTGATAATAGACTTCCCTTTTTTCTGCGGTGAGCCCCGTCAATCTCTCATTACCCACATCCTCATGTAGTAGTCTCCTCCCTTCTTCTAGCTTCTCACGCTCCTCGTCATTTAGGAGCTCTATCATCAGTTGGCGCTCATCCAAAGTTCCCACATCCACTTGACGCAAATGTGTCTCATACGACACCAATCTATCCCAGGTCTGAGCCAGCTCTCGGGCATAGTCCTCAACCCACAAGATCCTGTAGAACTTGAGAACTTTAACATACATATTCCGGATATGCTCCACCAAGGATGTATCCACCCGAAACTAGGTATCCTCAAGCTCCTCTCTCAACTACTCCACCTCTTTCAGATGCTCGGCCTTTAATCCATCTACCAAGCTCAGCACATCCATGTTACTAGCCTCGGTGTCCTCCTTCGCCTTCTTCATCGCCTCAAGCTGCCTTCCTAGATCGACCACCTTTGCACTCTACGCCCTCAGCCTCTCATTCTCCCTCAGTGCATTGTTATCATTATGAAGCTGGGTTACTCGCTCATGATCTTTTTCCAGCTCAGCATACGCTTTCTCCAGCTCGGTTTTGTCTCCTTTTAAGGCCATATTTTCAGTAGTCATAGAGGCCACCATGTCCTTAAAAGTTGAGTCGGCATGCGCGGCTTCCTTCTTCAGTATCTCGTATGCATGCTTCATCTCCACCGTAACAGCAAAACTAAGAATTAACACCCAAAATATAAAGGCGAATGGGAAATTGTTAACAACACAAGGAGCAGACCCACTATTTCCTTATTCAAATTATCGACGGTGGTCCGCTTGGCATCAATGTTAAGCCCCTGATTGATGAACTCCAAGTTTTTCCTCCTAATCAGCTCCGAGAGATGGTACGAATACCTAGTAAGCTCGTTGACCTGATGATACGCGGCCTTCACATGCATCCATATCTCCCCGGAATCTCTAGAAGGAGGTGGACTGAGGTCAAGAAGGAATATCAGCTCATCAAAGTAATGCCAAGGGAAATTCTGTTTCAGCAGCACCTTCCTTTCATCCATGGTAAGCTCTTGCCTCTCAGGCTCCGCTAGATCTTTCCACCCTGTTGTAGTCGCTTCCTTCGGCCTTGGCAGGCTAAGCGACGACATCTTTCCCTTAGTAGTCTGGATGGGAGCCAAAGGCATTGTATATGAAGGCAAGTCGAGTTGAGAATCTCCTACTGATACTCGGATTGGAGGAGGAGGAGGAGGAGGGGGAGTCGGAGATTGATGAGGTCTATCTCGGTGACAACTCTCACTGCTGCGATCTTGTGGAGGTGGGGAGTCACCATATAGGCTAGTCCCTCTCCTAAAGCTGTCAAAAAGGGATCCTTGGAAACCGCGGCCTCTGTACCCGTAGCCTCGTCCTCCGCATCCTCTTTCCATATTACTTGCCAAAGAAGCAAGGTCAAAGTCAGATACCTCATACACACGGACAATCTTTATGTTATGCGGTGTTTATGAGTGTATGCCCTAAGTGTTCCCTCAACCGACAAGATTGTGGTCCGCTCGAAGGAGTCAACCCCTCTGCAGCTAAAGCTAGCTCCTCCATACTTGTCGCACCAAGGCAAGGAGAAAAGTCTATGGGGATTTTATTGAGATCATCAAACTAACCCTCCGCCTCGAGAGAAACAGCGGTCCTTGAAGAAGTCGCAGGGGACTGTGGCCTGGCCAACGCTTCTCCCCCATCTCCGGCCCCTACCAGAGGCGAGAAAGGAGCATCAAACAGGCCCTCGCCCCGAGCAGGCATCTCCTCACCGTCAGCCTCATCTCCACCGGTATCGCCCTGGGACTTAGCAGCCTTCTGCAGTTTGTTCCCAGCAGAAGGCATCTTTCTTTTCCGGCTGGGAGCCGCTTTATCTTTCCTTGCCTCCTCTGTTTACCTACTGCCTATGATGGAAGGCCTGATTATAGCTCGATCATCAGGGAGCAGACCTGAGCGATGAAGGCGCACTTGACTTGTAATTATGTCAATTTTACGAAACTCCACCGGAATGGCCCGTAGAGCATCAAGGAATTGTTGATACTCGACTCCGGTAGGCACCTCTGGGTTTCCTGTCGTGTCAAAACAAAGCCGAATATGAGGCACCGGTTCCGCAAACTTAGTGGTAAAAAGTAGAGTTCAAGAGTGCTTACTTCCTTCTATCCACCTCCTTGCAAAACCAATAGGACAACGCACAAAGAACCATTTATACTTGTATACAGATCGCTTAGGCCATGTCCCGTCAAAGAACTTGGTATTGTGCGAAGCTTCTAGAAAGAACTGGGATGGCGATATATTAGCTCTTCTTTTCAGATGGAACAAAAAATGAATATACTCTCCGGTAGGCTCAAAAGACAAATACTCCCGGTAGAGAACGTAAGTGCCCAGGTGTGAGGCATAAGCATTCAGATGCAGTTGCGACGGTGCAATACCGAAATAATATAACATGTCCCGAATAAATCCATTAGGTGGGGGAATGCACCTAGTAAGGCGAACTTGTTTGTTCCAAGCAGTCAAACCCTTGGGCTGTGTTTGAGCCCTACCACCCTCACTTGGTGCATGAACATCATCCATAGGGATGTTAAACAGCTGTGCCATTTTCCTAACTACCACTGCATCCATACACGATGGCACCGAATCTGTCAAATTTTCAAGAATCACTGCATCGAGCAACATATCCGAGGCCACCGGTGCGTCCCCCACAACGATGTACATATTCTCCACCTCTTCATATACAACAAGAGAACGTTGTCTTTCAATTTGTTCTCTATTGTCAGACGCTTTAGGCAAACTGGTCATTTGAGAAGGGGTGGTTCTTTCAGTAGTCTCAAGCTCGCTGTCCATCGAGCTAGCATAGCTAGTGGAGTCAAAAGTATGCGACGACGGCAAGAAAGTCTAGGCTTCTGAAGTCTTTCCGGTCATGGATCTTGTATGCAAAGCTAGATATACTGTAACACACTAGCGTTAAACATCGCAGCGGAGTAACCTGTACCCCTCGTGTTGGTGTAAATTAACATGTGCGTGCAGTGTTATGCAAAATCGAGATATACAAAAGAAATTCAAATAGTCAAACAATTCAATCATAGTCCAAATATATGCCCTATCCTTTGTGAGAACTCAAGTAATTGACCATGCGATCATTTGCATATGCGTTGGTGCAGTTGCGCAAGTGACACAAGAGAAATGTGAATCCAAAAGTGGGCAGTCAAAAATTCAAGGTTCCGAAGGAAACGCGTAACATGACAACAAAGGTCAGGGCTCCCGGAGGAGCACAAAGGCTTCATACCCCAGCAGGGGTACGAGAGCTCACGCCCCACGGGGTACAAAATTCGTACCCCAAAGGATACAAAATTCATACGCTACGGGGTACGAAGTTCGTACACCATAGGGGTACGAAATTCGTACCCTACGGGATACGAAATTCGTACCCTACGGGGTGCGAATCTCATACCCACTGGATACGAGTCTCGCAACCCATAGGCTCGAGTCTCATACCCCACTGGGTATGAATCTCGTACCGCGCTAGGTATGGATTTCGTGCCTGGTCGGGGTGCAAGCTCCTCCCTTTTTCCTCCTGCGGAGCCTCCCTACTATCCGTCGTCGGTAAGGCGCTCGACTCCCCCTTCCACGTCTCCTCTTCACATGGCTCGCGCCGCTAAGGCCCTTTGAGTCCTACCTTTTCAAAATTTTCTAAATTCAAAAGCTTGGAGCTCTGGTATCAATGGCAGTCAAGGCAAAAAACAAGAAGGAAGAAGTGAAGTGGGGGCCGACTTATAAAGAATAGAAAGTCCCTTCGTATTCCGGACCCGCCTTTTTGTACCCCGACGGGGTACGAAATATCGTACCCCATCGGGGTACGAAATTTCATACCCACCAGGATACAAAATTTCGTACCCGTCAGGGGCACGAAATTTCGTACCTAAGCCAAGGTACAAAAAAATGTGAATGATGATGGTATATGTACGTGAACGAAGACAATGAGGGCGCAAGTACGGTGTAGCATATGAAAAACAATGAGGGCGCAAGTACGGTGTAGCACTAAAACTAGCGACGTAAACACACCATCCGTCCACCACGACTCGTTTATGGCTCTACAGTAAACGAGCTCAGCAACTAACATCTATTTTTGTTGAGTTTACAGGAAAAGTCGACGACTCGACAACTACTCCAACCAATACAAAGCACATCATGTCAAGACAAGACATACTTTGGAGGGAAAATGTTAACCGCCCTTTTGTTCCGGTTCCCAAAAGTATGCAAGGCACACTCAACTCAACGCATTGCGTGAAACCAAAGCTGAGAGTGTCGCCAAGGAGTAAAGAAAGTGAGACGAGAAGGGATCGTGCCAACGAGAACCTCACCGCTCCTTTTAAAAAAATTGCTAAACTAGTACCTCTAACCCTGGAAAGCCTCAAATATCGACATCGATCTCTTGTGCCCCTTTCAGCCTTCTACGTACCTCTCGGGGTACGAATTTCATACCCCTATGGGTAAGAAATTCGTATCCAACGGGGTACGAATTACCCCAGGGAGGGGTACGAAGTTTCTAGAGGCGAGCATTCCGGATCCGAGATTCTGGTGGTCTGCTATAGGGGATACAAAATTCCTGTTGTTGTCCCCTACTTCTACATACCCCGCCCTACTCCCACCTAACCACTCCACTATAAATACCCCTTGGCCTAACACTTCAAAGGGGTTCGAATTTGGTGATTTGACACCTCTTAAGAGCTCCAAATAGCCTCTTTAATGGCATCTCCACAATGAGAAAGAAGAAGGGAAAAAGTGTTTTTTTCCTAATTTATTATATGATAAATATGACATTATATAACTTAGAGATGTCATGAGATGTCCTCAACCTTGTAGCTCTTGGTTATTAATAATATTCCAACGAATCTTCCAAAGTGGACGTAGGTCTCCAACGCGGCCGAATCACTATAAATCTCTCGTGTTATTTACTACTTTCCGCACTTACTTTTCCACGCGAAACTATAATTCCTAGTAATTAGGAATCTTGGGTGTTTGCAACATATTTTGTCGTCAACGCCCTCCATATGAGTTTTTTTAAACATAACTTCATAATTTATATTATTTTACACTGAATAACTTAGAAGTTAAATTGTTTCATTTTATAATATGCATCTAGATTAGACCATTCCTGAGTTGCACTTGGTTTATATCGTGATATGACACTTGCACATTCGTGCACCATGCATGACATGTACTTGCAACAGACACATATGCTAGAGAATAATATTGATCAGTTATTTGCTAGACTTGCTTTATACGATGCGTTTGGATCACCAGGTGGAAGTGATGCAGGTGCTAGTGGGTTTGGTATTAAGGATGGTGATGTTGCGGCAGGCGGCGATGGACTGGATGATGGAGGTAATGATGAGGGAACATATGACGGGGATGATGATGATGTTGTTGGTGATGATATCATTACTCTGTGGAGTCCATCGATGGACCCAGCCAAAGAGCATGCACTCTCCATTCCAGTCTGGAGTTATTTCTTGCACATCCCCTCAGCTCCGAGCCTACTATTATTATGGGATTCTCGCCTTGTAACCAGTGTCGAAGCATTGACTCTTACCCCAACACGTCCCGTTTGGGTTGGTTGATGTGTGAAACAATCGAGAGGCTTGCAATAAAACTAAGGTATTGGGGTACCATCGGTGGCCACGTGAGGAGAGCCACTGGTTGTGTTATTACATTTGATATGATGGTGGCGGTGGTGATGGGGATGATGGGATTATAAGGACAATGTTGCACATTTGTAGTTGTATGTTATTTTTTGTATGATTAGTAGACATTTTATAATTATTGTTATGTTATTTTCATTTTTATAAGTACTTGCATCATTGTAGTTATTGTTATGTTATATGCTTAGTAGACATTTTATAATTATTGTTATGTTAGGTTATTTTCATCTTTATAGTTATCATATCGTTGCATAAGAATAATTATTTCCATCTTTGTAGTTATCATTATTATATTTATAGTTGTATTGTTGCATAGCATTCCCGTCTTTGTTGTTATTGTTATATTATTTTTAACGTGTTTAGTTATAGATATTCTAATTTGCATATTTACTATTTGTTCATATTTTTTTAATTCTAACTGTATTGCTTAAAGCGTAAATTCAGTGTATAAAACGATAAATTGATCAACATTTTAGAATTGCATACATAGTAAATTGATAACAACCATTAAACTATTAAATGTACAACACAAATAAACTATACGTTACATTGATTATGTAGTGCTTCCAAAGCATTTATGGGATGCCTTATCTCATATTCCAGTATTAGAATTCAAGAATAGCAGAGACGAGATTTGAGAAGAAGTTTTATTATTGTTGAACTGTAATTATGAGAGGATATAAATTGTATAGAGGAGTCCTCTATTTATAACAATGTAAAATAATAAAAGTGGCTTTATAAATACTGCCCATATACAAAGCCCAAAAGTGAAAACAGGCAAGTGAATATTTGGTAATAATGTTGAGGCATATTATATACGATAACTTTCTTTTTATCATAACTTTCCTTTATTACTGCCCCTCGAATTAGAGTTAGGTCTCGTTGCCCGGATTTGCCGAAGTAAAATAGAAAAACATTCCGATTCGCCATTTCATGCCCAAATATTTGTAGAAAGATGCTCGGGATGTAGAGATAAGTCGAAAATGGTAAGCAATTTCAGTTCTTCTGTGTACTGATGAATCCTCAGGTAAGATCCAGGTATGAAATCTCCATCTTTTACTTTGTATTTGTTTGCAATTCTTCAATTCCAAGTGCTTCTCTGAATCTGTGGAAGTTTTTAGCTGAGAGTGATTTAGTTAACATGTCAGCCCTCTGATAATAAGCTGAAATGTGGTTTACTTGTAAAATTTTCTTTCGAACTTGCTTTCAAACAAAATAAATATCGATTTCTATGTGTTTGGTTCAATTATGCTGAATAGGGTCTACTACCATGTAGATTGTGCTTAAATTGTCACACCAAATTATAGGGTTTCTAATGGATGATAGTTTTAATTATGTCCAATGCTCACTTATAGGTTCCTGCAAAAATTGAGACACTTTGTTAACGCTAAAAGAAATATCATGTCTTGTTATAGTAGCGTATTGTAATGCTCCTACAACACTCTTATATTATTTAATATTTGAGATAGCTTCCTCCATGTTCTTTGATAAATGTTGATTTGATATCGTTGGAGTGGGTTGTCCATTTGCTTTAATCATGTTTGTTTTGTTCAAAAGTTCTGTATTGTATTTTCTTTTGGCAAAGATGAAATTCTTTATCTAATTTTCTCTTGACTTCTATTCTAAGAAAGTAAGATAATTCACCTAAGTCTTTTATTGAGAACTGATTATTTAAGTAGTCTGCTAATCTTCTGATTTCAGTTTCATTGCTGCCTGTGATAATTATATCATCCACATATATTAATATATAAGTGGTATATGATTCACTGATTTTTGTGAATAGTGATGTGTCAGATCTGGTTGATGAATATCCCAGTATTGTTAAGCTTGCTTTAAGTCTTTTAAGCCATACTCTGGGAGCTTGCTTTAAGTCTTTTAAGCCATACTCTGGGAGCTTGCTTCAGACCATAGGTAGCCCTATTTAGTTTGCATACTAGTGTTAGGTCATGTGTATAACCTTGTGGTTGTTGCATGAAAATTTCTTCATGTATATTCCCATTTAAGAATGCATTATTGACATCTCGCTGCTTGATTTTCCAATTGTTGTCTAATGCTATGATCAGTATGAAATTATGGTTGAGGGTTTACAACTGGTGAGAATGTTTCATTGTAATCAAAACCAAATTCGTGTGTGAACCCCTTTGCAACAAGCCTTGCTTTGTATCTGTTAATGGATCCATCTAGATTCTTTTTCAATCTGTATATCTACTTGCACCCAATTATGTTCTTATTGCTTGGTGGGTTTACTAGTTCCCATGTATTGTTATTCATCAGTGCTTGATATACTTCATCCATTGCTTTTCTCCATTCTTTTTGTTTGACTGCTTGTTGATAATTGTTTGTCTCTTCTTTAGTAATAACTTCAATATAAGTCTTTGGTTTAAATATTCCCCTTTTGGATCTGGTTATCATTGGGTTTCTAGTTTGAACTTGTGGTTGTTGAGTTGGTAAGTCATTTTGTCTGCACTGATGGTTTGATTTTTGTCGTTGCTAGTTTCTTCTCTCATTGCTTTTGACTTTCTGCAACTTGATTCAGTGGGTGATTGAATGGCGTGGCTAGTTTGCTTTGGTAGATCATCACTAGTTTCATCACTACCGCCATGGCCTTCAGAGTCACTACTAGCATCCTTGTCACCATTCTCTTTGATGCCACATGTCAACAATATTGTGTAGATCAGGTATACTAACCTTTGGATTATAAATTTAGGTTCTAGTTTGAATATCTGATCTGCTATAAGGAAAAATGTTTTCTTCAAAAATGACATGACAACTGGTAAATATTCTACCAGACTTGTCTATGCATCTAAACCCTTTTTGATTTTTGCAATAGCCCATAAATGTATAGGGTTTAGATCTATAGTCAACTTTGTGATTGTTGTAAGGTCTCAAGTAAGGAAAACATAGACAACCAAAAGTTTTTAGATTGTTGTAATTGGGCTTTACATTAAATAGTTGTTCAAGGGGAGTTATGTATTTAAGTACTCTAGTGGGCATTCTATTTATTAGATGTACAGCAGTACGGAAAGCATCAGGCCAAAATTTATGTGGCAAAGATGCTTGGACTAGTAATGTTAAACCTGATTCAACTATGTGTCTATGTTTTCTCTCAACTATGCCATTCTTTTCAGAAAAGCAAGGACATGATACTTTATGTATAATGCCCTCAGCTAATGGTTTGTATTCTAATTTTCCATCAGATTGCATGATTTTAATCAGACAGTTTACTTGATTTTCAAAAATCCTGATAAAATTCAGGACAACATTTTTAGTTTCAAATTTGGCTTTTAAGAAGTATATCCAAGTATATCTAGAATAAGCATCAATAAATGTTATGTAGTACTTGTACCCATAATCATAAAATATTAAAGATGGACCCCAAGTATCAATGATAATTAACTCATCAGGTTTGGAATATTCACTTAATGAATCAAAAAAAGGTAAGTTGTGGCTTTTTCCCATCTGACTATAAGTCCATATATAAGGTAATTTTACAGGAATAAATTTTATTTTATTATCATTAAGAATTTTGGTTACAATACTAGCACTAGGATGACCTAACTTATAATGCTATGAATCATAGTGTTTCTAGCCTGAATTTCATTAGTTACATTAGTCATGTTGCAATGTGGGTGATCATTGATAGTAGATCTGCAGTTGCTGAGATTAATTCATACAGTCCCTTCACAGCATTACCCGGTAGAAGAATTTCCCTACTTAGTATGCCTCTAACTACACAATGTTTTGGAAAAAATTCAAAGTATACTTTATTATCCCTAGCAAACTAGGACACATTAATTAGGTTTTTCTTAATAGTGGGGACTCTTAATAAGTTATGCAAAAAATAATCTCCTATTATTAGTGATACTACTAGTGCTAGTATGACAAAAGTTTAACACACTTACAATTGCCTATGCTTATAGTTTGGTTACCTTTGTATTCTTTGTTCCTGAGATTCAGGTTGTCCAGATTATTGGTAATATAATTACTAGCTCCTGAGTCTGGGTACCATGATTCATCTTGGATATGATCAGCTCTGGCTTGTTCTTTTTAATTTCTTGTGTTGTCACTATGAATGGTAGAACCACCTAGTGCATGTTATACATTGGAAGTATAGTTGGAGTTTCTTTGATTGTTGTTGGCTTGATTTGTTGAGTAGTTTGAAATGTATCGAAAGTAGCACTTGATGACAGTGTGGCTAATCTTCTCACAGATTTGGCACTTTGGTCGATTGTTGTTATTGCCTCAGCGTCCTCTTCCTCTACCGCCTCTGCCTCTGGTGGTGGGGTTGCCTCTCTGAAAGGTTTTTTCATTTCTATAGTTGTTATTTATCTGATTTATGTCATTATCATTACTTTTATTAACATCATAGTTAATAGTGTGGTCACTTTATTGAGATTTCTTGCTTTTAAGTCTAGCTTCATGTGCTAGTAGAATTGAGTGAACTTCATCAAGAGAGGAAAATTCCTTTTGAGCAGAAATTATGGCTTTGACGGCCTCGTATTCATCACTGAAACCATTGAGTATTGTTAAAATCTGTTCAGAGTCTTGTACTTTATGACCAGCAGGTTCTAACAAGTCGCAGGCAGATTGGATTTTGCTCAAGTATTCTCTCATTGTGGTATTATCTTTTCTTATCTTTTGCAATTGTCTTTTGTAGAACAAGACTTTGGATGCAGATTGATCGTCGAAAGCTTTTTCTATAGTTTTCCGTATTTCATTGGCACTTTTGTAGCTAATTACTTGCGGCAGTAAACTTTGATTAATAGTGGATAACAATTACGAGCTGATTAGGTGATCTTGTCTATGAAACTTCATGTATTCCTTGTTGTTAACAATTCTGTTTTCTTGATAAATGATAAATTTTGGAGGAACAGATAAGGTGCCCATGATAAATCCTTCAAGGCTATAGCCTTGAATTGCAGTTTCGATATGTAGTTTCCACAGTAAGTAGTTGTTTTCATCTAACTGCACAGTAATTAGTTGTGATTGTGAATTGATTACTGTTTCGGTGAGTTTGTTTACAGCGATTCGGCTTTCAATAGTCCCAGTGGCATTATTAGAAGACGATGAAGCAGAATCATTGGCCATGACGACCAAACAGAGAATCAACCAGAGAGATGATCAGAATTTCAAGAGTTATAGCTGAAGATTTGTTGCAACCAGAATCGACCAATATAAAGAGGGCAAATTCTGTTTGGTTGACTGGTAGGGCACAGAAATTTCAGAAATAATTCTTGGTTCTTTGATTGACTTTGTGGTTAACATATTGTTGAGAGAGAACTACAACCCCTTAATCAATTCATGGCATGGCACATTAGTTGCAGCCAAGTTGATGAGGAAGGCAAGGCAGAACCTATCATTATATCAACTTTCTCCAATGATGAACTTTAAATTGAGAAGAAAGCAAACCCAACACTCTTTCGAGTTTTGAATATGGTGGATCAGTTGGCTGTTAAGCCTAGTAATGAAGCTTTGATACCATATTAGAATTCAAGAATATCAGAGTCGAGATTTGAGAAGAAGTTTTATTATTGCTAAATTGTAATTGTGAGAGGATACAAATTGTAAAGAGGAGTCCTCTATATGTAACAATGTAAAATAATAAAATTGGCTTTATTAATACAACCGATATACAAAGCCCAAAAGTGAAAACGGTCAAGTGACCGTTCGGTAATAATGTTGAAGTATATTATATGCGATAACTTTCCTTTTATCATAATTTTCCTTTATTTTAATAATAATAGTGCTTCTAAAGCGTTTCTGGGATGCCTTATCTCGTATTCCAGCTCGTTTGCATATGTGATACCCCTTACACATAACCACACATCTAAGTTAGTTGCAATCGTTTGACCAAAATGGACATAGCTGGGTTCATGGCTAATATTTTCTCTATCTTCTCTTATTACTATCTCCATCGCATAATCGTAGTGGCAGCAAACATGTTACGAGTCAACCTCTTAATCGTATGAAGGTTGAACAGCTGAAGCTTAGTGCACCACTTGTTCATACAGAGGTTGAACAAATTAAATTTGTTCCATCGCTTGTTGAAATGGAGGTTGAGCAACTAGAACTTGATCTACCTCTTGTTCGTATGGAGGTTCAACAAGATCCTGAAATCTTAGTTGGTTGAGACTTAGGAACTCACGACAGACGTCATTGTAGCATTGCTTTTGATAGTCGATAAGCCAACCTTCATTGGTGCGTGGACTGTCCAATTGTCAGAATTAAAAGATGAAGGCCATAACGACATATTTGTAAGTATGTAAGGGCCCAAGGAAGAAGGAGATTATATGAGTAAAGAATTGTGATGAAGAAAGGGATTATAACTCATATTTATATACATAAAGTAGCTTTGCAAATTTGTGTTTTTGTGCGTATCAAGGAGACAACTGTGTTGACTGAAATGATATTACATAATGTACACTACTAAAGCTTTTGAAATTAGTACATACTGCACAGTGCACAATAATAAAGATTTTGATTTGATAGTAAATAATGCACAATGTATAAAACTAGGCAAAGTAATAACAAAGACTATACTGAAACTTTATAAAACAGAGGATGGCCCGAGTTGTCTAACTCATTCATAAGCTATATTTAAATCATGTGCCCTAGATTCTTGTACTAATGTGTCGAGTTGTCAACATCAACGGTATACACAATAGTCAGAGATATTGTAGCATGTTTGACTCTATCCATATACTATTTGAAAGGACTCTATCCAGCTATACAATATTATCTTCTGTCACTATTAGTTTGAAAATAAATTTCTAAACTAAGATGTGCACCATCACTTAGTCTTCTTCAGAGTTACTCGTACTCATGAATGTGTATATCGAAGTTGATCGCATGCATGAAATTAAGCTGCAAACGAATGTGCTTGTAAGTTATGAAATGTTTTGCAACATGTTGAATGAAGTTTACAACAATCATCTTGACTGCTCACTATACAGTCATACGAAGATACCAAAAATGTATATGGTGCTTTTATGAGAGCGTTGATCGTTATTGCAAGATTATCGACGAAGTTGAAGATGGAAACCTTTTTCAATGAAGACGTTCTACTTTCGGTTCACGTTACATACAGAAGTATAGATCATAATTCATTGGTCACTAAGCATATGAACTTCATTGTAGTTGGCTCACACGCTTGGGCTTTGAATAACCAATAATATTGATTTAGGCTATTTTTTGGTACCATTGTTTCATGTTTAGCAATTGAATATTTTCATCATTTTCTTTTGTATGTTTTTGTGTCGTATAATGCTTGGTATGAGTACTGGATTGTGTTTAGCATTGGATATTCAAAAAACTTCAAAGTCCAATATTTTTAATTAGTCAATTAAATTAATTCTTTAGATTTGGTCAATGAACTATCAAACCACGATTTTCCTGAAAATCTGACCTTAAGATATTTAAAAATGCACAAGATGAATTCAAGATCCATCACTTTCCTTTGAAAGTTGTAGTACAATAGATCCCAAAGAACCTTATTTCAGAGGGTTCCAACTTATTTTGGATCCTATATACCAATTTGAACTTCGTATTGAAAAATTATGAACTACTACTACGCGACGACATTGATTTAATTAATTTAATTTATTCGTATAAAGTCTCTGATTTGATAGTGCATAAATGCACAATAATAAGTTTTTAATTTGACGGTACAAAATGCACATTAAATAAAACAACGTGGCTACACTTTTTGATGTGACCAGACATAGTCACGCCTTGTCCCCACTCGTACAAGATACGAATTGGTAGGTAAACAAGCCAACATGGATATTGTGTATGATACAACCAAACGTACTGTCAATCCTTGTTCCCACTCGTTTTCATTCCTCGTCCCCACCCATACAAGATACACATTAATGGGTAAATAAAACAACGTGGCCATAGTGTTTAATGTGACCAGATATTGTAATGCCTTCTCCCCACTCGTAAAAGATATGAACTAGTAGGTAAACAAAATAATGTGACAACAGTGTCAGATGTGACTAGGAATTGTAACACCTTGCCCCCACTGGTACAAGTGATGAATTAACAGCTAAAAAACCAATGTGACTACAGTGTCTGATGTGACCAGACACTATCATTCCTTATTTCCACTCATACACACTTGTGACTTGATACTCTTATATAAGCATCAGTATAGCATACTTGTTCTACACAACTTAATCTTATCATATTCCATTCACAAAACAAATAACTTTGCTTGAAACAATGTCTTGCAAGTTACTCAAAGCTATATTGCTTTGCGAATGCAATTCCAGAGAAGAAGCCTATGAACTAGCACAATAGCAGAAGCAGAGGAACTACTTGAAATTTACCATGAAGCATACGATTTAACTTCTACAAATCATGGTGGCTCAAACACTACAAGAAAATACTCTTTTCGCAACTGGCAATACCAGTTGTAATAAACCTATTGCAACAGACAGTCCCCGATCTAGATAGGCCAAGTTGCAATAGAGCCATTTACATTTGTTTTTACCTATAGCAATGGAGCCTTTTACAACTGTTTTTTCCAGTTGCAAATTAGTTTTTTACAATTATTTCAGATTTTCAACTACTACAAAATCACAATTTCGTTAATTCAAATATACAAAAATTATCGAATCATGTATGTTGTTAACAGCAAAAAATGTCGTAAACACCAAAGATTTAAAATACTAGGAATTATAAATATGTCGCATAGACAAGAACATAAAACAGAGCATAAAGCAGTAAATAACACAAGAGATTTATAGTGGTTCGGCCTTAGCGAGGGCCTACGTCCACTTTGAAGAGTCATTAGAATTTTATTGATCACTTGAAAAATTACAAGGTTGAGATCCTCTCATTACATTCATTGGCTACCACACATGAAGTTACAATAGTCGTATTTACAAGAACTAGGAGAATGGACAATTTTGCCCTTCTTCTTCCTTAAAGAGGAGATGCCATTAATGGAGCTCTATGGAGGTCTCAAAGCTCAAGAATTCCTCCTCTTTGAAGTGTGAGGCCATGGGGTATTTATAGGAAGCGGTTAGGTAGGGATTAGGTAGGAGTAGGTAGAGATGGGGACCGGCTACAGAAAATTCGCACCATAGGCCCTCGCACCCCTTTTTTCGCACCTCCCCCAGAAGGTGCGAATTTCGCACCTCGGGGGTGCGAAATTCGTACCTCCTGGGGGTGCAAAATTCGTACCCCATAGGTTACAAATTTCGCACCTCGAGGGTGCAGACTTTCGCACCTCGTGGTGCGACACCTTGAGGGTACGAAATTTCGCACCTCGAGGGTGCAGAATTTCGCACCTCGAGGGTGCAGAATTTTGCACCTCGAGGATGCGGAATTTCGCACCTCTCGGGGGTACGAAAATTCTGTTTGAGAGGTGCGAGGTCTGTCGGAGTGGCTTGGGGGCTCGAAATCCTAGTCGTGCGTCCGGAGATCTCGAGGCCTTGGTTCGGGAATGTGCAGGAGGAGCGACGAGGCTCGCTGAAGTTGTTGGCTGAATCTTGACTTTGAGCTGATCTGGTAATTCTGGGCAACACACTTGTTGGCGGAAATCGGATGAGTCGGGCGGTGCCTACAGTTTCGACCTAACTGGCTAGGTCGATCGCCGCCGGAACTGTGGGGGCCCGGACCCCCACCGGCGCTACGCCCGGACCCGCTTGACGGCTCGCCTTTGGCTCGGAGCACGACTCGCCTTTGGCTCGGATGCGGACGAATACTGATGGAGGTTGCGTACGAGGGATGCGACATCCTGCTAGTGGCCAGACTCGAGTCTTCTGGTACTGGACCCAGGATGATATTGGTGATGCCTTCGGGCTGTAATATCACGTGATATGCTGAGACAAGCGTGTCTTGTGTACTTTTGGTAACGGTTAACATTTGCGCCCTCAAAGTATGTTTTGTGTTAACGGGGCATGCTTTGAAGTGAGATGGGTCTGATATGGGCGCAAACATCTCTATGCGGTGCTTAGCGATCGGTTATGACCTTCCTCTTGCGTTGTATATCGAGAGCGCACTGCTTTGGAGTGGTTGGGACGCCTTGTTGAAATATGTGGGTGTGAGCTTAGGATTCCAGCATTGCTAAGAGCTTTGACTCACTTGAGTTTGACGGCTTGGAATGGAATCTGTCTATGGCGCCGACTTCCTATAGATTAAAGACAATAAAAGTTAGTTGCCGACTCCCGATTGCATCGAAGTGCAAACGGTTCGTTATCAAGTTTTAATTGCGTATGTAATCACAAATTTGTGCATGGTTTTGCGCGATGCGATCTGAGTTATAATAGGCAATATGAAAGTGAATCGTATGCCCTGAGCTTATGATCATGTAGTTTTAGCTTTTCGAAGAGTTTTTGGATCGAGAGCCGACTGTTTGGTGTGTATACTTGAACCCTTAAGGCTTGTAGGCGCGCATTTGAATCGAGTTGGTCTGCTCGGTTGAGATTCCCAAAGCGTGTACGCATGGTCATTGCCATGGCTTAGGCGCATGACTGCCCTAAGTGGTTGCTGAAACGTCGTTGGGATGGAGTTTGATTATTTGGAGTATCCGTTAAATCACTTGGACTGGGTGAGCCCAAGGTCGCTCAACGATCCAAGCTAGTCCCATTGATCAAAGTTTCGGCAACTCTTGTATGCGAATGCCATTGGTAGGACAATACTGTCATATGTCGTGGCATGGATTCATATGGATTCTCCTTTGAGGCGAGGTCAGACCCAAATGCTAGGCGCGGGCGCTTTGATGATTGAGCACTTGGTGAGTACCCGGGTGGTCGTTGAGTCGTGATTGACTTAGTAGTTGGAGCTTCGAAGTTAAGTGAATATGATCGTAGCTTGGCGTACGATCCCGAATTCCATTCTCGGAATGTTCGTTTGGGGCATGTCGATCCCTTGATTGTAGTTGCTTCCTTTCTTCTCTTCTCGGGATAGAAAATCATCGTAAGGCATGAAGGATGCCAAAATACTTCTTTTGTACATTGGATGTTCGAGGTGTTTTTAGATTTTCGAGAGAAGGGAAGAGAGATATGGAAAGTAAGAGGGCTTTCGGATTTGGTGTTCAAGAAAGTGGAGCGGCGGACCTTAGGAAACGGGATTAGGAATTTGAAAAAAGGTCGCCAAGCATGTGTGAATACGGGATTGGGCTTTGTGTCCCAATTGCTTATTAAATCTTTTACGCTCTTCAGGAGTTCGAATCTTGGTTAAGGAGATGACAACTAAGCCGACGCGCGGGGGCATGAGACATAACTTCGCACTCCCATGACTTTGTCAAGCCCTGTCTTCGATCTTGAGTTTGTAAACTTGAACCTTTGCATGGCACCATATGAGCGGACAGTGATTAGTGATTTTTGGTCTCGCGACGCAGTCCTCAAGGAATGGACCTGCTTGGATTGTCAGCTTGAATGCTTATGTAAGATATCGACACATAGTCGAGCAGTTAGTCTTGGGATCCGGTCAATAACTTAACCACGATGCAGCTGCATCTTGACTTAGGTGTTGCACTGGCGGTTGGTGATGGTCGTGGCGTTAGTTGTTAAGGCTAAAGGGGATCTGATCGGGTCTTGAGATTGCCAGGCCGATGCGATAATCCGTAGAGGGTTGCCCCCAGGCCTGGGTACCTACTTGATTCTTCTTGACGTCAGAGACGAGCTAGTTAGCTCGGATCGTTGCTTAATGTTTCATGTCTAGTCGGTAACTGTAGTTGAACGTAACACAATTAGTTGACGAATGATTCTGAAAATGAACTTATTCGGATTGACCGCTCAGATATGCGCGCAAGATGCGGGCATACGGTCGGGTCGTTAGTCTCCAACCCAACTATATCGGGATCATTATCCGATCCGAAAATGGTGCTAATGTTTACCGGTAACCACTGCCATAGTTATCCAAACTAGGTGCCATTGCCGCGTTTCGATGCGCTTGTAGGTATGCATCGAGGGGTGTGAGTTAGCTTCATGTTGAGTTTAAGTATTAGTTTGCTGGCAGGGCGCTGAGACTTTGCGAACCCAATGAACCGACCATGGAAACCCGAGAACTTGCACTGAAATATAGATTTTTTATTTTGCATATTGGGAACTTATCTAAGTTCTCCAGTTCCTCGGGGAAATGGTGGTTATATTTCTCCCTCTGTCCTTGGTGCGGGCTTCTATGCCCCAATGGCTGTGGCGACGGAAATGCCAGCGTAGAAGCTGGTGGAGATCCTCCTCAGGTCCTGCGATGAGTAAGCTGGTGGGGAGATAGGCGGGGGACTGCCCCCAAGCTCGAGTATTTGCTAACTGAAGAGGATGTGAGCGATGAACTCTCAGAGGCTAAATAGTTGCTTCTTTTGCTGGGAAGCCCCCCCCCCTCGGGAGCGAAGGCGACGCCGGGCTTTGCCCCAATGCTTCCTCAAGTGTCCGAGTCCCGGTTGGAGTTACAGCGGGAACAATCTGGAGTAGTAGGAGAACCCGTGGCTTCGAGATCCCATATTTATATGAGCCTCCTTGGAGGAGGAGAAGTTATGGCCGGACGAAGCGCTCATGTGACGGGCGTAGCTGATGTAAGTGTGCAAACAAAGCAAGCTACGATGGAAGGTCAGGAAGCCAAGCTGGTGGTAAACTCGGAGGAGTTGGAGGGGAAGAGGGACAAGATGAGGTTGCCATACAAGATGCATGGGCGAAGGCTAGTCGGGATGCCCAGGAGAAATCTGCCGCTGTGGTGGTGAAAAAGTAGGCCGATGCTAAGGCGGAGAAGGAGAGGTCCTCTGAGTAGGCTAGGAAAAAGGAGAATCGTCGATGATTCCCACCAGAAGAGGGCGAGAGGACCCTAAGCGAACTTGAAGCGGATGTAGTTATGTGATTCCAGACAGGGAGCCAGATGATCCGAAAACCGCCTAGGATGCCGAGAAGAGAGCAGAGCTGGACGCCAAGAAGGCTTGGGGAGAACCTAGGTTGCATTGGTCCTTGCTTCTTACATTGCCCCCAAGCTGTTGCCATGTATTTTTCTCAGGGAGGTTATGATGATTACAAGCGGCGAGGATGATGGCGGAAGGCACGCATCGGTGCTTCATGAATCTGTTAGTCCTGTGTAGAGTAGAGGAGGAGGAAGCAGTTCTGGAAGAAAAGGGGCCATCAGTGGTGGTGACCTTCCTGTGTCGAACCTGTATAGACAAAAGAAAAGAAAAGGATGAGTAGCATCAGCAATTGTTAAAGGAATTAAAGATACTTTGGGTTAGGTAAACCAATAGTATATGTGAGTGCGGTCCTCACTTTTGGTTCTTTAAGACATGGTGTGGTATTCATGTATACCCTGTCATCAGAGAGAAGAGATGTTAGACATGTAGTCTGTATAACGTGTGTGTGTGAAACGGAATACGAATTAGTACAGATCGTGTTTCGTGTTAAGTGTTCGAACGTTCTTCTCATATTTTCAGGCGTCCCATACTTGCATAAGCATACTTGTTGTTACGCCAATAGAAATGCGATTGGAGACCGCGCTCTGGGCTGATTATTCCAGAGGGGTGTGATTGAGTGTAGGCTTCTAGTAAGTTTCCCTCAGCTCAGGAAACCCGTAGTTTGCAAAGCCAGGATGAGCACCTGCTGTGTACTTGGGTTGCCCGGGGTTAATCCCAAGTGTAGCGAAGGCGTTTGACGTCGCGTTATGCGGTTTGTCTGGTGTATGAGTCTTCCATCGTTCATTGGGTTGGAGCGAGTGACGGCATCGTTTATTCGCTGGAGAAAAGCTCCGATCATCGGCCCGTAGGGCCCAATTATGGCCATGAGTTGCACCTAAGCCTTTAGAGCTTCGGGGAGAAATGATTTAATATCGGTCTCGGTGCTGTGCCGAGATTCGATAGGTACCCGTAACTAGGGGAAGTTTACATTGCTCCCGGCTGTCTGTTAGGCGGCCCTAAGTCACTTGGGACTTGGGCGCGGAACGATTTATCCTCGGCCTCGGCACGGGGCCGAGGTTCGAGTTCGTGGTTATTTATACTCGGTCGTGCCGCGGGCCGGCGACTCGAGTAGCGTTGCCGGTGCCGGTCGCAGCCAATGTTGTTTGGCCTCGATGTCGGATCGACGCTCGGAAGGCGGCACCGACTCCGGTTCTCGGGGCGTCGGTGCGGCGATCGAACGTTTGTATGCAAGCTGGTTGTCAGGATTAATCAAACATGTCACGAACGTCATGCACAGAGCAAACATGGAAGGGAGACAGGAAATTAAACATCATTTCTAAGGATAACTTTGGCAGTGATCGCCTTCACAATGCCTTGAATTGCAGGAAAACAAAACATCGTTGGAGTGCGTGAATTAATTGTACACTAGGTTATGCAGAGTAGAGGTGAGGATGTTCGTTGTTCCATGCTCTTGGGAGTTTGGCTCCGTCCATGGTTGAGAGTTTGAAAGTTCCATCGCTGAGCTTCCGCTGTATGGGCATGGGCCTTCCTGACGAGGAGCAAGGCCTGCAGGTGAAGGGAAGGCCCGTTTGAAGTCGAGGCTGCCGATGTGTGTTCGAGCGGGCCTTTGGTTGAGCTTCCAGTCGTGCCCCTAAGTGGCCGGAGAATTAGTTGGAGGAGGATGGCTGTGATACAACTAAGAGGAGGTGTGTCTTGGAGAAGGGGCCTTGCTTCTTGCTTTCATTTTTTTTTGTAGGCCTATATATATTGGGCGGAATGAGGCATCTATTTGTGAATGGATGATTCTATTTGAATTGCAACGGTAACAACTATTGGATAGGTTGCGACCCTTTACCCATCGACAATTCCGTCGGAAATTGTGCTCAAGGTCCTATTTTTTTTACCTTTAAACATTAATGTGTATGCCTTATTTATGCTATTGAATCATCTCTCTTGCCTCCTCTCTTTTTTTATATGGGCAAGATGATGGTGTTAATGAGTCGATGGCCGATGTCTCTAATGATAACTTCGGGGATTGTTGTATCGTAGACGACCGTCGTGGGGATGGTAGAGGACTAGAATTCTCGGGCTCACTTCTGAATGTTCCTCCGGCACTGCTTCCCAGCGTGCCCCCTGCTGGTTGGGAGCGCCGCATGGAGGATAAAAAGGGGCCATGATGCAGCTTAAAGGAGGTGTCTTTTATAGGAGAAAGCTCGCTTTTAGTTTATGTTCTGCTTTCAATGAGGGATGCAGCGGCAGGGAGGAGTTGCAAACTGACATTTCTAATGACAACCAAGGTCAACTACGCCATGGAAACTGTAGTTCTGGCGAGGTGGGGTGACGATCTTGAGGGATCAGTTGTCAGTCGAGGTCATGTTTAGCGGGGAACTTTGATGAGCGCTGAGTAGCTCAGAGATCCCATGCAGTGGGAGTCTTTGATGAGCGTTGTGTCTGTGGATGCTGCAGAACCGACAATATCCTGCGGAGTCCCTTGGTGTGCTCGTCGGACTTTTAGGTCTTGGCCTTTTGCATGGTTGGTAATTGCAGGTTGCAAGATAGATTTTCTCGGAGGTGCCACTGAGAGCAGTACGGCTGCGAAAAGGAGGAAGCCGAAGCCGCTTCCTCTAATTCTTGCAACTTCCCTTGCCGGCGTGAGCAAGAACGCGCAGAGTGGTGGAATTAGGGTCATTGGAGCCCTGGGTGTCGCCGCAAGGCAGGATGCTGAGGTGAGAAGCTCAATCCCTTTATGCTAACTCTCGGCATAGGAAGTAGTCGGCATCAGTGCAGAAGACCCTCCGAATCTTTGATTGTTTTTTATCGGTCCATGCTCTAAGTTTGGAATTAGGTGGTATGCCTTTCACAAGCTGGACGAGTGCGGTTCGAGGAGTAGGTTCTTTTCACTTCGGCCAAGGCAGTGTGGGATCCTCTGGACGTTACAGCGTGCATCCTGGACTGCATGGCCAATCTCTTGGCTAGTTGGTCGGGAGGTGAGATGGTTTAAGGTGGAAGTTGAGAGAACCCGTATAGCGCTGACCTGGATAGGGACGGGGAAGCATTTTCACTTGATGGCATTAGCGGCGTGCGATGAATCCCTGTGCCATTCATGGCAGCTAATGAGGCTTCGAGAATCATGGCCTCTTTAAATATGGGGTAAGTGTTGCCATGTTGAAGTGCTGGCACCATTCAGTATTAAGGATAGTCGAAGTGAACGGGTTGCGCCTTGTACTGGTTTCGTAGATGTCGTGGGCGTGCCCCCTTGGTTTCTTCACAACTCCATGGATCGTGTCGGCGATAATTGGAAGTCGGACTCCGACCTCATTTTAGAGGTCGTGATCTAGTCCAGGACTTTAAAGCCTAGCACGCCTTCTTGGTGGAAGGTATTCCAACTTCGGTTGCATGATTCTATGGAAGTCAGTTGAAATGAACTTGGGCCCAGTTGGACACTAGAAGTGTAGGCGATAAGTTTGGACTCACAACAGTTTGAGTCCGCCTAGCGGAGGCTTGAGCGTCAAAGTCGGGGCAGCCGGGATGACGCGTTCCATTCTTGATGGCGAGTCTGACATTGTTGAGATTAGAGGTCGGTCGTGCTGTCATAGGACGCCACCTTTGGCATGTAGAAGCGTCAGGGAGATAAGCTGAAGGGGGGGTTCTAATGGAACCCATTAGCTTTGGCGGACTTCGGGAGTTCCCTTCTGTCGACGTTTTCTATTGTACACATCCGGCTCGCTCTCTTTTATGTCATGGATGGTATGGTTTGGTATGGTTGTCGAGTTTGGGCGAGCTGATGTGCACCCTGGTCCGGGAGTACTCTGGTTCTGAGTGGCGACAAGTGGGCTCTTCCGAGTAGCAGGGTTGGTTACTCGAACCCAGTTTGTTACTGTGCTTCTTGACCGTAAGCAATGATGGTTTGATCATCATCTCATTTTTGTTGTCGTTGTACGAGTGTTGGAGCGGACGGCGATGTTTTTAGCGAGGTTGAACCTTCTTCCTCAACGTGGGCCCCTAGCTTCGACAAAAGAAATTTCTGATGCGGTGTGCCGCGAGGGGGCGCGGTTCTGAGCAAGTTGAAGTAGAATGACGATGTTTTGACTTTTTTGAAGTTGGTGCATAAGGTTGATGCTAGCGTTCAATGAGTAGCGCAGGAGCTTCATTCTTATACTCCTTATTAACCGTGTGAATCTGTGCTTGAGTCGCAGGAGCTTCGGGGTCCACAAGTGGAAGGAGATTCGTTTCCAGCAGGTCATCTGCCTCTCGGGGATGGTGAAAGGCATGATGGTTATCGGACATACTGCTCAAGCCGCTTTTCGCGGATAAGGTTTTCGATTAAGTCTTTGAATTGATGGCAATTATTGGTATTGTGCACGTATATGTAGTGGTACCGATAGTACTTGCCGGTCTTCTTCTCATGATTAGTGGATCCTTATTGTATGGTTTCTTGTATTGAAGTGTTGCACGTTTGCCGGTAGATTGTTTCCAAGTCTTCATTTAGCGGGGCGTAGATCTCGTATGCCCGGCGAGAGCTGGGCTTTTGGGTTATGTAGAAACCTGGCCATTGTTGCGGTCGCTTTGCCTACTGTTATTCGGTCTTTGTTTGTAGGGGCCTTCCCCTTGTCCTTATCAAAGAGCATCCCTATCTGTTTCCCTTTGACGTTGTCACCGATGGTATTCGCATGTGGATTGTTTGGAAGACTGGCCCTGAAGAGTCGGTTTCGTCTCGCTTCTTCTTGACATAAGTATTGCCTAGCCTTTTTATGGAAAGTGTCGAGGCTTTTTGGCTGCTTCCGATCAATCCATGCCCCGAATTCGAAAGTAAGGAGAACACCCTTTGCTAACTGAAAGAGTACGACGCGAGGGTCTGGGTCCTCGACCTCGACGAGGGCGATGTTGAACCGGGAGAGGTAGCTTTTGAGCGACTCGGCTGGTCCTTAGTATAGATTGGACAGAGTGAGGGCATTCTTTGGAGTTGGGATATGCACCTGAACTGCTTGACCAATTCTGTTGCTAATTGGCCGAAGTTGTTAATGGAATCGAGTGGGAGGTCAGAGAACCATAATAAAGCGGTTCCTAATAAGAAGGTTGGGAAGCACTTGCATTTGACCGGATCGTTGCCCCGGCTCGAGTACATTTTCCATTCATATTGGTTTAGGAAGGTACAGGGGTCGGTTGTGCCGTCATAGAGCGGCATCTGCGGCATGCTGAAACATCGCGGCCACTCATCTTCGTTTACCCTTCTTGTGAAGGGGTTGTGCCTAATGTGCGCTTCCCATGAATCATGCATGTTTCCTCGCCTCTCCCTCATGATCCTTCGGACCATGTCGGGAAGGTAAGTTGGATGGGGATCCGCCATCAGGTCCCATGGGTTTTGGCGAGGTTCCGCAGTCCTGTTGCGAGGGCGTCTTCTATGATGGACGTCTGGATCGTCCTCCTCCATGTCCTCGACATCTAGAATCGGATCTTGGTAAGGAGCGGGTTGATGCAGATCCTGTTCTGGAGGTACGCGGGCCGCTGGACTAGCGTGGCCATCATCCTGATTAGCGGACGTTGGGTTGTGTCGAGGAAGAGGTTGGTAGGTAGAACCTGGTCCGTCATTGATAATCAAGCGAGAGCAACCTTGGTACTGTGCCCCCTCGTTACACGTGATTGTAGTTCGGTCGCCATTGTCATTCCCATTACCGTTGTCGAGGGCATTGGTACGAGTGGCGATGTTGTTAATGAGATTAAACCTTCTTCTTTGATGCGGGCCACTCGACTCGAAAGAGGAAGTTTCTGAGACAGTTGGTCGAGGTCAAACGTTGTTCCAAGCTAGTTGAAGTCGAGCGACGATGCGCCGACTTTCTTGAAGTTGTCGCATAAGATCGATGTTATTCCTTAATGCTTGGTTGAGCTCGACATCCGTGTTCTCATATCTTTCACTAAGCGCGCAGATTTGAGCTTGTGTTGCGGGCGCTTCGGGATCCACAATAGGAGGGAAGGTTTCATTAGTGGCCGGGATGTTCGCGGGTTGAGGTTGTTGGGATGTCCGGGCCTCGGCTGCGGCTGAAGAGCCGATCATTGCGTCCTTTGGTTGCTTTGCCATTGTGAGCGGACTCGACAGCAAGTTTAGCAAGGAACCTTAAGCTCGTCGGGGGTCGAGATGACAACGTGCGACAAAGGCGTAAAATCCGAGTTTTCTCAGTGAAAGCACCAAATGTTGACGGCAAAAAATGTCGTAAACACCAAAGATTCCAATTACTAGGAATTATAAATATGGTCACATAGACAAGAACATAAAACAAAGCATAAAGCAGTAAATAACACAAGAGATTTATAGTGGTTCGGCCTCAGCGAGGACCTATATCCACTTTGAAGAGTCGTTGGAATTTTATTGATCACTTGAAAGATTACAAGGTTGAGATCCTCTCATTACATTCATTGGCTACCATACATAAAGTTACAATAGTCATATTTGCAAGAACTAGGAGAATGGACAATTTTTCCCTTCTACTTCCTTAAAGTGGAGATGTCATTAATGGAGCTCTACGGAAGTCTCAAAGCTCAAGAATCCCTCCTCTTTGAAGTGTGAGGCCATGCGGTATTTATAGGAAATGGTTAGGTAGGGGTTAGGTAGGAGTAGGTAGAGATGGGGACCAACTACAGAAAATTCGCACCTCAGGCCCTCGCACCTCGTTTTTTCGCACCTCCCCCAGAGGGTGCGAATTTCGCACCTCGGGGGTGCGAAATTCGTACCTCCTGGGGGTGTGAAATTCTTACCCCTAGGGTACGAATTTCGCACCTCTCGGGGGTACGAAAATTTTGTTTGAGAGGTGCGAGGTCTGTCGGAGTGACTTGGGGACTCAAAATCCTAGTCGGTGCGTCCGGAGATGTCGAGGCCTTGGTTCGGGAATGTGCTGGAGGAGCGGCGAGGCTCGCTGAAGTTATTGGCTGAATCCTGACTTTGAGCTGATCTGGTAATTCTGGGCAACACACTTGTTGGCGGAAATCAGATGAATTGGGCGGTGCCCACAGTTTCGACCTAACTGGCTAGGTCGATCGCCGCCGGAACTGTGGGGCCCTGGACCCCCACCGGCGCTGCGCCCGGACCCGCTTAACGGCTCGCCTTTGGCTCGGATGCGGACGGATACTGATGGAGGTTGCGTTCGAGGGAAGCGACATCCTGCTAGTGGCCAGACTCGAGTCTTCTGGTACTGGACCCCGGATGATATTGGCGACGCCTCCGGGCTGTAATATCACGCGATATGTTGAAACGAGATACTTTTGGTAACCGGACCAAAAGGCCGGTTAACATATGTATTATCCATCCGTTCAAACATAAAACTTCCAAATATATTGTTAAACATTCCCAAAAATTCAAATAACATTACAATATCCATAAACTAAAGAATGAAGAAATACATCGATAAAGCAAACACATATGTGCATCTATAACGCCACTCTTCAAAATAACACTTCTTTTAATACAAAAAACGCTTGGAACCATCATATACTACAACATAAAACCCTTTTCGCAATAGGCAATATTTGTTGCAGTAGGCTTATTACAAGAGACCCGCACCCGTTTGCACAGCCGAAGTTGTAATAAGTCGGTCTCTTTTCACAACAGTTTTTGCTATATGCGGTAGACTTTTTGCAATTGGCGTTTGCTCTTGCAATAGATCATTTTGCAACAACAAATGCCAGTTGCAACCTGAAACAGACGTTGAAAAAGTGAGATACTACAACTATTTGTGACAGTTGCAAATGACTCAACTATAACTATTTAGGACATTTGCAATTTGATTATTTGCAACACTACATTCCCGTTGCAAAATTCAAAAAACCATTTGTCGACTATAATTCATCATCATCTGCATTTAATAATTTAATAATGAAAGCATGTATCACCGAGAAATAAGTAAACATACAATTCCAATATACATAAACAAGATAAAATCAGATTCATTAGATTCTAACAAATATTTCAAAAGGTTAGTTAAAGTTACATTCAAAGTTTTACCATATTAAACATGTAATCCATACACATAATCTAAAAGCATACTGTAGTGACGATTCCAAAATAAAATACAACACAAAACCATAATGCTAAAAATGCACGTACTACTATAGCGAAATGAAGTCTTTGTCTTCTCAATCTTCATAATATTCACCATAGATCCTGCATATGAGAAAATAATCATCAAAACTATAAAAATACATGAACTTAATGAATTAACTTTTATTTGCATCAACATATGTATTTTAATAACAAAATAATAAATTATACTGAAAATAAACCAAATGCCTATCATTTACAAATATTTATTTTTCTGAAGTTTTTGAATCAAAGTCGGTAATGACCATATCACCTTTTCTTTAGTGATTTAGAATGTATCATTTAAGTTAAAGATGTAATTGTTAGTAGAAACAAAGAACAATTTATAGCGACGATCAATAATAACCTTACTAATAAACTCCCTTTACTTCTTTATTAAACTGCATGGAAAACCCAGTTTTCAAAGATACGTGAATGCAAAACAGTATAGTACTTGCTTAAAACTCATAAGAACTGATGAAAATTCCACTACATTACAATCACTAGTAATTGTTTTACATGCAAGCTTAAACTTAAATTTGGATATAAGTAAAATTTCTACATATTCAACATATTTTACTAGTTAATGTTTGATTTTGTATGGTCAAAAGAAATTAGCAAATGTAACGATATTTACAATTAAATAAGTAATTTTGTTACCTGGTTTATATGAATGATCCTAAATGTTTACTTTTCAAAATACATATCATTTATTTTACCAGGAATCAAACAAATAGGATAGTGTAAGATTTGATAAAATGAAAAAGAAATAACTTAGATTTGTATGGTGATGTAAATTTATAAGATTTTGTTTCTCCCATGCATCTCATTTCAAAAATATGCAATGTGGCACTTATTATGACTAGAGATAAATTACATAAGGAGACTTCAACGCCACATGTATGAAACACTGTGCCTGCAAGCCTTACATGTGTGTGTGTGCGCCCACATATATGAAACACTGTCACTGCAAGCCTTACATGAGTGTGTGGGCGCGGGCGCGCACACACACACCAGGAGCTCGATTAGGAGGGGCAGATGCTTGGTTAGTAGGCTGACTATATGAATACCACCAACTCAATACTCTTGCAATTGTATGAATACAACCAACTCAGTAAACCTTGGATTATAAACCCAAAAAATGTGAATAAAATAAATACAAAATTAAAAAAAATATAGCTGCAAAATTTTATAATACGTGAACCCAACAGGCTGTAAATCTTTATCTATTCAATAGCTAAACACGGAACTACAGGTGCAACTACAATCTGCAGAATACTTGCCATCATTCCTTTCACATCAACAAGTAGCTTTTTTTTCCAGTTAGTAGTAATGACAATATCGGAGTGACAAATGCCAGTACGAGTTTGTTCACACCCAAAAAAGTGGTGTGAACAAAACTTCCTCCCCTGATTGGTGGAAATCAGAGGGATCCATATGGGCCTCCCTGATTTCCACCAATCAGGGGCCGGAGTTTTGTTCACACCACTTTTTTGGTGTGAACAAACTCGCACTCGACAAATGCAGCAGCTGCAGTTGATAATGAGGTCATAACAACACTCAGAGGAGCCGTAGGTGGATCTGTGAGATATGTAGCATAGTGCGAAAGTTGGGCTCCACTAACACATGACACTAGCATGATCCCCACACCTAATTTATTTACCGATTAACTCATAACCTTTCTAAAAGCCCTGTTAAACTTTGTACTTGCTATTACTTCTTAATCCATTCGAGAAGCTAAATATGGAGTCTTAGTAGAACTTTAAGAAATAACTAAAATATAGTTGCAGTTTAGGAAGTAATGCATACTTTACAAAAGAAATTAAACAAAATTATTATTCCACCTAAAGATGCAGGGAGGCCGAATGTAGAAACTGAAAGACAGCCAAAAAATAATCCGAGAATAGGTTTAATAATGAATTGACCTTCTAATGTCATTTATTCTTTAAAATTAGTGTTTGCTTAAGTTAGATGGAAACTAGCCACTCATATTAAATAGGTAAAGACAGGTAAATAGAAGACCAATATATATTGAACGCTCCAACATATTATCAAAAATATTCACAACTGAAATGCAAATACTTCTTGAAAGTTATTCAATTGGTCCCTAAAGTATGTAAGTGTGATTTACAATGCACAAGAAAATTTAGAAATAAGAACAAGGTTAATATTTCAAAAAGCAGGTATGTAAGTTTCAGCCAACTTACCTTATAAACACCTCGTAGACATCATGCTTCGGTACCTTAATCATGCTTCAGTACCTCATGCTTCACTATGGAACATACAAATATTTTGCATCAAAAAATGTAGTCTGAAATAAAATTTATAAAAATAATTGAACAAAAAGGAAAACATTGCATAAGTAACCATTAACCAACAGAAAACATTTTCTTTACAGCAGATAAACTAAACTCAAGCATATGCAAACAAAATGAACTCATCTTAAATTATATGGGTCGTGGTCCAATTCGAATCAGTGTTCATTTTTATTTGAAAGGTTGATTCAAAGATTAATATTTTAAATTAGCAAGCATTTCAAGCTTAGAAAAGGAAGCATCAAGTACAAATAACTATTGAATAACATGATATTATGAGACTTACCTTAGAGCCAAATCTGTAGGTGGTCAATATATCAAAACCGCATGGATCTGAGTCCATCAAACAGTACACAAGAGATTGCAGTTGTTTAGCAAGATAGCGCAAAAATCTGGTTGAATGTATACAATACAAAAAGACCATCAGGGACCAGCAAAATTAAATTCATCTAAAAAGAATATGTGAAACAATCCTAAATAATGAGCTTAAAATCTAGTAGAAACATCTGGATAGCCTTTTCCCAGAAATCAAGGAAAAACTTATTACCACTAATAATAGACTTAAGATGTGTATGGGGGATAAAGCAAGCATTCATACAGTAATGACACTACACTGGTTATTCCCATAGAAATGGTCATTCGCTGGAACACTGAAACAATATCACTTAAGCAAGAATTGAAAATGCAAGGTGACATGAACAATATCACATAAAATTAAAATATCAGAGGTATTTCTTTTGAGTCAAACTTTGGTTATGAATGTAACAGAGGTACACAATTCACATGGGAAAATTAGAATTTTAAATTAGTCTGATTTATGAAGAGAGAAAAACAGAAAAATATAAACTAGGACCAGAGCATTGAAGAAAAGTGAAATGAAGAGTTGAAAGTGAAAAGCTATACATCATCGTTTCTATTTATATGAGTATGACAGCAAACTTAGTACAATGAAACCTTAGTCTAACATTTTAAAAAAAACACTGGCCAAATATGTGTATAATACTGGATAAGTTAACATTGCAAATGGTTTCCAAATATGTATACATTACATGATAAGTTTCTATATTTTTATTAGAACAGGCTACTTCTAACGCATGAGAATGAGTGTGATTTGCTGCTTGAAAAGTTAGTTAAATGAGCTTGTTGGGCTACACAACAAATTATTTGACTTTATTGGCAATTCACTGTCCTCTTTAAAGTCTACTTAGACACAGAGTTTTGACACAAAATGAGAAACACAAAATCTGAACCATAGGATTACCTCATGATTTGCACCCCTCACATAAAGGCAAATTAATCATGTGGCTCAGATTTTGTGTTCATATTGCCGCTCCCATATATATATATATATATATATATATATATATATATATATATATATATATATGGAGCCGACTATTTGGACACAAAATTAAACACAAAGAGAGAGACACAAATCCTCCACCGTTGGATTTGTTTGTCTTTTTGTGGAGAGTGGAATTCATGGGAGGATCCAATGGTTGAAATTCATTGTGTGCAATTTTGTGTCATCGTTTTGTGTCTAAATAGACTTTCCATATATATATATATATATATACACACATATATATATATAGAGAGAGAGAGTATATTGTGGAAACAAATCATAGCAAAAAAAAAAAAAATCCGCACTATCACCCTCCTTAAACAGATTTGTACTTCCTTTCCATCTGAAATCAGAAACATGGCCTAGGCCTGACATATGACGAAAATATAGAAGACTGAGTAGTAATTGATTACTTGGTTATGTATAATATAAGGATCGAAATATAACTCTAGGAAATACCACTAGTAAATCTAATTTAAATGCCACAGCAGAATGAATACTGAATTAATTACTGCAGTAATAGAATGATCATATTCATTCAAAACATACCTGAATATGTAAAATCGAGTTATCCCAAGTATGCTCTACAAACTACATGTATACACTATGTACAAATGATCATTTTGATTACCCATTCATCAATATAAAATTTGTAACTACCATTCTGTCCAGTTATATCAGTGAAAGAATATGAAATTTTATATTTTGTGTATCACATGGTCTTCTAGTAGTAAACATTTATCTTTCAAAA
The DNA here is from genome assembly GCA_030737875.1 of Allium sativum. Taxonomy (NCBI): domain Eukaryota; kingdom Viridiplantae; phylum Streptophyta; class Magnoliopsida; order Asparagales; family Amaryllidaceae; genus Allium; species Allium sativum. The sequence goes on along the minus strand of CM060919.1, from coordinate 819,876,821 downwards.
TCCTAACCAAGATGAGTAACTACAAAAGTGAGAAAATGCAATAGATTAAGCAACAACAAATGTGAGGAGGTAACTTAGGTAAGTGTTCTAATAATGTTGAAGTTGAAAAACTTCCCGGATATTGAAAAAGAGGAAAAAGCGGTCATGGCATCTTCTACTTTCCCATCTCCGAATTCTCACTCAAATTCACTCGCTCGTTTAGATACTGATCATAGATCAACATAACCTCCAGATATCTCTTCATTACAACAACATGCAACTGGAGTTCGGCCATTGATTCGTAGCAAACCTCGAGGTCCAGATCTGAGTTCTAGAGTTGATTTTCCAGTTCTAATACCAAACGCTCAGGCAAGTTCCACTTTAATTAATTCTATTCAAACTAACAAGTGGTCTGAAGTAGTAACAGAGAATAACATGCATCAGAATGTGGTACAACTCGATTTCTATGAACCTGTCATTCGAGATAATCTTAAAACAACAATAATTAGTGATGAATTAGTGATGAATTGGTGAACAAAGCAAGGGGGAAATGGAACAATTAGATTGTATTTTATGCATATGGCAACAAACCCTATTATAACTTCCTTAAAAACTATATAGATAGGAATTGGCAAATAAAAGGCAATTATCAACTGTTTTCGAGAGACAATGGTATTTTCATTATCAAGTGCGAATTAGATGAGGATATTGAAAAGATTTTAACTTCAGGACCTCGTTTTTACAACAAAAAATTAATCTTTATGAAAAGGTGGTTGTCTGGAATGAAGTTAACTAAGGAACATCTTAATTCCATTCCAATTTGGATAAAGTTACCGAATTTAGATCTTGATTTCTGGTCTGTTGAAGCTATTAGTAGGATAGCTTCTATATTAGGTCGGCCTCTTCGTATGGATAATTTACAGAGAATGCATGTCGAATTGCTTATGCTATAATCTTAGTTGACATAAGTATAGATTTTTCATTCCCTGAAACAATTCCTGTTCAGTATGAAAACGGGGTAATCGTTTGGCAAAAGGTGATTTATGAATCGGTTCCTTATGCATGTACAACTTGTAAAGTGTTTAGTCATTCTTCTGATATGTGCAAGTCCACTAGAGTTTTGGGTTTCTAAGAATATTTCTAAGTCGACAAGTGAGATGGAATTGGATGGGAGGATGGGTACGGAGAACAATCAGATGGATGATGGTGCTAGAGATAGTTCCTTAAATCAGGAAAGTGATAATATACGTAAAGATGAAGATACCTCTACTGTTCATAAGAAAATTCAGGTAATTAAATGTCTTCCTTCAGTTGAAATGTGTATCGACAAAAACAGCAATGAGGACATTTCTGACCATGCTAAAGTAGTATCTAATACTAATGGTTTCATGCTGGATAATAATATAAAGAATATAGTATGTTATAAGGATATTGATAGAAATGGTAATCAACTTATAGACAGTAATCTTTCTGTTAGATACAGTGAGAATCAAATCAAAGATGAGTTTACTGTTAATAATTCTTTAATGGAGGAGTCGGATAGTTCTTCAGGCAATTTGAAGAAGAGAAGAGTTAACTTCAAAAAAAGTAAAGTTAAAGGAAAAGGAAACTTGGTATATGATGAACCGTTGGTCGAAACAAACCCAGAGTGGGTTAAATTAATGTCACAGTTTCAGACAAGGTCTAGGTCGAAGAAAGTCAAAGATGAAGGGGGTGGTCCTAGCGGTGTTATGAGTGGAGGAATTACCAAGAAATGACCAGTTTGGAAGTATGTTGAACATTTTTGTCTCTATCATGTTTAAGTATTCTCAGTTCAGATTTTTGGGAGTAATCTGGTTGTGTTATGTTGCTAGCAGGTTCTTGGGGTTCTCTTTGCTGTTTGGTAGTAATTTGTGTATGTTATCTTGCTAAACAATATGTGTTGATGCTCAATTTTTGCTTCGGCTTGTTGTCGGTTTGATGTGGTTAGTGGTGATCTTTTTGCTTGTTCTGAGCTTTGCTTGTTGGGCTTTCAGTTTTATCTCTGGAGTTTTATTTGGTGTGGGCCTTCTCTGTTACTTTCAATGCTGGTCTTGTGTGCCGGATTGTTTTCTTTAAGGGTGCGTTCGCAGCTTTAATTTGGCACATTTGAAATTTTTGTGGCGTCCGACGCGTCGGACGCCAGCACTTTTTCCCCTTTCAGATGGAACGATTTCCGGAAGCTAGAAATCAAGCCATTGGCGTCCAACGCGTCGGACGCCAACGGCTTGATTTCCTGCTTCTCATTTCTTCCTATAAATCACCCCCTCATTCCTTAACAACTTTCACAACTACTACTTCAACAAATTCTTTAACTCTTTCTTCTTATTCGGTTAATGTCTAACTCCGATTCATCCTCCGATTACGACGATTTGATTGATCTCTACGGGGTTTATCTGTGTCGGAATGGAGCGAGAAATCATATGACGCGGATTAGTACTTCAGAGTTCACTGGCTTATCTTGGATCAATGAAATTTTGAATGGTCATCAAAACCGTTGTCAAAATAATTTTCGGATGAAAAGACTTTGTTTCCACGCATTATGTGAAAAACTGCAACATCATGGTCTCGCTTCCAGACCAGAAATCTGTGTCGTCGAAATGGTTGGAATATTCATTTATACAATGACTACTGGGCTTTTAAATAGACAACTTCAAAAAATATTTCAACGATCAGGTAACACAATTTCAGTTTGTTTTGATGATAATCCTGAACTAATCCCCAATCAGTATGTGGCGGAATATTATAGTATGAAAAGTACGACGAATAGAGGCACTGAACGTGTACACCCAGACGGGTACTGAGAAATGTCATTAGTTCAAGATATCATTAGAGATGGGTTGGTTGCTGCTGGTCTCCGCTAATTTGTCTTCATATCTGTAACTGTACTTGTATTTGTATTAGAAACTGTATCTGTATTTGTATTTGTATTCGTATTTGTCAAATCATATCTATTTATATCTTATTTTTAAAATACCACGCTTAAATATCACGCTCAAATTCCCCGTTAGTAGCTAAAAACACATTCCATGCTTGCTACAGTACCACGCTCAAATACCACGTTACAGTTCGTTAAGAACACACCCTAAAGTCCCTGTCCTTTTGCTCCGTGTTGTCTGTCTTTCTGGGTTTTATGGGTAGTAGCTTGTGTATGTTGTATGTGTAATGGTTAGTGTCTTGTAGCGTTGTTTACTGTGTTTGTTTTTGGGTCTCTGTTTTCTTGAGTTGGCTTTTATATTTTGGTTGTATAGCATTTGTTGTTAGGGTTGTATTTATTTTTGGCCAACTCAAGCTCTTTGCTTTTGTTTTGTAATCAAGTACTCTGTTTGTTAAAATAAAAACAAATGTTTACAACTTCTTTTTCACAGAGTAAAAATGAAAGGGCGGATAAAGTTGAAATCACTGTTTATATAATATGGTACATGATCTCTAGAAATGATATCGAGAAATAAACGCAAACCAAACAAACAATGCATCTAGAAAAGTAGGTTGCAATCTCTCCGTAAAGTAAAGCGCTATTACTAAACATCGAATGAAATTTATGATTCATATTAGTAATTTGGCATACTGGAAATATAATAATAAGAGCAGTGGAGAGAAAATTCCAGCATTGAATTAAGTTTCTATACCTAAAAATTTCAAATAGGCATAGGAAAAAAATTATGAACTAAAATTTACCCATTTCAATAATGAAAAATCTAAGTCCTCTGTATTACTATTACTATCTGAATCTAAATGATATGAAGAATAACAAAAACCTATTACAGTAGGTTAAATGACATATAGACCACACACTATACCATAATTCAATATATATCTAAATATAGTGAAGGTGAATTGTGTCACCTATGCAATATTAGATGCATTACCAATTGGCCATGATTGTTGATGCATCTGAACTTGTTTCTCAACACAAACCGATGAAGAAGAAAACGACACGATACAATAATACATAACTATCTGCAGAAATTTATATTAGCCTTTTTCCAGATATAAATGGGAACCTTGACGTTACTGGGAAGAAGTTTGTAACAACCCGAAAATCTGGGCCAGTTTAAATTTTTTATTTCGGCAATCTTAGCGAATTTTGAACATTTAAAATGAATTATTTTAAATAAAATCGACAAGAAATTTATTTTGAATATAATATAAAGCCCTTAAAAATAGCCTTTTTGCAAACGACCTCTGTTTTCGACGAAACCAGTTTTGTTGGAACCGGAATGTCAAATTATTGCTAGATTCCAATTTTCATAATTTTTGGAGTTAATATGTAAGCGTGGCACAGTTAAACGTATTTTGACCATTTCAGTCAATTTTAATCAACTGGAAGATGACCATTTTTCAAACGGTCTCAGAATTCGACGAAATTAGTTTTGTTAGGACCATATCGTCAATACGAAGCTAAAAATAATTTTTCTGTAATTTTCGGGGTCCGTATGTGACCCCGGTAAATTGAAATGCGCGTTCAAATTCAATATATACTGAATTATATTTTGATTTTGATGGAAACTGATCGAAACGATAGAATTGGCTAGCGATACATATCCCATTGTGTTCGGAATGGGGGTAATTAGCTAGGGGCGACAGTCGTTGGGTCTCGTTTCGAGTTCAAATGAAAAGTCAACTCATATGGAAAAAAAAATATAATAAAATAAAATTCCTTTTACATAAATACCCCCTCTTTCTTTTCCTTTCCTTTTAATTTCCCCTAAACCTAAATCGCGCCCCAATTCCTCTGAGCCCGACGTTCACCCAAATCCCTTCCCCCTTGACCTCGTCGGCCGCGCCACCGCTCCAGGAGGCCGTCGCCCACCTCCACACCCCCGCCACTCCACTCCGGCCTTCATCCCCGTTCTCCTCCTTCTCGTCGCCCTCGAACCAGCAAAACGCGAGCGCCCAAACCCCTGCCGAGCACCTGAAGCCGCCGAACCTCCCTGAGCCGCCATCACCGACCTCCTACAGCCAACCCGACTTCTCTCTCTCCCTCTCCTCTTTGAAAGTCGCGCCACCACATCTCGACGCAGCCAAGAACCGAGCCCGCTCCGACCCTAGGGCCGCCACTTCGACGTCAAACTCGCCTCCACTCGAAAACCGGTGAGCTTTCAAATTGAATTTCCTTTTCAGTTTTAACATGTATGTAAAACATGATTTTTATTATGTATATAAGTTGAAATAGGAGTGATTTTATTATATTATCATTTTATTTGATTTAAGAAAAAAACTGATTTTACTTTGGTTTAAAAACTGATTTTTTTTCTTTCAGTTAAAAACTGATTTTTTTCTTTCAGTTAAAAACATGATTTTTACTCACTTAAAAACTCGATTTTTATGTCCTTGAAGACATGATTTTTAAAGTGAACCTATAATTTTTATAAAGAGTAGAGATAATAAAATTTTGATTTTTACTTAAGAAAAGAGTTGATTTTTAGCAAAGTAAAAATGTGATTTTTATATATTGAACATCGAAGTAAAAATATGATTTTTATATACTGAATAGCATAGTAGAAATTCGATTTTTATATATTGAACATCGAAGTAAAAATGTGATTTTTATATATTGAACATCGAAGTAAAAATGTGATTTTTATATATAGTGGCTACGGGCAACGAAGTTGACAAAGATGCGATAACGATGAAGATTTCCTGCATTAGAAGAGTCAAGATGGTTGGGATAGCTATCGGTGAGAATTTCTCACTCTTTGATTTAATTTTCTAGTTATATATATATACTAGGATGCAGACGGTGTTTAGTAGCACCCGACACAATCGTCCACAGACCATGGACTTGTTTGTTTGATTGCAAAAATTAGTTAGATCATTTGATTGAAATTTGAGTTGTTTGGTGAAATGGAATGGATTGATTGATGTGTGAATGGCGTGGGCCTTCACTAGACCGGGGATAAGGCTAGACCTCGTCCCGTTTCTAGTATCGTGCCGTTATACCGCCGAAATTTTCTAAAATAAGTTAGAAAAAATTTTATTTAATAAATGAACCAAATAGAATATTCATAGGTTGAATAAAATAGTTTGATCGTTAAAAATATAATTTTTAACGTGAATGTGAATAAATAAATATTCATTTACAAACCGGACGGTTTGTTTATGTACACCTATTTGAAGGACATTGACTGGGACGATAAATTTTACACATCGCCCAACTGCACAAATAAAATCTGTGTTTGATTGTTTGAAACCCCACACGGGTATTGGGATGATATTTGACGTACACTAATCCCGATTGTGTAGTTGTTTGTCGATCGATTGATTGACAGGCTGTTATAAGCGTGGAATATCTATATTTGATGCTTATACAGTGTAGAATGTACTTTGGATGATGGTTGATTATTCATCGTTGTTGATATATACATGTGTTGTAGAAAACCCATATAATTAACATTATATGGTAATTGATTGGGCCTCATTCCAGTTTTAAAATAGAAATATTTGAAAAAGAAATATTTGAAATAGAATATTTGAAAATAGGAATATATGAAGCCGTATTGATTAGATGGACGTCATTTTGACGTGAACGATATTTATATCGATTTTATTCATTTTATAATGAATATCGAAAGTGATTTCAAAATCTGATATTTTGAAAAGAAATTGAATATAAATGAATTCGAATTGAAATGGAATAGAAATGAATTCGAATTGAAATTGAATTGAATTGAAAACGAACTGAAATTGAATTAGAAATCAATTTGAATTGAAATCAATTTGGAATGAATTTAAAATGAATTTAAATTGGAATATTCAATTTTGATTTGAAATTGAATATGAAGTTGAAACCGTTTTGAAAATGAATTGAAAACGATTTATAAAGCACGTTTTAAATAGAAATCGACGAAATATATATTATATATATTATATATATAATATAATGGCCTGAATAGAACGCGCCGCGGCAGTTCGTGAATTTCGACCATTTATTTCAAACGGACATTACGGGAGATCCGACCGTCGGATTCTCCTAAAACCGGAACCGTTGGGTTCGTATCGAAAAGAGCTTTCTAACGAATATTAGAAAATTGAAATCTAACGGTTGGATTTGGAGTTACGTCCAAATTAAATTTGAAAAAGGTCGCTGTAAGTGCAGTTCGATGGCCATTGATGGAAATCGACTGTACGGGCCTTGATAAAATTATTAAAAATAGTAATAATTTGTGTAAAATCATAAGAAATGATTTAGAAAGAATTGGGATGAAAAACTCCATATTTGAAAAGATAAAAATAGATTTTTTATCGAAAGGAACTAGTTTTGAACTAGAATTATAATTCTATTTATTTTTAAAATAAATAAAATGAAAGTAAAAAGGGTTTTAAAAATAACCAGAATTTCCAATGATTGCATTGGAGTGGATTTGAATCGAAATTGTCTTCGGAATATTTCGATGTTGGAATTTGTGATTATACAGATGTTGTTATGGAAATTTGAAAGATATATATTTATATCGTTATTTCCAATACGACATTTGTTAATCGTAGAATTTGATATTGAATATAAGCCGATATATTTTCTATTCAGAGCCTTGTATTGAATATCAAATGTGATTTGGGTTTGTCGTGAATGATGTCTTCACTAACACTGTTCTTGAACCCAGTTGAGAAAAGATTAAATCTTTTTATTTTGATTTAATGGAGTGTACCAATTAAATAATATTTAATTGGAATTGAATTGATATTGATTTTTGGGTTTATCGTGGACAGTGTTTTAAATAACACTCGTTCTTTAACCTGATAATTAATGTGATGTGATTTTGGGGTTTATCGTGAACCGTGTTTTAAATGACACTGATTCTTTAACCCAGTCGCAGATTAAAACTAAGTGGAGTTTTAATGAATCTTTAATTAGATTGAAATAGTTGAGAATGGAGTATCACCAGTTTTGCTCCAGGCGATAGTTAAATCTTTAATTAGATTTAAACGTGAAATGGTAATTGAATTTACCGATAACAACGTGGTGTTAGATATGAAGTATAACCAGTTTTACTTCATGGGATGAATAGGTTGGGATTGGGAAATTAAAACAAATGATTACTTCGGTAAAGTTCGTTAATCCCGACTAGTTTGAATTGATATTCAAAAGAAGATTAAAGAATAGATTCAAGGAATTTATCTTTGATAAAATTAATGGGAATCTTTCCCTATGAATGTGAAATTTAGAAACTAACTGTCGGTTAGCCAAGCAGAATGGTTTTCTGAATATTAATCTGATGTTGGTTTCGGCCTTCGGGGTTAATATTTGGAGAATTATTCTCTTGATTAATTTACGGTTAGTGACTGATAAATTGGAATGAGGCGTATGTTGTGTTTGTGTAACACTTATTTAAAATATACGCGAGTTATTCGGAAAGACCGGGTTTATCCCATTCTGAATAACTAATACGACGATAAGTCGAAGATGAAGACGATGGTCGAAGACCGGAGGTCTTCACATCGTTTGGATGATCACTGATGATCTTGATTGGGTTGTACACCCAAGAAGATGGAAACTGTTGGTGATCGTCCAGACGTTCTTGGAGATCGATGGATATGCGGAGTACTAGGTGCCTCCGGTTTCGTCAGACCCAGAACGGACTTGTAAATGGACTGTGTGTCTGACATTGGATTTTAGTCCGTGTGATTGATCTCTATTAAATATATATCTGTTTGGCGGCGGAAATTTATTCTTTTGCTTAACGCCCTTCTCTGAGACGTACGAGCTCAGGGGTTATATATTGATGGATATCAAACGCATGGAGTGAATTGCCTGTGTGGCATGCCTAAGTGGCAATTGATCGAGGCTTCTGTTGAAAAGCAAAGTCTTGTGGTGATGATCAAAGCACAGCCTGTGTGGCACAACTTTGTGTAACGTGAATTTGCGAGCCTCGCACTCCGGCTGTGAACCAAAAACGGGAGAGGACCTCAGGGAGGGCATGCGTTTCTTTCTAGCTAGGGTGGTGTCAGTGACCTACCAGGCCTGACATTTATATACTTTTCACCTGTGTGGTTGTTGCTGTTGCGAGGCGCCTCGGTTTGATCGGACGATCCGGGTCCGATGGAGTCATTCGTTGGCTCATTTACGCCCCAAAGGGCGGGGAAACGTAGTGTTCAGGCATAATAATCCACATCGGTGGACCGGCCCTGACGATCCAAGGGGCAGTTGCGGCTGTTCCTGAGGCTCGGGCTAGACAGTCTCGAATCGGTTGAGGACTATCTTTTGCCTCGGTTCATAGATGGAAATCCAACTTCCAAATACGTGACATTTGCGGTTTTATTTGTAGAGCCTAGTACGGCGACATGATATATGGTACCCATGTCGCCTATGATTGATACTTATGATTTGAAGTTGTTTTATATACTATGCACTTATAATAGTATCAAATGATTTCTTTTAAACGTATCAAGCATTCTTGGCTATAATAAGGTAAAAACCCTATCCCCGGCTTGCGTTGCATTGTGTGATAGGACCTGGGTCTTATAATAGCTTCATTTTTCTTTATTTAGCATTGCGCTGTTGTTTTATGCACTGGTGTTCTTAGGAGGAAACCCGTTCTGTGTAATACGGCGTGGTCCCTTGATTTACCTAACTTTAAAAATAAAGATTAACTGTTTTAGTTCTCACACCAGTCACATGACTGACCTGGAGTTTATTGTTTTAACCTAAACTCTGGGTGCCCTTATTTTCGACACGGGCAGCTAGTAGTTTTGGTTTTGCAGATTTATATTCACAGGATCCTGGTTTACAGCTGGAACGATATCCGGAAAGCTTTGTATCCGTATATCTCCTTCTAGTTGTGTATTGTATTATTTTCCGCTGCTATGTAATTTATTGTAATCTCTGATATTTCTGTGTAATATTCATTTATACTCTGTATATTCTTGTAATCTGATGCATTGTTGTAATATACAATGAAATGTTCTTTTGTATGAGTTCTGTTTTGTCGTGTTCTCAAAACAATCCGCGCTTTCTCTTTCTCTTCGGGGACCGGGGAAGTTTGGGTCGTTTCATCGTGGTATCAGAGCTTTGGTTTACAGAGCTCGAGAACAAGACACATTAGAACCATACGAAAGAATTCATCAGATATTGGATTAGTAATATCCAATTAGAATGACTCGTTAGAGATGGGATCAGTAGTATCCTACAACGAGTGTGAAGGGTATATTTTTAAAAATGAAAACCAATTTTGTTTTGAAAATTTAAATCAACTATTCGTATTTGATTATTTATTTCATATTGATTAGGACAGTCCAGTATATAAAGATTTAGCATATACGCCTTGCAAACGTGTATTCGAAGTTTTAATATATTGGGTAGATATAGAGTTACACTCTAGTCGCCCGGGGGTGATTCTGATGATTGATATATCATCATCAGAATTTATATTCGAGTGACGAACGTGTAATATCTATATATTTCCTATTGACTGGTGTGAGAACCAAAAATTAGATAGGGCCTATTGTTGTGATTTGGCATCAAAAAAAAACATGATTTTTGTATATGTATCAAAATTATGAATTTGAAACTCTAATTCACTAGTTGATTGATGTTTGTGTTGTTTGTTTATTTGTTTGCTAATTTTTAGCCATTTAGCCTAATTGAACCACATATTGAATTATATTGAAAATTGGTCGCATTTGCTTGCATATACATGTACTTACATTGAACAGATCATAGCAAGGAGGCTAGAGCAGAGAATAAAATTTGTTTGCCCGACAAATAGGTACATGTTTACTACATAATTTACTGTTTTGTTTGGGTGATGATGATTTTATGAGCCTATTGGCTAGCCGCTTGGCTTTTTCTTTTTCTTTTTGAGATCAGAAGGCCTATATGGCAATTTCGAGATTTTCCCGTGGCTCCCGGTGCAGGGGAGTTTATGGCGAAATTTTTCGAAAATTTAGAGTGTTAGCCAAATTTTTGAAAAATTTGAAAATTCTCAAAAACTGAAAAGTTAGAGAATGAAAGCCAGATCGAACGTAGAGTTGATTGATCAAACCACTTTCGACTTTGTTCCTTTTCGGGGACGAAAAGTTTTAAGTGGGGAGATTGTAACAACCCGAAAATCTGGGCCAGTTTAAAATTTTTATTTCGGCAATCTTAGCGAATTTTGAACATTTAAAATGAATTATTTTAAATAAAATCGACAAGAAATTTATTTTGAATATAATATAAAGCCCTTAAAAATAGCATTTTTGCAAACGACCTCTGTTTTCGACGAAACCAGTTTTGTTGGAACCGGAATGTCAAATTATTGCTAGATTCCAATTTTCACAATTTTTGGAGTTAATATGTGAGCGTGGCACAGTTAAACGTGTTTTGACCATTTCAGTCAATTTTAATCAACTGGAAGATGACCATTTTTCAAACGGTCTCAGAATTCGACGAAATTAGTTTTGTTAGGACCATATCGTCAATACGAAGCTAGAAATAATTTTTCTGTAATTTTCGGGGTCCGTATGTGACCCCGGTAAATTGAAATGCGCGTTCAAATTCAATATATATTGAATTATATTTTGATTTTGATGGAAACTGGTCGAAACGATAGAATTGGCTAGCGATACATATCCCATTGTGTTCGGAATGGGGGTAATTAGCTAGGGGCGACAGTCGTTAGGTCTCGTTTCGAGTTCAAATGAAAAGTCAACTCATATGGGAAAAAAAATCCTTTTACATAAATACCCCCTCTTTCTTTTCCTTTCCTTTTAATTTCCGCTAAACATAAATCGCGCCCCAATTCCTCTGAGCCCGACGTTCACCCAAATCCCTTCCCCCTTGACCTCGTCGGCCTCGCCACCGCTCCAGGAGGCCGTCGCCCACCACCACACCCCCGCCACTCCACTCCGGCCTTCATCCCCGTTCTCCTCCTTCTCGTCGCCCTCGAACCAGCAAAACGCGAGCGCCCAAACCCCTGCCGAGCACCTGAAGCCGCCGGACCTCCCTGAGCCGCCATCACCCACCTCCTACAGCCAACCCGGCTTCTCTCTCCCTCTCCTCTTTGAAAGCCGCGCCACCACATCTCGACACAGCCAAGAACCGAGCCCGCTCCGACCCTAGGGCCGCCACTTCGACGTCAAACTCGCCTCCACTCGAAAACCGGTGAGCTTTCAAATTGAATTTCCTTTTCAGTTTTAACATGGATGTAAAACATGATTTTTATTACGTATATAAGTTGAAATAGGAGTGATTTTATTATATTATCATTTTATTTGATTTAAGAAAAAAAACTGATTTTACTTTGGTTTAAAAACTGATTTTTTTTCTTTCAGTTAAAAACTGATTTTTTCTTTCAGTTAAAAACATGATTTTTACTCACTTAAAAACTCGATTTTTATGTCCTTGAAGACATGATTTTTAAAGTGAACCTATAATTTTTATAAAGAGTAGAGATAATAAAATTTTGATTTTTACTTAAGAAAAGAGTTAATTTTTAGCAAAGTAAAAATGTGATTTTTATATATTGAACATCGAAGTAAAAATATGATTTTTATATACTGAATAGCATAGTAGAAATTCGATTTTTATATATTGAACATCGAAGTAAAAATGTGATTTTTATATATTGAACATCGAAGTAAAAATGTGATTTTTATATATAGTGGCTACGGGCAACGAAGTTGACAAAGATGCGATAACGATGAAGATTTCCTGCATTAGAAGAGTCAAGATGGTTGGGATAGCTATCGGTGAGAATTTCTCACTCTTTGATTTAATTTTCTAGTTATATATATATATACTAGGATGCAGACGGTGTTTAGTAGCACCCGACACAATCGTCCACAGACCATGGACTTGTTTGTTTGATTGCAAAAATTAGTTAGATCATTTGATTGAAATTTGAGTTGTTTGGTGAAATGGAATGGATTGATTGATGTGTGAATGGCGTGGGCCTTCACTAGACCGGGGATAAGGCTAGGCCTCGTTCCGTTTCTAGTATCGTGCCGTTATGCCGCCGAAATTTTCTAAAATAAGTTAGAAAAATAAAAATATCATTTTATTTAATAAATGAACCAAATAGAATATTCATAGGTTGAATAAAATAGTTTGATCGTTAAAAATATAATTTTTAACGTGAATGTGAATAAATAAATATTCATTTACAAACCGGACGGTTTGTTTATGTACACCTATTTGAAGGACATTGACTGGGACGATAAATTTTACACATCGCCCAACTGCACAAATAAAATATGTGTTTGATTGTTTGAAACCCCACACGGGTATTGGGATGATATTTGACGTACACTAATCCCGATTGTGTAGTTGTTTGTCGATCGATTGATTGACAGGCTGTTATAAGCGTGGAATATTTATATTTGATGCTTATACAGTGTAGAATGCACTTTGGATGATGGTTGATTATTCATCGTTGTTGATATATACATGTGTTGTAGAAAACCCATATAATTAACATTATATGGTAATTGATTGGGCCTCATTCCAGTTTTAAAATAGAAATATTTGAAATAGAATATTTGAAAATAGGAATATATGAAGCCGTATTGATTAGATAGACGTCATTTTGACGTGAACGATATTTATATCGATTTTATTCATTTTATAATGAATATCGAAAGTAATTTCAAAATCTGATATTTTGAAAAGAAATTGAATATAAATGAATTCGAATTGAAATGGAATAGAAATGAATTCGAAATGAAATTGAATTGAATTGAAAACGAACTGAAATTGAATTAGAAATCAATTTGAATTGAAATCAATTTGGAATGAATTTAAAATGAATTTAAATTGGAATATTCAATTTTGATTTGAAATTGAATATGAAGTTGAAACCGTTTTGAAAATGAATTGAAAACGATTTATAAAGCACGTTTTAAATAGAAATCGACGAAATATATATTATATATATTATATATATAATATAATGGCCTGAATAGAACGCGCCGCGCCGCGGCAGTTCGTGAATTTCGACCATTTATTTCAAACGGACATTACGGGAGATCCGACCGTCGGATTCTCCTAAAACCGAAACCGTTGGGTTCGTATCGAATAGAGCTTTCTAACGAATATTAGAAATTTGAAATCTAACGGTTGGATTTGGAGTTACGTCCAAATCAAATTTGAAAAAGGTCGCTGTAAGTGCAGTTCGATGGCCATTGATGGAAATCGACTGTACGGGCCTTGATAAAATTATTAAAAATAGTAATAATTTGTGTAAAATCATAAGAAATGATTTAGAAAGAATTGGGATGAAAAACTCCATATTTGAAAAGATAAAAATAGATTTTTTATCGAAAGGAACTAGTTTTGAACTAGAATTATAATTCTATTTATTTTTAAAATAAATAAAATGAAAGTAAAAAGGGTTTTAAAAATAACCAGAATTTCCAATGATTGCATTGGAGTGGATTTGAATCGAAATTGTCTTCGGAATATTTCGATGTTGGAATTCGTGATTATACAGATGTTGTTATGGAAATTTGAAAGATATATATTTATATCGTTATTTCCAATACGACATTTGTTAATCGTAGAATTTGATATTGAATATAAGCCGATATATTTTCTATTCAGAGCCTTGTATTGAATATCAAATGTGATTTGGGTTTGTCGTGAATGGTGTCTTCACTAACACTGTTCTTGAACCCAGTTGAGAAAAGATTAAATCTTTTTATTTAGATTTAATGGAGTGTACCAATTAAATAATATTTAATTGGAATTGAATTGATATTGATTTTTGGGTTTATCGTGGACAGTGTTTTAAATAACACTCGTTCTTTAACCCGATAATTAATGTGATGTGATTTTGGGGTTTATCGTGAACCGTGTTTTAAATGACACTGATTCTTTAACCCAGTCGCAGATTAAAACTAAGTGGAGTTTTAATGAATCTTTGATTAGATTGAAATAGTCGAGAATGGAGTATCACCAGTTTTGCTCCAGGCGATAGTTAAATCTTTAATTGGATTTAAACGTGAAATGGTAATTGAATTTACCGATAACAACGTGGTGTTAGATATGAAGTATAACCAGTTTTACTTCATGGGATGAATAGGTTGGAATTGGGAAATTAAAACAAATGATTACTTCGGTAAAGTTCGTTAATCCCGACTAGTTTGAATTGATATTCAAAAGAAGATTAAAGAATAGATTCAAGGAATTTATCTTTGATAAAATTAATGGGAATCTTTCCCTATGAATGTGAAATTTAGAAACTAACTGTCGGTTAGCCAAGCAGAATGGTTTTCTGGATATTAATCTGATGTTGGTTTCGGCCTTCGGGGTTAATATTTGGGGAATTATTCTCTTGATTAATTTATGGTTAGTGACTGATAAATTGGAATGAGGCGTATGTTGTGTTTGTGTAACACTTATTTAAAATACACGCGAGTTATTCGGAAAGACCGGGTTTATCCCATTCTGAATAACTAATACGACGATAAGTCGAAGATGAAGACGATGGTCGAAGACCGGAGGTCTTCACATCGTTTGGATGATCACTGGTGATCTTGATTGGGCTGTACACCCAAGAAGATGGAAACTGTTGGTGATCGTCCAGACGTGCTTGGAGATCGATGGATACGCGGGGTACTAAGTGCCTCCGGTTTCGTTCAGACCCAGAACGGACTGTGTGTCTGACATTGGATTTTAGTCCGTGTGATTGATCTCTATTAAATATATATCTGTTTGGCGGCGGAGAATTTATTCTCTTGCTTAATGCCCTTCTCTGAGACGTACGAGCTCAGGGGTTATATATTGATGGATATCAAACGCATGGAGTGAATTGCCTGTGTGGCATTCCTAAGTGGCAATTGATCGAGGCTTCTGTTGAAAAGCAAAGTCTTGTGGTGATGATCAAAGCACAGCCTGTGTGGCACAACTTTGTGTAACGTGAATTCGCGAGCCTCGCACCCCGGCTGTGAACCAAAAACGGGAGAGGACCTCAGGGAGGGCATGCGTTTCTTTCTAGCTAGGGTGGTGTCAGTGACCTACCAGCCCTGACATTTATATACTTTTCACATGTGTGGTTGTTGCTGTTGCGAGGCGCCTCGGTTTGATCGGACGATCCGGGTCCGATGGAGTCATTCGTTGGCTCATTTACGCCCCAAAGGGCGGGGAAACGTAGTGTTCAGGCATAATAATCCACATCGATGGACCGGCCCTGACGATCCAAGGGGCAGTTGCGGCTGTTCCTGAGGCTCGGGCTAGACAGTCTCGAATCGGTTGAGGACTATCTTTTGCCTCGGTTCATAGATGGAAATCCAACTTCCAAATACGTGACATTTGCGGTTTTATTTGTAGAGCCTAGTACGGCGACATGATATATGGTACCCATGCCGCCTATGATTGATACTTATGATTTGAAGTTGTTTTATACACTATGCACTTATAATAGTATCAAATGATTTCTTTTAAACGTATCAAGCATTCTTGGCTATTATAAGGTAAAAACCCTATCCTCCGGCTTGCGTTGCATTGTGTGATAGGACCTGGGTCTTATAATAGCTTCATTTTTCTTTATTTAGCATTGTGCTGTTGTTTTATGCACTGGTTTTCTGGAAGGAAACCCGTTCCATGTTATACGGCGTGGTCCCTTGATTTACCTAACTTTAAAAATAAAGATTAACTGTTTTAGTTCTCACACCAGTCACATGACTGACCTGGAGTTTATTGTTTTAACCTAAACTCTGGGTGCCCTTATTTTCGACACGGGCAGCTAGTAGTTTTGGTTTTGCAGATTTATATTCACAGGATCCTGGTTTACAGCTGGAACGATATCCGGAAAGCTTTGTATCCGTATATCTCCTTCTAGTTGTGTATTGTATTATTTTCCGCTGCTATGTAATTTATTGTAATCTCTGATATTTCTGTGTAATATTCATTTATACTCTGTATATTCTTGTAATCTGATGCATTGTTGTAATATACAATGAAATGTTCTTTTGTATGAGTTCTGTTTTGTCGTGTTCTCAAAACAATCCGCGCTTTCTCTTTCTCTTCGGGGACCGGGGAAGTTTGGGTCGTTTCATCGTGGTATCAGAGCTTTGGTTTACAGAGCTCGAGAACAAGACACATTAGAACTATACGAAAGAATTCATCAGATATTGGATTAGTAATATCCAATTAGAATGACTCGTTAGAGATGGGATCAGTAGTATCCTACAACGAGTGTGAAGGGTATATTTTTAAAAATGAAAACCAATTTTGTTTTGAAAATTTAAATCAACTATTCGTATTTGATTATTTATTTCATATTGATTAGGACAGTCCAGTATATAAAGATTTAGCATATACGCCTTGCAAACGTGTATTCGAAGTTTTAATATATTGGGTAGATATAGAGTTACACTCTAGTCACCCGGGGGTGATTCTGATGATTGATATATCATCATCAGAATTTATATTCGAGTGACGAACGTGTAATATCTATATATTTCCTATTGACTGGTGTGAGAACCAAAAATTAGATAGGGCCTATTGTTGTGATTTGGCATAAAAAAAAAACATGATTTTTGTATATATATCAAAATTATGAATTTGAAACTCTAATTCACTAATTGATTGATGTTTGTGTTGTTTGTTTATTTGTTTGCTAATTTTTAGCCATTTAGCCTAATTGAACCACATATTGAATTATATTGAAAATTGGTCGCATTTGCTTGCATATACATGTACTTACATTGAACAGGTCATAGCAAGGAGGATAAAGCAGAGAATAAAATTTGTTTGCCCGACAAATAGGTACATGTTTACTACATAATTTACTGTTTTGTTTGGGTGATGATGATTTTATGAGCCTATTGGCTAGCCGCTTGGCTTTTTCTTTTTCTTTTTGAGATCAGAAGGCCTATATGGCAATTTCGGGATTTTCCCGTGGCTCCCGGTGCAGGGGAGGTTATGGCGAAATTTTTCGAAAATTTAGGGTGTTACCCAAATTTTTGAAAATTTTGAAAATTCTCAGAAACTGAAAAGTTAGGGAATGGAAGCCAGATCGAACGTAGAGTTGATTGATCAAACCACTTTCGACTTTATTCCTTTTCGGAAACGAAAAGTTTTAAGTGAGGGAGATTGTAACAACCCGAAAATCTGGGCCAGTTTAAAAATTTTATTTCGGCAATCTTAGCGAATTTTGAACATTTAAAATGAATTATTTTAAATAAAATCGACAAGAAATTTATTTTGAATATAATATAAAGCCCTTAAAAATAGCCTTTTTGCAAACGACCTCTGTTTTCGATGAAACCAGTTTTGTTGGAACCGGAATGTCAAATTATTGCTAGATTCCAATTTTCATAATTTTTGAAGTTAATATGTGAGCGTGGCACAGTTAAACGTGTTTTGACCATTTTAGTCAATTTTAATCAACTGGAAGATGGCCATTTTTCAAACGGTCTCAGAATTCGACGAAATTAGTTTTGTTAGGACCATATCGTCAATACGAAGCTAGAAATAATTTTTCTGTAATTTTCGGGGTCCGTATGTGACCCCGGTAAATTGAAATGCGCGTTCAAATTCAATATATATTGAATTATATTTTGATTTTGATGGAAACTGGTCGAAACGATAGAATTGGCTAGCGATACATATCCCATTGTGTTCGGAATGGGGTAATTAGCTAGGGGCGACAGTCGTTGGGTCTCGTTTCGAGTTCAAATGGAAAGTCAACTCATATGGAAAAAAAATATAATAAAATAAAATTCCTTTTACATAAATACCCCCCTCTTTCTTTTCCTTTCCTTTTAATTTCCCCTAAACCTAAATCGCGCCCCAATTCCTCTGAGCCCGACGTTCACCCAAATCCCTTCCCCCTTGACCTCGTCGGCCGCGCCACCGCTCCAGGAGGCCGTCGCCCACCTCCACACCCCCGCCACTCCACTCCGGCCTTCATCCCCGTTCTCCTCCTTCTCGTCGCCCTCGAACCAGCAAAATGCGAGCGCCCAAACCCCTGCCGAGCACCTGAAGCCGCCGGACCTCCCTGAGCCGCCATCACCCACCTCCTACAGCCAACCCGACTTCTCTCTCTCCCTCTCCTCTTTGAAAGCCGCGCCACCACATCTCGACGCAGCCAAGAACCGAGCCTGCTCCGACCCTAGGGCCGCCACTTCGACGTCAAACTCGCCTCCACTCGAAAACCGGTGAGCTTTCAAATTGAATTTCCTTTTCAGTTTTAACATGGATGTAAAACATGATTTTTATTATGTATATAAGTTGAAATAGGAGTGATTTTATTATATTATCATTTTATTTGATTTAAGAAAAAAACTGATTTTACTTTGGTTTAAAAACTGATTTTTTTTTCTTTCAGTTAAAAACTGATTTTTTTCTTTCAGTTAAAAACATGATTTTTACTCACTTAAAAACTCGATTTTTATGTCCTTGAAGACATGATTTTTAAAGTGAACCTATAATTTTTATAAAGAGTAGAGATAATAAAATTTTGATTTTTACTTAAGAAAAGAGTTGATTTTTAGCAAAGTAAAAATGTGATTTTTATATATTGAACATCGAAGTAAAAATATGATTTTTATATATTGAACATCGAAGTAAAAATGTGATTTTTATATATTGAACATCGAAGTAAAAATGTGATTTTTATATATAGTGGCTACGGGCAACGAAGTTGACAAAGATGCGATAACGATGAAAATTTCCTGCATTAGAAGAGTCAAGATGGTTGGGATAGCTATCGGTGAGAATTTCTCACTCTTTGATTTAATTTTCTAGATAATATATATACTAGGATGCAGACGGTGTTTAGTAGCACCCGACACAATCGTCCACAGACCATGGACTTGTTTGTTTGATTGCAAAAATTAGTTAGATCATTTGATTGAAATTTGAGTTGTTTGGTGAAATGGAATGGATTGATTGATGTGTGAATGGCGTGGGCCTTCACTAGACCGGGGATAAGGCTAGGCCTCGTCGCGTTTCTAGTATCGTGCCGTTATACCGCCGAAATTTTCTAAAATAAGTTAGAAAAATAAAAATATCATTTTATTTAATAAATGAACCAAATAGAATATTCATAGGTTGAATAAAATAGTTTGATCGTTAAAAATATAATTTTTAACGTGAATGTGAATAAATAAATATTCATTTAAAAACCGGACGGTTTGTTTATGTACACCTATTTGAAGGACATTGACTGGGACGATAAATTTTACACATCGCCCAACTGCACAAATAAAATCTGTGTTTGATTGTTTGAAACCCCACACGGGTATTGGGATGATATTTGACTTACACTAATCCCGATTGTGTAGTTGTTTGTCGATCGATTGATTGACAGGCTGTTATAAGCGTGGAATATCTATATTTGATGCTTATACAGTGTAGAATGCACTTTGGATGATGGTTGATTATTCATCGTTGTTGATATATACATGTGTTGTAGAAAACCCATATAATTAACATTATATGGTAATTGATTGGGCCTCATTCCAGTTTTAAAATAGAAATATTTGAAAAAGAAATATTTGAAATAGAATATTTGAAAATAGGAATATATGAAGCCGTATTGATTAGATGGACGCCATTTTGACGTGAACGATATTTATATCGATTTTATTCATTTTATAATGAATATCGAAAGTGATTTCAAAATCTGATATTTTGAAAAGAAATTGAATATAAATGAATTTGAATTGAAATGGAATAGAAATGAATTCGAATTGAAATTGAATTGAATTGAAAACGAACTGAAATTGAATTAGAAATCAATTTGAATTGAAATCAATTTGGAATGAATTTAAAATGAATTTAAATTGGAATATTCAATTTTGATTTGAAATTGAATATGAAGTTGAAACCGTTTTGAAAATGAATTGAAAACGATTTATAAAGCACGTTTTAAATAGAAATCGACGAAATATATATTATATATATTATATATATAATATAATGGCCTGAATAGAACGCGCCGCGGCAGTTCGTGAATTTCGACCATTTATTTCAAATGGACATTACGGGAGATCCGACCGTCGGATTCTCCTAAAACCGGAACCGTTGGGTTCGTATCGAAAAGAGCTTTCTAACGAATATTAGAAATTTGAAATTTAACGGTTGGATTTGGAGTTACGTCCAAATCAAATTTGAAAAATGTCGCTGTAAGTGCAGTTCGATGGCCATTGATGGAAATCGACTGTACGGGCCTTGATAAAATTATTAAAAATAGTAATAATTTGTGTAAAATCATAAGAAATGATTTAGAAAGAATTGGGATGAAAAACTCCATATTTGAAAAGATAAAAATAGAATTTTTATCAAAAGGAACTAGTTTTGAACTAGAATTATAATTCTATTTATTTTTAAAATAAATAAAATGAAAGTAAAAAGGGTTTTAAAAATAACCAGAATTTCCAATGATTGCATTGGAGTGGATTTGAATCGAAATTGTCTTCGGAATGTTTCGATGTTGGAATTCGTGATTATACAGATGTTGTTATGGAAATTTGAAAGATATATATTTATATCGTTATTTCCAATACGACATTTGTTAATCGTAGAATTTGATATTGAATATAAGCCGATATATTTTTTATTCAGAGCCTTGTATTGAATATCAAATGTGATTTGGGTTTGTCGTGAATGGTGTCTTCACTAACACTGTTCTTGAACCCAGTTGAGAAAAGATTAAATCTTTTTATTTAGATTTAATGGAGTGTACCAATTAAATAATATTTAATTGGAATTGAATTGATATTGATTTTTGGGTTTATCGTGGACAGTGTTTTAAATAACACTCGTTCTTTAACCCGATAATTAATGTGATGTGATTTTGGGGTTTATCGTGAACCGTGTTTTAAATGACACTGATTCTTTAACCCAGTCGCAGATTAAAACTAAGTGGAGTTTTAATGAATCTTTAATTAGATTGAAATAGTCGAGAATGGAGTATCACTAGTTTTGCTCCAGGCGATAGTTAAATCTTTAATTAGATTTAAACGTGAAATGGTAATTGAATTTACCGATAACAACATGGTGTTAGATATGAAGTATAACCAGTTTTACTTCATGGGATGAATAGGTTGGGATTGGGAAATTAAAACAAATGATTACTTCGGTAAAGTTCGTTAATCCCGACTAGTTTGAATTGATATTCAAAAGAAGATTAAAGAATAGATTCAAGGAATTTATCTTTGATAAAATTAATGGGAATCATTCCCTATGAATGTGAAATTTAGAAACTAACTGTCGGTTAGCCAAGCAGAATGGTTTTCTGGATATTAATCTGATGTTGGTTTCGGCCTTCGGGGTTAATATTTGGGGAATTATTCTCTTGATTAATTTACGGTTAGTGACTGATAAATTGGAATGAGGCGTATGTTGTGTTTGTGTAACACTTATTTAAAATATACGCGAGTTATTCGGAAAGACCGGGTTTATCCCATTCTAAAAAACTAATATGACGATAAGTCGAAGATGAAGACGATGGTCGAAGACCGGAGGTCTTCACATCGTTTGGGTGATCACTGATGATCTTGATTGGGCTGTACACCCAAGAAGATGGAAACTGTTGGTGATCGTCCAGACGTGCTTGGAGATCGATGGATATGCGGGGTACTAGGTGCCTCCGGTTTCGTTCAGACCCAGAACGGACTTGTAAATGGACTGTGTGTCTGACATTGGATTTTAGTCCGTGTGATTGATCTCTATTAAATATATATCTGTTTGGCGGCGGAGAATTTATTCTCTTGCTTAACGCCCTTCTCTGAGACGTACGAGCTCAGGGGTTATATATTGATGGATATCAAACGCATGGAGTGAATTGCCTGTGTGGCATGCCTAAGTGGCAATTGATCGAGGCTTCTGTTGAAAAGCAAAGTCTTGTGGTGATGATCAAAGCACAGCATGTGTGGCACAACTTTGTGTAACGTGAATTCGCGAGCCTCGCACCCCGGCTGTGAACCAAAAACGGGAGAGGACCTCAGGGAAGGCATGCGTTTCTTTCTAGCTAGGGTGGTGTCAGTGTCCTACCAGCCCTGACATTTATATACTTTTCACATGTGTGTTTGTTGCTGTTGCGAGGCGCCTCGGTTTGATCGGACGATCCGGGTCCGATGGAGTCATTCGTTGGCTCATTTACGCCCCAAAGGGCGGGGAAACGTAGTGTTCAGGCATAATAATCAACATCGGTGGACCGGCCCTGACGATCCAAGGGGCAGTTGCGGCTGTTTCTGAGGCTCGGGCTAGACAGTCTCGAATCGGTTGAGGACTATCTTTTGCCTCGGTTCATAGATGGAAATCCAACTTCCAAATACGTGACATTTGCGGTTTTATTTGTAGAGCCTAGTACGGCGACATGATATATGGTACCCATGCCGCCTATGATTGATATTTATGATTTGAAGTTGTTTTATACACTATGCACTTATAATAGTATCAAATGATTTCTTTTAAACGTATCAAGCATTCTTGGCTATTATAAGGTAAAAACCCTATCCCCCGGCTTGCGTTGCATTGTGTGATAGGACCTGGGTCTTATAATAGCTTCATTTTTCTTTATTTAGCATTGCGCTGTTGTTTTATGCACTGGTGTTCTTGGGAGGAAACCCGTTCCGTGTTATACGGCGTGGTCCCTTGATTTACCGAACTTTAAAATAAAGATTAATAACTGTTTTAGTTCTCACACCAGTCACATGACTGACCTGGAGTTTATTGTTTTAACCTAAACTCTGGGTGCCCTTATTTTCGACACGGGCAGCTAGTAGTTTTGGTTTTGCAGATTTATATTCGCAGGATCCTGGTTTACAGCTGGAACGATATCCGGAAAGCTTTGTATCCGTATATCTCCTTCTAGTTGTGTATTGTATTATTTTCCGCTGCTATGTAATTTATTGTAATCTCTGATATTTCTGTGTAATATTTATTTATACTCTGTATATTCTTGTAATCTGATGCATTGTTGTAATATACAATGAAATGTTCTTTTGTATGAGTTCTGTTTTGTCTTGCTCTCAAAACAATCCGCGCTTTCTCTTTCTCTTCGGGGACCGGGGAAGTTTGGGTCGTTTCATCGTTGCACTGGTAAGTGCTATAAGGAGGAAATAATGTTATTAATGAAGTGAAATTCCCTCCTTGCAAATGAATGTCAGCGCTCCTAGACTAACTTAAGTTACTTTCTAAAACTTATACAATATATCAAGAAAAAAAAATATGGTTATTGATGCAAAATAATATGATTGTTGATAGCTTGCAACTTCAGGAAGAAAATGAAGTTTGGGTTCTACTGAGTTTACCCGTTTAAGGATAGACTGATCTGAGTTTATGGCCATGTTGTCCACCAAAAGCTAATGTTACTACACCCTGGTAAGATGAAATTATCCAACTTCATCATTGCTGATGAATGTATTTTCTAATTTAGCAGAATCAAAGGAGATTTTTAATGCAACAGTTTGCTATTAATAATAAAACAAATAGACAGTTGCAAAGCATGCAACACTGATAGCATGGCTAGAAGGTTAGGCATTTGGAAATTGACATACAAAGATAAGGAAGTAAAATGCGGGATCAAGTCTCTTCGCTTTGTCTCCTTAGTTTGTTGACTATCCATATTCCAAACGAAAACAAGACCAAAAAAAGATTAAAATGAAATTATAGGTAACAGAAAATTTATCTAGAACAGAGCTAATAGGTACAACACAAATTGTTATCATATAATAAATCATTTCAGTGAGCAATACCTACATTTTGTACGGGTTGTGAACTAAACAATTCAACCACAAGCCAAAGAGATGTGAACAAGTAGAGTTTTCTGTTTGAGTTTTCAGTATGTCCATTCAAACATAAGAGAGTGTGTGTGTGTATGTGTGTGTATATATATATATGCGGTCCTTTTTAATCAGAATACGATTTCACACCAATGTTTTCCCAGATTTTGAGCAAGGCCTTAAGCCCCCATATGGCTCAGTGTGCATCTTCCCAAGGTTTTATTTACGAAAGACTTGTAACAAGATCTAACTTTTCTTTCTTTATTACACTTTCAAATGCTGGAACAGAAGATATGGGGCTACCCTATATAGTATTAGGATCTGCGATCAATTGTGCCATAAAGCATTAAATGCAAATTATTCACTTCAAATGGCAAATGAAATCATATATTTGTAAAAGGCATAATCCTGTATGTGTTAGGGATCCTATGTCAAGACTAAACAAAAAAGATGAGGAAAAACTAAAGACCCTATGTCAAGATTTATGAAATAGAGACGGAGTATAGTACTCATAATACCTGCTCGCTCCAACAGGTAGTGACAACTCCCACATCAAATCGCTCAATAGTGGTGACCATATCCAACCACTGCTCTTTAGATTCACAGGCGGAGATAGCTCAGTAGAAAGACTGGCAGAGGATGCTGAACGAAATTTTTGCGTGGAGCGGAGGTTTTGCAGTGGAGAGGAATATGAGAATTTAAACTTAGTAATTTGCTTAGTTACACTCGGATTTCCAGGAAATAACGATGACAATTTCATCTACAAAAATACAAGAACCCATTTGAAATCGTAAATAAATTCACGATATAAAGTTAAATGATATCAATCTGAGCATACCTCATTTCATCATATCCAATGCCTTAAATTTGTTGAACGTTCTTTTTTTCCATGAGCCTCACCGCACGCGCTTCGCACGTGGTAACGTCACGCACTTCACGCATGGTCGTGGCACGCGCTTCGCGCGTGATAACGTCACGCGCTTCACGCATGTTGAAACAAAATTAAACACACAAATTCTGAGTCATAAGATCTTCCCCTGAATTCCACATTCCACATAAAGACAAAAAAATCTTGTAGTCCAGATTTTGTGTACATAGATTTGTGTCTAATTTTGTTTCCCTATAGTCGCTCTCTTATTTTATACATGATAATTTTAATGCTATATACACTACCAATTATATTTGAATGACATAGGGCATATAAAGTAATTATACAATCAAATGCAACTAGAGTAAAAAAAAAAGAGGAATGCAGCGTTTTACAAATTAAATCAGCAATATATTTTTAATCTGTATATTGGAAATGTAGTTATATGTTAACAACTCAATTTGGATGTGAGAATGCATTTACATACAAATATAGTATGAAATAATCATAATTGGTAGAATTGGTATACATAAATCCCAACATAATTCTATCATAATACTGAAAATTTGTAATAACCTACAACTCAATTTAATTTGATTAAATATATGCACAACTCAATATTTGAATTGCATATTTGAATTATGGTACCAAATATGGTAGAATTTGTATTACTAAATATGTACTGTAAGAACCCATAACTTCTCCGTGAAGGAAAGAGCGGATACTTTGAGAACAACACACATCGGAACGCAGACGGAAGAACATTTCATTGTTATTACAACAATTCCATCAGATACAAGAATATGCAGAGCATAAATGAATAAAATACATTCGATGAATATCAGAGATTACAATAAATTACATAACAGCGGAAAAATATACAAAACACAACTGAAGGTGATACACGGATACAGAGCTTTCCGAGCATCGTTCTAGCTGTAAATCTGGATCCTGTGAAAATAAATCTGCAAAACCAAAAATACTAGCTGCCCGTGTTGAAAATAGGGGCACCCAGAGTTTAGGTTAAAACAATAAACTCCAGGTCAGTCATGTGACTGGTGTGAGAACTAAAACAGTTATTAATCTTTATTTTAAATTAAGTTCGGTAAATCAAAGGACCACGCCGTATAACACGGAACGGGTTTCCTCCCAAGAATACCAATGCATAGAACAAACAGCGCAATGCTAAATAAAGAAAAATGAAGCTGTTATAAGACCTAGGTCCCACCACACAATGCAACGCAAGCCGGAGGATAGGGTTTTTACCTTATAACAGCCAAAGTATGCTTGATACGTTTAAAACACATTATTTGATACTATTGTAAGTGAAAAGTGTCAAAACAATTTCAGTCATAAATATCAATCATAGGCGGCATGAATGACCCATACCACTATGTCGCCATACTAGGTTCTACAAATAAAACCGCAATATCACGTATTGGAAATTGGATTTCCGTCATGAGTCGAGGCAAGGGGCAAGCTCCTCTCCGCGTTCGAGACACTCTAGCAAATGTCCCAGGACCCCACTTTGATCCTTGGAATCGGTCGGGTCGGTCCGCTCTTACTTTTGAGGATTAGTTATTCCTGAACACACGTTTCCCGGTCCTTACAGACCTATATCCGAGGCGCCTCACATTCCAACAACCACACAGGTGAAAACTATATAAATGTCAGGGCTGGTAGGTCACTGTCACCACCCTAGCTAGAAAGAAACGTCGTGCTCTCCCAGCGGTCCGTCTCCCGTTTTTGACTCATACCGAGGTGTGAGGCTCGCGAATTCACGCTATACACAAAGCTACGCCACACAGGCCATGCTTTGATCATCAACCACAAGACTTTGCTTTTCAACAGAAGCCTTGATCAATTGCCACTTACGCGTGCCACACTGGGAATTCACTCCATGCGACTGATGTCCATCGATATACAACCTTTGAGCTCGTACGTCTCAGAGAAGGGAGTTAAGCAAGAGAATAAATTCTCCGCCGCCAAACAGATGTATATTTAATAGAGATCAATCAACACAGAATAAAATCCAATGTCAGACACACAATCCATTTACAAGTTCGTTCTGGGTCTGACCGAAACCGGAGGCACTTTCCTCGCATATCCATCGATCTCCAAGTACGTCTGGACGATCACCAACTGTTTCCCTCATCTTGGGTGTACAGCCCAATCAAGATCATCAGTAATCACCCAAACGATGTGAAGACTTCCGGTCTTCAACCACCGTCTTCATCTTCGACATCTCGTCGAATCGGTTATTCAGAATGGGTATAAACCCGGCCTTTCTGAACAACCCACGTATATGATAAACAAATGTTACACAAACACAACAGACGCCTCATTCCAATTCAGAATATTCTTTTATTCACAAAATCACATTCTTAGGGAAAGGTTCCCATTAATTTTATTCAAGATAAATTTTTCTAAATTTATTCTTTAATGTTCCTTTGGATATCATTTCAAACTAGTCGGGATTAGCGAACCACACCGAAGTAATTATTTATTTATTTTATTTCCCAATCCCAACCTATATATCCCATGGAGAAAAACTGGTAATACTCCATATCTAACACCACGGTGTTATCGGTAAAATTAATTACCATTTCACGTTCAAATCTAATTAAATATTTAACTATCGCTTTGGAGCAAAACTGGTGGTACTCCACTCTCGGTCACCTTTCAGATTTGATAATTTAAATTATCAATTCACATTTTAATCTAATTAAAGATTCATTAAAACTCCACTTAGTTTTAATCTTTTCAAAAATCAATATCCTGCCTTTAACTGGGTTAAAGAACCAATGTCATCTAAAACACGATCCACGATAAACCCAAATCACATTTTATATTAAATACAAGGCTTTGAATAGAAAATATATCGGTTTATATTCAATAGCAAATTCTGAAACCAACAAATATCGTATTGGAAATAACGATTTAAAATATATCTTTCAAATTCCCATAACAATATCTGTATAGTCACGAAACCCAACATCGAAATATTCCGAAGATAATTTCGATTCAACTCCAGTCCAATCCACGTATTGGGAATATTGATTATTTTTAAAATCACTTTCAAATTTAATTTATTTATTTCAAAAATAAATTGATTTAAATTTTAGTTCAAATCTAGTTCATTTCGACAAAAATCTATTTTTATCCTTTCAAATATGGAGTTTTTCATCCCAGTTCTTTCTAATTCACATATTATGATTTTACACAAATTATTAATATTTTTAATAATTTTATCAAGGCCCGTACAGTCGATTTCCATCAACGGCCATCGAACTGCACTTACAACGACCTTTTCCAAATTTGATTTGGACACAATTCCAAATCCAACCGTTAGATTTCAAATTTCAAATATTCATTGGGAAGCTCTTCTCGATACGAACCCAACGGTTCCGGTTTCAGGAGAATCCGATGGTCGGATCTCCCGCAACGTCAATTCGAAGTCAATGGTCAAAATTCACGAACTGCCGCGGCGCGGTACGTTCTATTCAGGCCATTATATATAATATATATATATATTATATATATTTCGTCGATTTCCTTTTTAAAACGTATTTTATAAATCGTTTTAAATTCGTTTTCAAAACCATTTCAACACTATATTCAATTTCAAATCGATTTGATTCCAATTCAATTCGAATTCATTTCAATTTTATTTAATTCGAATTCAAATTCGTTTCAGTTCAATTCAAATTCTAATTCGTTTCAATTCAATTCGATTTGAATTTACCTTCTATTTAATTCAATTCGAATTCATTTCAAATTGATTTCAATTCAATTTCAGTTCGTTTTAAATTTGATTCAAAACGATTTCAATTCGTTTTTAATTCAATTTCAATTTAATTCAATTTGAATTCATTTCTATTCAATTCGAATTCAAATTCACTTTCTATTCAATTCGAATCGAATTCATTTTCTATTCGATTCGAGTTCATTTCAAATTGATTCAATAAAATTTCAATTTGAATTTTAATCTAATTTAATTTGAATTTCATTTCAAAATATTAAATTTTGAAATCACTTTTCAATATTCATTATAAAACGAATAAAATCGATATAAATATCGTTCGCGTCAAAATAACGCATTTCTAATCAACACGGCTTTATAATTTTCAAAAACTTCTTTATTCTATTCAACAAATGAATATTTATTCTATTCAACACATGAATCCATATTTCTTTCAACACTTGACTAATCTCAACAAATGAGTATTGTCAACACATGAATCTTATTTTATAATATTCATTATTTTCCCGATTGGAATGAGGCCCAATCAATCACCATATAATGTTAATTATATGGATTCCATACAACACATGTATATAATAGCAACGATAACCAATCAACCATCATCCAAAGTGCACCACACAACTGCATAAGCATCAAATATAAATAATCAACGCTTACACAGTCTGTCGACCAATCGATCGATATACAATTAAATAATTGGGATTAGTGTACGCCAAATATCATCCCAACACCCGTGTGGGGTTTCAAATCAACAAACACAGATTTTTATTTGTGCAGTTGGGCGATGTGTAAAATTTATCATCCTAATCAATATCAGTCAAATCAGTGTATATAAACAAATCGGCCGATTTGTTTATAAATATTTATTTATTCACTTTCACGTTAAAAATTATATTTTTAACGATAAAATATTTTTAACGATATAAATATTTTATTTTCTTTCAACACAAGAATATTTTATTATTCAATCATTCCACAACACAATCAATTTTCACAACACAACAATCAAACAAACAAGTCGTCCATGGTCTGTGGACGACGAGTGTCGGGTGCTGCTAAGCACCGTCTGCATCCTAGTATATATATATATATAACTAGAAAAAGAAATTTAGATTGAGAAGTTCTCACCGATAGCTATCCCAACTCCACGACACTTCATTTATAGAAATTTTCGTCGTTCTCGCCTTTTGTCACTTTCGTTGCCCATATTCACTACATATATAAAAATCACATTTTATATTATTGCCATGTATATAAAAATCATATTTTTATAATTGCTCCATATGGATAAAAATTCTATTTTTACATCGCTACTATATAGATAAAAATTCTATTTTTACATCGCTACTATATAGATAGAAATTCTATTTTTACAACGCTACTGTATAGATAAAAATTCTATTTTTATCATGTTATTCTATACATAAAGATTTCGCCTTTTCAAAAGTAGAGATTTCGCCTTTTCTATATTAAAGATTTCGCCTTTTCAAAAATAGAGATTTCGCCTTTTCAATCCATACAATATAAAAATCGTATTTTTATAATTCTACTTTATAAAAATTACATTTTTATTCTTTTTATAGTATAAAAATTATATTTTTATCCTCTTCATCATATAAAAATTATATTTTATCGTCATACATATTTAAAAATCATATTTTTATATGAATAAAAATCTCGTCTTTATATAATTAAAAATCTCATCTTTTCTAAATCAAAGATTTAATCTTTCCTATATATAAAAATCTAAACTTCTAAATAAATAAAATTCAGTTTTTATACTAATAAAAATCAGTGTTTTAAGATCTAAAAACATTAAATAAATGAGGATTAACAAAGTAAAAAGGCTTACAGTTTGAATCGGGAGTGGAGGGGTTGTTTCACGCTGAAGGTGGAAGAAGTGGAAGGGCGTCGGGCCTTTGGTGGTCGGGGAAGAGCACGGCCAGGCGATGGAGGGTCCGGAGGGGCTGTCGCGCGAAGTAGGGGAGAGAGGATGGGGTGCAGTGGCTTTTCTGGTGGAGGGGGTCGCGGGTCTTCTGCGATTTGGGGAAGGAGGAGGACGAGGTGGAGTGAGGCAGGGGGGTTGCGGCGGCCTGGGGGGGCCTAGCCAGAGGCGGCGGCGCCACCATCGGAGGAGCGACGGCTCCTCCGCCTCCTTTTCTCCTTTTTCTTTTTTTTCTCTGAAAAGTGAAATCGGGAAAGAGAAAGGAAGGGGGGTTTTGTAAAAAAAAATATATATTGATTTATTTTAATTTCTCTTTAAAAAGTAACTTTTTATTTCGAAGTCGAAATCAAACCCACCGCTTGTCGTCCATTGCTAATTACCCCCATTCTGAACCCAATGGGATGTGTACCGTAGGCTGATTCGATCGTTTCGATCAGTTTTCGTCAAAATCAACATATAACTCTATATATTGAATTTGAACGCGCATTTCAATTTACCGGGGCCACATACTAACTCGAAAAATTCCTGAAAAATATTTTCTAGTTTCGTATTGACGATACGGTCCTAATAAAACTAATTTCGTCAAATTCTGAGACCGTTTGAAAAATGACCATTTTCCAGTCGATTAAAATCAACTAAAACTGGTCAAACGCGTTTTCCTTTGCCACGCTCACATATTGATTCGAAAAATTATGAAATTTGGAATCTAGCAATAATTTGACATCACGGATCCAACAAAAGTGGTTCCGTCGAAAACCGAGGTCGTTTGCAAAATTTCCATTTTTAAGGGCCTGAATTCCATAGCGACTATTCAGAATTTTCAACTGGACATATCTTTTGATTCCCGCTATGAAATTTCAATTTTTCGGATTCGTTGGAAAGATATTCTCAAATAGATCCTATTATTTTTGGTTTCACTAAAATCCGGTTTGTTTTGCACTCGGTACATTCATTTGAAGTTTGAAATCGAATTATCGAACTACCGCGCCATTTTCAATTCTATTTATAATTATATATAATTATTTATATTCTAACAACGACGTATATAATATATACGTCGAATTCTATTCAAAATAAATTTCTCGTCGATATTATTTAAAATAATTCATTTTAAATATTCAAAATTCGCTAAAATTGCCAAAATAAAAATTTTAAACTGGCCCAGATTTTCCGGGTTGTTACATGTACCATAATACAGTCTTATATTGTAATAATACTATATTTGGTAGAATTTGTATTACTGATTTAATTCTACAAATTATGAAATAATCCATTTATTCTATATTTGAATTGGTACTTCATATTATTTTTGAATTTCAAATAAAGTATCAAAGGTTCACAAATCAATTATGTCTACAATATGAGAATCCACTAGTTTTCTATTTTATACAAATGAAATAGAACACAAAGTGGTAAAATGATCCGCCAGTTTAGCTTATTATAGATTTGTAATTTACTAACCCTAAATTTTGGAACAAATCATATAAGTTTGTATCCATTTTTCAAAAAATCATAGAAATTGACAGTGGTAAAATATTAAGACACTTTAGGATTATAAAGTTACCATAAATAATCACCCTCTTTTGAATAGAGCACAAAGTATCCAAAGTAGCTGCAATAATATAATCAACAGAAAGGAGATAGATTAAATCTTAGTCTATCTAATAAGCTAGAATATATTGTATTATCTATATAATAAATCCCCCCCCCCCGGACAAACAACAAGACAAATAGTGGTTTAGATTTATTCCCGCAAAAACAAATCCAACATCCTAATTTAAACACATCCCCTGATATTTTGATTGCCACCTCATCTGCATTTGCCTTATATTGATTGATGTAATTCTTGCTGCTAACCATATTTGCTATGCCAGTAGTCAAATTTACAAAGCATTTCTTCATTTATTAACACATTAATATTAAATTTATATTGTATTAAGAATATTTTCCCACTTTTGAAATGCATAATAACAAACGAACTATATAAATATGGCATATTTAAATATGTATTATTGGCAGAGGCACATGAATAAAGGAGCATTAAGCATATAAAGAAGGATGAACTATTTTTTTTCCTACTGCGTATTTAATATGACGAAGATGCTGGAATTGCATTTCTCTCCATTGTCTTTTTACTTCTCCTAACCAAAAATGTATTTCATCTTTTATTTAATATAAACTGTGTGAAGTTATTACTGAAAATTAAATAATTGCAGACTAATTGTCAAATAGGAAAAACATGCATACTTATATGAAAGGTAACTCATTTACTATGTCATAGCTTGATTTAATTATTCTATTCATTGCTTGCTTCAAATTAAAAAATTACTCCAAACCACCGGTTAATTGTTTTATCGATTTGTCGTATACTCACCTTTAAATTGACATATAATCAAACAGAATGATTATGTATACATGTTATGTAAATTTGTTTCATGTAACACTCCTTTTAAATTTTCAACACGCTAATTACTACAGCGAGAGGAAATGGATTTAGAGTTGCTTCATCTTTATGCCTCTCTACGTACTTCGTCTTCCTTCTTCTCATAAGTTAAATAATTAGCTCTTCAAATATTATATCGCTTAATGGAAAGGTTAATTTCTCCATATAGAAATCAAATTGTGTTTATTAGTTTTTACATATTTTTCATTTAATAATAATTACTTATATTAAAGCTTTAGATGCCATATAATGCTAATTACAACATATGTAATTATACTAGCCTCGATTATGAAAAATAAATTAAATAATTTCCTTCAATAACTTTGCATTTTGGTTGAATTTATGCACTCATTTTGGCAACTTCTAAAACGGCTAACAAAATGTTTTTGGGTAAATAAAGGTAATAAATATCAAATTAGTCCTTTAATTGATTCTCATTTGTGTTCTTCTCCATTTTTTCAACAACTGTTTCAGATTCAATCAATAATTTTATTCCCATTTATTTCAGTTACTATCCATTGACAAAAATTTCAACTATTATCTGTTGATAACCAAAAACAAATATGTTTTCACATTGATTTTTGGGGTTTACCATGTTAAAATCCATTTTCATTTTGCACTTCAGGCAACATTGATTAGTAAAATTCTCTTCAAATCAAAATGCAGTAAAATCAATTATCATGTCCACTGCAGATTGTAGCTGATTTTACGACTGATCACTTTTGAATTTTACTGAATAGAACTTAATATGATGTTAACAAGACAAATTAGAATTTTGACGCTAGTAGATTCATGTCTATAATAAATTTTATAATCCTTATGAAGGAAAATCTATGCCAATTATAGTTCATTTATTAGTAACCTATTGTTGTTTGTTAGCCGTAATATTCATAAACTATGCTCAATTGTAGCTGTCATTCCTATATTATGTAATATATGTCAGTTTAAATGACTGTATTGATTAATAGTCATCAAAAACTCATACAAATAGGATTATTATTTGGAATATCTTACAAATTTAATCTGTTATATTTTTTGTTTTGCACCAAAGATTTATTTACTACTAAAACTATAAGTTCATTCGAAAATTATTGTGGTTTTATTTTTTTTGTATTTTGCTGAAGTTTACTCTTTTTCTATATCATGTAATTATTATGTTAACCAAAGAAATAAAATCTAATTATCAATGATTTTTTTTCCTTTAATAACTTTGCACTTTGGTTGAATTTATGCGCTCATTTTGGCAACTTTTAAAACTGCTAACAAGATGTTTATGGATAAATAAATGTAATAAATCTCAAATCACCTTTAATTGATTCTCATTTGTGTTCACTTCTCCATTTTTTAAACAAGTGTTTCAATTTCAATCAATAATTTTATTCCCATTTATTTTAATTACTATCTATTGACAATTTTTTTTTGACTATTATCCGTTGTTAACCAAAAACAAGTAGGTTTTCACATGGACTCCATTTTCATTTTGCACTTCAGGCAACATTGATTAGTAGAATTCTCTTCATATCAAAATGTAGTAAAATCAATTATCATGTCTACTGCAGATTGTACCTGTTTTTGGACTGGTCACTTTTGAATTTAATTGAATAGAACTTAATATGATGTTAACAAGACAAATTAGAATTTTGACGCTAGTAGATTTATGTCCATAATAAATTTTACGATCCTTATGAAGGAAAATCAATGCCAATTATAGTTGATTTATTATTAACCTATTGTTGTTTGTTGGCCATAGTATTCATAAACTATGCTCAATTGTAGTTGTCATTCCTATATTATGTAATATATGTCAGTTTAAATGACTATATTGATTAATTATCATCGGAAACTCAAACAAATAGGACTGTTTGGAACATCCTACAAATTTAAGCTGTTATATTTTTTGTTTTGCACCAAAGATTTATTTACTACTAAAACTATAAGTTCGTCCGAAAATTATTGTGGCTTTTTATATTTTGCTGAAGTTTACTCTTTTTCTATATCATGTATTATGTTAATCAAAGAAATAAAAGCTAATTATCAATGATTTTTCTTTTGTATACTTTGTGTTTTTAAAGTGGTAGGAGCATAAATGTGAACATTGTTCTCATCAAAATGCCATTTTTTAATCTTTACGGTAATTGTCATATTTACAAAAAATGGTAAGCAAATTATTTTCCAGTATAACATTCCCTTTTTCACTGTAAATACTTTCCATATTTACTTTCTTCATATATACACATAAAACCATAAACAAACAAGATAAAGAACATGTCATGCATTCAAATATGTATTTCTACAGCAAACCTTCACCCCTTGACCTCTTTCAAATGTTGGTTTGCAGTCCCACCACCTGCTGTGTGTGTTGGAATACATATCAGATTAATGTCAATACACTATATTGTACATAGCTGGATATTGAAACTGAAAAATGTAAATTTAGTTCATGTTCTGTTGTGTACCTTCATCCATAATATCATATTGACGCAGCACACGTGGGGACTAAATTTAAAGTTGTTGCTTCCATTACTGTTATGCTTGCTTTTTGCAATGGTGACCAAACTATTTTTTAACCTAAAAGTGTTAGCAGTAAAGATAATATTATATCACAAATGCAGAGTTGACAATCCTTTTGATGTTTTTTGATCTTGCACTGAATTTTA
Organism: Allium sativum; assembly: GCA_030737875.1. Taxonomy (NCBI): domain Eukaryota; kingdom Viridiplantae; phylum Streptophyta; class Magnoliopsida; order Asparagales; family Amaryllidaceae; genus Allium; species Allium sativum. The sequence goes on along the minus strand of CM060919.1, from coordinate 819,840,491 downwards.
TTTTTGTATTTTTATATGAAGCTTAAAGTCTTTATATCCATCAAGCCTTCAACAAAAAAAATTCAGCTTTTTGTTGGTCTAATTTGCCAAAGTACTTATACTTCACACCTGATCGGAGACTTTTTCCTAATGTATTTGAAGGTTTTGATTTATTGTTTGACATGTATGGTATGAAAGAGATATAATTCAGTGCTTATGTATAGGCCTGTAGAAGACAGCGCAAAATTATGGTTTAAAAGTTTTTTGGCAGCTTCTCTGGACCATACAAAGCGAGATATTGCAAAGGCAAGATGGCATAGTAAGACATGAATACTTGAGCTCCCAACTGGCAGATATATGGAACAATAACCTATGTGTGTTTTTTCTTTAATGTGAAGCAAGCTATTCATCCATTATCATATATTGTTCTGTTTATGTATGCACATTCAAATATGTTTACTTCTCCTCTAATGGGAAGTTTATATGAGAACGGCTTCAATTGACCTATTATTTATATTTGCCAACAAATCTAATTTTGTTGAAGCTGATTTTATTTTGTCAACATTATTAATTAAGCATTATATATGATTATTCACTACAACAAAAATACCCTATTACAACGTCCATTTTACAATGGGCACAACCTTCCCGTTGTAATAGAATGCTATTACAGCGGTCACTTTCTAAACTGTTGTAATAGATGCCTGTGCAACACCCTTTTACAACAGGCTTAGACCGCCCGTTGTAATAGAATGCTATTACAACGGTCGTTTCTAGACAGTTGTAATAGATATCCTTTACAATGCTCTTTTTACAATGGGTAAAACCTGCACGTTGTAATAGATTGCTATTACAACGGTCATTTCAGGCCTGTTGTAACAGATATTTTATAAAATTAGTACTATTTATGTTTTATTATTTAATAATTAATAATATATTATTACTTATTAACTATAATATTATATTACTAATTACTAATCATTAATAATATTATTTTATTTAATAATTAAACATTAACAATATTATATTTAATAATTAATCATCGATAATATTATATTTAATAATTAATCATTAATAATATTATATTTAATAATTATCCATAAATAATAATTATTAACAATATTATATTATTTATAACACCATTGTAAAAGTAATAATATCTACATTGTCTACCCAAATAGCTGTAAAAAAAGTTTTAAATAATGACGTTTTCTTTATATTATTGTATACATATTAGATTTCATTCAATGATGTTATATAACTTATATTATTGCCTTTAACTTTAATATTACATTAATAATTACTAATCATTAAAAATAATATATTATTTATTAATATTTAATAATTAATCATTAATAATATTATATTAATCATTTATAACTTGTGATAATTAATGATTTTTATTAAATAATCACTAACTACTAGTTATTATATATAACCAGTATTCCAACAGGCTTAACTTTACTTTTCAGTCATTAATAAGTAAAATCGAGTAATTAATACCAAATATATAATAATTTATAATCATAACGCCCACCGTAATAGATGCCAATTTTACAATAGGCTAAAAAATGCTCATTGTAACAGGTGCTAAAAATGTCTATTACCAATTTTCGATAATTAATAATTACAATACTTTCTTGAGACTAATATTTCGACTGAGACAAAAATATGACGATTGAGACAATATCGACTGACGACTATTAAATAATCACTAATGGTATATCTTGTTTTCAATTTGAACTTGAATTAAAAAACCAACGAAAATGACGACTGAGACAAAAATATGTTTGCTCGTTTCATATAGTCATCATCAGTGGAATTATACAACACTTCATAATGTAGAGCATTTCGATTTAATCACATTGTAAAAAGGAACGTATCATATGGACCTCATTAACGTAAGCTGTTAAATATAAAAAATCTAAATTTAATTAATTTTAAAAATAATATATAAAATGAATGCATCAGACGTATTATACGATTTGTACGTGAACGACAACAAATTTAATTAAGAATCTAGCCATATAAATCATATGTATGAATATTGAAAAATTACTGATATAATAAATTGAAAATTCCAGACTTGTTAATTAATTTTACCAAAATATAAAATATCATTCGTTCATGTATTAAGTTCAGTAGGAACCTTCGCGAGAAATGTTTGAGCGACATTCTAAAATTTAACCCGCTCTAATTTTTGTTGCCTACCCTTTTATTCTCATTACAAACCTAAATCGCGAATCCATCTCTAAACCCAAAATCAAAAACCTCATTCAAATTCATTTTAATGGCGGCTATAGGCTGAATGTTCGGATTTCCTCGCTGCCCTTCCTGAAGAATCAAAACCCCAAAACCCTCAATTCTTACAGTGTAAACCCTCATTTTCGTCCAGACGACCATCGACTTCTTCAACTTCGACCAATATCCCGGTTGCGCCGAAGCAGACAATAGAGTGAGTGTGAATATTTTTTTTCCACTGACGTGTACTCATATTGATTTCTCTACTGTAAATTTGGGAATTTTCTTTTGCATTGGTGTGATCCTTAGTCGCTTCAGTGTAAGCTGAAATTCTTATACGGTGGTATGATTTAAAATTGCATCACTGTGAAATGTTGATTTGACGCCATTGTGGTAGAAACATACCTTCTTCTTAATTATATTTCACACAAAATGTTTCTATTATGATTTTTGCAAAGCCAGGGGTTCGTGCAAGATTTTTCCACTTCTACGATATGGTTTTGTATGTATGCTGTAACGAATCAGGAATTTTGACATTTAAAATTTAAGTGTTAATTTAATTTAATGCTGGAAATTTATGTTTATACTTGATATGTGAGTATAAATTTAAATATCTAGTCTATTTTATTTTGTCTCTTAATCGATTTTGTAAGTATAAATTTAATTTTTCTTTTACATTCGATTTAAATATTTTGTTAAATTTAACATTTGTGATATTTTAAACTAATTGTTATATATATATATATATATGTTTGAAAATTTATTTTGATTTGAATTTGGTGTAAAATAATAATAATAATAATAATAATAATATAAGATGGTATTTGAAATGTAATGGATCTCTCATTTTTGTTGTACACATGTGGTATATACTCCTTTAATTTAATTTTTAATTGAATTGGCCACTTGTTCATTTGTTGCTGAAAATATCACACGTGCCCCTTCATCCATTTGTAACGTGTCTACCATGACATGTCTTTTCTTTTAAGTCTCCACCGTTCCCTTCTTTTCTCTTTATATATTTTCCCCAAACTTTTAATGTCCAAATCGATTTATCCCCAAATCGAAAATCTTTCACCACCGATGACGGTCCTCCCTCCGTCGTCCGTCTCCATCCATCAACTATCTCACCCCCGCCTACTCCCGCCTCGAAACCGCAGCCACCTTGAAGAGCTTCCTCACACCATCACCAATTTCAGCCTCTAATCAAATCACTCCACCCGAAATAGCATCCGCCACTTTCGATCGCCGCCACCCTAACCCGTTGAACCACCGTGTACTACTTCCATCCGCAGCTCCAGTTCGACTCCCTGTTCCTTCCGATCATCACTGGTGCCCGAAGCCCCAAAGCCCAAAGTTGCTGTCTTGAATCAATCCGCTGATGTCACCCTGATCTGCTACCTATAGCCGTTGACCTCGACAAACCAACGATATCGATCTTCTTCCTCCCTCCGCGTTAGAGCCGGGACGCATGAAGAAGGAACAAGGTTCCGACTGGGTTGGAAACCTAGCGCCTGAAGCATCGCATGTTGCAGCAATTGCCGCCGAGTTTCCCGCACCTACTTCCTTGTTTAAGGTGAGTATTAGCTCGCGATATGTTAGACCAAAAAATGGTCCTAACACCCAAATCGTCGTATTTTGAGCATAGGATATGAAGAAATAACTGAAAAATATAGAAAAAGTGAGACAACAGGATTTTTATAGTGGTTCGGCGTTAACGAGCCTACGTCCACTTCATATTTTCTCATTTCACTCATAGATTACGATTACAATGAATATTGTCTTTCAATCACTTGAATTCAATGAATAATTCTCTCCGAATCCATTGAATTTATTGAGGAAGATGGTGGTTATTCATGGAGAAGTGTTGGCCATGGCAGCCATGGAAGTTGAGATGCCAAAAGTCCTCTGAAAATGCCATCTGAAGGTGTATTTATAGCTGTAGGAAAGCTCCTGGGAGGACTGGGTCGTGGTAGGACACGTGGCAGGCGATCCATGAAAGTAGGAGCAGGAATAGCCTTAAGAATAGGTCAAAACAGTGCGCTTATCTGCAGGTTCGGTGGTCGGATCGTGGTAATGGGATTGGATCGTGGTCACGATACGCACCACGAACGGGTCATGGTCGGGGGGAGCGAGCAGGGTGGTGACGAGTCGGATCGTGACGCGTGAGGGGCGATCCGAGGGGGGCGATCCGATCGAGGGCGAGCTGATGGGAGCGATCCGATGCGATGGCCTGAATCTTCGATGCTAGATTACACACATTCATGGAAACGAACATAACTTTCAAATCGTAAGGCCGATTGAGCCAAACCAAAGCTCAAACTGAAGCCAATTCAAAGGGCTACGAGTATTTGAGGTGAATAGACCCAAATGAGGTCATTTGATAAGGGTTTCGGGCCAGTTTATATTGATGTTGTGATTTTGACCAAACTGCCTTGTGTCTTCTGATGATGCTTCCAATGCCGGAGAGCGATGTTATCCAGAGATTCCATGTGAGAAAGCATTTACCCAGAGGTATGTCAACATGATCTTTGCTTTGGGTAGCCTGGTCACAAAGCAGGCTAACATTTTGCCCCCCAAAGTACATCTTATCGAAGATGAGATGTGCTTTGAATATGTTGAGCTAAATCTCTCTGGAACGTCATTTATCCTTGAGAAGGCTTCATCCAACTACTGCATTGCTTCCCTGGGAGATAGTCAGGCCAAGTTCCATGGAAGGAGTATATGATATGACCAAGAAATCGTTTAAACCTTGTCGGATCAAAGGATCTAATTCATCCGTCAGATGTCATGCTAAATCGTTGGCTCCCGAGTGTGATTCTACACGCACAGGTCGTTGCCAAACAATTTTATCATTTTTCGTAAGCTGAGTGCATCGGCGGGCCAGACTTTCTTTTACATATAGGTCAATGTATGAAATAGCCACCCAAATCAGGGGGCGATGTAAGAATCCTTGGTCTCTGAGCTAACAACTGGACTGTTGGGACGAAGCACATCAGAATCAACATATGAATTTGTCATTTGTATTCAAGTTTGGATCATCTTGATATCTTGGTATTGATCCAGGATCTTAGAATCGCATTGAATCGTAACAGTAGGGAATCTGAAGGCCATGATCACTCTGGATCGTAGTTGAGGGAATCCACAATTGTTACGGATCATTTCTTAATCCAGTATTCACATATAAAGTAGTTAGTAAGGAACGCTGTTAAAATCATGTGGACCAGTGCCTATAGGATCGTCACCATCGCGAGGTAGTAGACAGGTTTGTCACATCTTCTATCTGGTGTAGTTTGACACTTTAAGTTCACATTCGATCCACAAGCTAGCTTGCTCGGTCGGCAAAGATGAGTAAGGTTGTACTCCGGAGGCATGACGTACATGTTTTGAATCCCATTTCTTGCCAGGATTGTCTTCAAAGTTAGTCTATGAACCGACACTTGTGCTCTCAGTGCCATCGGAGGACAAGCGAGGTCAGTACTAATGCCCCCAGTATCGATGGGGGTTGAGTTAAGTCAATAAGGCATTTAATCTTGAAGATTTTATACTTCCTGTCGTTGCATCTGCTAATAGTTGCAGGTTCAGCAATCTTAGCCGACCTAGATCATTCTGTATTGTTTCTCAATTTAGCAAAAATCGGAATTGTATATGCAAATGGTTGAATCACGTTTGCTTTGATATCATCTCTTCTCTTTAGTCAGATAGTGAGGATTGCCTCATCGGGCATCAGCGACTTCGGAAACTCTTATCAGATCAATTGCAGAGTCAAGTAAGGTTGTTGAATGCGAATGAATAAATGTTGTTATGAAGTTAGTTAGGCTCCACCGTTTATGCTTTAGCATAGTCCGAAATAGTTATCACAGTCTTATTGAGTCTCTTTCTCATGCTCGGTTCAATCGAGCTTGACAAACAAGATCATGGGCTCGATAAGTGGTATAGATTCTCTTTGGAATTGCACATTCTTGTCGTTGTTTTCTAGGGCTTTTCCTTTGTCCTTATCGTTTCGGGAATTAGAAGGTACTCCATTCTTTAGTCAGGAAGGCCTCTAGGTCATTCGTCTCGACGCTAACACCTTTTTGTAATGAAAGTCTATCCACTTCAGGGTTAAATTCATCAAAATCTCTAAGCAAGTCTTGTTATAGAGAAAATTTAAAGTCCGGGGGAATAACAGGGGATCCTGACGTCCCACGTGTGAGGGCTGTAATTGTTGTTATCCACATCAACTAAAGGAGTACCGCTCCTCGAGAGGTGCCGAATTAAACTGACGAGCAGATCACCGTCAAAGAATTGTTGCACATTATCAAGTTCCTGGCTGGTGCCCCCAGCATCGAATCTGAGATTACAAAGGGGGTCTTTGCTGATTTCTTGTTTCCACGTCGATATTGCCCCCAGGTCATGGTTCGAGTCATTTGACCTGACTGGGTTCCTATTTTTCGAATTGTTGCGTTTTTTCTCGGAGCTGAGTATGAAATGTCGCTCGAGTAATCATTCGAGTTGGAGTTAAAACTGGTTGTGCATGATCTGAGTTCATTGTGATTCTTGCATTCTCATCTAGGAAGTTGCAGGTAGCCGTTCCATCGCCCATGTTTCCATCTACGACGTTCTGAATCGAAGCTGCACGTTGTGTGACTGCTGATTGGTTCGTGTTCATCTCGGGTGTTCCCACTTGCTTTCTGCATGAAGGGAGAGGTTGGAGGCGAAATAGCTGCATCTTGTCCAATTGCTGTATGGGATATATCCAGCCTTATATGAGCTTCCCATTCTAGAAGTTGGTTGGGATCAACAGATGGACATTCTCTTTGCATTTGTTTCTTGGTCCTCAAGGGGGCCTGTTAGGATCACAACACAAGTTAAACACAGGCACTTAAGTTATGCCGTTTGTAAATATTTTCAATAGCCATGGCCCTAGTTATAGGGTAAGTGCGAAAGACATGCGGTCGGATCACTTCCCTTTCGAATTCAGACATGTATACATGAGAAGAGGAAGTCACTTTCAGAATTCAAGCGATCATACTATCCAAGCATGGAGTAGGACGTGTTTGGGACGGTACAAGAAGCTAAGGTAGGGTAGACATCAAAAAATCTCAGGGCCTCGCCAGGTCCTTCCAGTTGCGAGTATGAAGTTGTATAACATGTTGCTGAACAATTCACTATCCAGGCTTCTTTTTATGTCGTCGCCGTGAGTCGCACAGGCAGCTTAGAATTATACGCCTACGTCGTCCTTCTGGACGCGGCCCTTTAGTTATTCCCTACTGGTCTGCTGTTGTTGTGCGAGTTCGGATCTCGCATTTTGTCCAGCTTTGTTTTGTGAGCCTGTACTTAGTGAATGAAATTCCATTTCTTTTTATACTGCTGTGTTCGTGTGCTGCCCCCCATTCCCGGAAACGAGTGGTTCGAGCTCCATTTTCATTCTTGGTCCCAGTCGTGTGACGGGATAGGACCCCTTGAGTGGCATATGTCGTCATGCATTTATACTCTCCTAATCCTTCAGCGGAGCAGAAATTATGGGGGGTGCTGAGTCTCCAGCACCTTTCTCAGCGCTTAATCATAGACGCTTTTATACTCTCCTGGCGGTCGCCAAGGTTAGAGTTCGAACTCAGTTGTTCTGTCGCTCCCCGATCCTTCAGCGGGGTAAGAGTTCTTTCGCATTATCCTGTACCTGCGAGCATTCCATGATTAGTTATGCATTTAAACATTTGAAGCGCAAATAAGCAAACAAGTCATGAAACATTATAAGTTATCAGTGCAACTTATAAGTGAAAGTGCAGTAAAGTAGTATGTATGTATAGGCATGCCCCCAATCAATCATTAACTTAGTGCCTGGCCAGGTCTTGTTAAGGATTGATTAGGACCATATCTGTGTTGCCCCCATGTTGGGACATGGGGGATTTGGGATCAGCTTTCATCCTGCCCCCCGATCCTTTAACGGGGGAGGAATTTTCCCGAGGCGCTAAGTCTATAGCGCTTTTATACTCTCCCGATCCTTCAGCGGGTTAGAGTTGCTGGGGCGCTGAATCTCTAGCGCTTTTATACTCTCCCGATCCTTCAGCGGGTTAGAGTTCGAGCTCGGTTCATGATCTGCTCAACGATCTTTCAGCGGAGCAGAAGTTCTCAGCGCTAAATCATAGACGCTTTTATACTCTCTCTCGACTCTGGAGAGTTAGAGTTGGGACTCAGCTGTTCCATCGCTCCCCGATCCTTCAACGGGGTGAGAGTCCTTTCTCAGCGCCAAATCATGGACGCTTTTATATTCTCCTGGCGGCGGCCCAGGTTAGACTTTTGCTCAGGCGGCTCCGATCATGGTACACCGCCATGCCTTGTGGACGTCATCTTTGCGTCCTTTATACTTTCTCTCAGCTCTGGAGAGTTAGAGTCACGGATCAAGCGGTCTGCAATCATGCACGCTCATCAAACTCGTCCTAGGTTTACATTTTAATCCAAGCTCCGAGGATTAAAACCAGTCGGACAAGCAGTTGGAGCATTTGCTAAGGCTTTGAGTTCCTCCGAACAGTCTACGGGAGGAATGGTTGGCACCAGACTTCGGGTACCTGCATTATTCACACCGCACGAATTAGTCACGTCAGTAACTCGGAAAGCATGTGAAAGCAAATTTTATGATTGAAAAGTGAGCAAATTAAGAGGCAGTGTTGCCTCCTTTATTTGAATTCATGTAATTTGGTGGCGTCGAGCATAGGATCGAGCCATGTAAGCGGTCACACCGCGTCCATCTGGAGTCGGACTATGACTTTGTAACTCAATGATTTATGTTCAATCGTCTTGTGGTCTGCCACGTGTGAGCCAAGGATTGGATGGTCATCCCGGATCCACCTTGAGCTATACAGCATTTTTTAGACGAAGAGTGTGGCTTTGTAAACGAGCAGTTCAGTCGAGCTCGTTATAGTATTGCTCTATGGCTCTATATGCGGGTGTTACAAGTTTGATCGGTAGCAAATCCTGGATACCTACACCATCCACATATTAATTCATCTGAGTTAATTACATCAATAACTCATAAATCATGCAAATATAAGAGTCATGGTTATAGAATAATCCTGTTAAAGGAATGAGTATCATTCTGAGTGAAAAATGGCGTTGCATATTCATTGCAGGTCCATTTTACTTCGCCCTATCTCTGCCAATAAAGGGCTGCCAAAGTCCTTTAGTTGATGAGGGGTATCTTTTCATATTATCATGGGGGCTGCAGTCCCAAAAAATGAATAGACCTTGGTCGGGGTCTTGAGATGGCAAAGGCGGCTAGGTAGGTACTATAAGCGAGTGATGAGGTCGCATCTCCTTCAAATCGTCTTTTTGCCCCCGTACTGAGGGTAAGGATGGAGTGTTAGGAAGTCATGACTGGATTGCTAATGGTAGCACATCTTTGCATTGGTGTTAGGTTGTAAATTAGCATGAGAACAATGGATTCATGCTTATAGAAATTTTTGCACTTTCCATGCTAGGAAATAGGATATTACTGTTGGTGGGATAATCATATCACATAAATTTGCTGATATACCCTCGATCCCATATCGGGGACAAGGGTTGGTGCGCCGACAATTAACCAGCATTCATGCGTAAGCGTTCTAGATCTTCAACTCGCTAACTTTCAGGCAAGACTAAGTCAATTAGCCAGGCAAATTCTTGATGTATCAGCTCTGAATTAGATGATGTAATCTCGAGCAATTTATGCTCAAATATGTAGTTGCCCCCAGCCTTAGGGGAGTGAGTCACTTGGCAGATAATTGATGAAAAGAGTGGAAGTATGAATCTTCACTTTCTAACTTCAGAACGCCGTTCGCCAGAAGTTTCATTCATGTACATCTCCCATCTAATGGGTGGCTGACTGGTGATTTGGTCGAATCATTCAGGGCGGTGAATTCGGCAATTGCACTCGTTGGTGTTTGTTTTGGGACAATCTTCCAAGAGAAATAGGCAATGTTGAATTGCATGTCATATCCCGAGGCATAAAGAACGATTGCACGCCTTTCACTTCACCTTGTTAGATGCATTTTGTGCTGTAGGAAGTTTATCATGGAGTTAACCATGACTCTTTTCCGGGTTTGGTCTCCAACGTTGGATCAACTTCCATTTTATCAATAGTTGTATTTCATAGTGTCTTCATGGGGATCATCTCTATCTTTTCTGGATTATCGGAACTTTCTTATTCGACCAGATGATTCGACTTTAGATCTCCTTGTATGAAATATGAGGTATGTTGTAACGTTCCAATCCATCCAATAACTCTTCTGCCCATTCTAGGTAAGCTGCGAGTTGTGGTTTCTCCGACTGGAATTCCTTTCGAGTCGTCCTTCGGGGGTTATCTGCAAAACTTCGGCATTGGATTGCCGATCATTTCTTGCACTGTCTGTATACAACTTCCAGGTGCTTGATTTCATCTTTCATTTCGAATGGCAACTCCATATAAAATCCCGCGATAGTGAACTTACTGCATACGTCTTATTTGCTTGACAGGAGCACACTTCAGGTTTATACTCAAGAAATGAATCATAATTTGGGATAAAATCCCGCAAATATTAGCACTGGTCCAGACGAACATATCCAGGCTCGCCTACAGAAAGCATATAAGTTTTCTCGTTCGAAAGAGGTCTAAAGGAGATCCGATGTGAAGACCTTAGTCAGGTCGGCGTCACCAGTCGAAACACGTGCAGTTGCGTTATTAGATGTCACACTTCTTTATCCCGAATCACCATCCTTTCTGGAATCTATGTCTTCGGGCAGGTCGTTTGGCAATTCCTTTTGCGATGCTCCCATTATCCGCAATATTGACACCTCCTTCACACTCCATTTCATCTGGAGGGGAAGCGTCTTTGGGTTTCACGCAATCTCTGTTGTGTAGCATATTCCATCTTTCCTAATCAGTTGGCTTCTCCAATAACTTGGTCACCATAGATCATTCCCGCTCCATCTTCGGTTAGCATATTTAGCAATAGGCACTAGGGCGCAATGTAGGCTCTGAATTCTGTTGGAGCTGGTCTGTCTGAATCTTGATCAGATGAGCTTTAACATGATAGCATAACTTGTGAGGCTTCAAGTAAGGTTCGTATATCCTATCACAACTGTTGTATGAAGTGGAGAGCTAATGGTTGATTCATATTTGCGTTGATCTCAAATTCTCATTTCTTGACCAATGTCATATGGTGGCTGGTGAGCAGTCAAGTTGTTATCATCCCAGCAATGACCCATATATCCAATCACGGCCTGCGGAGGTTCAATTGGTTCCTAACTCTGGGGACCAAAGTATATCGATCTAACCCTTGGACACGTGGAAATCAATCTATCTCGATGCGGTTGACGGCAAATAGGTGAACCGTAGGACATACGTTTTTCACCATGCCATTCAAGCGAAGGGTAACTTTGTAGTGCTAGGGTCCTTACTTGCCGTCGGGTATCCCATTATTGAGAATCATGGTCATTGGGATCTTTTGAGTCATCCTCAGAATAGTATCCGGATTGTTCTATGTCAATGTCATCTGGGATTTCGACTGTAGGACAGGTTTAAGTCACGTAAACTAGGTGATCACTATTCGCTCAGGAGCATCATCAGTTGCATTTGGGAAATATGCACACCATTGGAGCTCTGGAAGAGGAGGCTGTTATGAGACCATCATTATTTTGTATACTGCCATAGCCAGCGTGTCGAATCTTTTCAACAACTCCTCACATTCAACAACATCGGTAGATAGAGGTCATGGCTTCTGGAAAGAATCCTCAGAATACCTACCGAATCTTGGTCGATAAGCATTTGTGATAATTGTGGGTCAGAATGTATTCCGAGCCGAAGGCGAGCCGTGCTCCGAGCCGAAGGCGAGCCGTGCTCCGAGCCGAAGGCGAGGCCGTCAGCTGGTCCGGGCGCAGCGCCGGCGGGGGTCCGGGGCCCCGCTGTCCCGGCGGCGATCGACCTTGTTCGTCACCGCACGATTTTTTCAATTTTGGAAGATAGAGCCTTTTCTGAAATGATCTGAAAATTACATTTTTTTCCAAAAAATGTCACTTTTTGGGTCGGATCGCGACCCTTGTTCGTCACCACTTTTCTGGGTCGCGGTTCGCTACTGTCGTCTGGTTCGTGGCTCGGATCGTCAATTAATCAACGTCTTCGGATCGGATCGCGGATCCTACACCAGGTCGGGTCGTGAAGATCACTCTGGGCCCGGGTCGTGGTGGCTCTCTGGGCTCCGTTCGTGGAGGTCGTTCCGCGAACCGCGAATCGGATCGTGATGGCTCTTGCGATCCGCGAACCGCGAATCGGATCGTGATGGCTCTTGCGATCCGCGAACCGCGAATCGGATCGTGATGGCTCCTGCGATCCACGAACCGCGAATCGGATCGTGATGGCTCCTGCGATCCGCGAACCGCGAACCGAGAACCGGCCACCTGCTCTAACCTGCTCCTGTGCATTTTCTTTATTATCCTCATTTGGTCGCGAAGCTTTAGATCTTTTTCCAGCCATGATATCCGAATCGCTGGAATCTTCAAAGAAGTGAATAGTGAAACTTTAGGATCGTTTTCTCAGTGAAAGCACCAAAATGTTAGACCAAAAAATGGTCCTAACACCCAAATCGTCGTATTTTGAGCATAGGATATGAAGAAATAACTGAAAAATATAGAAAAAGTGAGACAACAGGATTTTTATAGTGGTTCGGCATTAACGAGCCTACGTCCACTTCATATTTTCTCATTTCACTCATAGATTACGATTACAATGAATATTGTCTTTCAATCACTTGAATTCAATGAATAATTCTCTCCGAATCCATTGAATTTATTGAGGAAGATGGTGGTTATTCATGGAGAAGTGTTGGCCATGGCAGCCATGGAAGTTGAGATGCCAAAAGTCCTCTGAAAATGCTATCTGAAGGTGTATTTATAGCTGTAGGAAAGCTCCTGGGAGGACTGGGTCGTGGTAGGACACGTGGCAGGCGATCCATGAAAGTAGGAGCAGGAATAGCCTTAAGAATAGGTCAAAACAGTGCGCTTATCTGCAGGTTCGGTGGTCGGATCGTGGTAATGGGATTGGATCGTGGTCACGGTACGCACCACGAACGGGTCGTGGTCGGGGGGAGCGAGCAGGGTGGTGACGAGTCGGATCGTGACGCGTGAGGGGCGATCCGAGGGGGGCGATCCGATCGAGGGCGAGCTGATGGGAGCGATCCGATGCGATGGCCTGAATCTTCGATGCTAGATTACACACATTCATGGAAACGAACATAACTTTCAAATCGTAAGGCCGATTGAGCCAAACCAAAGCTCAAACTGAAGCCAATTCAAAGGGCTACGAGTATTTGAGGTGAATAGACCCAAATGAGGTCATTTGATAAGGGTTTCGGGCCAGTTTATATTGATGTTGTGATTTTGACCAAACTGCCTTGTGTCTTCTGATGATGCTTCCAATGCCGGAGAGCGATGTTATCCAGAGATTCCATGTGAGAAAGCATTTACCCAGAGGTATGTCAACATGATCTTTGCTTTGGGTAGCCTGGTCACAAAGCAGGCTAACACGATAAATATTTGATACAAGTATTTTGGACTCAGAATTTAACTAAATAGAATAGTTAAATACTGGATTGTTTTTGGATATATGGTTTATTGTTGTTTTACAAGTTTCCTGGGTTGTTAGCTTGATAAATAGTCTGCATACTTGGAAATACTGGGTTGTTTTCCTGTGTTGTTACCTCGCCTTGATAACTTACATGCATACTTGAAAATGCTGGGTTGTTTTCGTATGTGTGGTTATTGCATGCATACTTGCAAATACTATTGTGCATGTTGCTTTGTTTCACACTTAAATTATATATGTGTATGTATATCTATATAGTAGGTGTACATATACCTATAGTATTGGCCATGCAAACTTGAACCTATCTACTTGAACTTGGATATGTGCCAGTTTACTTTCCTGGCGCTAATTTCTTGGTGTATACACTTTGTATGCTAGTTACCCCTTAAAGTTGATGCTATCACTCGTTCCCTGCACTCACCTCCATTGTTGGATTATACTTTATAACTATGGCACATATTGCATGTCATAGTTGTTATTGTAGCTATGTTAAAAAGTGTTGAGACTATTTTTTCCCTTACAGTAGAAGTCTAAAATCGTTGTTATTCTTGATTTGGACACTATGGATTCAAACCAGGTTGATATTGTATACACTTGCTTTTAGTCCTTGGTACCTTATATCCTTGTAGCTTGGACCTGTGAATATGAACCTGTTAGTGTATAAAGAAGGTGTAAATGCATTATTAGATAGGAACTACAGGCATAAGAACATAAAGCAGAAAAGCTAAATGAATAAGGATGTAGTCAAAACATATATGGAAATAATAAGAGTGATGTAATATGCCTGTTAGTGTATAAAGCGCAAGATGAAACAATATGCACTGTTGTGAAATGAAGCCAAAGAAACAATGAGTGTCTAGATTAACTTGTTTTTTGTTTTCATTCAAAAATATTGGTGATTTTTATTCCTACGTTTTGTGTTTGTTAGCATCTTTATTTTGTGTTAACAAAAAAAAAATGCTTATCTTTTTGTTAAAGCTTTGTGCAGTTGTTTTTATTTTTTCACAGTCATCTTCAATTATTTTTTACATGTATAGAAAAATCCGTTTCTATTTCTAGTGAAATAAGCAGCATTTGTTGTTTCAAGTTACGATCACCAAAAACTTGTAGGCGTCGTCAAACGCATGCACACTCAACCTCTCACACGCTCGAACAGCAACTAACTTGCTGTGCTCTGCACGGCGACTAAGTTGTTGTGCCTTGAATAGCAACTAAGTTGTTGTGCCGAGAACAACAACTAAGTTGTTGTGCCTTGAACAACAACTAAGTTGCTGTGTCGAGGCACGACAACTAAGTTGCTTCAGCAAATAAGTTGCTATGCCGAAGCACAGCAACTAAGCTGTTGTGCTCACAAGCACAGCAACTAAGTTGTTGTGCTCACATATAGAGATCATCCCATTATTATAGATATATAAAACAATTTCCTCATGCATGGAACAAATAATTAGTTGATTTCTGAAGTCAGAGTTGAGAAAATTCACACCTACCAAGTTCCCATGTTGAGTCGACCATTAGTAATGGGTACACTGGGATAGAAAGAAACAGGGAAATGTACTTAATATACTTCATATGGACCTACAAAGTTGCATATACATATTTCACTAGTAGAATATATACTTCATATATTATTACTGAAAACCTATATTACCAAATATATTAGCACTTTTATATATTTATTACTTCATATATCATCCAAACATCGATGACTTACCGTTACCCCTCTAATGTGAAGCATGTTTTGAATATTACCCAAATATGAGTTGAGAAAACACAGTATCTCCATAGTTTTAAACATATTGAACTGGATGTGTGAAACGCTTCGCACATTCATGGATTTGAAAGAGAATGCAAAGTTCTATAAAAATGGGTTTTCCGTATGAATCTGAAATCTGAATTTTCAAATGTGTAATTATTCCAGACATTGGTTCATGTGCACACATAAATTTTAAATGCAGTTTTGAGTTTGCGCCATGGTGTACATGAGTTCCCTATGCATACATAAATTGATTTAACATGATATAATATAATAAGTATTTGATCAGTTTTATATGTATTCATCTGAGTTTTTAAATACATTTTAGATAAAAGATTCACAATGGTTTTTCAAAGGTGAACTTAGTTCCAGTCTGCATCTGCATATATTTGGGCTTTCAATAGAAGCCTATTTATTATGTAATTAATTCTTCCTTTGCTCATATAATTGTAGAAATAAAAATTCGTATATAATATCAGTTACAAATACAAATATTTTTACTTAAATACAACTGCAAACTGTGGATATGGTGGTGTCTAAACTATGTCTAAACTGAAGTAGAAAGACTATGGAATCAAAGGCTGTAAGGTTACAACAATGCAAAGACTTAAATGTTGTATAATAAGTTTTGAATGGTGTATAATAATATATTCTCTCTACATTTGGTAACTTTTCTTTTTCTTTTTTTGCAGTCACATCGTGCTAGTAAATATATGCAGACTGAAGATCAATAGGCTGTTGGATCTGCCGTCGCGTGGCACAAAGATTACATTTCCTTGGTCTAGTTTTGGTACTTATGAAACTAGTTATGTAACTTATGTTAGAACTATGTCGACGTAACTTATCTAATCTTTTGGAATGTAAACTTATCTAGTCTTTTGGAGTATAAACTTATCGAACTTTTTGGAATGTGTTGGAATTATATGATTCTTGCTTCAGTCTTTTAGTCTATGTTATTATGTGATTTTGATTATTGCATTACAGTATTTATTGCATGTTAAAATATTCATTATTATTATTGATGTATATCGCAGCAGTTATATTTAAATTTGCTATTACAACGGGCAAAAACCGTTGTAATATACTGTATTACAACGAACGGGCAAAGGCCGCTTGTAATTTATTAGCTATTACAACGGGTTAATAACCATTGTCATAGAGTCATTGCACGTGACAGAGCAAGTTATTACAGCGGTCTTTTACAACAGTTATTGCCCATTGTCAAATAGTCAGGAGCTATTACGACGGGTCATATTAAGACGGGCATTTACCCGTTGTGAAATGCATATTACAACGGTTTTTGCCCGTTGTAAAAGGACTGTTTTGTTGTAGTGATTCCCTGGTTTATAAGATTAACTTTTTCACTTTAATTTTATAATAATTGTTATGAACTGTTATTTTTTCAATCACAATTCCAACATATCTTTCGTTGTTCAAAAAGATTTATGTAATACATATTTAATGCACACCGATATTCATACTCTTGCTTATATAGTAACGTTGGTATTTTATTATAAGAGGATATTTGATGTTTGATTTGCAAATAGACGTATTTAATGCATGCTGATATTTATACTGTTGCACGTTGCATGTTATGGTGCCACCATACACCATCTTGAACTATGCTGACTTTTTGACTACTATAGTTTTTTATCTCCATCTTCAGAACGTTATTTTTTTTACTACTTACTGCTCTTTTGTTTCAATCATTTTGGTTGGTAACTACTGTTCACTTTGTTATGATGTGGTTAATTTCGTATGACATAACCTTTTATTTCTATGCATATGCTTTTTTCAATTCCGTACTCATATTTCTAAACACATACATGGTTGTTTAATTCATCATTTCATATATACATCTTTTCATCAATTGAATAGAGATTACATGAAATTTGACATAGTTTACACCATGTCAAAACTGTAGCCACTGGCTATACATGAATCATTTACTTACTGGAAAATTTAATGTCTACGGTTGAATCCTAACAAATACATGTATAATTTACATTATATTTCTCACTACCATACAACACGTTCTCATACCTTATTCATAATTGCAAACTACAACATTTGAAAATTTATGCTTCCGTGCATCGCACGGGTTTCCACTCATATCTAAATATAAGGGGGTAGCTCTGTTTATTTGTTATACTTGTTGACCCAACCATGTACCTTTTCGCTATGTCCAATATACAATAGACATAATAGTACGTAAAATATAGTATGTATTGTATTCTTCTGCTTATTTTTCTCGTTTAGCACATAATGTTACGTTAAAAAATAGTCATAAAGTCAAGTAATGTGCTTTCTGAAACATCTCCAAATTGTATTCATAATTACAAATTATCATTAGTTAATCATGTGCAGGTGATGTGGTTTCGGGAACATCAGGATAAGCAACATAAGACAGTGTAAAATATTAAGGTATGTGGAAGTAAAATTCAGAAAAGGGTATATGATGATGTAAGAGTGCTTATTTGTTTTGAAACTTAAGTTTGGCAAGCTATGTTCACACTTTTTGTATAGTCACACTACACCAAAATAGCCAATTTGACACACCAGGATTCAGAGATTTGATATGGCTTTAAGCCGTATCAAATTTGATAGGGCTCATAGCCGTATCCAAATTATTTGCTACACCTCAACCGATCCACACCTCTCTCAACCCTTAAAATCTAACCGTTGATCTTTAAATACTTGGATCGTCAAGTTTGATACGGCTCTAACCCATGCTTTATCAGCATCGTATTTTTTCATAGGCTGATTTTCATTTCTCCCAAATTTGGCTACTTCTTTTCTAATTATCTCATTCCATATTTTCCATTTCCCCCTTCTGGATGAAAACCCTAAGAGTAAAATCGACGCTCTCCCTGGTAAGATTCATTTGTTTCTACTTTAATTTAAAAAATCTCTAACCCTTTGCATTTGTGTGTGCGTTTGTGTGGTTTCGTTACCTAGGGTTTTAGTACCGTGCTCGAATCAAGCGGAAAGTAAAATCAACATCGAAGTGTTCAAGCATTTGGGTGGAGTTGGATCAGAAGTATTCAGATAAGATTTGGAAAGTCATCGAACAAGATTTCCGTCAGATCTATAATCAATAGGCTTGCAGTTTTGAAGAGCTTTAAGGTTTGACACTTTTTATACTTTTTCTTATTCAATTTGAACTTCATCCTGCTGATTATCTATGTTGTAATATAGTTTTGTGTGCTGACCCATACAACATTAAGCTTTTGTATAATTTTGCATTTTATTTCATTTGAGAGTTAAATCATGTTTGATGAAATGATTTAGTTGGATGCAAAAATTGAGAACCAGTGATTTATTTTGGTTTTTATAGTGATGCATTATATGGTGCAAATAAAAAAATGACATCATTAAGAGGAAACTAATCAGATCAAATGACAAATTTTAGGTGATACAGTTGCTGATTTAGGAGAAATTGTGTTTGAAACCCAAGCTATCATAATATCATTCAAAGTTCTAACTTACAACCGACCAATAACTATTAAAATGACTAATGGTTATATATGAAAAAAATACCCCAAACCTATGACTAATAAGACATTCGATTACAGGTTTTATCTCTATAATCAATGGTAATCGACAAAAATTTGTACTTTGTGACATTTATATATGAGTAATATCCGACAAGATGGCTTTCTCTTTGGTACATAATTTAGTGCTTTACTTGCAAAGCATTCATTTTCATACTATTTTACAAAAAAGGTAACATTATCAATTATTTGATGATAAATAGGATCATATAACAAAGCATTCATTTTATCTGCTCTTTTTTGTTTTTCTCTTTTTATTTCCTTTCAGTTATCATACTTTACTAAGCTTTCATGTGATTGTCTACGTACCTTAAACTTATTGATTAAAATAGGATCTTGTCTTGGTACGGATTTACTTCGAATTAATTCTAAGTAACTATTTAACTTTATTTATTTATTTTTTAATATCAGCATGTGCTATAAATGTAAAATATATAATGTTTAAAACTGTGTATTGTTCAGTACGCCAACTCAACTTTTGAAGATATCAATCGAACTGTATTTTATATTGCATGACAATTGATATACTAAAGATTGACACGTTTTGGTTAGTTTAAGTTGAGGGTTCGTTTTTCATTGATCTTTTGGTACAGTCCAATCATGGATGCAAATTCTATACCATAATCGAACTTGATATTGTTTGTTTGCTCTAGCTACTAATTAATGGATCTAGATATTCACATGAAGTGGAATGTACATAAAATAATATCTTGAAGATCTATTTGTTCAACTGGTCATCTACAACTCTAAATCTCAATGTATATATTTTAACTTTTGGGCAATCTTGGAGTACAAGTTACGCCTGTTGAATCAAACTGCAGGAAAATTATACCAATCATTTATTAGTTATATTATACATGTTTTCGAATTGTTTCTTACATTTCTTTTCAGTAGATTCGATGTGTTAGTTATTAACTTGCATATCTACCTTCATTTATCATGTATTAGTTATTAACCAACATGATTATGATGACCAAACTCACATGGAGATTCATTTTCATCATATTCGATATGTTAGTTAATAACTTTTGGGCAACATTGGATCACAAGATGCTGCTTCGGAACATCAAGCAATGGGCTTGCTGTTCGAAACAACAAGCACTTGCTATTTCGAACAGCAAGCCCATTACTTGCTATTCCGAAGCAGCAAGTGCGGGCTTGCTGTTTCGAAACAGCAAGCCATTGTTGTTCTGAACAGCAAGCCCGTGCCTGCTATTTCGAACAGCAAGCCCATTGCTTGCTGTTCCAAAGCAGCAAGCGCGGGCTTGCTGTTTCGCAACTGTTTCGAAACAGCAAGCCCGCGCTTGCTGCCTCGGAACAGCAAGCAATGGGCTTGTTATTCGGAATACAGTTGTCAATGTTAACCTATTTGAAGTAGAATCAATCTATTATCATTTTTTATAAGCTAAAGAATCGAGAAAAAGGGTGGAATATACATTAGGATTAAGGAAATTTAGTTTTACAAGAAAACCGCAGTTTGACATGTTACCATTTTACAAACATTTGTCACTGCATCCCATTATTTCTACTCACTTTTGATATACATATCCAGGTCAATGTCAGAATTTGAGACCGATATATGAACAGAGTGTTCTATATTGTGGTTGGCTTTCAAGTGCAGTCTCAGGTGTACATCAATTGAATCATCCTTCGATATATGAACAAAGTGTTCTATACTGTGTTATTTTTTAAGATCTTTTGTCAATTTTGGTTATTTTTTCATTAGCATTACCTTCTTCCTTCAGCTGAAAAGAATTTGCAATAGGATTCAATGTACTTTTAATTTTCTTTTGTTTGCATTGAAGTTGAATTTTGCACAATACTGTACCATTACAGATGCTCAGTTGGCGAGGCAATTCATTTTAAATTGGCAAGGCTATTGATCTGAAGTGCTAGTGGTCTCCCATCTCAACTTAGTTCAAGTAAGTGATTTTTATCAATTGGAATTTTTTATTTTTTATTTTTAATTGATAGCTTGAAACTACTATAGCTAGAAAATAACATATTGAATTAGCTAGGTCCGTGAGATTTTGTGCTTGAGCTAAAGATTTGGACTAGGTATACTCTAAAATTCTATCATCTCTTTCTTAGATTGTATGTCAGTTAGTTTTTGTTTCATGTTATGCATGAGAATTAAGCATTGTTTGTTGATTAATTCACGTTTTGTTTTATCTGAGAAGTTTCCATTGAACAATCTATTGTTTCTTTAGCACAAAATGGGCCGAATCGTATAGTATGAACTAATCACAGCACAAAACGGACCGAATCCAGGTATGTAGCTCAAGTCAGTTTAAATATTTTACAAATCAGTTAGCTGTTTTGATTTCTTTAATTGTTGTAGAATTCGAAAATGCTATTATTTGTTAATTTTTGATCTAATTTAGCCTTTTATTTAATAGAAATATGGACATTGGAACTCAGTTCGGAAACTCAGTTCCGAACTAAGTTCGCAAACTAAGTTCCGAACTTCCGAACTGAGTTCGCAAACTACGGGAAAAAATGATTTGTGAATCAGAGTAGACCAATGAACTTGTTAAAGTAGAGAAACTGTTGTGACTGGTAATAGAGCAGGTTATATAAATTTTTCTTAGCAGTTTTAAAGTTAGAATTGGTAAAAAAAAAAAATATAGGTTTGAAGTTTTATTTTACATGGTATGCAGGTGAAGACTGTAACAACCTGAAACTTGGAGCAGTAAATATTCAAATATCGAGGTTATTTAAATAATTAAAATTTGGATTTAATGGTGTCATAACCTTGGTTAAATCCCTTTATAAATAATAATTAATAAGGAGAAAACATATTGTTGAGTTTTTGTTTACAAAGATAAGTAGTTCGAAGAAAAATCGATAATGTGACCGAAAACAATTTTATCGATAAACGAGGTTTTGCTTACTAAAAGTTGTTGGAATATCATGTGTATGTAGTAACATTAGAAGATCACATATATGTGTATGTACATATCATAGAAGTAACATACAAATGGTATATGTGTACATGTTCTAGAATATGAAAAATGGCTTAAAATGATAGGGACACGTGTCACTAAATGAAAGAAACACATGTCTTGTAAATAAATAAGGTTAAGACACATACATCCATTAGGTGTCCATGTGTAGAAACATCTAAAGACACCTAAGCAGACATGTGTCTTCATCCTAAAGCATGCGTGAAGATAAGAAGGACAAGTGTCCAAAACCAAATTACCAAACTAACCTTGAAAACTACTATATAAAGGGTGGAAAGGTTCATTCTTTTTCATGCATTCTCAAATGAAAAACAAAAGTAAGATAAAGAGTAGAAGTTTGGGAGAAGCCTAGATGATAAATACAAGATCAAGGCACAAGTACAAGGTGAGAAAAATTATTTAAGCTTTTGTATTCATTTCATACTTTAAAGAAAAGTTGAGAAGTTTATGAATGAATGATTGGACTTGAAATCCTGAAAATGACGTTCGGTATTTTCGGCATAATTTTTGCAATTCTTAATGAAATTTCAACTTCTCTATCAATTTGGAAAGCTAATTCAAAGAGATACAACATTGACCTCGGCCGCTTTTTTATAATTCGGATGTTTTCATACCTGAAAACTGGATGTGAGTTCAGGTAAAAATTAGCCCGAAATGGACATGTTAAAAATGTCTCAGGATGTTGAATTTTATATATTTAATTAATAAATGATTTTGAGGTTTTTTTTATGATAATTAAGTAGACAAAGAGGGCTTCTTACTGTAGAAAATTTGGAGTCAAAAACTATTTTTATCATAGAGAAATAGCGTCATGCATTTTGCTCAAAAACTGGCCGAAAATCTAAGTTTTGGAACTTTTAGTAGCATTTTTAAATGCTATCTTTTCTCTGAGTTATTTGTAAAGCATATTAAAGTTACTCAAAACTTTTCATAGTATCGTAGAAACGCTATAGTAAGCTGTTTTTAGTCTAAAATCATTATAAACTACCCAGAACTTGTCATAGCATTTCTGGAAGCGCTGTCATTTGATGATTTGACCGTAAAGTACTTTAAAACAAATATAACTTTTCATAGCGTGACAGAAACGCGGTAATAGCTGTTTTGAGTTCAAACTACTATAAACTACTCAAACTTTTCATAGCATAAACGAAATGCTATAATTGATTTATTGAGTATTAAACCATGATAAACTGCTTCAAATCCTCTCAAATTTGATGTGACACTTCACGTGACATTTGATGTAACATCTGATGTGACATTTGATTTGACATTTGATGTGACATATAATAATAAATATTTGATGTGATATTTGATTTGACATATAATAATAATAATAAATGTTTGATGTGACATATGGTGTGACATTTGATATGACCTATAATAATAATAAATATTTGATGTAACATTTGATGTGACATTTGAGGATATTTATGATTAAGAACTTATTAAAGAGATATAATGGTGATTTGAGAATTGAAAATGAAGGAGTTTTCGCATAATGAAGATGATCAGCATTTAAAATAAAAGATGTTTATCTTTTGAAAGGAAGTTCTATAAGAGATATATAGATGTTTTTCAAAATAAAAGACTGGAACGCTCTAGGGCGATAGAGAGGATAGCGTCTAGGGTTGGGTTTGGAAAATATAGTTTCCTGCTCTCCCTAGCTATCCCTAACTGATCCGATGAACGGGATGGTTAATTCAAAATTTAATTTGAAATTATTTGAAAAGTAATTTAAGATTATTTTTGAGAATCTCTACCTGCTATAAAGAGTATTTTGAAAGTAAATAATGATTTTAAAATAAGAACTACGTTGTCTTGATCCTGTATCTAATTGCTTACCCAATTAGATAAAGGTACGCAGGCAGTCACAAGGGATCGTGATGCAGCTGCTTTATTAATAAAAAATATTTTTTGTTATTACATTTATGTTGGTGCATTTTTCATGTTTTATCATTTAAGCTATATTGTTGTTTTATCAGGAAAAGAAATAAAGTTGAATTTTAAATCCAAAATAATTTAGAGGGTTTATATAAGTATATAATGGTTATCAAAGGTATTTTGAACACATCAGAGGATAATTTTTATTTCGTTCAAAATAGAGCTATCATAAAATGGCAATTCGTATATTTGAGTTACAAACTTTAAATGCTTATAAATTTTTGAATCTAAATCGGATTTTCACCAAACGAAGAGCGCTTGATTAATATTGGCAAGATCTTTCAAATGAATGAAAGAAGATTTTAATTTCGGGGTATAATTTTCAAGTTATGTTTAAAACTGTATCGGTGAAGGACGTTGTAAGTGCAGTTATCGACCGTGACCATAAATAGTTATTTTTAATGTTTTAAAAATATGGAGAAATATTGTAAAATTACTATAAATTATGTAATAGTGGTTTGAATCGGAAATTTTGAGTTTTGACTGGCCGGAAATTCTGGGGCGTCACAAAGTGGTATCAGAGCTTAGGTAAGGTGCCTAAATAAAATTTCACATAAGATTAGAAAATCATCCTAAATTTTTTGAAATGAAGTTACCTTAATTTGATAAATATAACTGGATAACGTAAGGCACCATTCCTCTGATCAGGGTTATGATTAATATTTATTTTGTGTGTTTAACTTTTGTTTAGTGTTTATACTAATAATATGTTGATTTATTTTCAAGCACCACATAAAGAGGTATAACAAATTTGTAAGTGCATATGATTAGTTATGAAGTAGCAAAGGAATGAAGTGGGTTATAAAGGAATGTATGTGGTAGCATGAAATCGATTCAATGGAGTGGCTTAAAAGGAATGTGGGATAACAGCGTGCCAAGGAAAGAATTAAATGAGCTTGGGCAAGCAAAGTTGAGGAAGATCAAAAGGAGTAAATTGAATACTGCATTCATGCAAAACTAAGTTAAGAAAATTTATTTAAATAATTATATCATTACGTAATATGATATCAGAGTTGTTTAGCACTGAAGATGTTAGCTTAAAGCTGCTAAAACATCTCTCAGCAATTCAGTCATAACTATTGATTCATTGATTTGGGTTTAGTCGAAGTTAATATTGTTGTGAAGCTAGATTAATTATCTAGAATACTTACATCGTACACATTTTAAATTTTGAAAGCTTTCTATCTCAAAACATTGTTGCAAACTGACTATGTGTTTGACAAGAAATGGGGGTTTATATTTAAGATGATTTTCAAAGTTGGGAGAGTGGATTTTCCAAAATGAAATGATTATCCATGTGGAAGTAATGATTACAAAGTATAAAAGTGTTTTGCGAGAATATTTTGTTCATACTTATAAAAGATTTTTTATGGATTATTTCATCAATGATGGATACCTTCGGGTGACGATAACGATGTGCGGTATAAGACAATAGATCTTGGGTAGTGCATTATTACTCTATGTTGGTATCGAGCCGAGTTGAGTACATCCTATTTGATGACGGGATGCCGGCATAAGACAATAGATCTTGGATAGTGCAACTATTACTCTATGTTGGTATCGAGCCGAGTAGAGTACATCCTATTTGATGACGGGATGTCGGCCGCAATAGGATAAAATATCCTAAATTGAGTGTGGATCCACTTTGATGAATATGATCCTAATTTTAACAAAAGAAAAAAAAGGAACTTACTTGACTTAATTAAAAAATATTGATTAGAGACTATTTTGAAAATATTTTTCTCTGGTACATTTTGATGAGTGCTGTAACAAGGAGAGTACAACATAATTGATGAGTTGACTTTGATGAATATAATCATGTTTTGAAGATATTACATGAGATGTCTAGATTAATCTCTGGTACATTTTGATAAGTACCGCAATATAGAGAATACATCCTTACTTAATGATGATGAGTCGAATTAGACAATGCATGATGAATCTTTGGTACATTTCGATGGGTACCACACAAAAAGAGAAGGAGGTTGGGTACCGATGTGGATTGCAAAGAACATAATCCTGAATTTGGGCATAAAAATAAAATACGGCGTGCCTGATCAAATAATAGCTTGCAGATTAGATGGAATGTTGGTCACAAATTGAAAGGTTCAGGTATGTTTTAGAATTTTCGATTTATGAAATTGTTTTAAAAGTATCCTTTCAAGAAAAAATACTTAGAGTTTTATGTGTGGATATTGTCATTCTTTTGATTAAGTATAGCATAGAATTTCAAGGACGAAATTCCTTTTAACGGGCAAGAATGTAACAACCTGAAACTTCGAGCAGTAAATATTCAAATATCGAGGTTATTTAAATATTTAAAATTTGGATTTAGTGGTGTCATAACCTTGGTTAAATCCCTTTATAAATAATAATTAATAAGGATAAAACATATTGTTGAGTTTTTGTCTACAAAGATAAGTAGTTCGAAGAAAAATCGATAATGTGACCGAAAACAGTTTTATCGATAAACGAGGTTTTGCTTATTAAAAGTTGTTGGAATATCATGTGTATGTAGTAACATTAGAAGATCACATATATGTGTATGTACATATCATAGAAGTAACAAACAAATGGTATATGTGTACATGTTCTAGAATATGAAAAATGGCTTAAAATGATAGGGACACGTGTCACTAAATGGAAGGAACACATGTCTTGTAAATAAATAAGGTTAAGACACATACACCCATTAGGTGACCATGTGTAGAAACATCTAAAGACACCTAAGTAGACATGTGTTTTCATCCTAAAGCATGCGTGAAGATAAGGAAGACAAGTGTCCAAAACTAAATTACCAAACTAACCTTGAAAACTACTATATAAAGGGTGGAAAGATTCATTCTTTTTCATGCATTCTCAAATGAAAAACAAAAGTAAGATAAAGAGTAGAAGTCTGGGAGAAGCCTAGAGAATAAATACAAGATCAAGGCACAAATATAAGGTGAGAAAAATTATTTAAGTTTTTGTATTCATTTCATACTTTAAAGAAAAGTTGAGAAGTTTATGAATGAATGACTGGACTTGAAATCCTGAAAATGACGTTCGGTATTTTCGGCATAATTTTTGCAATTCTTAATGAAATTTCAACTTTCTATCAATTTGGAAAGCTAATTCAAAGGGCTACAACATTGACCTCGGATGCTTTTTTATAATTCGGACGTTTTCATACCTAAAAACTGGATGCGAGCTCAGGTAAAAATTAGCCCAAAATTGACATATTAAAAATGCCTCACGATGTTGAATTTTATATATTTAATTGATAAATGATTTTCAGGTTTTTTTTTATGGTAATTAAGTTGACAAAGAGAGCTTCTTACCGTAGAAAATTTGGTGTCAAAAACTATTTTTATCATAAAGAAATAGTGTCTTGCATTTTGCTCAAAAACTGGCCGAAAATCTGAGTTTTGGAACTTTTAGTAGCATTTTTAAATGCTATCTTTTCTCTGAGTTATTTGTAAAGCATATTAAAGCTACTCAAAACTTTTTATAGTATCGTAGAAATGCTATAGTAAGTTGTTTTTAGTCTAAAATCATTATAAACTACTCAGAACTTGTCATAGCATTTCTGGAAGCGCTGTCTTTTGATGATTTGACTGTAAAGTACTTTAAAACAAACATAACTTTTCGTAGCGTGACAGAAACACTGTAATAGCTGTTTTGAGTTTAAAACTACTATAAACTACTCAGAACTTCTCATAGCGTAACCGAAATGCTATAATTGATTTTTTGAGTATAAAAGCATGATAAACTGCTCCAAATCCTCTCAAATTTGATGTGACACTTGATGTGACAGTTGATGTAACATCTGATGTGACATTTGATTTGACATTTGATGTGACATATAATAATAAATATTTGATGTGACATTTGATTTGACATATAATAATGATAAATGTTTGATGCGGCATATGGTGTGACATTTGATATGACCTATAATAATAATAATAAATATTTGATGTAACATTTGATGTGACATTTGAGGATATTTATGATTGAGTAAGAACTTATTAGAGAGATATAAAGGCGATTTGAGAATTGAAAATGAAGGAGTTTTCGCATAATGAAGATGATTAGCATTTAAAATAAAAGATGTTTATCTTTTGGAAGGAAGTTCTATAAGAGATATATAGATGTTTTTCAAAATAAAAGACTGGAGCGTTCTAGGGCGATAGAAAGGATAGTGTCTAGGCTTGGGTTTGGAAAATATAGTTTCCTGCTCTCCCTAGCTATCCCTAACTGATCCGATGAACGGGATGGTTAATTCAAAATTTAATTTGAAATTATTTGAAAAGTAATTTAAGATTATTTTTGAGAATCTCTACCTGCTATAAATAGTATTTTGGAAGTAAATAATGATTTTAAAAGAAGAACTACGTTGGCTTGATCCTGTATCTAATTGCTTACCTAATCAGATAAAGGTACGTAGGCAGTCATAAGGGATAGTGATGCAGCTGCTTTATTAATAAAAAATATTTTGTGTTATTACATTTGTGTTGGTGCATTTTTCATGTTTTATCATTTAAGCTATATTGTTGTTTTATCTTAAAAAGAAATAAAGTTGAATTTTAAGCCCAAAATAATTTAGAGGGTTTATATAAGTATATAATGGTTATCAAAGGTATTTTGAACACAGTAGAGGATAATTTTTATTTCGGTCAAAATAGAGCTATCATAAAATGGCAATTCGTGTATTTGAGTTACAAGCTTTAAATGCTTATAAATTTTGGAATCTAAATCAGATTTTCACCAAATGAAGAGCGCTTGATTAATATTGGCAAGAGCTTTCAAATGAGTGAAAGCAGATTTTAATTTCGGGGTATAATTTTCAAGTTATGTTTAAAACTGTATCGGTGAAGGACGTTGTAAGTGCAGTTATCGAGCGTGACCATAAATAGTTATTTTTAATGTTTTAAAAATATGGAAAAATATTGTAAAATTACTATAAATTATGTAACAGTGGTTTGAATCAGAAATTTTAAGTTTTGACTGGTCAGAAATTTCGTGGCGTCACAATGACTGTGGACCCTGAATGTGTAGCAGTTGATACTCCAATCCCTGAATGTGTAACAGGTGTGGACCCTGAATGTTTTATTTTACATGGCATGCAGAAACGTTGTACATTGTTTGTTATTCAATGTAACGTTGGTCCTCGACTAACTGTGTTTTGTTACAAGGTGGGAAGTTCTGGAGGAACTGGAGTTGAGTCAACTACTATGATGCAGAGGTTCTGGGTTACAGCTCTAATTGTGGTATAGATAATTTCTATTTCCTATTTTTTGTTTTTTCAACAAAATCTAACTTACACTGAGTTCCATCTCAGAGACCCAACATTTGGCAGATCTCCTAGGTTGCATTCTTCTAAGGGTAGGAAACAGCAAGCCGACTTGCTGTATCAAACAGCATGTTGGCTTGTTGTTTGAAACAGCAAGCTCAGGCTTGCGGAAACAGAAAGCCAACTTGTTGTGTCAAACAGCAAGCAAGCTTGTTGTTTTAGCAAGCCCGAAATATGTTTTGGTGCGAAAACAATTCGAGAAGATGTTATCCCAGCGATTGACTTATCAAGCTCTAGCCAACATCATGGATTCTTTCAACTATCTCATTGATAACTAAGGTTATATTAAGTCTTTTAATCTTATTTCTAAAAGTTTACACCTTTGCCAAGGCAAACTATCTACTCGAGTATGAAATTTACTATCGATATGTTTTGGTTTTTCTTACAGTTGAGAAGTAAGGTGTGTTTGTGTTAGAATGAAATGCAATGTAATACACAAAATGTAATTGTAATTTTGTAATAGTGAATGAGAGAATTTTAATGTATAATATTTTTTCTTTCATATTTTGTTAAATGTACTTGATTCTGTATTGAATCTGCTGTAATGAAGCAGCTAATTGTATTTTTTATTTTTTATTTTAAAATTAGATACGGCTAATTGGCGTATCAAATTCATGAATTGATAAGGCTCAAAGCCGTATCAAATTCATGGATTGATACAGATTTGAGCCGTATCAATTCATGAATTTGATACGGCTAATGGCCGTATCAATTCATAAATTTGATACGGCTTTGAACCATATCAATTCATGAATTTGATACGGCTTAAAGTCGTATCAAAGTAACACCATTTTTTGATACGGCTCAAAACACTGCCAAAACGATTTTGATACGGCTCAGAGCACTGCTTAATTGGCGTTTCTGGTGTAGTGCCAATTGTAGTATGAAAACAAAAACTGTATTTTTCTAGAAAATGTGCTTTTTTGTTTTAAAAAATCAACATACAACTTGCCTTTTTTGTAAGCAGTACATACAATCTATAAGAAATTGTAATAGAAAATCCGCCATTGCAAATTATACATAAATCTTACCTGATGTAGATGTGAGGAAGTCGTAGTGCAATGAAACTGGGAGTAGAGCAGTAGAAAATGTCGAGACGAAAGAGTGATGAAAGTGAGTGAACAAACTTTGTGTGGTATTTATAGGACAAATGGATTTTTCTAGAACGCATATATCTAGGGATAAGTAACTTGAAATTTTTATATGCTAAAATTGTGGAATAGTTGAACAGGTCTAGGTGGAACAGGGCTACCAGATATTCATAAAATAATTATTAGTAAATGTATATTTTCTTCCAGCTGACTTTTTCTTCAGTATTTGTTTTGGTAGATTTTAAAATATTGCGGATATGCCATGGTGTAAGATAGAAATGCTAGTTTTTAGGATCATTTTTTTTAAAATAGTGTTAATTGGCCTAAACTTAGCACCTAAATAGTGTAAAATAAAACTGTCATTAATATAGTACCAAATCTGCTTCCTAACCATATAAGAAATTGCCATATATCCATGTCAATATTAATTTCTATATATATATATATGTGTATATATATATATATATGGAGAGAGAAAATAAATTAATTCAGTAGATGGATATGCCAAATATAAATGATCTTAGTTCTAATTTTAAACACAAATATGTTTACATATGTAATAGCATTAAAACCAATGTAATGCCCAAACTTAAATAAAAAGCAACTATATCACAGGAAAATTGTCCTAAACATAGCACCTAAATATTGTAAAATAAACCTGTCATTGATATAAACCCAAATTTGCTTTCTAACCATATAAGAAGAAAAATTGTCCTAAACTTAGCATCTAAATATTGTAAACTAAATCTGTCATTGATATAAAGCCAAATTTGCTTTCTAACCATATAATAAATTGCCATATATCCACGTTAATATTAATTTCAATATGTGGAAAATAAATTGAATTAACAGATCTATATGCCAAACATAAATGATCTTAGATCTAAGCAAACTGTCTTGGAATGTAAATTTTTAATTACTTAATAAAAACCTGAATGAATGCATTAGAACAAATGAAATGCATAAACTAAAATAAATAACAACTAAAATGAGAAGCGAATTAAAGAGGCAATTTGAATTGGTTGAATAGGTTTATTAGATCGTAATTAAAGTGACATTAAATGCCTAATTTATTGGGGATATTAGAGAAAATAATAATTTTATATATTTAAAAGATCCTAAGTAAGGGCATTTTGGGAAGTTTATGGTCGGACCAAAAATATGTGCTCCCAAGAGAATTATTAATAAAGATATACGAAGAATAAAACCAATCATGGAAGTTTAAATAATTACATCACAAAATTTACTGATTATTAAATATATTATTCTAATATGTTCAAAGTTCAAATATTTATTTATTAATTATTTGTTATTATCAATAACTATTTATTATTTAATGTTAAATATAAAATATACAATCATTTGTTATTAATAGTGATTATTATGTATTATTTGTAAATTATTGAATATATCATATAATAGTAATTTATTTAATACTTCTTCATTATTTGATATTAATTATGAATTATTAAATATCTAATAAATATTAAAGTATAACATCATATTTATTAATTATTACTTTATACTTCTTATATTATAATTGAATGTTAATTATAAATTTATAATTTTGTATTTAATAACAACTATGTTTGTTGCAACTTCCAATTAGTAAAAAAAACACTAAAAAAATATGTCTATTGCAAGTGGTGAGAAAGCTGATAAAAATATGTTTATCATAACGGGCCGATAATACTTGTAAAAA
The DNA here is from genome assembly GCA_030737875.1 of Allium sativum. Taxonomy (NCBI): domain Eukaryota; kingdom Viridiplantae; phylum Streptophyta; class Magnoliopsida; order Asparagales; family Amaryllidaceae; genus Allium; species Allium sativum. The sequence continues at coordinate 819,808,357 of CM060919.1, read as the reverse complement.
ATACATTTATCGTAAGTGACAAAATAACACGGTTGCTAAAAATATGTTTTTTGCAACTAACACGGAAACACAACTGTTAAAAGTAAGTTTTTCGCAACTGGTAGAGAAACGCACTTGCTAAAACATGTTTTTCGCTGCAGGCTGAAAATGTCAATAATAAATTATTGATTATAACTTACTAATTATTAATAATTACTATAATAAATTATTAACTATAATTTACTAATTATTTACCATGAAGTATCCTATTTTATTTTATTTTTTTCCCTACTTTGTACGAAACAATAACACTATTCGTGTACAATTTAACATATTTAAATTTATAATTTAATTTTTAATAATAGTTTGTGATTTTATATCAATTTGAACATTAATTTAATATAAATTTAAAAATACTTTAAAAAATTAAAAAACAACAGTATCAACAATTACTAATAACAAATAATTAATTAATTCACAAAAATACCTCTTTCAAACACAAATTATAGATTAATCCATACAAAATATTATAATTAACTATTAATTACTCCTTTATAGCGATATTAAACTTTATGTATTGATTATGAATTTATTAGTTACTTACAAATATTCATATTTCAAAATTGTTAGTAGTTATTATCCATTTGTTTATTATTATTAATTAATTATTATATTTTATCTGTTAATTATTATTATTTGTTAAATATTCTTTTTTTAATTGTCAATTATAAATACCACTATATAATAATTAATTTTATTATTATTTAATAATTATTAAATATTAATCTAAATTGTTATATAATTACTAATAGTTAATTATTTAATAGTATTTATTTAAAATTAGTTATTAGATGTTAATCATTAAAAACTGCTACATATTTATTGATGGTTAATTATAGGTAGCCATTTATAACTTCTTAAACGATCAGATAAGCTTTCAGTAGTTTCGGGTTCTTTTCCTTTCTCCGCATATTGGACCTTGGACATATAATAGTTCCGAATTGAATCTCTTTTAGAAAGATCTTTTGTCTCTCCCAATTGGTTGGATCATAGGTGCGATGTAAATCCTAGATGTGAAAATAGGGATAATTCATCCATGAAAGAGAAGGGGAATTAAAAAAAAATAGACACTAACTAAACTAAATCCAACCAGCTCCAGTCTTCCTCAAATGGAAAGAAAATAATGAACTAGAAACCATAATAGCTGATGAAATCAATGAATGATCTTAGGCAAATCTATGGAAAGTTGACATACAAGTCACTCTACAGAACCGTACATGAGATTTTCTCCTCATACGGCTCCTCGTTCAATTCTTTCGAAGTAATTGGATCCTTTTCTTCATTCGAGAATCTCTTCCCTTCTTCCACTCTGCCCCGAAGAGTACTTTACATTTAAAATTACATAAAAAGGATTTTTGATCTTCAACGCAAACACGATCGCTGCCAATTCCAAATTATGGGTAGTTCGAATTTAATACAAATTTATATTTTTTGGGAACTTGTAGGAATGTAATGGGGATGCAGCCCCGGTCAAAAACCAAGGAATTCTTCGTTTTGGGTAGCAGTATTAGTCCTCGACCTTGAAAGAGTATGCGAACTCACCTATCTTAGATGCCCTTGAGTGTTGTGATGAGACCTAAAGCCTCTCTAGAGGCAGGTATCGTAAGTAAATTGATCCCGGTTGTTCAATCATTTGATAACCCGAGTCATTTTCGAAATGGAAGCAGGTTTGAAAAAGGATCTTAGAGTGTCTAGGGTTGGGCCAGGAGGGGCTTAATTGGGAAGGGCCTTACATCATTAGCCAAAAGCTCTTGGATGGCAAATTCAATTTATCAACGATTGATGGAGTTCCTATACCAAGAGCCTGGAATAGTGACCACCTGCGTCGATATTTTACTTAAAGCATTATTCAATTCTTGTAAAAATTGTTGTACTTTTTCTTACAAGTATAAACCTCCTATGTTTAAAGGGGGTACGATAAAAATGGGATATTATGTTATGTGATTTCTTGGTATTTTAAATATATGATTAATGATGAAAGTAGATAAGTTGAAAAAGAGATGGTTGAATCAAAATAATTTTTTTTCTTTAAGTTTTATTTCTGTCAGAGGCCAATATCTGAAATGAATAAAGAAATAGAAATTTAGAGATTAGGCATAAACCATGGATAAATCCAAGCAACCTTTTCGCAAATCCAAGCGATCTTTTCGTAGACGTTTTCCCCCAATTGAATTGGGGGATCAAACTGATTATAGAAACATGAGTTTAATTAGTCGATTTATTAGTGAACAAGGAAAAATTGTTCTGCGACAATCAAGCTGCCATTCACATTGCTGCCAACACTGTCTTCCATGAGCGCACCAAGCTAATATAAAAAAAAAAGAAATGAAAGAAGTGGATTTTTTATTCGTGACAAGGTCACTGCCGCCACACGAGAGGGACATGGGGCGCAAAAGGGAAAGAGATTCTTTGACCAATTATCATATCTTGAAGCGGAAAAAAATTCCAAAGTCAAAAGAGCGATCGGGTTAAAACTGCACCTTAATTATAATAGTATATTTTTCGCAATAGGCTTTAACAGTTGTAAAAAATACAATTATAGCAAGTGGCAAAAACTGTTGTTAAATGCAGTTTTTACAACAGGTTTAGAAACGTAGTTGCAAATAATATGTTTGATGCAACTGTTATGGAAGAGCAGTTTCTAAAAATATGCTTTTGCAACTAGAAGGGAAGCACAATTGCTAAAAATATGTTTTTCGCAATAAAAAGAAAAGATCTGTTGCTAAACCTAGTCTATTGCAACTACTACGAAAGGTCTGTTGCTAAATGCCATTTACTGCAATTGTCGTGTGTTGCCAGTTGCAAATAGCTAGTTGCAATAGGTAATTTTCCTGTAGTATAGTTCCTACAAATGTTACTATAAAACCTGGAACCATGTGTTATATGTCTGGGTCAATTCGGATGCACAATATCATGTTCTTTGGGAAAGAAGGAGGTGCACTGCGGTGATTACATGGAAACGTAACCAGCATAGTTCTTACAAATGTTGGCGCTAAAGATGGATTTGTTGGAATTGCAGCACAATATCCTACTAGAATAATCCCGATTGATTAAGCAAACGCTGGCGGGGAGCTCGTCCAACCAGATATATTTCTTTGCTATATTATTTATGTAACTATAAGAAGCACAGTCGACTTAAGAGCTCGTAATGCTTTGCCTGAATCTGAGTTATTTTTAAAACAAAAGTTATTGGTCGAGGCCTTGCTTTTCTTTGTGACAGTGGATCTATTGTAAAAAAAAACCTTGATATGGGGGAGGTTGCAGTTGTTGATGTTGCTTGCATTGCTTCCATGACAAACCACATTGATTTCCAATTAAAACGCACCAATCTCTTAAGAAGAGATATCTTTGGGGGTAAAAATCAACTAACTACTTCTTTAACTGGACCTAGCGTTGTCTTTATACAAATCTTATCCCTCCATCGATTCTCTCAGCGAATACCTAGGGCAGTGGTGCCTCCAGGCATGAGAGAGTCTCAAGTTGTTTGTGCAAATTGCGATTTTTTTCATCCTTGCATGCATTAAGATTACGTCTTCCTTGTTTTTGACCGATATTTAGCAATCATATGGACAAAGTAGGAGATTAGCGCATTATTCCCAGTACAAACGGATTATTCCCCCTTTTAATCTTAGTATGTTGCTCTTGTTGCTTACCATGTAGATCCTGAATTGGGGAAGGCAGAAAAATGCTTAGTAGAGTTATTGGTCATTGACATTCATGAGAACATTGTTGTTTATATGTAAATGCATTTTCGTTGTGATCTTTTTCCATAAAAAAGGAACATGCTAAACTAAAATGCCAACCTAACACTTATTCCCTGATAGGATGAATACATATAAGCTTCAACTAACTAATTTCAAACTGTTAGAACAAACATATGTGTGTAAATACCAATAACATAATGTAACAAAATCCAAAATCCAAAATCCCAACCACTTTTTCTAAGGATCATTGTGCTATCTGTTATCCTACCCATATTGTCAGAGAATCGGATCAGACAAACTTGACAAACAACTCAACTAAATTAAATCAGCAACATAATAATTTGATATATCGATAAATAAATAGATCAGAAGAACTTAAACTTTAGTTTTGAAAGTAAAACATGTACCTAGAATATTGTAGCATAGGAGTTGACTTTGTCTCAACTCCAAGAACTACATTAACGGAATCATGAACTCCAATGGGTTCGTAACCATTCTTTACGGCTTCAATTGCATATTCTATTAGATCGGCTATTCAGAAATCGAAACATCCCTCTTTCTCTCTCCTTTTCCTCTCTCTCTCTCTCTCTCTCTCTCTCTTTGATTTCCCATTTGCTATAGGAGGAGATTGAAAATTAATGTAGAAGTTGGTAAGGAAAAGAAAACGATGACGGTAAAGGTAGTTTTAACATTAGTGGTTTTCCAATTTCTTGTCAACTCATGTTTTTTCAACGGCCTTCTTTTCTTCTTCGTTCCTTCTCTATGGATTTCTCGGTGCCATGGAAATATCTAAGGTTCTATGAAATAAGTTTTGATTTTAAGAATTGGGGGAAACGGTAGACTATTATTTAAGATCGATTGGTTTTCATGAAGCGAGATTGATTTCCAAAAAGAAGAAGAGTCAAAGTATGGGATAAATGCCATGCGATTTAAATTTACTACGCGCGAACCAACTTTCGATATAGGTGACTATATTTTGGGTTTAGAGCCAAAATTTCAGACATAAGAGCTAAAAATTTAACGGTTTGGAGCCAAACCAACTTTGTACATATACAAGTAGACAATTGCAAAAGAAGATATTTGCGGCTGTCATTCAAGTAAAGTTGCTAAACAAATCTAATAAGCAAATATTAAACTTTTGTTATTGAAAGTTAGCCTTAGCCTTGATTAATTATTAGTTATTTAATATTAGTTGTTAGCTGATAGTCTTGATTATCAATTATGAATTATATAATAATAAATATTGATTATTATTTCTCTTTCCTTAATTATTAATTATTACTTATTATTTATTAATTATAATCGAATATTGATTGTATTAGTTATTTGTTATGAATAATAATTATTAATTACTAAATATAATATATTTAATATTAACTACTAAATGTAAATTACTATTTTTAAGTTTTAGTTATTTAACAGTAATTATTAATTATTAAAAGTAATAAATGTTAAGTTTTGATCTTAATAATTTTTAAAAGCTAAGTAAAAAATAATAATTCTTAATTATTCATGATTATTAATCATTAATTATTAAAAATACCTACTAAATGGTAAAAAGTAAATATTGATTCAAATTATTAATTAGTAATGATAGTTATTGATTATTAATGATAGTTATTGAATCATCTGTAATAGCTATTAATTATTCATTTCTATTATTAATCATCAGCGTTTTATTAATAATTAATTATCCATTAATTAATAGTAGCTACTAATTATAAAATATTACTTCCTATTTGTCAATTGTCTATTATTAGTTATTGCTTCTTACTCAAGTTATTAATTTATTTTAAAATGAAATAATTTTTTGGAAATAAAAAATGTTATTGTTAATTATAACTCTTAAATATCAAATAATAAATATTACTTCTTAATTATTGTATATTACTTTTAAATTATTGTTAACGAATATTAGACTTAATTATTATTAATTATCAATTACTTAATATAAGTGATTTAAATGTAATTATAATTGTTAAAAAATACTTCTTATGTTTTAATTATTAGTTATTGCTTATTAATCCTTCCAATACACATAAGCGTTCAGCTCATATTCCAAACCGTCACGTGGCAATTTTTCAGACTATTTAGAATGAGAGGGCCTATATATCGCATCATAACTCAAATCAATAAATCCACTTCTACATCTAATTCGTCTTTACCTCCTTCCCCAATAAAAAAACCACCACTTCCATTTACCATAGTTGACTTCTTTACCTCACCGCCACCATAATCGATGCCTTTGAACGGTAGAAACATTCTCCTACATCTTAACAGCTAACCTGGAACATGATGACTGGCCCATTTGGCTTTTATTTGACAATAGTTTCCTCTTCAATTGCCCAAATTCCACCATTAGAAACCACGCCTTACACCTCAAAGTCCTATCCAAACCCGGTGGTAGTGTCCTGATCCAACCATGGTCAAGTTTTGGGCACTCTCCACTGCCTAACTCGAGCCAGAAACTTGGGCCAAGGTCGAGGGATTTCCAGCATTCCTACGTGAAAGGTGGAATGCGATCCATGAAGTCGTGAGACCCATGAGGAGATTCATTGAAGAGGACACTTGTGACTGGTCCTATATGGATCACCGTTTTCTCTATGTCAAAATGCAGTTTTATGAGGGGACTATAACTCCTTACCAGTATTTGGGCCGCCTAAATAATGAAGACGTGAAGCTACTATTGATCGCTGGATGCACTTTCATCCAAGCAAAAGACCTGAAACTCTGCTCATAGGGATTGGTTAAGAGCGTGATGGTTATATCTTTCAAGAACAAACTCCTCCAGTGGTTGCAGAAATAGAAGATCGATATGATGCCATGTTACACGAAGCTGCGATGAATTGTAAAGGCCTGCAAATTCGTACTATCTGAGTTGACTAAATACACCACATGTCCAACCCAAATTGCAGAGAAATAAGAAACATTATGAAATAAGAAGAAAAAGATAGAAGAAAAACAGAAACAACAACACAGAATCTCATAATCGCAACGAAATAAAATATAATATATACATAATCACTTTTGAAATACAACTGTATTTGGACATACACACATTATCAGAGTATATCACAAATACAACACAGCGGAATAAACTCTAAATATCTAACACTGAAGCCTCCTGCTCCATGCTCCCTCAGATAAATCTGTAAAGTCCTAAACTACTTGACTGACCGTACAAATTTGGCGACCCAAGAGTTTAGGTAAAACAAAACAAAATAAACTCTGGGTCAGTCATGGGACTGGTATGAGTAAACAATTTAAAACGGTTTGAGAAAATAAATGATATTTCATAAGACTACGCCATATAACACGGAACGGGTTTTTCCCTTACGAGAATCCAAAACACTTGATTTAACTTTCAAAATCCTTTTGAAAGAAACTATAATATTTATATCAAAACTCTTTTGATATTATAATAATGTCTAAATCAAATAAATAACAATCTAATGGAATATTTGCATCTCACGTTCCACATATATATAATATACAATCAAAACCGCGATCACTTGTTAGGTAATGAATTTGCAACTATGACAAAGTATGGAACCACCTTCCGATAGTGTATCTCAAGAGGAGATTACACTAGGTTCAACAAGAACATCTTGTAACCCGGCCACACTTGACCACTACAACAAGATGACCATATTACAATGGTGGAAAACCATTGTAATATACATTTTACAACGGTGGGCAAACCGTCGTGTATTAAGAAGTTGTAGTAGACTAAATCTTTTACAACTTTTTTGCATAGTTGCAACACCGTTGTAACATGTATATTTTACAACTTTTTTCCACCATTGTAATATACTTTACTACAACAGCTATGCACCGTTGTTGTAATTTTTACAACTATTATAACCGTTATGATATATTTTATTACAACTTTTATTTTACAGTTGTAATACATCCACAAATTATATGCATACGAACCTATATATATATTTTATATATGCAACAATAAATAGATAAATAACATAAGAAATATATTTAAATTTAAAGGCATCATGATCCATTCATTGATAAAAATCACACCTTTATATCCAGAATACAAGTTATAAATCATATACCACATAAAAATGTATAAAATTACAACCGTTACCATAACATCCTTAATTAAAAAGTGTACTCCAACAAAGCACAGACATGATTTTTTTTCGCTAGTTAGAACTCGTCTCAAGTCCAAATTACACATCATCTATAATTTTACATGTTAATGCAGAAGATACCACTTCTCTTTCAAGTTTTTTCTTTGGTTACCTTCCTATCTTCTTTTCTAGATGACATTACTCTGAATGATTCCAAAAATCATCAAAACAGCTTTTGATTCCTCTACTTCATTATCCGTTAACTGTAAAATTAAACATAAATTAGCTTAATGTTGGTTCAATCCTAAAAACAATAAACAATATATAAGACATCGTCCACTAACATATCACAAAGACCTCTTATGTTGAGGATGCTGTTGCTGGTGTAGTTGTTCTTCAATAATTGATAAAGTTGTAGGCAAAAGAGATTTTATCAGAGATGATAATACTTCAGGAGCGTCCAATGGGATCACCATCATCTTACTAATGCTGCAATTGTTATTTACTGATAACTTTCTTCCATTGCCAAAGTTACTCATAAAACAAACCATCATGAGCATCATTAATGTTTGATTTATTGCTGCCATGGTGCTAGCTGATGATCTTTGCTTCTAGTGGATTACAGATGGCGTGATTTAATATTGGCTTACTTATTGAAGGTATTTTATCCAGTGAATTTATGAGAAATGACAGTAACGTTAATTTTGCATGTACATAGGCTTGAAGATGAGTTCACAACTACTTGAGTATATCATTCTACTTTTTCTTTTGGAGGAATATGTGGTTTTTAAAATGACTACTGAATGAATATGGAAGAAAGATTTATGACATGAGTGAACAACTACTATGTACACAAATCATTTTGAGAACTGTATAAATGTGCATATTGATGCTTACCTGCCCACTTGTATAACGTACATAACAAGAGCCCCAATTGCAATATCTTCTTATTCTCCAATATAAACAAATACAAAATTGAAATAGAAAAAAAAACAGACAACCATAGGTTATAAATGCAAAAAGGACATATTTATATTACACAAATATATATGGGTTCACTTGAATGAAATCTTCAAATGCTCGGTAATTTTTTTGATGACTCTAAGAGATTTTAACAAAATTGAAATTAACAAATTACTTAGAATAGAATATATAATGCATAATAATGAATCGAAATCATTTATTAGCCTAATATTTATTTATTTTTCGCACCTTTTTACAGTCAACCAGACTAAAATAGAAAAAAATCATGTTAAACCAAAATTTTGAAGTAATATTTCTTGATCTATTAATCAAGCAGATAAGGATACTGTTCTATGTCCATCGATTTAAAAGGAACTTAAAAATATATTTATGTTGCAGGCTCCAATGGACACCAGCAATAACTTCCATTTAAAAGCCAACGTCCAGTTTAAATGGACCGACTAAGCCAGGCCCAACTCAATTCTACTGGAACGTAATAGTTACTAAAAACATCGGAACATATAAAATGATCCATAAAAAATAAGTTCAGGAGCCTAGAATAAAATATTTTATTAGGCAGGCCGGTAAATCAAAATCCTTGGTTTTGAACCTTTGGTGATCAGCTTAAAATTAGAACCAAACTAGAATACAACCTGCATAATCTTAGACATGGCATAACATATCTTCTTCCAATGCTGAGTTTCACAGGAGGAATTCCAACGACTAAAATTTTAATCACACAGAGCTAGCATACCATTTATATATACCATAAAAGTGCAACACTTTGTTCAATGCTATGGAACCAGGGACACGCTTATGCAAAAATACTATTTGCTTCCTTTATATATAGGATAACCCGTGTTATGTAGTAGATTGATTTAGAAAGCATAGCAAAGTTTGAACACGTAGCATCTGTAAACAAGTAATTTTTATGAGAACCTAATAAATTAAATGCTCAAACGCATAATGCGTGGTAAACCCAAGTCAAAACCCATTAGAATCATCAAATGCTCATTAATTTTTTTGCTTAAAATTAATTTTTCAATGTACTATTTTATGAGATCCTTTTTGACTTGCCATTGTGATGCCTGGTTGCTGAACAAATGACTGTTATGCTTGCTGCAAGCATGCCGCACTGTTAAAACCAAACTTATATATGCTAAAGATTGTAACTATTTTTGATTGTCAGTTGGAAAAACTCTGCAATGAATTCATCAAACTAGTCAAATTAAGAACAGTAAATAAAAACCGATGATTAATCAATGTACATATTTTCTTAGAGCACTCACGATCAAAAGATAAGTGATCTCTAGCTTAGATGATCTGTTACACATAATACATGTTGCAGAATTAATATTTTTCCACTTTCTGACTCTATCCAAAGAATTAATATTGTTGCAACTGGAAATAATGACCAAACCAGCATAAGACAACAAAGGACTAATGTTGAATGCACAACTTGGTTGGATTTTATGAGAAACAATTCACATCAGCTCTCAGGAGGCTAAGGAGAAAAGCTAAAGTGTCACAGCATTTAAGTTAAATCTAGTATAATTAAAGTTGTGCACATGCAATTATTTACACGATGCCACAGGACATGGAAAGTAATTACAGGTAAGATGTAAAGGAATTCAATTATTCAAGATAGAAAAAAGCAAGTCCAAACACACTTGAACAAGTAAAATTCAACAAACAAAATGCTTGAAGCAGAACAATAGAAATAAGTGCACAAACCTATAGCATAAAACTGAAGTCAGCTTCGGCCGGGCTAGTGGGTCCACGTCGCTGCACGGAAAGCTGCGCGCTTGTCAGATCGGAGGAGAGGACGATTAGGTCAGGCGGCGGTGGTAGGCTAAGTTGTAGACTTTTGTTTTCTTTCTCCAAAACTGAGGAAATGGAGGCGGAGATTGCTCATGATTAGAGTGGTGGAGGAGTTCCTCGATCAGCTTCAGTTGCGTTAGGAGGAAGAGATGAGATCTCGGGTTTACCGGTGGATAAAAAGGGCTGAACAAGCTACTTTAGATTAGGAGGAGAGCAGAGCGGAGGCATGTTTGCCAGTGATGGTAGGGAAGCCGGAACGACGGCATCAAAGTAGAGCGGATTTACGGTTGTATAGATGCGATTTGGGATTTAGGGTTGTATAGATAAGTGAAGCGAGAGTTGAAAAACAAAAGGGATTGAGGCTAGCGGGAAATGAAGTTTTGGGGGAAATAGGAGCACAAAGCAAGGAAACACTGTAACCATAAGCCAATTTTTTTTAAGTAAAGCGCCTAAATTCACTTTTTATTAATTATTTTTATTTGACAATGATTATTTGTTGGGAGCAGCTATAGCAACAAAAAATAGACAAAAATTTATGTGCACTCAATCTGGACTACACAATTTATTTGTATTTACGTGTGAGGTGAAATTCACTGGAGATTTAATGGCTCAGATTTTGTATGTTTAATTTTGTGTTAAAATTTTGTGTTCATTTAGACTTTCCCATATTTGTTATTTATCAATAATTAATTAAATATTTAATATTTATTTATTGATTATTAATTCTTAGTTTGTTAATTATTAATTAGTAATAGAAATTATTTCATAATAATAATTAACTATTAAAAATAAATAACTACTTATTAATTGTTATTTATTTAATAATAATTAATAAATATTATTGATTCCTAAGTGTATTATTAAATATTAATATAATTAGTTATAAATAATTAACTACTAAAAATAAATAATTATTTATTAATTATTAATTATTTAATAATAATTAATAAATATTATTAATTCCTAAGTGTATTATTAATTATTACTAAATATTAATATAATTAGTTATTAAATATATATATTATAAATGTGAAGTTAGTAATAGGAATCTATTACAACTAACAAAATGGAAAGTTATTAAAAGTATGTTTATTACAACTTTACAGAATTGACAGTTGTAAAAAACATTTATTACAACTGTGCTTTTCTGACAGTTGTAAAATTAAAGTTGTAATATGGTGTTTTTGTTGTAGTAGACCACTCATTTCGCTTGAGTGTATCGAATGTATATCACCAACGGTTGGGATTAGCAACCGTTTTCCCGAAAGGGACATCATCGAATAGAATAGAGAATGAAATGAAGTTCTTTAGATAGGTGATAATACACCTTAATTGGGAGCTACCAACTTAGCCATGTTGCTTGCCCGATTTTGGTTATTTCTGGTTGTTGAGGCCTGAGGCTACGATTTCTTACTTTTTATTGATAGCACAACCACTTTGAATGCCACATTGTCAGATCCGTTAATCATTAATTGATTTTCATAAATATGTTCTGGATATTAGGCTAAGAGAATAAATTCTCCGCTACCACATATATTTATACAGAACAACATATGCGATCATTGGAAATACTCTGTCAAACAATCATCCATACACTTTGTTCTGGGACTGATAGAAACCGAAGGCACAATTTCCATTAATCCATCTTAGGCAATTTCAACCTAAGATTAACTAAAAAGAACCTTGCACTTTACTCCGTCTTCGATTATCTTCATATAATCTGATTTGCAATGGTACTACCAATACGGAGTGAATTCTCGGGTAATAATCCGACCGGTCTTTCCATATTGACAACGATATTGGCAAATACTTCGATAGTCAGTTATTTAACTATCAAAGAAAAATAAACATCCATTCAAAGCATCAAACAATCACTGAGCCCTTTAATTAATATTTTATTAATTTAAATTTATCATTCCCCAATATCTCTTCAATATCTGTACCCAGATATTTCTCCAAACTCGTTTTAGCCCCTCACGATTCTTAAAAAAAAACATTTCCATCTATCGTAACTATTTATTTTCTATATTCCATGAAATATCACTATTTAACATCGGAAAACATTTCCATTTCTTATTTACATACCACTATTTTTCCCCATTTATCAGTCTCTAACTGTAAACTAGTAAGAGAACAATTTCCTAAGTATCAACCCCGAAGGCCGAAACCAATATCAGATCGACGCTCAAGAAGCCATTCAACTCAACCAGCCTCCAGTCAGTTTCAAATTTTCTCAACTCCATTTCTTAACTTGTTATCAACACAATCGTTTTAATATGTAAATCATTTGCTTTTAAATCATTGTTCACTTTAAAACGTATATACGTTTCTCCTTCCGGTCTCTTAGGATTTAGTTTACAAAATCCCTTTTCTTTTTATAAAATCTCATTATACAATTATTCGTTTATTAAATTTATTGATAAGTCAATTTCTATTTATCTAACTTTTTTAAAAAATTCTATCCCCTTAAATTTATGGAAAAATTCGTTAGCACCTCCTTTGTACCCGTCAATAACTCAAACTCCAACTCACCTCTCTAGGCCCTTTTCATTCAAAAAGCAAATCAAAAAGCCAAGTGGCTTGCCGATTCGGCGCATAAAACCTCATATGGAATTTAAACATGTACCTTTTTGTTGGGCACTCGAATTATAATCTTTATACACTTCGTACCATACCTATCTATCCCGTATACGTCCATTCCCAATTGATTCCAACTCAATCCAATCCTTTTTAACTCAATTCGCTATTTTATTCTATAATTGGCTATTTACCCATTCCACTTTTTATTTGAACATATCACATTCAAATATATTTTTAATTTACTTGCGAACTCAATCTAATTCCATTTTCAACTCGAGTTTCATATTCGATTTCGAATATAAATTCATAAACCCCATTCACTTATCAACGCACCCAATTTCGATTCAAAACATGATTAACTAATTATTCTTCAAATTAGTTAATTCTATTCCATAATTAAAAATATGATTTTTGTTTCAAAAAAACATTTTGTCTATAAAACTTGAGTTCGTGTTTATTTCACAACTCAAATCTGGATTTTTAAATTAAAAATCCATATTTTATTAACTTAAAATACTTCGATTTTAATTAGTAAACTGTTATGGTTTTATAATGGTTATGGGGTTGTTTTTCTGAAAATTTGATTTTGACATAACTCAAAATCGATAAGACGAAATCTAGGTTTGTCTCTTCCATTAGAAAACTATTATCAAATCAGTCCTGACGATTCTTACTTCAAAGAATTCCAACTTAAATTGAGTTCAATATAGTCAATTAAAGTTTGAAACGCCAATTTACGAACTGTCATGCCGAGGCGAGTTCGTTTTTTAATTATATTTATATATATAAACGTTTAAACTCCGTTTATAAATAAATTTCAACTCCATTCTTACATATTTTAATATAAATTAATCCAGTTTTCTAAATCCAATTTTATATTTCCGATTACTCTAAATTGTCGGTTATTTCATTACTCAGTTATAAATTTATTTATAACTCCATTTGCTATATAAAATTCCAATTCCCTTTATAAATAAATTATTTATAAAATTCGATATAATCGAATTCTTATTATAAATTCTTAGATTTATCTCAATTCTGTTTATATTTCGAATTCCGGAATAACATGCGTCATCTTCTTTTTGAAACGATTTCCAACTCATTTTTAGATTCATACTTGAATTTAAACTTTCAAATTATCCTATAATAATTATCTAACTTAATTTATAAACATTATTTATAAATTTAACTTCCTTGTTTTATAATTTAAAACAAGTTTCTATTTCAAATCCATTTGAAACACAATTCCTATTCTGGAATATTTTATTGATTATAACTTATATATACAGTGAATCTATTTTCATATTTAAAATTCAAACTTCTATTTAATTTAATCCAAATTTTTTTTCTAAAAATATTTTTATCTCAATAAATTCGTTCTAATCGAATTCAAGTCATAAATCCATCTAGATTTATTTAATTCAATTTATATTCTGAACATCAGAATAAATTTATTCATTTTCCTTTTAAACACGATTCTCAATCCGCACTTTAAATTCATATTTGAATATATATTAAATTATCCAAATGATAATTTTCCCATTTCAGTTATAAACACCGTTTATAAATTCACTTAAATTCCCCACATTATTTAATTTATAAACATTGTTTATCAATTCAATACTTGTTTTTATTATTCAAAACAAGTTAATATTTCCTAGCCCATTCGAATTTCAAATTTTATTTTAGAAAAATATATTTTTCCTTTTAAATCTCAGAATCTCTTTTCATGATATCTTTATTAATCAACATTCAGGCCCAGTGATATTTTAAACACCCAAAACACTCAATTGTCAATCACAGATTTACTAACACATCATATATGATAATATATATATATATATGAAAACAAACAAATAATAATATTTTTGAGGAATCCAGTTGGATCCCTCCAACCTGTTTATCCTGCTTCCACAGACGTTAGCCAACATAAATAATACCCATCCTGCTTCGAGGCAGGATATCGCGGTATAGAAGGTCATCCGTTATCATATTGTGGGGTGCATAGGGTCGTCCGCTAATGATACTGTGGGCATCCACTAATAGTACTGTGAGAAATATCCAACCACCAATATACATATATATATATATAATAGCCACAAATACCAATCCTATATAACTAATAAATATATAGAATAGCCACAAAAATATTTAAACGCATCCAAACAATCAACAAACAACATATAAAAATTACTAAAATAAAATCCAGAGAGTGAGTTTACTCACTGTGATTTTATTTGCAATGCATCCCAGTTTCTTTCAAATTTAAATCGAAAAATGTTCAATTAAATTTGAAAATCCCTTTTTTTTCTTCAACACAGTTTCCAATTTACTTTAATCCAATTCAATTGCATAACTATCGTTAATGATCCCAACACATTTCATTTCATCGAAATCTTTTATTGTATGACAAGGGATAATTATTACATGTTTATTTAAATTGAAATAAATTTAAATTTCCTAATTACTACATTGTAAACTTAGTCACCCTAATTAAGTAAATTAACCTGATCTTTAAACTTTATTGCATTCTCTCGTTCAACAGCTAAACACACCGCAACAGTACCTTACTTCTCACATTCACCTTGTATCAATTTAATATATCGTATTATAAATTTTATTTTTTTACATTATATATAAACAAACGAATTAATTAAAATAAATTAACAAATTTATAGCTTAACCCCGCTTCTAGAATCTGCCTTCTCCTTTTTCATGGTTAAACTTCTAGCTTTACATGCTTGCCCCCCATACATCTCGAAATCCAATCCTGAGCACACTACCAAACTCCACCCTCTCATCTCCATTCTCCATCATTCTTGAACCCTGCACTTCACTGCAATGCTTCAAAAAACCCTGCCCATGCAAACTTCTCTAGCCTTTTTCCATCAACATCCCCCATCTCAACACCGATCATAACTTCAAATTTTGAAAGCTCGGGTAAATTGGGTACCTATATTTCCTCATGTTACATCGAATCTACCAAACCTACTCCGCGACGTCTTCACCTTCAGTTACTGCTATTTCCACTTTGGTCGGCCCTCTTCCTTACGTTGAATTGCATCCAACGCTATAAGGTAGCAACATATATCTTCACGCCATATCCCCAGACAAATGCTAAACCATGCGCCATTCCCCCAGAACCCATGCTAATAATGATTTGCCAATCGAAGACCACAGATCTTGGAACCTTCAAACCCTGGTTCGACTTATTTTCTGTCGGGCCTTGCTCTAAACGATAACGAACTTGACTACGTGGATGTAAGTATGAAAAGGAACTGGTTTTGGAAGAATCGATGAGACTGAGTTCAAATTTTGAATTGATTTTAAAAGAGGGGATACACGGTTTTGTTGTTTGTTGAGTGGAAAGGGGAAAATTCGATTTTCTCGATTTCCAGGAGTTGATAACATGAAAGGCAGAGGATTGAAAAAATGGGAGATAACGAAGGGTACTACTTAGTTATATAGACGAGAATTAAGAACGATAGGAACAACGTCTTTCAGAGGTGTGGTAGGTTACAGGCATAGACACGAGGTAGAGGAAAACTTTCAACGTACTTGATTAATTAGCTTAGAGATAAAGGAAAATGATATATTTTTATTTTATTTTTACTTGTTTTGAACAGGTACGATTTTATTTAATTTAAAATACCCCGTGATTTCGAACTCCTTTTTGAACCCAACAACCGGCATTTCTAGGGTTGTAACACTATTCTGAACATAATGGGACAGGTTTCGAAGCCTAGTTCGATCATATGGATAAGATATTAATTTAGTTCGATATAAATTTAATTCAAAACAATTAATTCCTTGATAATAATTTATTATATTATTCTAATTCAGATAGAATTTTGTATTGATCATCTGAACCGTTTTCAATTCAGTTTTAACTATGAATTTAATTAAATTCATTTCATATTATGATAATTATATATATAAATATATATTTGAAATAAATCGTATTTCGATTATTAAATCATAACTCAATATAAAAATCGATTTATATAATCAACTCAATATTTAAAACGTTATTAAATATTTAAAATTAATCGTTCAAAAATCCGGGTCGTTACATTCTTTCCTGCTTAAAAAAATTCTGTCCCCGAAATTAATAAGGTAGGAAAAATGCTACAAACCCAATAACTTTTCAAAACTCACTTAATTTGTGACTTAACACTCCATGCTTTTGCAATTCTAGTTCTACCAAAATTTTGGTTTTCATTTATATAGCACACCATATATGCTTACATTCATTTAATTTGAATGATTTACAACCACTATATTCACATCCAATTCATATTCCATTCATATATATTTAAATCTATTTTAATCAATTTATTCACTTTGATCCATTTAACTTTCTTAAGTTAAATTTTAATTCCAAATTCAAATTCCCAGGTTTTCATCTCATATTCGTTTGAAATCACATAAATATATCTACATATTTATTTCCATCTCAAATTCAAAATATTTGAATTTTTCCAAAACAACTTGTTTTCTGTGAAACAAATTTCCATCAAAAACTTTTCTAAGGTAGCAATTCATCACTTAGAACTCGAAAATGAACACTGATGATGCTGCAATCATCATCAGAATTATTTTCCAGCCACTGAAGTGAGTTCAGTGCTTTATCACTTTCAAAATCCATTCAAAACGATATTATTCAAAAATCCTTCCAAAACAAAGCTTTACTATTTCAAGATACTTTGGAAAAAAATATTTTCCAACTTCCCAGGATTTTAAATTCTAAATTCTGGTTTGAATTCAATTTTAATTCTTCTAATTTGTATATTTTATTCTTATACAAACTATATTTGGCTAAATATAACTATTCCAATTTTATAATCTCATTTGATTATAATAATAACAACCAACTCATCCATATATTATAATAATTTCAGAAAATTATTTCTTCTCCATCAAAATAGAATTCTGGGTAAAATTATTTCATTTACCCACTTCAAAACAATATTATGTCGAATCCCTCTGTTCAAGTTTCTAGAAATTCCTATCGACTTCGTGACGTCCCATGATTCGATCAGAATTAATAAACCACTCAACAGACGAACCAACATAATATAAAACAATTTTTATATCAATTTACAAATACGCGCTCTCGTATATGATTCCCATCGAGAAAGAAGAGTTTACAGCTACCAGCACCAATTTGAACTAAAATAATAAGAACTACCTCACCACTACCAATTGACTCTATTGCTTCTTCAATAAACGTTGGTTCTTCGATTAAGTTTTGAATGACTTTCTAGTCAGATTGTTCTTGCGTTTCGGATATTTAGTCTCATTCGAAGCTTTAGACAAGGGTGCTATTGAGATTATATATACACTTAACTCATTCTAGGGTACTACTGGCCCTATCTCTAATGAGTAAACACCCACCAAAGCCTAAGTATTCGCTCAACCTAAGCTCTGATACTAACTGCACAGGCCCGCAAATCCATACTATCTGAGTTGACTAAATACACCACATGTCCAATCCAAATTGCATGGAAATATGAATCATTATGAAATAAGAAGAAAACGATAGAAGAAGAACAGAAACAGCAACACAGAATCTTACAATCGCAGTGGAATAAAATATAATATATAAAAAATCACTTTTGAATACAACTGTATTTGGACTTACATACATTATTAGAGTATATTACAAATACAACATTCTACAATAAACTCTAAATATCTAACACTGGAGCCTCCTGCTCCAAGCTCCTTCAGATAAATCTATAAGTCCTAAGCTACATGACTGCCCGTACAAATTTGGGCACCCAAGAGTTTAGGTAAAACAAAACAAAATAAATTCTGGGTCAGTCATGGGACTAGTATGAGTAAACAATTTAAAACAGTTTGAGAAAATAAACGATATCTCATAAGACCACGGTGTATAACACTAAACGGGTTTTTCCCTTATGAGAATCCAAAACACTTGATTTAACTTTCAAAATCCTTTTGAAAGAAACGATAATCTTTATATCAAAACTCTTCTGATATTATAAAAGTATCTAAATCAAATAAATAACAATCTAGTGGAACGTTTGTATCTCACGTTCCATATATATATATAAGAGCATCTTCAATCCTAATGTTTTCATGTTAAATGCATTACACATAAGCATTTAACAATTTCAAATGAAATTTTATCTTCAATGCAAATGTGAAGTAGAATGTTAATCTTATGTGGCATACAATATTGTAGACATTTTCAATTGCAATGTCCAGTTGTGGACAATGCATTTCACAATGAGAATCCAATCATAATTAATTAAATATAACAAATTAGAATAAATATATTATTTGGTACAATTTGATTGGCTAAATGTATTAAATTATGGCCTAATTAACATTTGTATTGGAGAGTTCTTATATTTTTTTAGTTTATTGTCTAATTAAATTGGTTTGACATTATGGACACATAGATTAAACTAGACATTACACTTAAAATACATTGGAGATGCTTTAATATACAATCAAAACCGCGAGCACTTATTGGGCAATGAATTTCCAACTATGAAAAGGTATGGAACCTACTTCCAATGGTGTATCTCTAGAGGAGAATACACTGGGTTCAACAAGAACATCTTGTAACCCGACCACACATGACCGACCACTCATTTCGCTTGAGTGTATCGAATGTATATAACCAACGGTTTGGATCAGCAACCGTTTTCCCGAAAGGGATATCATCGAATAGAATAAAGAATGAAATGAATTTCTCAAGATAGGTGGTAATACACCCTAATTGGGAGCTACCAACTTAGCCATATTGCTTGCCCGATTTTGGTCATTTCTGGTTGATGAGGCCTAAGGCTACGATTTCTTACTTTTTATTGATAGCACAACCACTTTGAATGCCACATTGTCAGATCCGTTAATCATTAATTGGTTTCCATAAATATATTCTGGATATTATGCTAAGAGAATAAATTCTCCGCCACCACATATATTTATACAGACCAACATATGCGATCATTGGAAATACTCTGTCAAACATTCGTCCATACACTTTGTTCTGGGACTGAAAGAAACCGAAGGCACAATTTCCATTAATCCATCTTAGGCAATTTCAACCTAAGATTAACTGAAAAAGACCTTGCACTTTACTCCATCTTCGATTATCTTCATATAATATAATTCGCAATGGTACTACGAATACGGAGTGGTTCTCGGGTAATAATCCGACCGGTCTTTCCATATTGACAATGACGTTGGTTAATACTTTGATAGTCAGTTATTTAACTATCAAAGGAAAACAAACATCCATTCAAAGCATCAAACAATCACTGAGCCCCTTAATTAATATTTTATTAATTTAAATTTATCATTCCCCAATATCTCTTCAATATCTTTACCCAGATATTCCTTCAAACTCGTTTTAGCCCCTCACGATTCTTGAAAAAAATATTTCCACCTATCGTAACTATTTATTTTCTATATTCTAGTAAATATCACTTTTTTAACGTCGGAAAACATTTCCATTTCTTATTTAGATATCACTATTCTTCCCCATTTATCAGTCCCTAGCTGAAAATTAGTAAGAGAACAATTTCCTAAGTATCAACCCCGAAGGCCAAAACTAACATCAGATCGACTCTCAAGAAGCCATTCAACTCAACCAGCCTCCAGTCAGTTTCTAATTTTCTTAACTCCATTTCTTAACTTTTTATCAACATAATCATTTTAATATGTAAATCGTTTGCATTTAAATCATTGTTCACTTTAAAATGTATATATGTTTCTCCTTCCACTCTCACAGGATTCAATTTATAAATTCCCTTTTCTTTATATAAAATATCATTATACAAATTATTAATTTATTAAATTTCATATATAATTGATAAGTCAATTTCTAGTTATCTAACTTTTTTTTAAATATTTCTATCTCCTTAAATTTCCGGAAAAATTTGCCAGCGCCTCCTTTGTACCGGTCAATAGCTCAAACTCCAACTCGCCTCTCTAGGCCCTTTTCATTCAAAAAGAAAATTAAAAAGTCAAGTGGCTTGTCGACTCGGCGCATAAAACCTCATATGGAATTTAAACATGTACCTTTTTGTTGGGCACTCAAATTATAATCTTCATACACTTCGTACCATACTTGTCTAACCCATATACGTCCATTCCCAATTGATTCCAACTCAATCCAATCCTTTTTAACTCAATTCGCTAAATTATTCTTTAATTAGCCATTTGCCTATTCCGCTTTTTATTTGAACATATCACATTCAAATATATTTTTAATTTACTTGTGAACTCAATCTAATTCCATTTTGAACTCGAGTTTCATATTTGGTTTTGAAAATAAATTCATAAACCCCGTTCACTTATCACTATGCCCAATTTCGATTCAAAACTAGATTAACTAATTATTCTTCAAATTGGTTAATTCTATTCCATAAATAAAAATTTGTATTTTGTTTCAAAAAATTATTCATTTTTTACAACTCAAGTCTGGATTTTTAAATTAAAAATCCATATCTTATTAACTTAAAATTCTTCCATGTTAATTAATAAACCGTTATGGTTTTGTAATGGGTATGGCGCTGTTTTTTTTGAAAATTTGATTTTGACATAACTCAAAATCTATAAGACGAAATCCAAAATTTTCTCTTACATTAGAAAACTATTATCAAATTGATCCTGACGTTTCTTGTTTCAAAGAATTCCGACTTAAATTGAGTTATATATACTCAATTGAAGTTCGGAACGCCAATTTTAACACCCCGTAATTTTAAAGGACACTAAAATGATAAATTGAAGAATACTTAATTAAATATTTGGAATTAAGAAAAATGGACTGTGCCATTGCGTTTGTCTCGGAATTTTGCTTAAGATAGACTCCAAGTTTGCGTAAAACGGACATCGTATGAGAAAGTTATTAAGGTTAGAAGTTTGTATACGTATAAGAGAAATATATGTAAACATACATTATCCAGAATTCAAAATAATTCGAAAACCAGAGGCGAGGAGGCGTGGAAATTCGGTCCGTTGGGGGTCAGCCCCGTGGCCTATGGTGACGACCCATGGGTCGATCCCACCACAGGGGTGTCGACCCCAGGATCGACCCCTCCGTACGAATATGGACCTACTGTGTGTCCTGGTTCATTGGCTGGTGGCTATAAAAGGACCTTAATCCCATTGTTTTATTCACCTAAATCAATGGTGACAAGGAGATGTTGTCCCAACTCATATTAAAATAGCCTATTCTTCTTTAACAATAAGTTATATGTGTTCAAGAATATCAGCTACAACAACTGCAATCAATCCTCTGTTCTTTAGATCCAATCACAGTGAGTTTATGTTGCTTTTAGATTTAAACACCTAAAATATAATCTTGACATGTTATAAGTTTGGATCTAAGTCTATGCTTGTTAGTAACCTGAATCATCACAGATCTGCCATTACTTATATACCTAACTTACTGCTTAGATCTCGTATGCCTGTTCATGATTTCCCAATTCTACTAGTTTGCCTAATCATGTCACTATATGTCTATCCTGTTAGCATGACCAATTCTATCATCTTATGCCAGTTTTATTTACTATGCCTATTCTTGTTCTTTTCTCTCCCTTTTTCCCGTTTTTGTTTTTATAGCCAGGTTACCTTCGAGCTTAGGCCTATCGCTGAAATTCGCGAATGCACGAAATTGGGAACAATTGGAATGATTAATTTGGAGCATAATTCATATTGTAAAACATGATTGGGAATTTTTGGCATAATTTGTACCTTGAGCCAAAACATGGGATTTGGGGGCATAATCGATATCTTGATCTAAACCTTAATAAGGGGCATAACTTGTATCATAGATCAGCTGAGGACTTGGGAATAATAAACATGATAATTAGTTAGTAATGAAAATGCCTAGATTTACAGTAATTAGAAATTGTAACCGCGCTTAGACACGAGGTTAGATTACACTTGGTAGAAGCCAGCCCGGAACCACCCGGCATATCCAGCGTCCACAAGTGGTAAATGTGAGGGGTCTAAGTGCATAAACGTACACGTAACGATGCTAAGACACGAGGTTAAGTCCAACTTGTGGAAGAAGTCTGCCCGGACCCAACTGGCATATCCAGCATCCACTAGAGGTATACTTAATGTGGGAGGTCTAGCGCATTAATAACCATAAATGAATGAATGGTGATAAACTTGTAATGCTTGACCTATTTGAATCTATAGATTACATGAACCTGTCAACTTAAGTAGGGGTTAAAGAAACTTGCTATAATCAGTGGGAGGGTTAAGTTAATCTTGTTAAATATGTGGGGACGGGTTATACATATAAACCCGACAAACTTAACCTGTTGGGGTTATGCAATCTTGTTAAACTAGTAGGCATAACCTATTAAAATCCTAGTAGTGGGGATGCAAGCCTAGGGGGAAGCTTGTATCATCTGGAGTGTGGGACCCATATTAGTCAGTAACCTATATTAGTATCAAGCGGAGAACCCTGAACTAGGTCGGGGTCAGGGAACACTTACTGAGTTGACTATAAGAGGTCCATCTAAGGGACGGTGTGGGCGGCACATTCCGATGGGGTCATGTGCGTGCATGAGTCCAATCCAGGGAGGTTAAGATGCCGTGACACCTGTAGATATGATTTGTGCACATCTTGTAAACAAAGGGTTGCCACTTTAGGAAGTGATACATCCTACTGTGGGGCCAGCGCATGGTATTTACGAGTTAGGGAGCTAATCGATTGGGGGTGGTGATTAGGGTACATCTAGTGTTGCTTGTTTAGGTGCCCGTTAGTATCGTTTGGGCTAACACCCGTCAGTTGTGGGGCTACCTGTTATTGTATGGGGTAAAACTCCTCACTAGAAGTACACCTAAGTTTACCATCTTTTACCTGTTGGGATCATCTTGTTCTTGTTATACTAGTATTGGTGCAGAGAAAAGTATTAGAGAAGCGCAATACATGTTCCATTTTGTTTATCCTTTTTACCCTGCTATACATGCCTTATGGCACTGTTATCTCTCCCCAACTTATATGCCCGTCATGATGCTTTTACTTATTTAAATGCTAAAAGTAACTGGACTCGCCAGACTTTATATCTGACCCATTTTGCTTCCTCTTCTCTCTCTTCCGTTCCCCTCCCCCCTAAGGTGCTCAGGGTGGGAATACTCAAGCTTGATCAGAATTCTTCTTTCATTCTTCTTGGAGCTACTTAGACGTACTGCTTGATTTCGTATCTTCTCTACTATGGCTGTATTTTGGTGATTATGCTTTTTTTATGTAATATTGTACTCTGATGATGATTTTGGTACAAGATAGAAGTTTTACGTTTTTAGTATTCCAAACTTATTATGTAATTGTTTTGAACCACGAAGATTTTTATTTAATAAAGTTTTAATTCCGCTGTTATTTTATGTCTATCTTGTAATGTTTCTATTTCTGTTTACCTATAACGCTTCACGAAACTTAATGCATTTTGATAAAGAGTGACATTAACGAATGTGGGGTGTCACATTTGGTATCAGAGATGAAGGTTACCAGATCGGATAAAAGATTTTGTAATTTGTTTTCAAAAAGGTTTTAAAAGAAGGCATTTTCAAAAGAAAACTCTGTTTTGAAAAACATATTCCCCAAAGCCATATAAAACATCTCTCGATTCTCTGCTTGAATCCCTTTTCCTTTTCTTTTTAGCATGTCTGGGAATCGATTCTTCCCGATGGGTGTCCCCATTGCGGCATGGTTTCGTATTCATGTTAAAACTATAGCACATGTTGAAGGGCAAGGAAGTGCCTAACCTCCATTTATAGCTGCGGTAGTTCACCTGCGGCTAATTTTCTCTCAAGCTTGGTAAGAATTTCCATGCGATGGAGGTAGCTTTCGAGAGACTTATTAACATGTTACACAAGGATGGTGAAGAGGAGAATAAGGGAGTTAGGGCTAAGGAGCACAACCTAAGGATGAGAAAAAGGGTGGCCTAAGAAAGAACAACAATAGCAAAAGAAGGGAAGAAAAAACAACAAAGACCAAGACAAGAGGAAATGTCATAGTTGTGGACGCATGGGTCATTCGAGAAAAGAGTGCAGAAAAAGGAAGAATGCTTGTTTTAACTACGGTGAGGTCGGACACTTTACTAGGGAGTGCCCGCAGAAGCAAGGACAGGGTCAAAGGGCAGGATCTTCTGGAGGGCAGGTGCATGCTCTTATGGCAGGTGTACTGGATAAAGGTAGGAAAGTTTATGTTAAAGGTTTGATTTCTCTTTCCAATCATCATATAAGGACTCTTTTTGATTCTGGAGCTTCGTATTCTTTTATATCTGATTCCATGATTGAGTCTCTTCGCCTTGGTACTTGTATGGTTTTGGATCCCATTGTTGTCTCAAATCCCATTGGAGGTACGACTCATTTGTCTTTGATTTGTCAGGGTTTGAGAATATCTGTGTTAGGCGTCAAGTTTGAGTGTGGCGCCTATCTTGTTTCATGGGCTATGGTTTGATTCTAGGGATGGATTGGCTAGCCATGTATGGTGCCATTGTAGACCGTGAGAGGAGGATCGTTAGACTTTTGACTTGCCTGGGAGGACCCTCGAGATTTCTTGTGAGACTGAAGGGTCTATCATGCTTAGTTTCCTATAATCGCTTGATGCATCTATCGATGATTTACGATCTGTACCAGTAGTCTGTGAGTATCCTGATGTTTTTGAGGAGGTTGGAGGCTTACCTCCGAGGTATGAAATTGACTTCTGTATATACTTGGTGGACAATGCAAAGCTAGTTGCATTGCATGTGCGCCACATAGCTCCGAGAGAAATAAGGGAGCTCAGCAAGCAAGTAAGGGCGCTACTTGAGAAAGGGTTTATTAGGCGAAGCATATCTAAATGGGGTGCTCCAGTAGTATTCGCCACTAAGGTGGATGGTTCGCTTCGCTTATGTCTGGATTATAGAGAGCTGAATAAACTCACTAAGAAGAATAGACACCCACTTCCGAGGATAGATGATCCATTTGACCAGCTTGTTGGTGCATCTGTTTTCTCTTAGTTAAACTTGGCCATGGGGTTCAGTAGTTGAGGGTGGCCGAGGATAGTATAGACAAAATAGTTTTAGAACTCCAGACGGTTTCTTCGAGTGGCTCGTCATGCCTTTTGGGTTGACAAATGCACCCGTCTATTTTGTTGATCTGATGAGTAGGGTACTTCGGGAGTTTCTAAATAAGTTCATTGTGGTCTTTGTTGATGACATCTTGATTTTCTCGAAGAACGAGGAAGAGCATGCCCTATATTTGAGGGAGGTTTTGAAAACTCTACGTTCACACCAGCTTAAGGAGAAAATCTCTAATTGTCATTTTTGGAGAAAAGAAGTGAGATTTGTAGGGCATGTGGTCTCTAAGGATGGGATAGCAGTAGATCCCACGAAGGTAGTTGCAGTTCAAGAATGGAAAATCCCAAAAAAATGCAATGGAGGTGAGGAGTTTTCTTGGTTTAGCGGGCTATTATAGGAAGTTCATTAAGGACTTCGCAAAGATATCAGCCCCACTCACCAGACTGACGAAAAATGTCCTGACATTTTCTTGGTGTATAGATTGTAAGGATGTTTTCCAGCGATTGAAGAGAGCTCTGACAACAGCCCTAGTCTTGACCTTGCCTGACGGGAACAAAGTGTTCACAGTATACACGAATGCATGTGGTATAGGTGTAATGACCCGCATTTGCAGAGGTATTATAATTAATTTATTTAATTATATAAATAGTGATATAGTGAATTAAATGGTCATGGAATTAAATAATGGTGAATATTTAATTAAAATAATAAATTAAATAATATATTTAACTCTGAAATAATCAGAATTGGCTGAAATGGCGATATGGTGTGAACTGGATCATATGTGATATTTAATTCAGTTTGGAATTGAATTTGAATAATGAATATATTATATAAACGACAGTTTGAACGTGGAGTTATAATATAATTAAAATCGAGCTCGAAATGGCGCTGTAGTTCGTAAATTGGCGATTCGAACTTCAACTGAATATACAGGATTCGTTTTAAGTCGGATTTCTATGTAACGAGAAACGTGTGGAGCTGGTGGAGTATATCTTTCTAGTGGAAGAGAAAAACCGGGATTTCGTCATGTAGATTTTGATTTACGTCCAAATCAAAGTTTAGAAAAGTCGCTGTGGAATTCCTTTATAATTTATGAAGGAATTATTTATATTTTAAAAAGGAATTTCAATATAAATCGAATATCGGGTTGACCCAGATTCGAAATATCGAGTTAGAAAATTATAGAGGAATATTCTAGAGCTGTATGGTATTCCACTGTGAGTATATACGATAATATAGATTTATTTTTATTTAATTCAATTATATTTAAATATATTTATATATTTGAATAGGCTATTTAGAGCTTTAAAAATAGCCACTTTTGCAAACGGAGTCGGAATTAGACGAAACTAATTTTGTTGGATCCGCAACATCAAATTATTGCTAGATTTCAATTTCCATGATTTTTGAAGTCAGTATGTGGCCGTACCGATTTTTAGAGTGAAAAACAGTCAGTATTTCGACGGTTAAAAATACGCTGTGTGAGCATACGGAGTCAGAATTCGATGAAACCGGTTTCGTTGGGACCGTAATGTCGAACTGTAGCTACATGCCAATTTTCGTGATTTTTGGGTATCATGAGTGATCACAGGAATTTTTAAAGACGAGTATGAAAATTTATATTAATATTAAAATAAATATCTAGATATTTATCTTCCCTATAAATAGCATCCTTAACTTCTCCTAAGACCTAAATCCCTCTTTCCCATTTACCGCTGCACTTATTTTCTCTTCAGAGGAAAATGGCGAGCAAAACAAATTCAAAGAAATCAAAATAAAATAAAGCTTCCTCTGAAAAATTCGAGACTTATATGAATCCATTTCCGAGACTAAGAGCTTCGATCTGGGGTGTTTCCGCAAGAATCGATCACTGTTCCAGTGGATCGAAGCTGTCACCATAGATTAGGGTCCAAACTTCTAATCGATGGAGGGATTTAATACTGATTTCGAGTTGAGTAATGGATCGAGGAGGTCGAGTGGCTCGTGTTGACAAGATTTTGGGGTCTTCGGTGCAAAAAGGTGTTCGCACCTGCTGTGGTAGGGCTGACATCGCATCGACGGAAAACGGTGCGGGTTCGACGAGGTCCGTATGGAAGGGTTGAGGATGAGATGAGAAAGATAATGGTGAAGTTTGTTTGTGATTTTTTGGAGTAAAGGAGGAGAACGGATCGAAGTACGAACTGCCGTGTCTGGGTTACCTGAAGCTCGCGATGTTTTGTGGAGGAGATGAAGACAGCGGGTTGGGTTTGTACTGGTGGGATATTGGGCTTGAAATAAAGGGTAAGGCCCATATATATCAAGTAAATATTTAGTTTAATTTAATTAAATATAGTGTAAACTTATAAAATGTATATCTATTACATACGATGTCAGAATTTCGAACGGTTGGATCCGTTAGTATCGTATGGACGGGAGCAACACAATGAGACTGACTGGATGTGGATTGAGGCTCGTATAAATTTATGGAGGAATTAATTGTTTGATTCAAATCAAACCACAGTTTATCGTTCTTTAACGATGAACTGCAAAAGTGAGTAAAACTCACCAACTCTGAACAGTTATATTTTTATAACATATTTTTAGAACTGTTAATCATCTGTTGGTTGCTGCGTGTTGACTATTTGGTTGAACTGCTAGTCAGTTAGTTAAAAATATCGATATAGTTATATGTATATCGTTAACCAAATATGGATTCTGGTTGTCAGAATATTTCATATCAAAATGAAATCGATGTTATTATATTGGTTAACATCTGTGGATGCAGGGAAACAGGTTGGAGGGACCCAACTGGGTTCCTCAATATTTATAATACCATTCTGTTCATATATTGTAATATATGTTGTGATATATAATCTGTTGTCGATTATGTGTGTTTGAACGATATTGGTCATCGTGATTTGATGTGTTAAATACCATAACATACTGGAATGATGAAAAGGAAATTTTCAAAAACGAATATTGGAATAGATTTATTTATAAAATCAAAGGATTTTATAAAAGAGATAATATTTATAAAATCAAAGAAGATTTTATAAAAGGAATTATTTATAAATGGAATATTTATAAATAGAAATTTATTTATAAATGGATTATTTATAAATAGAAAATACTTAGAAATAAAACCCTAAAGAAATGTTTGTAAACCATTTAAAATCAAATAGAAAGAGAAATGTTTGTAAACCATTTACAAATGAGATTGAATAGGGAATATTTGTAAAACCTTTACAAATGAAATCGAAAAGGAGATATTTGTAAAACCATTTACAAATAGAATTAAAATGGAAATATTTAGAAAATAAATAGAGTTATAAAAAGGAAATTTGTTATAACCTAATAGGATGTTATAGAAAGGAAAACGTATAAAAGGGAAAATGTTACTAAAAAGGAAATCATTTGTAAAGTGAAGAACCGTTACTAAAAGCAAATCTTTATAAATGAATAGTTTATTCAAAAAGGGGTTAATCGAATTTAGTTATTCGAATAGAGTTAAATCGAATATGGTATTCGAAGGGAGTCAATCGAATATGGTATTCGAAAGTTAGTAGATCGAATATGTTATTCGAAAAGGGGTTAGTCGAGTCGAGTTAGCCGAATAGAGTTAATCGAATATTTGTTATTCGAATAAGAGTTAACCAGTTAGAGTTAATCAGTTAGATTTAACCAGTTAGAGTTAACCAGTTAGAGTTAATCAGTTAGAGTTAATCGATAGAGTTAAATCGAACTAGAGTTATTCAAATGGAGTTAATCGAATATTAGTTTATTCGAATAGAACCAATTGAGTTAATCGAATATTAGTTATTCGAATAAGATTTAAAAAGGAGTTATCGAATATTAGTTATTCGAATAAGAGTTAAATAGAGTTATCGAATATTAGTTATTCGAATAGAGTTAAATGGAGTTAAAGGAATAAATCGAATATAGTTTATTCGAATGGAATTAAAAGAGTTAATCGAATTTGGTTTATTCGAATAGAGTTAAAGGAGTTATCGACTATAGTTAAATCAAATAGAGTTAATCCAATAGCGTTAGCCCAATAGAATTAATTGATAAGGGTAAATCAAATAGAGAAAATTGAATAGAGTTATCGAATATACCTTATTCGAAGGAAAGAATTATCGAATAAGAGATAATTCGAAGGAGAGTTACGTAAGGAAGTTCTTAAAGAATTAAAAGGTGAACTTTGTCAATTTCAAGGTTAGAAACGTTGTTCAGTTAAGGTCTGAGAGGTAGTATTACCCCAACTTGATTGACTTCATTTTTAACTATGGAATGGTTAAGATTTGATAGTGAAGGTGGGTTAAAGGAATTTAGTTAATAAGTGTAATGGTTTGAGTTGGCATCGCGATGGTTTGTTTAAAACATCTGTCTAAGTCTAATGAAGGAGTTTTGGAAATGTTATCCAAATAAGAACCAGAAATGTTTTCTGATATAGAAAACAAGAAATGGAAATGTTTCCCAATGGTAATAACATATATTTTCTAAATTTAGAAAATAAGAAATGTTGAATATAAGGAAACAGGAGATGAAAAATGAACTAAGGAGATAAATGTTAAATGATGTTTGATCGATATAAATTTCCATCTGGAAATAATATCGTTGTTTGCACACGTGCTTTTCTTTGATAGTTAACTCACCGACTATCGAAGTTTTGACCATTTTTAACGTTGTTGATATGGAGAGACCAGTTGGATTATTATCCAAAGAACCACTCTGTATTGGCATAAGCGTTGCGAATCATATATGCCAAGGATAATTGAAGACAGAGTAAAGTGCAAGGGCTATTGTATAAGTCTTAGATAACAGTGCCTAAGATGGATGTACTGAATAGTGCCTTCGGTTCATCCTGTTCCTGGATGACTTGTATGGATGAATGTCTGACAGAGTATTTTCAGAAAGGTCACGTACATTGATTTCTTCAACCGTACCAAGAGTGGAAGCGGAGAAGGAAACTTCTTTTAGCTGACACGTAATGTATGGTTGTAGACGTCGATCGATGATTTGATGGACTTGACGATGTGACATTCGAAGTGAATCTGGTGTGATGATAAAGCGTAGCTTCTAGCCTCACATCCGGTAAATGACAGAAATCGGGTAGGCAGCATGGCTAAGTCGGTCGCTCCGAAGTAGGGTGTATAATCACCTGATCTAGAGTTTCATTTACTTCTAAAAATCTATTGTTGATGTTGTCCCATTCGGAAACGGTTGCTGATCCCAACCGTTGGTGATATACATTCGATACACTCAAGCGAAATGAGTGGTCGCTCATGTGTGGCCGGGTTGCAAGATGTTCTTGTTGAACCCAGTGTATTCCTCTCTAGAGGTACACTAGCGAAAGGTGGTTCCATACCTTGTCATAGTTGGAAATCCATTACCCAATACGTGCTTGCAGTTTTGATTGTATACTATATATGTAGAACGTGAGATGAAAGCGTTTCTGCTAGATGATTATTATATTGTGGTTGATAGACATTATTATAATATCAAAAGGTTTTTGATATAAAGAAAAATTTGGATTCTCATAAGGGAAAAACCCGTTCCGTTACACGGCGTGGTCTTATGAGATATCGATTACTTGTTCGAACTATTTTTAACTGTTTTACTCATACCAGTCCCATGACTAACCCGGAGTTTATTTTGTTTTGTTTTCCCTAAACTCTTGGGTGCCCAATTTTGTACGGGCAGTCAAGTAGTCAGGAATTTACAGATACTTGAAGAGCTGGAGCAGGAGGCTTCAGGATCATATAGCTATAGTTTATTTCCGCTATGTTGTAAATGTTGTACTCTGATAATGTTATTGTATACATATACTGATTTTATTTCAAGGATATGTTATCTATTATATGTTATTCGTTCCGCTGTGAGGTTCGTGTTACTCTGGTGTTGTGTTCTTCTTCTTATATTCTAAGTTTCTATCTTATCTTTCCTTACCCTCTAATTTCTTTCATTAATGACCAGTATTTTTTGATGTTTGGTTAGTCGTCATCGTGTTTATGTCGATAACCAAAGTCGTCAAAAACCCGGGTCATTACAATAGGGCTTGGTGCGGTTCTGATGGAAGAGGGAAGGGTAATATGTTATGGAGGTAGATAGTTCAGAGTTCATGAGAAGAATTTCCCTACTCATGACTTAGAGTTAGCCGCCATAGTATTCGCGTTTAAGACTTGGCGCCATTATATAATAGGAGAGAAGTTTGAGTTGTACACTGATCATAAATTTCTCAAGTGCTTTTTCTTGTAGAAGGATCTTAAGTTAAGGAAATAAAGATGGTTGGAGTTCCTAGCGTCCAAAGACTTTGAGATTGCTTATACCCTTGGCAAGTGTAATGTGGTGGCAGACACATTGAGTTGGCAGAGGATGACTTTGGGTCCTCTGTTTGTGGAGAGGAAAAGCTTGGAGTTTTATCGACTTTTGATTTTAGACCCTCCACCGAGTTTACACCTAGTTTATTGGCATCATTAGAGGTGCGACCTAATCTATTGGACCAGATAGGAACTTCACAGCGAGGGGACTCATGGCTAGCAGATATCTTGGATAGGCTCAGTCGAGGGGAGACTTCTAGTCACCTCGGTAGATATTCCATGGACTATAAAGGGTGACTGCGACAAGATGGAAGGCTTTGTGTTCCCCGGGATGGGAGTTTTATGAGGACAGTCCTTGAGGAACCCCATCATTCTAAGATGACTATTCATCCTGGTGGTGATAAGATGTATAAGAATATGAAGAGGGTTTTCTTTTGGGTTGGAATGATGAAAGATGTAGCAGAATTTGTTTCTCGATGTTTGATCTGCCAGCAAGTAAAGGCTGATCAATGGAAGCCTGGTGGTTTACTTCATCCTTTGGAAGTTCCAAAGTGGAAGTGGGAGAGCATCTCTATGGATTTCGTTGATGGTTTGCCTAGATAAAGGAAAGGCAACACCAGTATTTGGTTTGTAGTTGATAGGCTTACTAAGAGCGCGTATTTCATCCCTGTTAAGAGTAAGAGGACAACAACATGGTTGCAGCGGTTTATCTTCGTGAGATAGTCCATCTGCATGGACTTCCTTCCAGTATTGTGAGCAATCGTGACCCCATATTCACCAGTGAGTTTTGGAGGAGCTTGCAAGAAGCATCAGGTACACAGTTGTGTTTGAGCACCGCTTATCAGCCTCAGACTGATGGATAGACGGAGAGGGTGAATAGAGTTCTTAAGGATCTTTTAAGACTGTATATCCTAGACTTCGGAGGGACTTGGAAAGATCATCTTCCTTTAGTAGAGTTCACCTACAACAACAGTTATCAGGCTAGTATTGGAATGGCATCCTTCAAATCATTGTACGGACGACCCTATAGATCACCGACTTATTGGTGGGAATCTACCAAAAGGCTTCTACTTGGACCTGACATGATTAGGGAGACTTCAGAGAAGATTGATCTTATTCGCAGGCGTATGAAGACAGCTCATCACAGGAAGAAGTTCTACGCAGATAGGAGAAGGATTGTCATTGAGTTTGAGGTAGGAGACATGGTTTTCATCAAGTTATCACCTTTGAGGAATGTGGTTCATTTTGGATCCGTAGGGAAATTGGCAACAAGGTTTGTAAGGCCATTTCCCATAATAGAAAGGATTAGCCAAATGGCCTATAGAGTAAAGCTACCAGAGAGACTGTCCGGCATTCATGATGTTTTCCACGTTTCTCATTTACGGAAGTGCTTGTATGATACCGCAGAAGTAGTTGAGCCAAATATGCTTGAGGAAGTAGAGGTGGAACGGGAGGCGACAGTTAGACGAGTTCCTACCCGTATTCTTGGATCAGAAGTTAAGAAGCTACACAACCGAGAGGTCAAGTTGATGAAAGTTCAAAGGGGATATGACCAAGAGGATGCATCTTGGGAGACGGAACACAAGATTCACGCTTCGTACCTTTCCTTTTCAAGGGTATGTTCTTAACTTCCTTTTCAAAGTTTTATTTATACTTGTTTCTATCGTTTAATTATATCTTATCGATCGAATCTTCGTCATTTAGGTAGGAAACCCATGTATGTAAACATGTGTTTGAGACATGTTATGTTTGATGGATGCAAGTGGATGTAAGTGTTTGCTAGTGGTTGCTCGTGAATGCATATACACACACCTTAGGCACTAGATCAGCTCAATCACTCTCATACTGCATATGGATATGTGTGTGCATTTTTCTTCTTTTAATGGATGAAAGTGGGTGTATCATCATATGGATGTTGCATTTGGGTGAATGATTGCGCACACATATAGAACTTACATGTTATAGTAGGATTATTTGCATACATGTTGGATTCATGGCGCTAACATACATTCCATTAAGGAGGTCAACCGAATCAGTCGACCGACTGATCTCTCGCATTAGTATAGGAACATATACACACACCTTTGCATATGTTCATATAAGCATTAGAATTCTTTTAAGGACAATGGATGCCTGTGATTGGTGGATGAGTAGATAGATAATGGATGTTAGGATATACATTCTTCTTAACTTAGAGATTTCGGGGATGAAATCCTTTAAGTAGGGGAGAATGTAACACCCCATAATTTTAAAGGACACTAAAATGATAAATTAAAGAATACTAAATTAAATATTTGGAATTAAGTAAAACGTTTGTATTTAAAATCATCCTAAACTAGCCGTTATTGTACAGAGACAGGCTGACCAGTCGACTAGTACAGCTGAGTCTATACAGTCATGGCTTTTTAAAGCCTTTATATACATATATATAATTATATCTTTCTTTGTATATTCGTGTATACTTGAGGATAGATTTTAACATAATTCTAACATAACTCAACACACACACACACACACACACATATATATATATATATAACACCTTATCTTCATGACATGATTTCCATTGCTCTTCTCTTTGTTGATATTAATCAAAATTCTTGTTTTCAACATTCTCCCCCTTTTTGATTGATAACAACATATACGATTTTCTCCCTTTGAATATTTGCGAAGCATGCACGGGTCCAACCTAGTTATATATGAAACGTCTATTTAGTTAAGCTACCATTGAATACGTGTTATTGCTTTGAATAAAAAGAGAAACCAACCTACTTAATTTGGCAACCTACATTTAAATTTCTCAAATTTGTCGCTTCTTAAATTTATCTTTTGATCAGTTATAAACATTAATTAGTATTACCATTTCATGGGTAATCCATTAATCCTTCATTGAAAATCAGCCATAATCATTAATTCTTATATTTTTTTCTCCTTTTTTCATATTTATCTCAACCAGAATTTAGTTATTTGTATAATTTGATATATTCTATCCCAAAATCACATCCTACCCTTTACTAAACAACAGTCCCCATATTAGCGTTGTCATGGAAGAGATCATTAACTCAAATAAGATATTCTGGAATTATGTCATGGTTGATGCTAAAAGGTGGTCTCTCTAAAGAAAAATTCAAGTTAATTTGTTTTGTATTTCCTTCCTATGTTTATGTCCTAATTTCTCAATTATAATGATTTACCTTATATAATTGTAAGCAGTAACTTAATACTGCAATCGCATTACACATGCAAAAAAAAAAAAAAAAACGCATGCAAACAGCTACATAAATGTAAGTACACACACATATATACGTATACTTCTAAGAAAAGTTTCTAAAAAATTAGAAAGATTTTTTGCTTGGATTTCAGATTTTTATTATTTTCTGAAGTTTTTTTTAGTGTCTTTGAAACACAGTAGTATTTTGTTGTCAGTGTATGCTGCTAATGTTTTGCCTCCAGCTGCTTTGTCTCTCCCTATGCTTAGTAAGGCCGAGACAGCGAGCATTAATGATCGTCTATCTCGGCTTACTAAGACTTCTTGTACATTGAGCAAATAGTGGAGGTTATTCAACATATACTCGCTCTTTAATATAACCATTCAAGAAAGAGCTTTTAACATCCATTTGATATAGTTTAAAGTTATGATGACAAGCTTATGCTAATAGAATTCGAATTGCTTCTAGTCGTGCGACTGGAGCAAAGTTTCTTCATAATCTATGCCTTCTTCTTGATTGTAACCTTGTGCAACAAGTCTAGCTTTATTTCTAGTAATATTACCCAATTCATCTGCTTTATTTTTGTAAACCCATTTTGTTCCAATAACAGTTTGATCACATGGTCTTGGAACTAATTCCCAGAGTTCATTACGTTCTAACTGATTTGATTCTTCTTGCATGGCAATCATCCAGTTTTCATCTATAGTTGCTTTTTTAAGGTTTTTATGTTCGATATTTAATAAAAAGGCTACTTTACTTACTAAATTAAGTTGACTTCTTGTTCTTACATTTGAATTTATTTCTCTAGTAATATTTTAAGTTGGATTATCTCGTAATGTCCTTGGTGGAGATCTAACTTCGTTAATAGGAAAATTTTGATTTTTGATATTACCTTAATTTTTTGTAGTGTTGTTTTCTATGTTATTATGGACAATGTTTTCATCTTCTCAATACATATATATCAATATCACCGTCATGAGAAGAATTATTTTTCATAATATATGAATTAAAGGAATTTTTAATAATAATTTCGTCAAATGAAACATGAATCGACTCTTCTATTTTACCGGTTCTATTATTGAAAATACGATAAGCCTTGCTACGCTCAGAATATCCTAAGAATATTCCTTCGTCGGATTTTGAATCAAATTTTCCATGTTGATCTTTCGTATTTAAAATGAAGCATCTTGAACCAGAAACTTTGAAACAAGATATATTTGATTTCCTACTAGTAAAAAGCTCGTATGGAGTGTTTTTAGTAAGAGGTCGGATAGAAACAAAATTCAAAACATAACAAGCTGTTGCTACTACTTTAGCCCAAAAATGTTTTGGCAGTGTACGTCCATTTAACAATGTTCTGGCACATTCTTGTAAAGTTCTATTTACGTTATACAACTCCATTTTTTTTGGAGTTCTAGGAAAAGAGAAATTATGAAAAATTCCTTTCTTTTGAAAAAATAAATCAAATTTCTCATTCTCAAATTCTCCTCCATGATCACTTCATATGTTCTTTATTTTTAAATCAGTTAAGTTTTGAAGTCGTTTGACAAAGTTCTTAAAGATATCAAAAGTATCGCTTTTATTCTTTAAAAACATAGTCCAAGTACAACTCAAAAAGTCATCAACAATTACAGTAACATATCCACTATGATTTATGGACTGAACTTGAGTTGGTCCGAATAAATCCATGTGTAGTAATTCAAGTGGTTGTAAGGTTGATATGATCTTTTTAGACTTAAAAGAAGATTTGGTTAATTTTCCAAATTGACAAGCACCACACAAATTTTTAGTTTTGAATTTTATTTGGATAATCCTCTTAGAAGATCATGTTTAGACATCTTGTTTATTGTCTTAAAATTAATATGACAAAATCATCTGAGCCATAACCAAGGATCATTGTCTTTGGATAATAAACACATATTTGGATTATTATTAACTGCCATATTTAAAATATAAATATTTTGCCTCGATTTCCTTCAAAAATAAGAATTTGATTTGAGTCAAATATACTACATTTATTTTCAAAAAACAATATTCTAAAACCTTTATCACATAATTGACTAATACTTAATAAATTATGCTTTAAATTCTTAACCAATAAAACATCAGAAATAAGAGGTGAATTAGATATACCTTAATTGCTCACATCGCCTTTGCCGATGATATATCCTTTGGAATTATCTCCAAACGTGACAGTTCCACATTTTGAGTAAATGATATTTGTTAGCATCTCCTGTCATGTGTTTTGAGCAACCATTATCTAGTATCCATTTTCCTCTGTTTTTGTTGAGTGGGACATCAGTATACTTAGCATGAAGCAGACGTTTGCTTGCTCACTATCGTTGTCGCTATCACTTTTAGAAGATGAATCCGAATTATCCCAAGTGACTGAAAAAGCTCGTCTCTTTAATATTTCTTTTTTCTGATTTTTCTTCAATTTTGGACAATTATTTTGATAATGTCCAATCTTGTGACAATTAAAGCATTTTACCAGTGTAGGATCAGGCTCTTTTGATGAATTCTTTTTCACATTCTTGCTCTGGCCTTTTCTATATTTTAGAAACTTTCTAAAATTCTTTTCTACAAAAGCAATATCTTCTTCGTCTGAATCTGAATCTTCTTTCTCAGCATGAAAAGCTAAATTTTTCTTATCTTGTATATGTGCTTTCTTTGCCTGCAAATTTACTTCATAGGGCATGAGATTACCGATTAACTCTTCTGGTTTCATGGCAGATAGATCATTAGCTTCTTCGATAGCTAACACCTTTCTCTCCCATTCGACCATTAAAGAGTTCAAAATTTTGGAAACTGTATCGAAATCAGAGTACTTTTCTCCTAATCCTAAGAGGGAATGATAAATTTTTTGAAATCTTGAGTACATATCATTTATAGAATCATTTTCGTTCATTTTGAAATTTTGAAACTGGTTTTTAAGCATGGATATCTTGCTTTGTTTGACCTTGTTAGTTCCTTCATGAGTAACTTTGAGTGTTCTCCAGATTTCATATGCTGTGTTACACATACACATACAACCTGGTTAAACTCGTTTATATCCAAGGCACAATGCAACATATTCATGGCTTCAGCATTGGCGGTAGCCTCTGCTTTTTTATTTGTATACCATGTACTGTATAAAGTAGTAGGTTTTGTGTACTCTTTTTGTGTGATGTTCCATGCATCAAAACTATTTTCTTGCATATATATCCTCATTCGTGTAGCCCAATAGTTATAGTTCATGCCATTAAAAAGGGTGGTCTTGCAGTGGATTGGCCTTCAGTACACCTAGTATTATTGCTAGCACTAGTGTTATTATCCATATCAACTATGTATCAGATAACGATTTTACGGTTAAATGATGGCCTTGCTTTGATACCAACTGAAAAGTCGGTGTGTATGACTTAAGCAGGATACTTATATGGATACAGTGGAAATAATAAACTAGCTAGTAAAGTACAATAGTTACGCAGGTAAAAGATAAGCTATAGAAATATATTACAAATAAAAAGTAAATGCGACAAGTAAAGACACTAGAAATTTTATACCGGTTTGAACTTCCCGCCCTATGTCCAGTCCAGAGCTCCTCTTCGGAATCACTATCACGCCCTCTCTTAACCCAAAGGAATAGGTCACAATACACCCGAGCACCAACAAGGATGTCCATGCCTGAGCACCCACATAGGACTACAATATACAAAGGTTTTTGACTCTTGAATGTGTTCTCTAATCAACACGGAATAGTCACGATGAAGTACACCCTTCCTATAATCTTATCCTTAAGTATCTGATATGTTTGCAAAGGTTGAAGGAAGTTAGTTCTTGTCGAATCAAGATATGTGAAATGTTATCAACAAGTAACTTGAATTTGAGAGAGCTCTAGATTGCAATAGAAGAGCAAATCAGAAAATAGATAGAATTAGAATTCGTTAGTTGGAAAACATGTTTGTGTTGTTTATAAAGTAGTAGAAGAGTAGCATTTCTTCATAAATGATTTCAGCAAAAAGTTGCGTCCATTTCCATTCGTAATTGAAGAGGAATCTCTTCACGAAGGAAGGTGACTCTTCATAAAAAAGACTTATGTTTCGAATCAGTCAATTGGTCTAAAAATCATCAGTCGACTGGTTGAATAATACTTTAAAACGCTTATATTTAAAATCATTCTAAATTAGCCGTTATTGTACAGAGACAGGCTGACCAATCGACTAGTACAGCTGAGTCTGTACAGTCATGGCTTTTTAAAGCCTTTATATATATATATATGTATTATGAATGTATATATATAATTCTATCTTGTTTTGTATATTCGAGTTATACTTGAGGATAGATTTTAACATAATTCTAACACAAATCAACACACACACACACAAACACACACACACACACACACATATATATATATATATAACGTTATCTTCATGACATGATTTCCATTGCTCTTCTCTTTGTTGACATTAATAAAAATTCTTGTTTTCAACAATCTTCACCTTCGATTACTACTACTTCCACTCTGGTCGGCCCTCTTCCTTACGTTGACTTGCATCCAACGCTACAAGGTAGCAACATATAACTTCACGCCATACCCCGGACAAGTGCTAAACCCTGCGCCAGTACCCCAGAACCCCATGCCAGTAATGATTGGCCAATCGAAGACCACAAACTCAGAACCTTCGAACCCTTGTTCGACGTATTTTCTGCCGAGCCTTGCTCTAAATGATAACGAACTCGACTACGTGGATGTAAGTATAAACAGGAACTGGTTTTGGAAGAATCGATGAGATCGAGTTCAAATTTGAATTGATTTTAAAAGAGGGGGTACACGGTTTTGTTGTTTGTTGAGTGGAAAGGGGAAAATTCGATTTTCTCGATTTCCTGGAGTTGATAACATAAAAGGAAGAGGATTGAAAAAATGGGAGATAATGAAGGGTACAACTTAGTTATATAGACGAGAATTAAAAACGATAAGAACAATGTCTTTTAGAGGTGCGGTAGGTTACAGGCATAAACACGAGGTAGGAAGACTTTCACCATGCTTAATTAATTAGCTTAGGGATGAAGGAAAAGGATATACTTTTATTTTATTTTTATTTGTTTTGAACCAGTACGATTTTATTTAATTTAAAATACCCCGTGATTCCGAACTCCTTTCTGAACCCAACTACCAGCATTTCTAAGGTTATAACACTATTCTGAACACACCGGGACAAGCTTCGAAGCCCAGTTCGATCATATGGAGAAGATATTAATTTAGTTCGATATAAATTTAATTCAAAACAATTAATTCCTTGATAATAATTTATTATCATATTCTAATTCAAATGTAATTTTGTATTAATCATCTGAACTATTTTCAATTCAGTTTTAACTATGAATTTAATTAAATTCATTTTGTATTACGATAATTATATATATTCGAAATAATTCGTATTTCGATTATTAAATCGATAACTCAATATAAAAATCGATTTAAACTATCAACTCAATATTTAAAACCTTACTAAATATTTAAAATTGATCGTTCAAAAATCTGGGTCGTTCCATGAATGCCTCCCCTCCCCTTACATGCAAATTGAAACGCATGATGCCTCTTTTGCTATGTTGAACCCAGATGCCAGATTCAACTCACTCGTGCCTAATTAGGACCCACTGGTGGAATTAGACCTTTCCATTCCTCTAGATCAACAGATTCCTCTTCAACTGTAACTAGAACAACAAGACTCTACTACACTGCATCTCACATTAGGTTTCGTCCGCAAGAGCTCCGAACACAATCGGGTTAAATCACTTCCTAGCGGATCCGGTAGTTTTATGAAACTGTTGTTTTTTCATCTTCGAATAAGGAGTTAAATAAAAAAGGCATGTTGCATGGGCATGAGTTTGGTGATGAACACTACACTAC
The DNA here is from genome assembly GCA_030737875.1 of Allium sativum. NCBI lineage: Eukaryota > Viridiplantae > Streptophyta > Magnoliopsida > Asparagales > Amaryllidaceae > Allium > Allium sativum. Next base: position 819,766,697 of record CM060919.1, on the reverse strand, counting down.
CATGCACACATTTCAACTGGAGCGCGTTTTCTGGTCCTAATGAAGATTGTTTCATGGAATGTTCATGGGTTGAGGGGCCCCTCTAAGCGCCACGTTGTCAACCTTATTCTATCCCCGCATAAGATTGATATTTTATTTCTGCAAGAATCAAATCTCTCAGATCCATCTCATCTACTATTAGACGCATTTGTGGGTCTTTCCTCTCTGGTTGGGCCCACGTTGATGCTGTGGAAACTCGAGGTGGATTAATTACTGCTTGGAATGAAGCTTCGTGGTCCCTCTATCAGATAATCTCACACCCATTTGTCTTACACGAAGCCCTTCATCATCTTCAGTCTAATTCGATCTTTTTTCTCACGAATGTCTATGGCCCATAAGACCTAAATGAAAGAGAAAATCTTTGAAATTTTTGCCTAAATTTAGCACCATAAATCAACGGCCCATGGCTTATTGGAGGAGATTTTAACACTACCAGGTTCGCTATTGAACGAAATTCGGGCAATTTTTCCCATGATTTTGTTGCTTTCAATTCCTTCATACATTCTTGTGCTCTCGTTGAACCACATATTGGTAATCGGATATTTACTTGGTCAAATCGCAGACTTGGCCCCTCTATGGCTAAACTTGATCGCTTCTTATTTAACTTAGCTTGGGAAGACCTCCATTCACTTTCTTTGGTTAATGGCCTCGCCACAATCATCTCTGATCATTGCCCATTATTACTAGATACTGGCTCTACGAATAATCCAAAACGTCCCTTTTGATTCGAAAAACTATCGCTTTTGGAACCCTCCTTTGAGAATTTTGTCAAACAAGTTTGGGATCAGCTATCTGTTTTGCAATCTGCCACTGCCAGAGTGGTGTCCAAACTCCGATTATTACATAAAACCATCTGTCCTTAGGCCAAAACTATTAGGGGCTCTCTCTCAAATACCGCATTTATACAACTTAAGAAGTGATACTAAACCTCAATATTCTTGAAGAATCTCACCCACTAAATGAGGAGGAAGCTACTAACCTTATAGAGCTTGAATTGGAACTGGATAGACTCATCAATCAAGAGGAGAATGGATGGAAACAGTGATCTAAAGCTAAATGGATTGAAGAAGGTGACAAAAACACGGCCTACTTCCATTAGTTAGCGAATGCTCGTCGTCGAGCCACTTTCATCTGTGAAATCATCCACAATGACATAACTTTCACTGATCCTTTCGACCATCATCGTCTATTCACCGACTTCTACCGTAATATCCTTGGCAAAAGCTCCCTCCTCTCCCTAACATTGATTGGAATCTCCTCTACTCTTCCTCCTTCCCTATTCACATCGTTCACCCCTTCAATGAAGAGGAAAGCTGGATAGCCCTTAAGGAAATAACAGATGACAAGGCACCTGGTCCTGATGGATTCAGTCCTCTCTTATTCAAACACTTTTGGTCCACTGTTAAGTTCGATATTTTGGAAATGTGTGTCGAGTTTCAATCCAATCCCTTAGCCACCGCCAAACTCAATTATACCAACATCGTTCTCCTTCCCAAAACCCCTGGTGCTAACATACTCAACTCCTTCCGCCTCATCAGCCTCCTCAATACAATCTTCAAGATTATCACCAAAGTCCTAGCAAATAGACTTCAAACTGCCACTAAATCCTCAATAAGCTCTGAAAAATCAGCCTTTGTGCATGGTTGCAACATTCTTGACTATGTAGCAGTCATACAGGAAGTCATATCCTTTTGCCATTTTACAGCGACACCGGGCGTTCTACTCAAACTCGACTTCTCCAAAGTTTTTGACTCTGTTAATTGGAACTGCATCCTTGATTTGATGGTGCATCGCGGTTTCCCTCCTAAATGGTGCAACTAGATCAAATGTATCCTGAAAACTAGTTTTTCTTCCATCTCCATCAATGGTGAATCGGGTGGGCACATTGATCCAAAAGGAGTTTGAGACAAGGTGACCCACTTTCACTGCTCATACTCATTCTCATTACTGTTGTTTTCGATAAAATGGTCGAGAATGCAACTCAAACAACATTCTTGCTAGCATCAATCTTCCCAATTCCAACTTGACAATCTCCAACCTTCAATTTGCCGATGATAATAATCTATTTGTCTACCCTAATCCAACACACATCCATTGCCTAAAATTCCTCCTCTACACTTTCAAACTTATCTCTAGCCTCTCTATTAACTTTAGCAAAAGTTCCATCATCATGCTAGGCAATTCTTCTGAACTGGGTCCTTCTATCTCTACTCATTTGAAATGTAAGCTGGACACTTTCCCGATCACTTATCTGGGTATCCCCCTCTGCCTCACCAAACTATATACATCCGATTGGCTTCCCCTCTTCACCAAAATTAAGTCCAGGCTGGCCCAGTGGAAAGTGAATTCGTTGTCCATTGCTGGTTGTCTCATCCTCGTCAATTCTGTCCTCTTATCCATCCCCTTCTATTGAATGTCTTTCCACAAACTTCTTGTCTGGTTCGTTCGCAAAATTGATTCTATTAAAACTCCTTCCTTTGGAACGGAGGTAAAGTGAAGCGGCTAATTAACTTGAAAACTTCCTGCATACCTTGGGACCATGGTAGTCTTGGAATCATCAATCTGACGCCCTTCAACATGGACTTGCTCGTAAAGTGGATCTGGCGCCTTCTGTCAGCATGTGCTTTCATTTGGAAAGATTGGATTCTTCTAATTCACTACAACTCTAAACCTAACCTCGTGCTACACTTTTCCCTGAATTATCGTCCCTCTTTATTCTGAGAAGGCGTGCTATCCACTCTTCCCCACATCAAATCCCCCGTCCACATTGAACTTGGCAACGACAACAATTGTCTTTTTTTGTTTGATATTTGGCATGATCAGTTTCCCTTTTCTCCATCTTACTCAAATATGTTTTCATGTTGTTCGTCACCCGCTTTATCTGTTTCCAATATCTTAGGCCTTGGCCTAAAGGGCCTTTGCCCACCTACGTTGTTTGGGCTTGAAGTACCAAATGATCTTTCTTCTATAAGTAATACTCTACAATCCATCCATTTATCCAACAGCCCTGGTCGTTATTTCTGGGCTTTGGGCCCAACAAAAAGTTTTTCGGTTTCATCTTGTTATAGATTCATCTCCCATCCTGGTCGTAGTTTCACCTTTGCTCGTATTTGGAAATGCCATCTCCCACCTCACATTATCTTCTATCGGTGGTGTCTTATCCATGCACGCATTAACACCAGAGACAGACTCCACATGATGAATATCGAAGTGTATCCGAAGTGTACCCTTTTCTCTTTGGAAGAAGAATGATCAACCACCTCTTCTTGGATTGTGACTTCTCTTATTCGGTTTGGGCAGCTTCGAGTTATTATCTTCTAGGAGTCATCCCATCTTTTCCTTCCTTCTTTGAATAATGACAACGTAATCCTCCATGTTATAAACTCGATTCATTTATAGCCATCTTTAGCTAGTGTATTTGGAAAGAACACAATGTATACTGTTAATGATATTTTTCGTCAACACCGGATATAGGTCTATGGAAGTGGACCTAAGGGGAAAATAGGTTTATATCTTTTACGAGTTTGAATTAGTTCACCATTTCCTAGATATTAAGGTTTTGAGTCTGAAAGAATAGTTACTCTTCCCTCAATGGGGTGAGCATTATGCTTAAACGACTCAAGATCCAACAGTTATCTTGGGATAAGGGTTCTCTAAGCACAACCCTTAGTAAGATCGGAATGGCTTGTTGGAAGGGGTTCCGCACTGATTATGCGGAAGGGTATAGGCTTGGGAAAAGACTTGTAAGCATGAATAAAGCACATAACGTACAATACCGGCAATAACCAATGAATCGTATAAGAGACTCATAAGAAAATGTTCTAAGTATTGATCCACCCTTTATTAATCTTTGATTTTGAATATACAAGTGATTACAGCCAATTTGATTTAGGAATTAGGGTTTACTCTAGAGGAAAGAGTGCAAAAATGAGAATGAGAAAAACCACCCCGAAAATGAGACCCTTGGTGTCTTATTTATAGACAAATTGAGGCCTTTTCTCCCTTCCCCCCCTTGGGATCTTTTTATTTCGCAACTTGATCTTCTTACCACTCGATTCCTATTTCTCCCATTTACTTTCAAATTTTCTTTTGGCTATATCTTGACACAAGGATGTGCCTCTTTCAGACTCTTTTGTAGCAAGGTGAGTGGAACCACTCTTGATTCCGTATTTGAATATTGTTCCTTTAGCTTGTACTTGAATGGCTTTCTTGATATGAAGAAAGGGGTTATATCCTTCTGTTGTGGGATTTTCTAAAGAAAAGATTGGGGTTGGTCCCAAATGGAAAGGGTTAATTCTCCAATGATCAAGATCATAAGAGTCTACATCTTTTTCCTTATCTTGAATACGCAAGGCTTCTAACCTAACCTTCTCGACCGTCCATGGCTCATTAATGATTGATGTAACCATGGGAAACTCATTAGTTACTCGTAGATACCTTCTATTCATGGTTTCTAGTTCTTTAAAACTTATTCCAACTGGGGACAGGGCAATACAGTTAGATATGATGTAAGGTTAATCACAAGGTCGGAGGCTCAAGCCCTCCTTCTAGCGCTAAAATGTTAAAGATATTTTTCGTCAACACCGGAGATAGGCCTACGGAAGTGGACCTAAGGGGAAAATAGGGTTATTTAGCTTTTACAAGTTTGAGTCAGTTCACCATCTCCTAGATATCAAGGTTCTGAGTCTAAAAGAATACTTACTCTTCCCTCAATGGGGTGAGCATCACGCTTAAGCGACTCAAGAACACACAGTTATTTTGGGATAAGGGTTCTCTAAGCACAATCCTCGGTAAGGGCTGAATGGCTTGTTGTAAGGGGTTCCGCACTGATTTGGCGGAAGGGCCTAGGCTTGGGAAATGACTTGTAAGCATGTAGAAAGCACATAACATACAATACCAGCAATAACCAATGAATCATACGAGAGACTCATAAGAACATGTTCCAAGTATTGATCCACTCTTTATTGATCTTTGATTTAGAATATAAAAGTGATTACGGCCAAAATCCCTAATTTGATTTAGGAATTAGGGGTTACTCTAGAGAAAAGATTACAAGAATGAGAACAATCGCCTCGAAAATGAGACCCCTGGGGTCTTATTTATAGACAAATTGGGGTCCCTTTTGCTATTAGGCCAGCAGTACCCCTGTCGGCCGCTTTTCCCTTTGGTTCCGGAAATTCTGGCTCTTAGCCGTCTTTTCTTTAGGCTCTGAAGGCTTTACTAACGTCTTTTGGAGGTGTCAGTTGTAGCTCCCGGGGGGATGGTCCCGGTCTTTGTAGCTTTTAGCTAATATTATATCTGCCTTCTTTGCATTGCTGATGAGCTTGATGGTGAGAGTAGCTTTCGGAAGGTCTCTGCTTCCAGGTGTAAGCTTCCGGTCATGAGTTCTCGGTCTTGCCGCTGACACTTTGTGGAGCTTGCCCTTGTGATTCAGGTGAAAGGTTGTCGGGTCCGCCATCCCTGCCGATATCAACATAAAGAAGATTAGTGTGGATTGCTTGTCTCTCTTTGGGGGTTTTGGTTTGCCTGTCGGTAGACTTTCGGAGTGTACCCTTGCTTTTTCGGGAGGTTGCTTTCGGTGCTTTATTAGTTGTTTATTATAGTGGCCTTTCGGTAATCATCTCCTGGGGATCTCGGTAAAAGGCTCCCAGATGATTTTCTTGTACTTTTGATGCTATTGCTTCTTGATGTATCGGTATTAAGCGAGTTAACACCGATAACTTCTCTCATCTTTCTAGGTCCGGGCTGGTAGGAATCTTAGTCTTCCTCTTCGTTGGCCTCCGGTCTTGGGTGACCTTTTACCAATCGTGCTGACTCTACCCTGCCAGTATTTCCTTTTGTATAGATTTCGAGCTCTTTACTTCAATGATGGTGTCGGTTGCATATCTCCCGGAATATTTTCCTATGCTGCCATTTTCTCTTGTACCAGGCTTTGTTGACGGAAGGTTCCTTTTGGCTTATAGCGATCTGCTACCCCCTCAACGACAGCTTGCTCCGGATGCTTTATTTTGGTATTAACATTTTCCCCTCCCATGGCGAAGGGGTAATTTCGACTTCCCAAGTCAAACTTCGATGTCCATTTGGTAATTTAGCCTTTTGTCTCTTGATCTCCTCTAATCGGACCCATTGATCGGCTTGAATTAATGGTAATTTGGTACAACTACCATTGCTTATTCTTCCTCATTTTTACCTGTCATGCAAATTACTCAAACTGGATTACTATTCATCGAGATCAATTGAAGCTTTTTCAAAAATTTCTTATTTTAATCCCTAGTGAGCACCTTCACTTTTAACTATAAGTAGAAGTTTAGTACTAATTACCCGAACCAAATTAGGTTCAACGTGTTGAATGCGAATCACCAAATCGGGGGTGATTTTAAATTACAATTCCATGTGAACTTTACAATTACTCTCCCTTGATGCTTTTTAGGATGTAAATTGTACAATTCTCATAGGAAAAGATATTTAGTTTTATAAAGAGCCATCTACGCCTTCACTTCTAGTGAACTCACCGTCAGCGTTATCGGCCTGTTTGTTCTGACTTTACCGAGACCCGGTTCTTCTTTCGTTCATTATATAAGTGCCGGATTAATTCAAGAATGGTGAATTATCCGATGGGGTTGCCGAAGAGCTGGTTTGCTCTTCAGTTTTGGGTGTTGATAAAGTCTTAGAGTTTCGCTGCCGTAACCTTTTGACTTTGTTTTCACATGTGTCGGACCCGAGGGCCAATCAAGCTCCCAGTGAAGATTTAGAGTCATTTGTTTTTGGTTTATCCATACCAGTTCTATTTAGTCTTCTCGGCACCATTTTCTTTTAGGTGCTAGGATGATTAATTTTATCATCATTATGGGCTTGAGAGTTTCTATGTGAATGCAGAGTTAGTATGAATTCTTCCTAGATTAATATCTAGTATCTGTTTGATATGCAATGGACCAAGTATCAATCATTTAAATAAGCTGACATGTTATCTACTTATTCTGCACTAATGAATGTGATGTTAATTCACGTGTTTGTGAAATTATATCACCTGGCAGCACCATGTTTAACGAGAAGAGTTTTAGTCAACCGAAACCCAGTGTCCCTCGCATCTTTCAAAAAAAGAATCCCCTTGCCTTTGAGAGGTCTCTAGTTACTTCTCAGGATGAAGTAGACTCTATCATTAACAACTTCAGGATGTTTGACGTAGATGCCATCCCCGCCACTAATCAAGATAGCATTAGAAATCCTCTGGATGATTACTTTGCATATTCAGCCATCCAGATTTGGCATGGAGGCTTCTTTCCTTTCCTAACTTTTATATCTCGACTCTTGTAGGACGGTAGATCGCTCCCATCCAGCTTCTTCCAAGCATTTATACTTTGCTTCTTTGTCTCGAAATTTGGGCACCTGAATCGGGTCAGGCCTCCCTTGCTCCTGGTCTCATTTACCATTTGGTGCGGTTTTTAAAATAGGTAGGCTCACACATATTACGTGCTCACCCTTGGAAGAAAATTATCTATGACGGCACCGACAAAACTATGCCTTGGGAAGATCAGTTCTTTTTCATTAGATGCCCAGCTGGTATTCCAGGCAACTTCGCAAATTTTGGTGATTTCCTTTTCTTCTGTTTCCAAGTATCTTTATTGGAATTGCTATCTTCTCTTTCAAGTAGCCTTAACCCATAAGGCATACATTCTTGAATTTTTTTTCGTATCTTGTATTTTGATTAGGGGTCTTGGCTTCTGAAGCCTTAAATCTTACCAATGCTCTAGATCAATCTACCACTTCCACCCTCAAGGGTTGGCTGAATCAACTGTTGAGCCACCGGCTAAAAGATTGAGATTTGATACTCATGTTCCTCTTCCTAGAGATGTCACCACTGAGGTTGCTGATCAGGAAATTTCCTCCTCCACAATCCCTGCATCAACCTTTTCAAGCACACCAGAATTGGGCAAGCAAACCATGGCTCAAACTCCTCTCAACATGTCGATTCCTCGAGACTTTTTGCTCCCTCAATGGTCTTTGATGAGCTTGTGAAACTCGCTCTTCCTTCCCTCAAAGTTACGAAAGTTGCGTCTTTTTTCACCCCTTCAGATGAGGAGAGTTTTAATCAACATCAAGTCAATTGGCAGCTTTCGGTGTAAACTTTTTTTATATGATTTGTCCCTTGTCTTTAACTTGTTATGGTGGCTAGTTGAATCTCTTCTCTTGTCCAGGTTACCAAAAGATGGCTTTTGTCTAAAGCCACTTCCTTATCCGAAGTTGCTCGTCTTCGGGCAGCTAATGAGGCCTTAAGTGACGAATGTGAGAGGTTGTAAGCTTCCCTTGAACATGCTGAAGTGGCTCTCTAAAAGGGGAGGCAAATGAAGAATTTAACTCCTGACCAAGTTTTGGCTTTAGAGTATTAAATGGTAGAAAGCATGGTTAACCATGCTAGCGAACTTAAGAGGAAGGATGAGAAGATTTTTCATGTCGTGAAGATAATTTATGAGGAAAAAGGCAAGATTTTTGACTTTCTGTAGGTTCGACTTCCACAGATCAAGGCTGAGCATTATGAAAATGCCTTATTTCACATTATGTCCGATAACCTTCGGATTCTTCCGGAGATGCAATTCACCACTATCCCTTCTTCTTTAAGGATAGGGTTATGGAGAGGATTAGCAAGGCCCAATAAAGGGTCGCGATGCCAGAGAGGGATAGACCTAAAGTCGAGGAACTTTTATTCATTGAGGACCCTTCTGATGACTCTGGTGAGGAAGAGGAGCTTTCGGCTTTTGCTAAAGGGGATAGAGGTGATGATAGCGACGACCCCAATGACAATAATCGTCGAGATGATCATGATAAAGGTGGTAGTGGTCCTTCTGCGACTCCTAATGTCTCACATGATTATACAAGATATAAACCTGACATTGGAGGTTCTTATATTGCTCGAGAATCCAAGGATCCTCCCGTTAAGAAAAGTGGTACTCCTGGATCCCTAGGAAAAGAACGGACTACTCAACATGAGGTTTCTCCTTCTCAGGTACGGCTTTTTGCTTTTGCAACGCTTTCTTTTTTTCTTGCACATATAATGGTAACTATTTTCTCGTTGTTATATTAACTTAGACGAAAGGAAATGTCTCCTCACGACTTAGAGCAGAATTAGATGAAAAATAAAGGGAAATAACTAGGGCTTATGTTGAGCAAGGATGGTTATTAAAGGATTATAATACATTATCTTGGAGATATCATGACGTAGAAAGGATTGCATCTAAGCTTATGCATTACAAAGAGCACGAGGCCACATCTAGACTAAAAAAGGCCCGTAAGCATAGGGAAGCTCTCCGGGAGGAAACAAGGAATTGATGACCCTATTTTGTATGTTGATCGAGGATAGAGATATATTAGTTAACTTTTTGTATGAGGTCTACAAGCGATACATAACAGTGGACTTTTCCTTCTTAGGAGAAAATAGTGGAGGCTGAATATGTCATCTTCACAGACGTTATTTAGACGAGTGTGGAGTTGACCCGCATCCCGGGGATTGTGGGAACCTTAAAAGGGTTCTTTCAATTCCTAGGGATCTTCCCTCAGAAAAGCTTGAGTATGACAAAAATAGGTTTATTACCGAATTGTTTAAAAGATCGATTTTATATGAAATGAGGAATATTTGTAACCTTAACGTTGGAATTGTATAAAACATGCATGGGATTCTATCTAATCTATATGTCTGCTAATTCTTTTATATATGTTGTGGCAGAACCTTGTTTATCATGAAGATGTGCTACATTTGATTTGTAGATTGAGAAAGGAGTATTCGATAATGCCTACCGATGTTTTCAAGAAAAAATGCTTTCTAAAAGAACTCAAAAGTGTCTATATGAAACTCCCTCGGTTTTCCCTTATCTTTTTAGGTGACGACCGGGAGGTGATTTTAAAAAGATTTAGGATTGAGCAAGCTGAGTCGATATGTAAACAATAAATGTATGATAACCTTTGGGATCCATTTTGACCCATGTATTCATCAAAACCTCAGTAAATTGATTCTGAATAAAATTTATACAAGGTACTTTAAAATATGACGTTATCCCAATGAATAAAGATTTATGCATAACTATCCTCTATTCTTGTGAGTGGGTGGATCGTCATGAAACTTCTCCGTCTCAAGACAATGCTATGCTAACCAACGAGGTTCCTTCTATATCTCGAGAGAGAACTATTTTATTTCAAACTTTATCTATCAGGCATTTGAATGAAAGAATAGCAGTTCTGAAAGGTCAACTAGAAAAGAGGGATAGGCTTATACTTGGGTTGAAGACATACATAAAGGCCAAGCCCTCTATTGAATTCGAAGATAAGTTAAGAGGTTTACGCCGATGCATCATTAATATGGAAACTGAATTAGATAACGTCAATGCAAAATGCAGGACATGGGAACATTCCTTCAAAAATATCCCTATCATAACGGTGTCCTGGCCTTCTAGTGCCGCGGCCGCTACCAAGGCCGTTTTTCCTCAAAAACGCTTTTATTTGAAGGACCCTCTTCGAGGGTTAGAAGAGTCGGTCATTTCCAACTGGAGCAATAAGGTGATAGCCGAGATGAAAAGTATTTACGACACCAAACTGATTAAGGATTCATTTGACCATGTCCGCCGGTATGTTGATAAAATCTGGCTTTTACAAGGGGAGAGACATGATCTACATGTAAATGTTTTTGAGTTGGAGAAGGACAACAAATCTCTTAGGACCATGTGTAGAGCCTATGATAGGGCTCTGAGGCTTCAAGCCCAACCTTCTAATAATCTTGGTGAATCTGGCAAAAAGATGCTTAAGCTTAATAAGCTCCTAAGTATCGCAATTCGTCATGCCATCAGTCCTCCTTTATATGAGGATGAGGGGAGGCAGGACATTTGATAATGTTTGTAATTGTAATGTGTACATATTTATAGCGTGACTTTTGTTTATACTAAATAAAGACAATAATGATTTGTACATAATAAGTTTAAGAAATTTCCTTGACTAAGAAAGATAAATACTTATCTCTCCAGGAAAACCTTCCGGATAATGGAGTTTGTATTTTCCGCCAGGTCTTATTTCATTCATCCTTCTTTGGAAATGTCAATCTAAGCCTTCGTGACCCAAATGAGGGTACTTTACAAGAGGTGATTGAAATGCTTCTCTTTGTGATTTAATAGAGACTTCGTTCGATGCTTCACATCGTAATTTTAGAATGAAATCCCTGGAATTTCTCTTTTGGTAATAATAGAGGCTTTGGATCTGTCCCTGACTTGGGTCATTCCATAAATAACTAGGAACTCATTTCTGATGTTTCAATAGACCTCTCGGATTAACCCAAATTAGGGTATTAAATAGAAGTCCCGAACTAACCCAGATTCGTGTATTAGCAGAAGCCCTGAACCGACCCAGATTCGGGTATTAACAGAAGTCCGGAACCGACCCCGATTCATGTATTAATAAAAGACCAGAAACTTGTTTCTGGTAATTAGCTTTGTTACCCCCTTTGGGCTTGATTTATGAAGCAGAGGTTCTATGTACTTCTTGAGCCACTCTCTAGGCTTTTGGTTATAAAAGCAGAGGATGTACATGCTTTGTTGGCCACTCTTTGGGCCTGTGCGTCCGGTGTGCTTGGTTAGCTTATCCACAAGTAGGGCCCAAGGACTTACCTGACCTCCCTCCAGGAGGCGCCTTATCCTGACCATTGTAGGCGATGATAAGGTCTTAGATGCTTAAAATGGGCCATCGTAGACGCGAAATTAAGGCTTACTCTTTTGATGCTCGATCTTAGCCATCGTAGGTGGTGATTACACTCCACCCCTCCAAGGGGTTCCTTGTCCTGGCCATCGTAGGCGATGATAGGGATTTGCGTTCCCTTCTGCGGGTAACGTGGAACATAAGAAGAGGTAGGACGTGCTCTTCTGCGAGCAGAGGTTGGACGTGCTTAGTTCATAGCAGAGGCAGGGCGTACTCTTCAACAAGCAGAGGTAGGGCGTGCCAATTAGATGCTCCGTCACGACCATTGTCGGTGTGGGTCGGATGCTTACACATTTCAGCTTCAAACTGGCCCTTTTTGATTTGGGCACGGAGAAAGACTTACACACCATCCCCTCAGGGGGGTGCCTTGCCCTGACCCACTTAGCGGTGACAAGGGTTTTCATCCATTTGATTTAACCCACCTTGGGTTATTTCAAGTTTCGAGAGGGTTCTTGCGCCCTTAGCTATGTAGACAATCTTTTTCTCAAAGCATTTCTTGCTGTCATTAGCTATGTTTTCTCTACATATCTATGTAACTTTCCTTGGCTTAGGAAGTTGATGATCATCCCTTCTAAGACTCGGCAATGGTTGGTTTCGTGTCCATTTATCATATGGTAATAACAATAAGGTCCTCCCAACTTGGCTTCATTCTTGGGTTTCTTTCTTAATGATGGCCAAAAGTTCAACTCATGTTTAGTTAATAAGTAGATACCCTCAATTGATGTAGTGAGTTCACACCCTTTCGGTATCCTTGACTCAAATGCTTTCTTTTGATGTTGCAACTTGATCTTCTTAGCACTCGATTCCCTTTTCTCCTATTTACTTTCAAAATTTCTTTTAGTTATATCTTGACGCAAAGGTGTGCCTCTTTCAGACTCTTTTGTAGCAAGGTGAGCGGAACCACTCTCGATTCCCTATTCGAATATTGTTCTTTAGCTTGTACTTGAATGGCTTTCTTGATAGGAAGAAAGGGGTTATATCCTTCTTTTGTGGGATTGCCTAAAGCAAAGATTGGGGTTGGTCCCAAATGGAAAGGGTTAATTCTCCAATGATCAGGATCATAAGGGTCTACATCTTTTTCCTTATCTTTAATACGCATGGTTTCTATCCTAGCCTTCTCGACCATCCATTGCTCATTAATGCTTGGTGTAACCATGGGAAACTCATTAGTTACTCATAGAGAGACCTTCTATTCATGGTTTCTACTTCTTTAAAGCTTAGTCCAACCGGGAATGGAGCAACACAGTTAGATATGAGGTAAGGTTAATCACAAGGTCGGAGGTTCAATCCCTCCTTCTAGCGCCAAAATGTTAACGATGTTTTTCGTCAATATCGGAGATAGGTCTACGGAAGTGGACCTAAGGAAAAAAATAGGTTTATTTAGCTTTTACGAATTTGAGTTAATTCACCATTTCCTAGATATCAAGGTTTTGAGTTTGAAAGAATAATTACTCTTCCCTCAATGGGGTGAGCATCACGCTTAAGCGACTCAAGAACCAACAGTTATCTTAGGATAAGGGTTCTCTAAGCACAACCCTTGGTAAGGGCTGAATGGCTTATTGGAAGGGGTTCCGCACTGATTTTGCGGAAGGGCCTAGGCTTGGGAAAGGACTTGTAAGCACGTAGAAACCACACAACATACAATACCGGCAATAACCAATGAATCGTATGAAAGACTCATAAGAAAATGTTCTAAGTATTGATCCACTCTTTATTGATCTTTGATTTAGAATATACAAGTGATTACAGCCAAAATCCTCAATTTGATTTAAGAATTAAGGTTTACTCTAGAGAAAAGAGTGCAAAAATGAAAATGAGAAAAACCACCCTGAAAATGAGACCCTTGGGGTCTTAACAAATTGGGGCCTCTTTTGTTATTGGGCCAGTAGTACCCCTATCAGCCGCTTTTTCCTTTGGTTCCAAAAATTTCGGCTCTCGGCCGCCTTTTCTTTAGGCTCTGAAGGCTTTGCTAATGGCTTTTAGAGGTTAGCTCCCGGGGGAATGGTCCTGGACTTCAGAGCTTTTGGCTAATATTACATCTGCCTTCTTTGCATTGCTGATGAGCCTGACGGTGAAAGTAGCTTTCGAAAGGTCTCTGCTTCTGAGTGTAAGCTTCCGGCCATGAGTTCTCAGTCTTGTCGCTGACACTTTGTGGAGCTTGTCCTTGTGATTCTGGTGAAAGGTTGTCGGGTCCACCACCCCTACCGGTACCGACCTAAACCGGATTAGTGTGGATAGTTTGTCTCTCTTTAGGGGTTTCGGTTTGCCTGTCGGTAGGCTTCCAGAGTGTACCCTTGCTTTTCCGGGAGGTTGCTTTCGGTGCTTTATTAATTGTTCATTAGAGTAGCCTTCCGGTAATCATCTATTGGGGGTCTCGGTAAAAGGCTCTCGGATGATTTTCTTGTACTTTCGACGCTATTTCTTCTTGATGTATCGGTATTAAGCGAGTTAATACCGATAAATTCTCTCGTCTTTCTAGGTCCCGACTGGTAGGAATCTTAGTCTTCCTCTTCGTTGGCCTCCGGTCTTGGGTGACCTTTTACCAATCGTGCCGGCATTACCTTGCCAGTATTTCCTTTTGTATAGATTTCGAGCTCTTTACTTCGATGATGGTGTCGGTTCCATATCTCCCGGAATATTTTCCCATGCTACCAGTTTTTTCTTGTACTAGGCTTTGTTGACGGAAGGTTTCTCTTGGCTTGTGGCGATCTGCTACCCCTTCACCACCAGCTTGTTCCAGATGCTTTATTTTGGTAGTAACACATACATTTATAACAAGCCGAAGAGGCACTTCACTGGTGTTTGTAGATTTATTCAGTATTTATTTGATCTCTGGACAGGCTCTTCTCGCCCGGCTCCTTCAAGCACACTCTTCCTTCCCCTCCCTCACTTGTAACATTGTGGGAAGTAATTCAACCGCTCAACATGGATAGACCCAGTAGCTTCAAGCCTTCTGTTTGCATGCTATCTCTATTATTATACTGCATGTTGTTCATATTAGTTCGTTGTGTATTATTATATGCTACTTATGGTTTTGGATGATTTAAAGGACTGCCTCATGTCCTTGACTAATTATTTTTGCTAATGGTTGGGCCTGTCGACCAAACCGTTTGTTATATATCTTTATGATAACAGCATGCTGCACACCTGTCCTACTCTAAAAAAATGACTGTAATAATGTTTGGTTGTATTATTCTTCATAACATGATCATTGAAGATGAAAAGTGTAGGAACTACCTTGATTACGAATATGATGGAGCTAAACAACCTCCTGAATTGTTCTGTGATACTACACTACGAGCAGAAGGGGAGTATGCAATTCATGTGGATGATCATGAAATTATCGCCATATAGCTATTCATAATAGGTTCCAAAAAGGTCTAATGGGTCATATCTGGAATTCTTATGGAAATCGGTAGTTCTTAATGGTGACCCCTTCTTTAATAATGTGTGTTTGCATTGTTATTTATTTCCGTAAAGTGTTGCATGCTATGTTCATGGTATTTGTACTAATTTTTTTGAAATATAAATATTCTACTACCTGAAGTATTCACTGAAAAAAACGATAAAGCATTTAATTTTTGGAATGTAAATATTTCGTGATTTAAAAAATTGCTTAAAGATACAATTCACAATCACTCTACTACATATGTTTAGTTCCAGACCTACTCTTCATAATGCGTTCTTTGTATTACATCCAATATTTCATTGACATTGGATCTATTCCCATAACACCCTTATCCATGACCATTTTCTCTTGATGTGGAAGCTCTAAATCGAACTTCAATCTCTCAATCTCAGCCAAGACTTTAAAAGCCGCAAGCTTCTCGCACTACCCATTTGACGTTTATGTTTTTTTCCGCATGTTTTTCATGCATTATGGCTATGCAAATGTCGGCCATAGCAATCTTCTTCTTAGCAAGTCATAGCAGTTTCAAATTTATAGTAATGAGGTTTTTTTAAGCACCATTTTCTCTTGGAAATATTTTCAAAAACAGATCATTCGCTAATCTCTTCTACCCAAGAAGAAAGAATGAATAATGTATCAAAGCTTTTAAAATAGAATTAAAGTTTAGAAGATTACCAACTTTGCTTCACCACCCATTCCACACGGATTTGCCTTCCTACTTTTATGTATAGACGATTTGTAGAACCGTGTTTGTCGATTAATCTTTTCAAACATACCATTAATTGCAGGCGTTGACCTTATCTTCTCAACATGCTTTTGATTGCAAGCAATCATTACTTTCGCCCAAGTTGACTCTCTATTTTGATCATTTTACTTAACATAATTGTTAGAGCAGTGACAATAGATATAACAAAGATCATTATCTTCATTGCCACTCCATAGAGGGACGAAAGAAAGCTTAGAGGGGGAGCAGTTTATGGACGAACACTCTGATCGAGTAGAGAATCAAAACCCTAATTTTCCATATTATTCATGGCTTCAGTATACGATTCAAATGAATGAGACATACTTTGGTTCTGTTGAATTTGAGATTATTGTGTAACATGCATATTGTATTGAAGAAACAATTTGAATTTATATGAATAGTAAGTGAATATGGTTGTTTATTATGGTAGCAGGTTAATATGTTGTGTTGTTGGCCTTTTGTACTAATTTGTACATTTTATTGATGAGTTGTCAATAAAACACCACACTCTTTTTTCCTGCCTAGTTCTAACGCTGAGTTCTAGCCCAGGTTTTTAACTAGGCGGTTTACTCATTTTCAAATAAAATTATGGCTTTTATAACTGTTACAATTCAAAAATACAACCGTTTGTAGCCGTTATAAATTGAAATGTGTCCATTTATAGTTGTTAAGAGAAAAAATGACCATTTGTAGCTGTTGGCAAAGGGTTGGGTTTCTGAATAGCCATTTAGTTCATGAACAGCTAAATCCTACGTGAATCCATAGAAATGCCGAATACCCCGTGTTTTTTTGAAGGGCATTGTTATTTGCACTCTCAGTTTGGTTAAGGGGTGACACATTTTAAGGGCACATGGTGAATTTTTAAAATTGTTAAAGGGCAACACCAATAATATTTTTCGGCTTACCATTTTACCCCTACACCAAAAATACGTGCACATTAAAACCAAAGAACGTCTTTTCATACGAACACCCATTCGACTTCCCTGCCAAAACATGTGAATGCCTTTTCATCACCCGGATTATTAAAATCGCGACTTTTTCAATTACAGTGTGATTCAAATCCTGATTGTGTGATGGTGTGCTGCGTGTTTTCTAAATCGGTTAAGGTATACCATGTTTCTTTACAAAAATCGGCACTATGTGGCCGTTTTTTAGTACACGAACTGTATAGCCTACTAAAAAAGATGATATGGTAAGCCAGTGCCGTATAAGCACTTTAAGTACAACGATGGTATGCTGAAAACTCTCGGATTAAACATATTTATGGTTGGCATGTGCGGTCGGTGGATCTGTGTCGTAAAGCAAAGATGAAGACGGTAATATCTCGCCTTTTATTGAATATGCAAATTTCTAAAAACATAAAACTGTAACTACCTACCTTTTTTATAAAGAAAAATGGGACATATGGACCGTAAATTCTCAGGTTGAAGTTACAACCATTTTTCCACTGAGACCAAAATGATGAGCTTCTATCTAGAGAAGTTATTTTGATCCAACAATTACTATATTTTAAGGGGGTTAGCTTCAAATGTCATTCCCTTAACAATTTTTAAAAAATAAAAAAATAGATAGACCCTTGATTAGGGTTGTCAATGGGTCGTGTCGGGTCGAGTTCGGGTTGGGTCAAGTTAGGTTTGGGTTGAGTTATAAACGGGTCAAGTTAACCAATTTATTAAACGGGTCATTTTTCCCCAACCCTAACCCTACCTGTTTATAAACGAGTTGACCAGAGCCAACCTATGTAACCTGTTTAACTAAACGGGTCGTGTCGGATCGTGTTAGGTTTACCCGTTTGACCCATTAACAAATATTGTGCACTAATATAAACATCAAAAGAACCAAATCATCAACATGCAACAATATTATGTAATCACCAATAGACATCAAGTTACAAAATCGCCAACAAACAACAAATTACATAATCACCAATAGGCAGCACATATAAATCACCATATCCAAAAATCATTCTCCATATATAAGATTATATTAGCATACTGCATGCATAAAAGACTAACCGTATGGAAGAGAACAATTGTTATAAATAAAATATAACTGACAACATACAAGAATAAATGAATAAAATACAACAAGTTACACAAGAATATATGAGCTTACTGATTATAATGGGGCTTGGCGGGTCAAAATTGGGTTAGCAGGTCAACCCTAAACCAATCTGTTTATAAACGAGTCGAATTCGGGTTGATCCGAAAATGACCTGCTAAGTAAACGGGTCGGGTTAACCTGCTAATTTCCATGCGGGTTTCGGGTCGTATAGGAAATCGACAGCCCTACCCTTGATGATCAAATCTGGAAAGCGGAAAAGAAAACGAGTGCTTCTATTAACACCCCAATGCTTGCTCTTCACCCCCCACTAATTAGAAAATAAAATTTGCACCCCGTAATTTTTTCTTCCCACCCCGTTTAATCTAAAAATGCCCTTATTGCATTTTCATCCTCGATACTTTTTTCTTTTTGGTTTCCAACTTGTAATTTTTTTCTACTACTCTCCCCTTTAAAATTTTGATTGAATGAATTAAAATTTGTAAACAGCGCTGTAGTTGGAATAAACCGATGGGCATCCCTAATTTTGGTTAGGGTGATCAACGCTCCATCCGAACATCGTTTTGTTTGAACAACACCTTATATAGTGATGATTTATCTACTTACTGTTTAGGTCTTTGCAATTCCAATATACTTTTAACGTCTCGGTCTCAAAACACATAACGATACACATCACCAATTGTGCTGTTTTTAAATTTTTAATCATTGTTTTAATTTTTTAATCATTATTTATAACTTATATCTTTAATTTTTCTTTTTTTAATGATCATGTACAATGCTGATTTTAAATTATTATTTGTAATTTAGCCTCGAACATCCATATATGTATATGACTGATATTTTTTTAATTATTGTACAACATGTCAACATTAGGCAAGTTATATAATCAGTTGTTAAAGGGTAAATCTGGAAATAAAATTCTGAAATTTTAATCGGGGGTGTGAACAGTAAATCATGGGGTGCAAATAGCTAGACCCAAAGAAAACCTTTTTGAAAAGAAAAAAAACCATGCTCAATTAAAAAAGGGTATTGTTATTGACACTCCTTTTCTGGTTAAGGGGTGACAAATTTTAAGTACGCACTTGTCAAATATGTTTATGTTAAGGGGCAAGACGAGTTATATTTTAAGGGACAAAAATATCCCTGTTATAATGTTTAGTTTTCCAATCACTCACGATTTTCAAAGCTCGCACTCTCTATTCCACTCGCGCTTACCCCAAAAAATCCATCTTTCCTTCTTCAAAGCTCACGTTCTTCTCTGGTTTGGCATTAAACATGGTTCGATTCAAGCATACTGAGAGGAGACAACAGAGTTTATTGCTAAAGGGCAAGTCATAGCAAAGAGGTATGTTTGTAGTAGGTTAATGTTAATTTCACTTGGTATTAGTAGATATATGGTACAACAGGGTTTGGTATTACCAATCGTGAGCAATGGGTTTGCGTGTGGTAGGGTTTGGTGGGGAAGAAGGGCAAAATGGTAGGGGATTTTGTTCGATTTGCAGATAATACAGTTGGTAGGTAACGTTTTTGGTTGGGTAAATTTTATGCAATATGAAGCTTGTCCCTTGTAGTATTTGGCATCTTATCACCATTTATATCATTCAAAATCGGCTTCTGTTTGCCATTTATAATTTTTATTTCTTCAAAGTGTTTTGTATTTAGTTTCGATTTGTATTGTCCGAATATAGGTATTAAAAATAGTTGATTGATGTTGACTTATGGTTGAAAAAGGATTCTATGGTTTGGGATTCAAGTATGTATGAATATGATAGTGGAGTGTCTTTATGTATATAAATTAGGTTACTTGTTGTCGAAATTTGGATTAAACATCGGATTTTACATGATGTTTAAACGGTGGCTCTGTACCGTCTTATACTAATAAAGTAGGTTATATGTTGTCGTAGTTCGTTGACGGCGTATAACTAAATTGTTTACATGACTGGTTGCAGGAACCCGACTTCGTCTACATCTGGTCGTGTACCGTCTACTGCTTCTAATAGGCAGAAACTTTCTAAAGAAAGACAACACATATTGGAAAAGCAAAAGAAAAAGAAAGCAGTTGAATCTAAAGCCAATAACTCCGAGCATAGTTCAAGTGATAGAGAAGAGGTCAACGAAGGTGGTAGTTCCGATGGAGATGAAAAAAGTAGTGATCATAGTGGTTACGAAGAAGCAGATATCGGCGTACACAAAGAAGATGATGGCAACACAGTTGGTAGTGATCATGAACGAGACGATGATAGAGAAGAGGGGTAAGAAAGGTGGTAGTGATCATGAACAAGACGATGACAGAGAAGAGGACAACAAAGCTGGTAGCGAACATGAAGAAGATGACGATAGAGAAGAGGGAAACAAAGGTGGTAGTGAGCATGAAGAAGACGATGATGGAGAAGATAACAACGGAGATGATAGTGAGCGTGAAGAAGAAGATGTTGATGTTTTGCAATGCGATGTAGTTAAGGAGGAAGCAGATAAAGAAGGGGACACCACAGTGGCACATGTACGAGAGGGTTAGAGACATATGAAATAAGTTTCTTGTGAAGAATCTGAGTCTGAAAGTAGTGGGAGTGGAAGTGGTAGTGAGGAACGTGATATTGAGGAAGGAAAGGTAGGAGAGAAAGAGGTAAAACATGTGGAAAAGAAAAAAAGTACAATTAAAGCCAAGCGAGAGCGGAAAGAACCAGAATCATCCACCACTGAAGATGAACAGACAATGTTGTTTGCATTCAAAGATCACATTACTCATAAAATATGGAATTCTACTATAAGTTTTTCTTATGTTATTTCATAGATTTATATTTATATTTATGACTATGCGTGTACTGTTATCTGTTTATAAATATATAATATATTTATGTACATACCATATAGAAACCTCGAGGAGAAGTCAGACTGGTGAGAGTCCATACTCATGTTGGAACGCAACAACTGTGGGATTATAGAAAATAATGTTCTTTTGTTAAGGAGGTTGTAGTTCAGTCGGGATTCCATAAGCTAGTGCTACATGCTCATGAGACATTAGACAAAATCCTAATCAATGCATTCGAAAGATTTTATCCAGAGACAAACATATTTCACCTTCCATTTGGTGAGTTGGGGATAACCATTGAAGAAGTAGTGCACATAACTAGCCTTCCAGTGGAAGGAAAAGCAGTTACTGGTTCTCTTGGTGGCTCAAGAGGTATAGGTTACGAAGATGTGTGCAAACTACTTGAAAAATGCCTTGGTGTAGACGTACTAACTGCTTTTGAAGTATTAGGAGGCGATAAAAAAATTAGATTTGAATGGTTACGAAGTAAGTTTGAGGGTTCAAAGGAGACTGATACTGAAGAACGAAAGATGCATTGTGTGATAGCATATCTTTTGTACACAATTGGTAGTTTAGTTTGTTGTGACAAGTCCGGGAATAAAGTGTCAATTCATTTTCTGCATTATTTGAAGAATTTAAATGAGGTGGGTTTATATTCTTGGGTCACTGCATGTTTGAGCTGGTTATTACGTAATCTTGGTATAACAACTCGAAGCGATGTTCATCAAATGACTGGTTGCATGACCTTACTACAGATAAATTCGAAGAATTTTTTGCTACCATTGTATTGTAACTATATGTAAATAGTGTAGTCTTATTATATGTGTGTACATGATGTA
Source organism: Allium sativum (assembly GCA_030737875.1). Taxonomy (NCBI): domain Eukaryota; kingdom Viridiplantae; phylum Streptophyta; class Magnoliopsida; order Asparagales; family Amaryllidaceae; genus Allium; species Allium sativum. The sequence continues at coordinate 819,745,065 of CM060919.1, read as the reverse complement.
CCTTAATGCAGGTGTGGATATTTGAGCATTTCGCAGTTCTTTGACGATATAATCGTGCTATTGGTATACCCGATGGAAAAATTAGAGTCGTGTTCTACTTTGCAAAGAACAAGAGTTTGCAGTTAGCATTTGATTTGGTCACACTAAGAGAAAGGATTGATGATTTGAAGTGCAATGAAATTATATAGGATTGCTTTAGAGAGAAACGTGAGCTGTATCCATTTCAGCAATGTTCGTTGTATAACGACCCTGTTATTTGTTTTGAAACCGAAGAATTGTACCTACCCCAGAGATTAATGTGCCAGTTTGGATTTGTTCGATCCATCCCCACTAATCCCTTCACGCTTAATAGGAAGAACTACAAGTCGTTTAGTAACGTCAAAACAAGTGGTTAACCCCTGAGACTGTGGGGAAAGCTATATACAGTGGTATCAACAAGCTTCTCATCCGATTGTTGCAAATCCATCAAGAAGAATAACTGAGCCTGCGAATGAAACCGAGGAGAAGTCGCTACTCATCCGTTTTGTAAGTTTGTTTTATTTGTTAATTGAAATAAATGTTATTGATTGTTTTTATACTAAAATACACTTGAATTTCAGAAACGTCGACTTGGACTAGTTGTTGATACAATCCGCTCATGTGGACGTAGTAAGTCAATTGCTAAAGCATTGCAATTGATAGAGCGAATAGAGGACACGGAACCATCTGCTCTGTATGGAGAGAACTTGATAGCTGATGAAGGTGATGAGATTGTTGAGGCAACGACGACTCGAGGTAAAGGAAGGAAAGGGAAGAAGGCTGCAACCAAGAAGAAAGGTTGAGCAAGGAAAACATAGTTTAACTTGGTAGCATTAAATATATTTTTTGGTTAACAGTTTAAATTATTTATAAGACTTGGTGCATGTTTTGTTTAGCACTGTATGTTAGTGACTTATTTATGTATTTTGGTTGGTAACTTGCTTTTGCCATTACTGTGTCATGGGTACTTTGGAAGGAAGGGTAATATATGAAATGGTTTATGAGTATGTTTGAATTAATTGTATGATGGAAGTTGCATGTACAAGTTTCAATTGTTTGTACGATCGAAGATGCATGTACAAGTTTCGTTTATTTGTATGATGGAAGATGCATGTACAAATTTCAATTATTTGTATGATGGAAGATGCACGAAAATATGGTTTGTTTGTATGAAGTAATCAACTTTTAAGTTGAAAACGAAAAGAATCTATCATTTTTAAGATTCAAAAAGGGTATGTGGTCACCGATCTGAAAGTTATAGGTCCAAAAATTTGCTATACGGTTAAAAAATGACATTTTACTTATAGAAATTCGGTGTGTGTGATCCAAAATATCTCAGGTTATAATCCATATAAAAAATATGTAGACGGCGAGTCTCCACAAATTTTGTAAAATAAAACGGCTCCAGCCTACCGTGTATAAGTTTTGAGGTTTAATGTAAAGCAATAAACGGTGATTACAGACCGTTTATAATTTTTTAATACGGTCATACTATTATGAAAAATCTGAAAGTTATAGATCCTATAATTGCTACACGGTTACAAATGACCGTTTTACTTAGAGAAAATCGGTGTGTTTGATCCAAAATATCCCAGGTTAAAATATTGTTATAAAACATGTGCAGATGGCGATTCTCCATCGATTTGTTTAAATTAAAACGTCTTTAACCCACCGTATATAAGTTTTGAGGTTTCATGTAAAGCAATAAACGGTGATTACGAACCGTTTATAATTTTTTAATACGGCCATTGTAGTTCGAAAATTCTCGAGAAGACTTATTTTGAAAGTTTTCGTTCAGGTGGCAAGACAGAACCATATATTTCAAATAAAAATGGTACTGTACCGCGTTTTTATGATTCAATTTTCCTCTAACTTTTTATACGATGTTACTTTCTGATGTTTGTTCAATGAAAACGGCTTATCAACTTCACAAACTCTCGGGTAGGAAATACTTACAAAATTTTTATTTCATACAATATGAATTTACCGTATTTAGTAATATTATGTGGTATTTGTTCACCGTCTTGTACTTTGGAATTTTTTTATTTTTAATAAGGTTGGTATTTACCCTTTTTACTTAAATAAAACGATCATATATTTTAGTAAACTTATATGTACATGCAACTTTATACAATTTTTTTTGAAGGCAATAATTTTACGTGTTTATAACTATACAATGATGATATTTTATCGTTTCATAGTTGGCTTAATATTGAAATGCATTATCACAGCAGTAAAGTGCAGAAGTGTCACAAAACTTTAAATACAATAGCGCAAATTTGAACTCCAGAAGCGAAATAAAAGTAAACACAAAATATAACCACATTGCCTCACAAGTGTAACCCAGATGAGCCACAAAAGTAAATAGTTGCAGTAAAGTTTCATGATTTTGTTACGTTAGCACTGAAATACGTACATATGCAAGTATTCGATATTAACTTAACTCAACAAAGTAGTTGTTTTCGTCAACATGTCCATCTTCTTCACTAGGCAAGAAGCAAGAAATTCTCTCTGCATATGTGTTGACCCAATCTTGCGAATTGATATTGAAAATTCGGTAAAAGTATGAGAATGGAGGAGTATTAGGTAAAGACAATTGGTACTTCAAATTAACGCTGACAAAATGCGAGTTGCCTACGTATCCCATTACGGTCATCCTGTCCCGGTTTAACAAGGTTAATTGTACTATTGTCGGAACGAACAAGGAATTCGTTTGCTTACTAAGCAAGACAACAGCAGTACCAAATGTTTCTGTAATTACAAAACATGATTTCGACATTTGCACCCACTCATTTACCCTTGATGAGTTATCGCCTTGTATCCTTCTTTTCATTTCTTCGAAGCCAGATTCATCCCATATGCTTTCGTACATATCCGAATGACGTGTTAAATTATCAACCATGGCCTCACGTACAAACTTACAAGGATCTCTGGTCTTCGATTATGAAGAATTAGTTGTTTAACCACCACCCCATATCCACAATTACCATCAGCAAGCATGTCGTCTATACGAGTTATATACGGTTGCATATATTTGGGCATTTGCAATAAGTTCATTAACTAGACTGGTTTTAGGTCTATTTACTTTTACTCTAAGTTTCTGTAAAAAACGACTAACTGGAGTACGTTTTGGGCTGCAAGATAATGCAGCGTCAACATTCTCAAAGTAAGAAGGATCTCGTTTATTCGACTTTTCCTTTTTAGATGGTTTTCCTTTTTTCATAGTCGCCATGGGAGGTTCTTTAATGTTCGTAGTAGGAGGGAAGACTAACAATTTCATACCTTATTGAATATCAATCTTCACATTATCAGTAGCCTCGTCATACCTATGTTTCAACGCATGAAATTCAGGCAAGTCCATAAAATCAAGAGTAGATCGATTCGGTGTACGCGAAATACATGACAACTGTCTCCAATAACAGTCTATAGCATTAAGGGGTATGAAGCCGTATGAATGTTTAAACTCTACTAGCATACATGCGCAAGGTAGACCATTAACTTTCCATAAAAAATAGCTACAAGTCTGAATACTCATGCCACCTTCTGGAATGCTACATATTTCAGTTTGCAATAAATCAAGTGCCTTGTGAGAAACAAATCCAAACAACTCTTTAAACATTGGCTCATCTCGAAATCTATGAATTCGTTTCAAATGCATGTTCGATTGCAACTAATTCATTTTCACAACAGAGATTAGCGCTAGTCCAACACTGAACAAAACTACTTGTAGCTGAATCAAAATACAGTTTGAGACGATGGTGTGCACTTTCAACTACACTAGTTGATACATTATCAAAGTGCTTTACTTCATTTTTCTAAGTCAACACAAACATCTCCTTATACTTGTTCAACCAGTTCTTCAACACATAGTTCATCGACTTTTTTTGCTTCTCCCACCATGCTTTCTGAAAACAATTTATGTTTCGATGATACTCTTCTTCTGACAGCGAGCTAATCACATTTGCCCAACTCTTCCAAAATACCTCGTACTCTTTTTTTCCTTCCTCATCTTCTACCATGGTCTCTATATCCCCAATCATTATTCATTTTTTTTAATAAAACTTGGTTTGCAATTTGTTTGAACGTTTTTTGAAATATGCCACGAAATATGACGAGCTGCTGGAAAAACATTGGCCACTGCGTTGCTAAGAGCAATTTCTGCATCCGTTATGATAACACTTGGATTTTTTTTTTCTCGATAACACTTGGAAATTCGTTATGACTCAATGGTCTCCCTCCCAACTAATAAAAGCTAGGGTAACAGTGAAGGATGCACCCGTTGAAGTTTGCGACACCATATGAAAACACGACAACTTGTACTTATTTGTCTTAAAAGTGCAATCCAAAAACAAAATTTGATAAAAATATTGTGCATGTAGAACACATTTCGGATGACTGAAGAACAAATCAGTAACTTCATTTGTCATACCATCGACTCTATGGTGCACAGGATAGTGTTGACTACATGCCAACTTCATAAACTGTTGCATAATCGACCTACCTTCTGTATTATGAAATTTAAGCTTCGCTTTAACATTGTACACATTTTTGATTGTAGACTTATTTTCTGGGTTGTCAAGTTTAAGAGCAGTTAGAATATTCTGTAGCCTAACGCCACTATTCACCATTGTTTATACGGTCTTTACTTCATTGTCTTTTAATCGCGCAACATACGGATGACCGATTAAAACAACAGGAAGACTGTGATTGTAGCATCCGTTTTTAATTTCCATCATCTATACAATGTGTTTTTAATTCAAGTGGACAATCACATTTTCTACTTCCCATTATACGCCTTTTCTTTTGGGTTTTCGGGACATGCTCCTTGGCCTTATGATCAATGCACCTTCCACTTCTTTCATAGGCAAGAAACATCCATAAGCCTTTCCCATTATCTAAGAGATTTTTTTGTTTTACTTCTTTTGATAACAATGACACAATTCACATCAAGTCCACGATCCATGTACCTTTTACGTCCGTCCTCTTTGGAATCAGACAACTGCATAAATAAATAAAATACTACGATTAGAGTAACATATTAATGAAAAACATAAAAAAAGTTCTCAGACCTTATCAGTGGTGAAATGGAAAATTAAATTGGGGTACGCGCAAGACAATATGTCCACTTCCTCGTGTGAAAGATCGTTGTTGTCATCATTTTCCAATCGACAACCCTTCTCATTAACATTGACGTCATCCCTATCATAGGATTCTCATTAACTAAAGAATCCTCCTTCTCATATACTTCGTTTAGGAAAGCATTTGCATCAATCTGTAAAACAACTGAATATTATTTACACACCACAACAAAAACACGATAACAAATAATCATACAAATAAACTTAAAATTGTATCTCCCTATCGATTAAATAACCATTGTTTGGTACCAAACATGCATGGTAACATTAGTAGCACAAAACCATAAAAATGGTAATATTATACCGTGAAAAATTAATGAACACGGTGGCTCTTTAATGTCTTATCTATCTCTATATCAAACTGTAGTTTGTACTTGATAAAACCGGCAATACTCTACCATGTTTTCACGCTACAAACGGTCATGGTTTGTGTATCTTTATAATGATTGTTCGGTATAAACACGGTGAATCACGTCTTCGAATTTTACATGTTGAGCTTCTTCTTTAAATCGATAGCTGTATATGCAAAATCAAAACAAACCTTGTCATTACCAGATCGATATTCATTATCCGCATATAATTCACTTTTTTGGGTGCAATTTACCTCATCTTCATCATTTATCCCATAATTAGGGTTTACTGCAGCCATGGTTATTTTATTACTGTTACAGCATCCGATGTAATTACTATAGTAACTTTATTTACGTTAAGGGTAATTTTGTCTTACTGTAATATAATCAAACTAACTGTTAGGGAGGTTTCCCTACTGTAAGAGGGGATAAATCAATTTGTCTGTGCCAATGATTTTAGGCTGGAATATCTCACTTTCCCGTGAAAATTTCATCAGCGCTCGTCGTTCTCGTTGTTCCTGTTTTTCCTCTCCTAATCAAATTTGCGTGGTTTCAGTTTCTTTTTCTTGCATCCTATCTAATATTTCCGTTTTCCTCTAAAAAACCCCACTTCAAATTTCAAATTCCAAAAAATCATACAGGCTGAACTCCTAAATCAAATCATCTACGAACTTTGCTATCAAATCAACATTGGATCTCCACCACTCCTAAACCTAACTCCTCAAAACCATTGTTCGTGACCAGTTAATCGTTTGGAGGATAAGGTACGATTTTGAATTAGTATGATTCTGGCTTTGATGTTAACGCTTAATATGTTAACTTGGGAAGAAATATTTGAATTAAACTAGAAATATAAATTTTGTTGAACTATTATTTAAGATGTTAGTTTACATATGGATTTAGTTAGAGATCTGGCAAAGTTTAATAAATTAAATATATAGATATAGCTATTCCTAAAGATACATATAATTTTTTCATGCAGACATCTTCTGTAACTTATGATGTATCAATTAAATAGAATCTTAGCTTCTGTATATTACCAAACAAAATGTTCCCATGCACTTATGATGTGTGTGTGTGTATTAAGTTTTGCTGCAAAAGATGCAAACTTCGAATAAACAAATAAAACAAAAGCGCTTTACACTTAGAAAAGCACCCTTCATTTGAAATAATCAAGTGTGAGTAGGCTAGCTATTCCCAAAGATCCCATATTCTCTAGAAGCAGATGCGGATAGGTTGGCATAACATTGATGAACTACTCTACTTGTATTAAAAATATAGATAATTTTTTGGTTCTGCTTACTTCTAAGCAAACTTGAAACTGTATCCAGATTCAGTGAACGGGCTATATTTCTTTTGATGTTGTCTTTGTTCTGCTCTTTACTAATTAACCGTTCATAATTCAAAGAAAATAAAATTTGCATTGCTGAATAAATAAAGCAGGAACCATCAACATATGCATTGAAACTGTGCGTGTAACATATGCAAAGGCATATAATTATGTGTGTTGACTTGACTTATAAATATACCATATAAGTAGGCTTACAAACATCTGTATTAACTTGACTTATAAATATGCTTAAGAAATACATGTGCAGTCTGCAACCAACATTGGAGAATGGAACCCTTTAGCTTCAAACTACCCTTTGGACTTGGACTTGAAGTAAAAGAGAACAGAGATTGCAGTCTATATACCATGTTTAGTTATGTTATTCAAATTCTATATTGATATTTTGTATACGTATAAGTGCATGTAGTATTTGGACTGAAATTTGGAGTTGAAGATTTTATATACTACAGTTTTATTTTATGCCTTGTGTTGTGTTCATTTATGTATGTATTAATTGTCCATATGAACTAGGAACATTTGGTGCATTGTTGTGTTTCTTAGTGAACTATTGCATTATTTTTGTTGATATGTCTCAGTTTGATCGGTTAACATGTTAATTTGTGTGGTTAATCGGTTAATTTAAACATTTAATCAATTGATGGTTAACTGTTCAAGTCAAACGGTTAATCATTTAATTTGAATGGTTAACCGCGGTTAAAACAACCAGTTCGGTTGGTGTATCTCAACCACAAATAACATCGAACCATCATTAATATGCACTTAATCGAAAGTATTAACCGATCAAGTTGGTTTATCGACCACGCCTGCTCCTTGCTTGTTAGTAACACAATGAGGATTTTTTTTAAAAAAAAAAAAAAATCTCGCTCATGGATCATTATATTTATTTCTATTAAAATGCTTACTTATTGGATGTTGAGCTATTGCTGTATCACATTTTTATTTTACTCTTGTTATTTGCGTTTTTTATACAATATTTAAGTTGGCGATTTTAAGTCCCACATCTGATTAGATCCATCAAATAAAGAACCTTACTGATCTGTACCAATGTAGTATCATCTTGTGGATTATTAATTATTAGTAAATACATGTAATTTAAGGATAAAAAAAGTTAAAGCTAAGCACTTTCAGTAAATATTATAGTCCATAGTAATTTTTTTCCATAACGTGGATATATAATGGAAATGAACCTTTTGATCTAACCGCTAAAACCTTGATTACCGCTTTTAATGAATGCTGATGACCTTTGTAAAACGATGAAGCTGAAGATATATGCGAATAAAAGCTAAAGTAGTTGTTATCGATGTCTCGTCTTTTTATGGTTAGTGTATCCCATATTAAGTACATAAATGAGAAAAACAAAAGATCGTCGTTACATCACAATCAATCATTAATTATTCAACATCAAGCTTCTTATTGCAAAAAAATTCAACAAACAGAGTTCAACATTTACTTTTGTCGTCAGTTTTTTATTTTCAGCGGTTTCAGTTGTTCAAATAACAATGGTATTTTTAAATGATTTATCTAGATAAATTAGTTAAATTTGTGATTTATTTATTATATCTACTTTTGCATTTCTTTATTTTAATTAAATGTCCATTGATATGATAGATGTTAAGTTTATATTTGTTTTGTTCTCCTTTTATTTCTTAAATTCATCAAATAATTTAAAGCTGCAAAAAAAACTAGGCATTAAGAGTATAAGAATCCTACTTATTATATAATAAAAATGTACATATGTGCTTGTGGGTGATTCTTATTAATACATTGTTAGCATATTTTTAGTTTTAAGTCGGTTTACATATACAATTGATAGTGTAAAATTGGATATACACTTTTTAATTACTTCTATTTTCTTTTAAACTACGCTATAATTTTTAATTAAAATCCGAATTAAAATAAATTTGAACAAATAATTCATATTTTATATTAAACAATTTTTATCGGTGGGTTTTCCCACCGTTGTGCGGTTATACTAGTGTTAAGGGGGGTTTAGTCTATAATGCACTCACCTTAACAAAAATTTAAAATTAAAAAGGCAAAGTCTATTCAGACTCAGGTATCTACTGAGTAGTCCCCCTTTTTAATGAAAAAATTCAAGGATGAAACTGCCTATTTCAGTTATATTTTTTTTAACTGTCCAGTTTACATTGTAGGGACTCTACATGGTTTGTAAGAAAACCACGTAGGAGCACTACGGGGTACACTAAAGAACCATGTAGAGCTCCTACGTAGGTTTTTAGTGTACCATGCAGTGCTCCTACGTGGTTTTATTACAAACCACGTAGAGTCCCTACGAGAAAGAGTATTTTCGTTTTTTTTAATTTCACAGGGGCTACTCAGCAAAATGAGGGTTTTCCTCATTTTTGCTGGTTTTTAGGGGGCTACTCAGCAAATTCTTGTTTTTTTAATAGAATTTGCCACTTAAAAATTTATGTCAACTCTTAACCAAAAATGTGCATCTATTCACATCCCCATTCACCAAAATGAGGGTTTTCCTCATAGAATTAATTCTTCATCGTTCCAAAAAAAAAAAAAAAAAAAAAAAACACTCTCTTCTTCCTGAAATTTTTTCCATCGCTCTATAAGTTTGAAGATTTTCCTAAATTATATCAACGCAATTTCAAGCGTACAATCAGCTGATTAACACTATCGAATCGCTCTACAACAACATTCAACCTTTTCACTATTGTTTTTCAGCGCGTTCTGCAAATCAAATATCTGAAATCACTTCGTTTAACAAAAATAATTAAATAACATACTTCCAGTTTTACATGAATAATAGTGATTGTAAATTAAGTACAAACTACATACTTCATCAGTTGTAAAATGATCTAACAAATCAACTTTTGTGTCTTCAACGACATTTAACCGATCATCCTGTGGTCTATTGCTATCATCCACATTGTTATCAAGTTTATTGTAAATCACATTATCTTCCTACAAAAATCAAATAAAAATAATTAAAATGAAATTTTTTGTAAGTTTTGACATATAAATTGTTGTTGTATGAAGAAAACCCTAAAATTCAATAACTTATAATGTTATTCTCTATTACAACGTCATCGAAATTAATGTCTTCCAAACTTGAAGTAGAGAAAAGAATGAAAGAAAGCTCCTACAAAAATTAATACAAAACCCTTAAAAAAAAAATTCTATAACAACAGAATAGATTATGCAGCATGATATACAAAACTAACCTCTTTTTTGTTTTTATCTTTCATCCTCTACTCAGTCCATTTTTTTTTTTTATGGTTTAGGCTTTGATGTATGAGAATTTATGTTGTTTGAGAAGAGAAGAGACGGTACGGCTGTTATTCATTGAGTGAAAAGAAATAAAGTGGTGGTAGGAAGTAGGTAAAAAATAACATAATCTATTAATTTTTGGCGCTACTATTTACACCCATATTTACACTTCCGACCACCAAAACTAAAAGCACCCCAAATATTTTAAAATTTCACTTCTAGCCACCGTCTAAATTAATAACCAATGAATGCGGAGACCACCAGCTCCTTCCTCTACACGAATGCTTCCTTCATTCCTTACTTCGTCGGTTGTGAATTTTTTAAATTTATTAATCCATTTTCATAACCACATGCGCAATTTACTTTTTATAAATGAGTACTTACTTCGTCGGTTGTGAAATAATTCGCCAAATCAATATTTATATCTATTGAGTCATTTGATCGAACATCTTGCATCACATTATCACAACCATCATGTTTATCGTCCAATTTATTATTATTCAAATACTCCAACTATCAAACGACAAAATAATAATAATTAATGTATCAATTTATAAAAGAAGATACATAAGTTATACGGATAAAAACGTTACAAGTCAAAACTTACATTGTCATTCTCTATACAACGCCATCAAATTTAATGTAGTCCAAGTTTGAAATTTCCTATGGAGCGGAAAAAATATCCTAAAATGCAATGGAAAGCCTAACCATTAAAAAAAGCCCTAACAACATGTTATATATATCATAATAAAAAACAATAAAAATCAAGCAATTCTAACCACTTTTTTATCTTCATCTTCCATCTCTGTTAGCGACAAAAGACTATATGTTTATGTAAGGGTTTAGGGTTTGAAATTGTAAAGAAGTACATGTTTTTTTTTTTACGAAGAGTACGATGCTAAATAACTGAGTGAAGGAATAATATATGGTGAACAGAAGAATATAAAAGATAATCATATGTATTAAATTTATAAAGGTGGCCGGAAGTGTAAATTGGGGTGAACAGTAAGCACCCTAATTTTGTATAAAGGTGGCCGTCTAAATAGGTGTGAATAGCAGCACACTGACTAAAAAGCAGTCTCGATATGGATACCCACAACCAAAAATAGCATTCCACCGTTGGCGCTCGGAGGAGTAATCTTCTTCAGCTAGAGATGCTCTTGGTAAGAAGCCAAGTCAAATTTGTCTGGTCAAAGTTTTAGACTTGAAAACTTTGCTGAAGATACCGTCTCTTTTGCCATAGCAATGGCCGCATATTTCGAGCTGAATACCGGTAAAAAGATGCCCTCAATTGGTCTGGGCACGTACAAAATATCTTCCGGTTCCCTTCAAAACGTCATCGCCGCCGCTGTGAAGGTTTCGGGAAATTGCCCCAACTTTTATCACCCAACTCTTTTGTAGCTTACTTTTTCGTGTTATTCGAGGATCAGTATTTTATATTTTTTTTCTTGTGATTTCAGGTTGGTTACAGGCACATCGATTGTGCTCCTATATACAACAATCAGAAAGAGGTGATTATTCTTATATTCCCTTCTCAACTCTCTCTATTGCTGTATCTACTACTGTAAACCTGTAATCCCGAAATAATAGCAGTCAGAGTCTCCAGTATTGGCTGGTGAAGTTAAAAATATGTTTATGGACTTGACAAGAGTGCGGACCGTGATAGCAATAATTTTGTCTGCGTGTACAATGCATGTTTTCTTTTCAAGTAATTATCAAACGAAATTAGAACACAATGTTGAGGTCAAATGTCTGCTATGGGACAATCACAAATATTGACGATTTCTGCTAATTTTTGTACGCTCACCGGGTTTTTCCAAGACTTCACAAGGGAATATTGTCGGACATGCTTTAAGTAGAATGATTGAATACTATTACTGTAAGCATTTTTGGTTTCTAAGCTCTTCTTTAGTTAGGATCGGTTCTTTACGAAGTCAGTGGGACATTTGAGTCGGGAAGTTGTTAAAAGTGTACCGCGTTTGGCTATGCAAATCGAATTTTTTAGCGAAGTATTTGAGCATAGCATTTGAAATGTGGTTTTAATTTAGTTGATTTATAATACTTGATTATTTCATTATTTGTTTTTATTGTGTAATACACGTTAAATAATTGCAATTAAAATGAAATGAAAGTGTCATTTAAATAAATTAAAACACATTAAAAAATACAATGATATACAATGCATAGGGAATACAATAAAATTACAAATTTTGAAAATCCTATTTGTTGGCACCTTCCTAGTTTATCATATACGTTTGATACTGTTTCACGTGTCTTTTATCTGCAATCGTCAACAACAACCGCCGTCTTGCTAATGTCATTAAGAACATTGAAAATCTCTCTGTTATTAGATTGCATAACGATTGTCAAACACTTCATTGAAATTAAATTCTCCTCCTCCTCCTCCTCCAGTCCATTGAAGGCGAGCAATTGCATGATTTACATAGATTTATGTGAAATCTGCGCTTGTTGTATTGTTGTATGTGCTTGGCTTTTCTCAATCTGTTCCAGATTTTTTTTCAATGTGTCTCTTGTATATTCGGTCGGTGATCTCGCATGGCTTTTCATCAGTTTCTCCGCGATGTTTATCTCATTATCATGTACTTTATTAGCACTAGAAGAACCAGTGTGTGAAGTTTGTTCAATTGTGGATTGTTGGTGAATTCAAATTGATGTTTTTCCACATTGAGCATTTGTTTCATCAAACTGACTATGAAACTCATAAAGATTCCATTTTCTATCAAATTGGTCTCGTATAGGTGGGAGGGTTTGTTGTTTTCCTGATTCTTTGTTAGCAGCGGGCATGTACATTGTTTGTTCAGATGAATTGGTCCAAGTACAAAATATTTTGTATAGCTCGGTTGAATTTTTTCCCTACAGCTTTATACGCCTTTTATTATTAATACCACAAGCAACATACACTTCTATAGAGCATTTCAGCAGGACATGAGTAGTTTCAGACGACCAATTGTATGTACCCTTTCCTGCATTATGTGACATGCTAAATATTGAAATTAAAAAAGTTAGAAACTTTTTTTTTTTGGCCAAAATATATATTGTGGACATAAAAATTATATATACAAAAATGTCAAAGACATACTTGGAAAGATTATCAAATTGATGATTAAAAAACTGTTGATTTTTGGGATTGGAGGTGCAAAGTAGGAGGTGATGAAAGCTGAAATATTTACGAGGAGGAAGAAAGAATAAAGAGTAGCCATTAGGAGGCAAACGGCTGTACGCGTGCGTTGGATCCAGGCACATCATTTTCCTTCACTCCGCCCAATGGGCTAGCTAGGGAAATAGATAATTGCCGCACTGGGTGTGGTGAACGCAAGCGTGACGAAGAAAGGCCGCAAGCGATAGCTTGATCATTTGGAGACAATTTGTTTCTCATTTTTCTTGACTTGTAAGCTGCTTATTCGGTTAATTCAGTAATGATTTGAGTCATTATCAATCTGTCACCATTAGTTTGTAATCTTTCCTGATTGCAATGGGAAGAATTTAACTAGATGTTTAAATGAAGAAAATAACATCTAGCTTGAAATAGATTATTTGGTATTGCTTTGGCAATCAGTTTTACCAAAATGATATGTGTAATTTACGATAAGAAGCAACTAATACGTTGAAATATTATTTGTTGCTCATGGAGTACACTAGAATATTAACTCAAAACCAAGGCATGAGGTATTGGTCCGTACATCGAAGTTCCGATTATGCCATACCGGTACTGTACCGGAATCGAGGATAACATTTGGTTCTGCTTAGGTTTAAGAAATCAAATCAAAAGAATAACAAAATAGAAGCCAAATTCAAAAGGGTCTGGCTATTCGCACCTCATTATTTGCTCTTCACCCCTCGATTAAAATTTTAAAATTTCATTTCCAAAATTGCCCTTTAACAGCCGATTAGATAGCTTGTCTAATGCTGCAAAATGATTAAAAAATAATAATTCCAACTATATATATGGATGTTCGATGCTAAATTGCAAACTACACTCAAATTTGAAATCAACATTGTACATGATCTTTATAAAAAAGATAGAAATTACAAATAATGATTAAAAAATTTATTGAAAATTTAAAACCGGTACTATCAACGATGTATATCATTATGCATTTTGAGATCGAGTATGTTAGTAGTATACAGAAATTGCAAAGATCTAAACAATAAATAAATAAATCGTTAATATAGATGATATGATATTGTTCAAATAAATCGACGCTGAAATAATATGCAAAAAGGGCATTTTAGGATTAAACGGGGTGGAGAGAGCAAATGATAGGGTGCATATTTCATTTTCTAGTTAGTGGGGATGAAGAGCAATTAACGGGGTGTTAATAGACGCACCCAATTCAAAATTCAAAATCGGTTCAACAATTTATCTAGAGAAAGAATCTTTCTTGCCCTAGCAGTCGGTAGTCGACTTTGAGCTGCAAGTCTGCGAGATCTTTTTGTTGTTGTTGCGAGACCTTCTTTTCTTTGATCTGCGACAGCTTTGTTTTCTTGCCCTAACCATGGCAGTTGGGCTTTGAGAAGAAGAGGAGTGAGAAAGGATGCAGAATTTGGGTGCAGCTGGAATGTAGTTTAGGGCTTAAGCCATTTATTTTTGGTTGGGTTAGGTTGGACTAACAAATATTTACTTATTTAGTTAAGTAATGAATAATTTGAACTTGCGATTAATCACGGTTGAAGTTCTGCTGGGCTCATTTATTTTTAGCATGGGCTAACACATATTTACCTATAAGACAAACAATATTCTATTGGTAAGTTTAATACTGTTCAATTATGTTCTAGTGATACTGTTGATGATTTTAGGTCCGCTATGGATTATATTTTTTCCTAGACTATATCTTATATTTTATTTGCAAACGCTTTCGTTAAAAAAAATTGAAAACCGAAACCAAAACCGGAACTTTCAAAACTTTCTGATAAGGCCAAAACTGAGTTCTGGAGCCTTGCTCACAAAGCGATGTAAATGTTGTTTCTGTACCATTAACAAAAAGTGAAGAAAATTTAATTTTGGTTCATTTGGCCATCCTGCATGCCCAAACTTTTTGGTTCTATTTAACAGAACAAACTAGTTTTAATTGCAGCTTCTTCCAGAAAATATAAATAAAATTAATTTTGATTTATCTTGAAGAAGAAAATTGCTTAAAATTTTGAAAATGAGTGTATATGCCTATTGCCAAAAAATGGGGTTAGTGAAGCTTGAATCTGAGTGCTGTATATATATATATATATATATATATATATATATATATATATATATATATTTGATTGTGTTAATTGCACTTGCATTTATGCCCAGTTTAACCTTCTGCCAATTGCAAAGGTAGTAAAACTATGAAATTTGGATCATGTTGTTTTTAGTTGTACATACTTAGTTATGACTAGGTTCATAACATAATTTATTTTTTAATGATGTATGATTGAAGTGTTTATGATATTCAGTAAGGAGCGAGTAAACTAGTTGAACCAATTTATTTTGTTTTTACAGTTCAATTGATTTATCATAATGGTTTATAATAAGTTAATTTATTTGACTGTTCGTTTATTCGAACTAATCAGACTTGATTAGTCAACATCAGAATTGCTGCTGTAGTTTCTAAGATTAGTTTGAGATGAAACTTCTCAAAATATATTATTATGCGTAACAGTACAACCATATTTGGAGACACTTAACTTGTTTGTGATATCACTTTTAAGTATATTGTGACCAGATCTAATCATAAAATATTCAAGAGTCGTGTATTTTGGTTAAACCGGAAAACAAATTCAACTGAAACAAAAATCAAATTCAACTAAATCAATATGGACGGTTTAGTTCGAGAAAAAATATACTTGACATGTTTACTTTAAATCCAACCAAATGTTCATCCCTCGCAGCTATATATATATATATATATATATATATATATATATATATATATATATAAGAGCTAGTTTAGCTGACTGTGTTTCAATTGAAAGTTGATGATTTATGGAACACTCCACAAATTTTTTTTTTTAGGTCGGTTTAGCTTTGGAGAAAGTAATTAAAGATGGAATAGTGAAACGGGAAGATTTGTTCATCACTTCCAAGATATGGTAGGTTCCTAATTCCAGTTTACACATTATTATAATACATGAAGGTTGATTCCTTTGATTATGATTACACCTGTGTTAGTTTGCCGAACACCTCAGTAAAACCTATGTGTGTGCGTGTGTGTGTGTATATATATATATATATGTTATGGTAAACTGCGCTTTTGCGGAAGCGACCATGATCTTATTCACCCAATTACTTAAAGATGATTTCTATGGAAACAAACACAGATATGAAATCACACGCACAAACACAAGATATTCCACCCAACCACCCTCTTTATTGATTCACAAAAACAAATTTTGTTTACACTCAATGGATCAAAACCAACAATAAACAAAATTACAAGAATCAATAACCTTATTGAGAAAGAGAAAGAATATCTAGATGACTAACACTCTTTGTTGGAGAAGGAGAACAATGAAGAACGACGGCTAAGCCTTGGATTAACTGGAGGCACCAATCATCTCTAGGGCACCAAGCCCTAGAGGCACACAGCCGCCACTCTATTCGGTCATACATTAATCAAACCCAACGTGCTGCTTTTATAGGAGAATAGAAGACCTAAGAAAAATATTCAGTTTTCCTCTTAGAGATATATTAGGAATATATCCCCTCAATACTTGCAGATAAGTCACAGAAAGATCGGGTCAAAATCCAACAATAAATCCGCTCAAACGCCAAACTGCTCATTCTAACATTCTTTCTGTTGCTGCACCATCTCTCTAACGCCAATCACATCCACGCCTCGTCTCTATCAACATATGTGATTTTATGTCACAAATCACAACACTCCACCTTGATATGAAATCACATCAACAACAAGTCAACCGACTTCCATGGACATGTGAAATCACCATCACAATGCTCCACCTTAATCTGAAATCATATCAACACTCCAACAATCACCAAACAAGTCATCTAGCTCTTTCAACGACATCTTCTCTCAACTAAACCAACCTCAATTTCCAGGCAACGAGATACACCCAGTCGATTTGAAAGGACTAGACCACACCTCAATTACAAACACAACGCACCGCCTGCAAAAGATGCATCTACCACCTGAGCTGCACCGGCATCAACCAACGGTTTAAAAGTGCTTGTAATTTCACAACGACACCCGTCTACCACTTGATCTGAGCTCCTTCCTCGATCACTCCGGATCCCTCGAGCATCATCAACGTGAAGACCCATGTCGAAAACATGAACCGAATCACCAAGGTATAGGCAAATCAAACCAATTGCCAACATCTTCGTCTTCTTCCATCTTCCCCACCCACATCTGAGGGCTCCTCTTCATCTCCATCAACCAAACAATTGAGGGCTTCAAATCACCAATCAAAATTAGTCATCACCAACAGCGCTATCATATCCGACATAAAAAAAATCGATTTTTTTCCGAATAAAAATCAATTTTCCTAATCCAAAACACTCTAAGCTTTGCGATGATCTAGCTCTGATACCAACTGTTATGGTAAACTGCGCCTTTGCGGAAGCGACCATGATCTTATTCACCCAATTACTTAAAGATGATTTCTATGGAAACAAACACAGATATGAAATCACACACACAAACACAAGATATTCCACCCAACCACCCTCTTTATTGATTTACAAAAACAAATTTTGTTTACACTCAATGGATCAAAACCAACAATAAACAAAATTACAAGAATCAATAACCTTATTGAGAAAAGGAAAGAATATTTAGATGACTAACACTCTTTGTTGGAGAAGAAGAACAATGAAGAACGACGGCTAAGCCTTGGATTAACTGGAGGCACCAATCATTTCTAGGGCACCAAGCCTTAGAGGCACGCAACCGCCACTCTATTCGGTCATACATTAATTCAATCCAACGTGCTGCTTTTATAGGAGAATAGAAGGCCTAAGAAAAATATTCAATTTTCCTCTTAGAGATATATTAGGAATATATCCCCTCAATACTTGCAGATAAGTCACAGAAAGACCGGGTCAAAATCCAGCAATAAATCCGCTCAAACGCCAAACTGCTCCTTCTAATCTTCTTTCTGTTGCCGCACCATCTCCTCTACCGCCTAGCACATCCAAGTCTCGTCTCTATCAACATATGTGATTTTATGTCACAAATCACAACTATATATATATGTGTGTGTGTGTGTGTGTGTGTGTGAAACTCTATTTAGACACAAAATAAGGACACAAAATTACACACAATGAATCTCGACCACTGGATCCTCCCATGGATTCCACTCTCCACATAAAGACAAACAAAGCCAACGGTGGAGGCTTTGTGTCTAATTTAGTGTTCAAATCACTGTTATCACGGCGACCGACTAGTCGCGACTAGTCGTCGACTAGTCGACCAGTCGGTCCCAAGTCTTCGACTTGGATTGTCGACATGAAATTTGTCAATATGTCAGTCGACTGGATCGACAAGGAGCGACTAGTCGACTAGTCAGTCGACTTAACAGACTGGTTCCAAATTTGGGCTCAAAACATGGAAAAAAAATAACTAGATAGAAAGTCCAGTTCAAAATACAAAGTCGACGTAAAGAAGAAAACCCGAGTTCAAAAAAAATAAACAGAGCGAGTTGAAGAAAATCGAGTTCAACAGAAGAAAATCCTAACTGCCGTCGATCTTCTCCTGCCGCCGCCGCCGATCATCTCCTGCCGCCGCCGCTGATTTCCTGCCGTCGTTGCTCCAGTGTCGGCTCCTTTAACCCTAGGTACTTCTTTTTTGCTTTGTTTTTTTTCTCCTATACAATGTAAACGAGAGTCGGGATTTACTCTTCCCTGTACACTTATATTTGTTGCGTTGTTTTTTTTTCCTGTTACACCCGAAGGCCCTAAACTGTTATTTTTTTTTTGCAGATGGCTGCAGAAACACCAACGGCAAGTACTGAACTGTATGATCCCTCCAAGGATCCAAAGCGAAACAAAATCAACAGATGTTGGATGAAAATATGGATTTTGGCTTGATTTAAATAAAAAGGATGTAGTTCAATGCATTCTTTGTGGTAAACAAGCATTCAGGCGTTAGAAGATTGAATTTTTATGCATATGTATATACTTATTTATTTATCGACTAGTCTCGACTAGTCTACGACTAGTCCACGACTAGTCCACTAGTCGACTAATTGGACCTCCGTCGACTCGACTCGACTTACCGCCGTGATAACCATGGCTCAAATAGCCGGCCCCGTGTATGTATATGTGTGTGTGTGTGTGTATATATATATATATAAAGAATGATCGGGGGCATCCATGTTGCATCCCTTATCTGTTTGTGAGTTATGACGATCCAAATCCAACGAGAATTTGTAGATGTTCAATCCACACATATATAATGATCTATCCAAAATTTGAGTTTGTTCCGATATTCATAATATTTTCAAAATCATAGCTCAATTATTTACCGTTCAGATATTTATTCAAACCGTTAAATTTAAACATCAAATATATTATTGTACGAATGTCGGAATAAGCTCAAATTTTGGATAGATGCTAATATATATGTGGATTGAACATCTACAAAGTTTCGTTGGATTTGGATCGCCGTAGCTCACGGTAGAGTAAGGGGTGCAACGGGGTGCCGTAAAACTGGAGTGTCCCCCGATCGTTCCTCTACATTTTTAAAATCATAGCTCAATTATTCATTGTTCAGACATATATTCAAACCGTTAAAATTAAACATCAAATATATTATTATACGAATGTCGGAACGAGATCAAATTTTGGATAGATGCTAATATATATGTGGATTGAACATCTATAAATTCTCGTTGGATATGGATCGCCGTAGCTCACGGTAGGGTAGAGAGTGGAATATGGGTGTTGCAAACAGAGGTTCCCTCGATCGCTCCTCTCTCTCTCTCTCTTTATATATATATATATATATACATACATATATATACATATACATACATATACATACATATATATATATATATATATATATATATATATATATATGTCCGCAGCAGTAGCCCAGCGGTTAAGGATTTTGCGTCGTGGTAATAGCGGCGCGAGTTCGAAACCCGAAATGACATGCTAAGAGCTTACAATGTGCATATTAGTGCCAACACATGCAATGCATAAAGAAAGTTGCCCCATATTGTGAATATTAATGATCTCTATGCTGCTTAGTGCTTTTTACTTATTGTTGCACACAAGGATATTAGGTCTAGGGTAACATCTGCTTGTGCGTCAAGCCTTTAGAAAGAATGCACACAGGCTTGCATGAACGTGCACACGTGTGCGTGCATTGAAATGGATGCAAACTTATATATGTATACACAAACACATGTCTCTGTGTGTACATACATACACATGTGTGTGTGTGTGTGTATATATATATATATAATGAATTTGCATATTCCAACGTACTTAATGTTTGCATCAGAAACGACACGAACACCCAGAAATGAGTAAGTGGAGAACTAAATGAAGAATAACAAATTAGAACTGAGGAGATTCAAAGAAAAACACCAAAGAAATCAGTCATAGTGATTTATCGTGGTTCGACGTTATAGTCTGCGCCCATTTTAGTGACTTATTTGCAGTTGAAGATTACAAAATTTGGATCATCGAAGATCCAAAGTACAATATAGAGGTTGAGAATACTATGAGCTAAAAGATCCAAATCTTTTCAAGATAACTGATATTTATTGGCAGATGCGACCTCAGATCGGACTGAAATTTTGGCAGGAGAATCTCAGAGTCTATCGATCAGATCATACAAGTGTGGGTCCCTGGATCGGGCTCAGATTGGTACCCATCCGAATCAATATCGAATTAGAATCAGTACCGATCTGAATCGGTGTCGAATCGGGGTTCCACCTCTTGGGGGATGTGTCCTCCCCCATGTCTAGCTCTTGTTTCTGAAGTTGGTTTGTGCACTCACCTTGGTATCTAATGGATATGAAATGATCTTGTTTGAAGTTGAACCGGTCGTTGCGTGCATCTCGGTTTCGTACCTGATCCGGATTCCTAGTGCATGTAATTCATGTTTCGAATACTCTGTCACGTTTTTCTACTGAGTTTGTTCGACTGTTGTCTCGTGCCCTTGTTTAGGCATGGTTTCTGGATTTTTGGATCATCACTCTGGGCAGTCTGCCTCAATAATCATCGAACTATAGTTGTCTAAATGGTAAAAGGTAGCTGGGTCAAAAGGCCGAGTAACACTTAAAATGTCTTAATTTCTGAATTATCTTTTTATTCTGTTGTATCATATCAGTGTTTATCTCTTTGATCATTGCTCCCAAATAATTATACCTATGAGTTGTAGTTTGTGTTTTTTTAATCTGGACGTTGTGCGTGGGTTACATAACTTGGCCACAGTATCATGATGTTTATGCATGTAAACTAATATGCTGCAGCTTGTCACTCAAGAAATATGAAATAAGTTTGTGGGGTATGTAAATTTATAGGTGGGATGATCTTGCTCCTGAGGATGTACCTTTGGCGTTAGATAGAACTCTCAGGGAGTTGCGTACTGATTATGTGGATCTTTATCTTGTAAGTATTTGTTGTCTAATTAGTTTGCCTTTTATGCACATGAAATGATTCCTGACATTATGTCCTTTCATGCTCTGCATACATAACATTGATCTTTTGTTGCCTGTACTTAATCTAAATTTGAGTTTTATAGACGGCAATTATTTTTCAATGATTTGACTGTAAAACCATGTAGTAGGAAGGTAATTTATACTTAGTGAGATGAGTCATATTTATCATATATTCCTTTTTATTGACGACCAATATTGTTTGCCTGCTAATAATAATTGCATGCTGTTGTTTATGGATTTCATTTCAGTTTTTCATTGTTCTTTAAACACACACTTGGGTTTTCTCATTAAATTCCCAGTACTCCATCCCCACCCCACACCCCATCCCCCTCTTTCCCTTTTTATTTTTTTCAGAAGTAACAACGCATACACATGCAGAGTATATATGTTATATCAGAACTCAATATGTCGATATGTATATTACTCTAGGATCGTGTAGTACCTCAGCGAACCTATCCTCCTCTTTGGATACACTCACATGCATATAGGCAGGGATTGGCTACCGTTATTGTGTACTTTTAGAGTTACGCAATATTCAGTAATAAACTTTGTACTTATGTTCATGTCATTCAAGGCCATCTTTACAAAAATTGAGTTTGTTTGGACAGACCTAGAACGTTTAAACTTTAAACCCATATTTCAATTTTGATAGTATAATCCAATGAGAATATAGTATTAAGTTATTAGAAATTTTTAAGATGATTTTATTTTTTATGGCTATAATTTATCTTGGTGCTTGTTTCTGTAGATTCATTGGCCAATTCGAGTTCCTAAAGGCTGTGATCTCACCCCTAAAAACATTGTCTCTCTCGATTTACGCGGTACATGGGGAGCGATGGAGAAGCTGTGCGATTCAGGAAAAGCACATGCTATTGGTGTGAGTAACTTTTCTCCGAAGAAGTTAGAAGAACTTCTTTCGGTTGCAAGAATAGCTCCAGCTGTCAATCAAGTGGAGTGCCATCCAGCATGGCAGCAGAAGAAGCTTCATTCCTTTTGTCAGGAAAAAAAACATTAGCCTTTCTGTAAGTTGACAGTTATATGATTGTTTTAAACAATGCAAAGTTTGTATATTCGCATCAGCTTACCTCTTGATCTCTACAGTTAAACAGACTACCGGGTTGATCATGATTCGTCGAGCCTGTTACAATATTTTTAAAAACTATTTCACTGTATAGTTTTACCTTGCGCTGGACGCACCAAACTGATTTGCATTCAATAATAAATTAGAGTTCGCACTGCGGAGTGGAATTCTTTCGTACTGTATACAACTTTTTTTATTTTTGCAAGACAAACAATTCAATTCAATTTGTAAATCAGAGCATAATTGTTCCAAAGCGTTCACTCCATGTTGTACTAATGGATATCACATGCATTCTGAGATCAGGAGGAGGAAAAGTCAATACACATGGTCAACTAGTATATTCCAATGCACCCAATTTTCACTTGTGCATTAAAGCTCTACAACCAATAGAGAGTGCTGACATTAATTTGTCAAATGAGTTGAGCCCTTATACGGTACTCTGTTTTCCTTGTACAGGGCTACTGTCCATTGAGTTCATCAGGAACAAAATCGATGAATATCCTCACAAATCCGATAATAAATACTGTAGCAGAGAGATTGGGAAAATCTCCGGCCCAAATTGCTTTAAGATGGGGCATTCAGATGGGTCACGCTGTTCTGCCGAAAAGTAGCAACGAAGCAAGGCTCAGGGAAAATTTTGACATATTCGACTGGAACATTCCTGATGACTTGATAGCTATGTTCACTGAAATCGAACAGGTTAGTAAACTGAAGGACTGCAAGAAACCTGTTGTGTTCCCAGAATTGCATGTGTAATAGGATTCCCTAAATCTTTTCATTCCCTACTTGTTTCTCATTCTTTTCATTTTCTACATGATTCTCTTGTTCATTTCTCTCTTTCTAGGTTAAATGCCGCATTTGGCAAATGGCTTCATATGTCCACTGCTGCCTGGTACTTGTTTGTGAAAACTAATTAGTTTTCCAGAGCAGCCAAAAACATCATTTGATGTACCACCCCAAGTCTTTGTATCATTAAGAGTTAAAGTGCGCAAAACCTAACAAATGAAAAAAAAGGTCGCTGAATTATTTCCCAATATTATATTACATGTAACTCATATCAGAAAAATATAACTTTAATAGAAATTTTTTTCCACCCAAACATCACAGCTTTATTCATTGCCAAATTATAGTCTACAATTAACTTGCGTATAACAAGTGAACAAACAACAAATTGAATTTGTATCCTAGATCGAAAACGGAGTTTTGCTCTCTATTAGGACCAACTTATGCTATAAAGTAGTACTAAATTGCAGCTCCAAATTTCTACAAAAAAAGGAACTGTGGCTGCTCCCTTTTTCTAACACCAATGCTTGCTGCCTAATTGTATTTTCTGTAGCCTTTTTAACAAAACACTATCAATATCGAGCAGTACATGGATGAGAAAGCCCGAAATACTATTGGTCCACATGGTTAGAGCAACTCCAACAAAGCCATATTCAGGTTGAATATTGCGTGCAAAATATGAAGGCTGCTCCAACAGCCAGAACGAGAATGAATATTCAGGAACCAATTTGGAATTCAAAATTGGCCCTGAGCGCTTATATAATAGGTGCTCAACATTGGAAGCCTATTAAATACGTGTTCAATGCTTATTTAACAAAATTTTATTACATTTTGAGCGCCTATTCAATAGGCACCCAATGCCCTGGCACATGTTAAATAAGCATCCATCTCTAGGCGCTTATTTAATAAGCGCTCGAGCATTGTGCACCTATTAAATGCACATGTTGAACACTTTTCTGAATCTAAATGACTCGATATTGAAAGACTGAATATTCAGTTCTTTATCCGTTGGAGATGCTTTTATAATAAAGTAAACAGTGTTATAAAGATAAAATATCCATTTTCTTCCCGTTTGTGAATTTGTGTCAAACTATTTTGGAAGTCCATGTTGATACAAACATGTCTCAACTTCAACGTTCAAATGACCTCCAACTTCAATTCAATTGGTTTTACAAGACAAGCATAAGAGCATAATTCAATTAAATTGCTTAACGCACAAGCTTAGCATCTTTAGATCAATCACTCTTATTTCTATCACACAAAATCACAAATTATTAACCACCGTGTACGAATGATGCATATTCTTCTTAGAAAAATGTGATACAATATTTTTGTTTAGTCCTACATTATGGGATGAGTTTCTCCCAGATTTCATAACCTATATGTGCATATTCTTATTTACAAACAGGATTTCAAAATATTTGAAATTTAGGTTTATGCTCATTTTACTTAACGAGATACTCAATGGAATTCAAAAATATTTTACCATCTTCATATTTTCAAGAGTTTCAAGACCCATTTTTTAATTTCATTTCCTTGGTACTCTTAATGTTTCCTACCTTTACATGTATTCTTATAAAATCAACCACACATGTCCAACTCAAAAATCATTTAAAAATGATGAATTATTAATGGGGTTTAACATAAGAAAATAAAATAAGAAGGAAAGGAACTTAAACAAAACACAAAATCTCACAGTGAACGATAAATATAATAATAACATAAGCAATATATAAAGCTATTAAATGAACACACCAATAATACAGCGGAAATAATATAGTAGTAAATACCATCTTAACCACACATTTGATTTCAGTTACAACAATATCAGAGTTATACCCTTAATTGAACACACCAATAATACAGCGGAAATAATATAGTAGTAAATACCATCTTCAAGCTCCATCTCCGTCTTTCAACAGTTAAGGTTTTCGATAATTGAAAACAACCCGGGTTGACCCCAAGCGTAATGGGAAAACAAAACACTCAAGTCAGGACTATATATCCTTATAAGAGTAAAATCAAATAAGGAAATAATGATGCAGTAATTTCAAGGTTAACACTAGTGAAATCTAATTACTTAATTCTTAATAGTCTATTCGAAGACAATCCTTTCAAATAAATTTCCAATTATATCAGATCTTTTAAATAGAAGATTTTAACTTCTCATATTAAGTCGTAATTTAATTCAGGATTTAAACAACTCTTTTGCTGATATGGTTATTTCAAAATGTCAATTATTATGAACAATCATATCCAAAGATATGAAATCGAACTGGAAGATTTATTTTCCCTAATAATAAGGCTAGTGAGTCAAGCCTATCGGAAAAAAAATCAATCGATGTACATACTCGGTGGAGTGTACTAGGTTTTAAATGAACCTTCGAATCAAAACCCATTTTTTGACTATGGGTTATCCGGATCATAAAATATAAAGTAAATTGTTACTTGAAGTTGCAAACATTTAGAAAACGTACTTAAGTACTAGTGTACTACACATGTTTAACTTCGTTTATTTTCTAAAATCATTGGAAATCATTTCAAATTCAATAAACTTTACATTCCCTATATAATATTCCACATCTTTATAAACTAGTTATACAGGAGATATAACTTCAAAAATATTTGATTTTAAATATCCTTATCATATCAACGTCATTTAGTTTAAACCATTCAATAACATTATCTCAAAACACTTAAATCCAAAATCTATTTGAACAATTTTAAATTCACATTTCAACGTAAATTCAAACTTCACTTTTAATTAAATTTTATCATGTAAATTCCTAATTAAGCAACTCATGTTTCAAATTCATTTGAAATAGGTTATATTTCATTTCTAATCTTTAAACAGATGTATAATTCAAATCAGATCAAAATTAGCTTAAACTAATGTAGTTTTCAATTCAATATAAAACAAGTTTAACTATCAAATTCCATTAAATCGAATTTAAAATTTCAAATTACGTTTCAATTTAAATTTCCACAAATTTCATTAACACTTCAATTGAAATTTCTTTTAATAATTTGATTGAAACGATTAAATTTACATGAGTGTATATCATTTCAATTTATACTCCTATGTCACGGGTGTATCATGCCAAACCTAATTCGAGTTTCAAGTCCAGTCATGGGCATATTACCCTTCTATAACAATATCAATTTGATAGTTAACAATATGGAAACGAGAATATATCATAACCAAATTAACACAACATCATTCATCATCATAACAATAAGTTGTTCATGCGTACAATCAATATACAAGTCAATACATGACAAAAATCATATATCAATGGTATCAACCATTTATAAAATTCAATTTAATTATCAAATAAAATTCAATTAATGAGATTTCAAAATTGTGGGATTTAATATATTCCAATTGAATATCGAATGTCGATAAATTCAATTCAAATTCAAATTTTATTTTCAATTAAGATGATTCATTCTAAATTCGATACGATGAAACTTTCGATTCAAAATTAAATTCATTATTAAATATGCTGATTGCCAATCAAAAAACATCCAATAAATTCGTATTCCATATAGGTTGTCAACTAACCAGGGTGTCAAATATTGCAATTAATGGAAATACTCAAAATGTCAATTTGAATTCTCAAATAGTAGCCCAACATCTAAACTTGCACGAAATTATAAGCGTCGTGAATTCATAAACTCACGTATTGGAATGTCAGTTGCCAATTTAAATGACAATTCTTGTGTCAATTACAATTCCTAGCCAATCAATTTAACAAATTAAAATTGCATAAAATATAACGGTCGTAAGTTATAACACTCACCATTACAAAATCAACGTATAATGCTTGACCATTACCACCGCCAGCTGCAACATACCTCGATGGACTCTCCTCTGCACAATCAGCTCCACCCCAAGCCTCTACAACATCATTTCTCTCGGCTGCCACCAAAACTGATTTAGATCTCCAACAACTGTTATTGCTGCTTCCACCATCACGTTAACTACGTACGCAAATGCAGTGTGGCCAAGCTTAAGTTTTCATGAGAAAGTTATTAGCAAGGAATACAATAACATCCTCGCATCTTTTCCTTGCATAATGTACAGGCTCCTCCCGTTGTTATTTGCATCATAATCTTCATTGAAAATCACCACGTTTCAAGTAATGCTTCAACAAGGCAAGCATCGCTGGAGCTGCTTCTTTCGATAATTGCACAAGCCAAAATGAAAGCGGAAATGGAGGAGGGTCTGATGTCTAGGGAGAGGCTCTGGCCGACGATGAGAAGCTAGAGAAAGTTGCTGACGTGATG
Source organism: Allium sativum (assembly GCA_030737875.1). Taxonomy (NCBI): domain Eukaryota; kingdom Viridiplantae; phylum Streptophyta; class Magnoliopsida; order Asparagales; family Amaryllidaceae; genus Allium; species Allium sativum. Next base: position 819,717,174 of record CM060919.1, on the reverse strand, counting down.
GCTATGCGATTGGAGCGAAGTCAGACGGGCGTCACGCAGATAGGGTCATTGGACCTGCTGCACTTCGAAGTGGGTCGGGTGGAGATGTGGTGCGGAGTTTGATAGGTGGAGAGTCAATGAGTGGTGTCGTAGCGGGTGGGTCCAGAGAGAGGTTCGGAGGCTTGGTCAGCTGGTCGGAGATTGGTTCGGGCCATTATGTGGGTGCATGGGTGGAGGTAGAAGGGAGGCTATTCGCGTCGGGTTCGATGAACTGGAGAGGGAAGGACGGAGAATCGGGGCCGTTCGTTGGGTCCAGGAGGAGGGAGTGGCGAGCGTGGAAAGGATGCGGTGACGGGTGGAGCAAGGCAGTGATAAAAGCAGTCGGGTTCAGGCAGAAATCACTTCTAACATCGATTTTTTTTTTCATGCAGAAATCCAATTAATCGCGTACAATGTCTGCAATATTCAAATTGTTCCATAAACCAAAGCGAATGTCCAACACATGAAACCAAATATCGTTGTGTTCGGTACGTCCATACGAATGAAACAACTTGGTAAACTAATATATTATTCTTCGATTTTTTTATATTGTTTATGTTCTATTCGTTACAGATAGTCATTAACCTTATACATAAATGATTTAAAAAGGAACTAATAGAATTAGAATTCGACGAAACCACGTTGACATTTAATTATCAAATTTCCTAGAATCATTTTCATGTAATATATATATATATATATATATATATATATATATATTAAAAATGAATGTTTAACCTTATAGTAATAACCTATGTTATAACATAACACACACAACCTAACTCAAATTCAAAATTGAAGTTAAAATCAAAATTGTATCTTTATCGCTTACATCTGTTTTCTATGCAGCCTGTCCCAAGCCAGGGTAAAGGAGGAGGGTTGTGATAGGCTTGGCGAGCCAACGTAAAAACTTAGCCACTCTTATGGATATGGAACCTTATGATATATCATTGGGGCGTAACCCTCTTAGCGACGCGCTATATCGAGGCTCGGATATGGTGTTAAATATGCAAGGGCTGGGCCGCCATTCTCTTAGTGGCGCGCTACATCGACGCCCCGGTGTGGTGATAAGTGAGCAAGGGTCCTCGCATTTTTCTCGGCGGATGCGAGGGGCAAGGAAGCTAGTCGACGATAGTAGGGTTCGGTTAGGTAGTTGGAATGTAGGGTCCTTGACAGGAAAATTAAGAGAGATAGTGGATACTATGATTAGGAGACGGGTTAACATCTTGTGCGTTCAAGAGACTAAATGGGTGGGTCAGAAGGCGAAGGAGGTGGAGAACACTGGCTTCAAATTGTGGTACACGGGAGAAGTACGTAACAAGAATGGGGTAGGCATATTGATTGACAAGAACCTTCAGAATAGTGTGGTTGACGTCAGAAGACGAGGGGATAGGATCATCCTAGTTAAGCTAGTAGTTGGCGAGACAGTTTTGAATGTCATTAGCGCATATGCCCCACAGGTAGGTCTAAGTGAAGAAGCCAAAAGGAAGTTTTGGGAAGACTTGGATGTCATGGTTAGGAATGTGCATAGTAGCGAGAAACTTTTTATAGGAGAAGACTTCAATGGCCATGTTGGCTCATCTAGCGGGGGTTTTGAGCGAGTGCATGGTGGTTTTGGATTTGGCAGTAGGAACCAAGAGGGTGAAGATATTTTGAATTTCGCTCTCTCTTTTGATCTCATGATTGCTAATACCTTCTTTAGAAAGAGGCAATCACATCTGATCACCTTCAGTAGTGGCCAACAGGCTAGCCAGATTGACTTTGTCCTAACTAGAAGAAATAGTAAACGAGATTGTGTTGATTGCAAGGTCATACCTGGAGAATGTGTCGTCTCACAACACCAGCTGTTGGTATGCGTGTTTCGTCTTCGGGTGGTGAAGGATAAGAGAGCGAAGATTAGCAGGACGAAATGGTGGAAACTCAAAGGAGATGCTTCACGGGTGTTTAAAGATAGAGTGATGGGAGAAGGAGCTTGGAATGTGGAAGGAGAAACAAATGTCATGTGGAATGCGATGACAACTTGCATTCGGAGAGGCGCCACTGAGGTATTTGGGATAACAAGAGGAAGCAAGCGAGAACCCAAGGATTCGTGGTGGTGGAATGACGAGGTGCAAAAGGCTGTCAAAGAGAAGAAGGAATGCTACAAACGCATGTACCGTGATAGAAGCGAAGAGAACATGCACAGGTACAAAGTGGCAAAGAAGACTGCAAAGAGAGCAGTGAGTGAAGCAAGGGGACGAGCGTACGAAGATTTGTATCAAAGGCTAAGTACAAAGGAGGGCGAAAAATACGTTTACAGAATAGCTAGGCTACGCGAGAGGAGGACAAGAGACTTCAATCAGGTTAAATGCATTAAGGATGAGAATGATAGACTTTTGGTGAAGGAAGATGAGATAAAGAATAGGTGGAGAGAATACTTTGATAAGCTTTTCAACGAAGAAAGTGATAGCTCTTCGATTGAGTTGGAAGACTTAGCCGATAGCAACAATAGACATTTTGTGCGGAGATTTCAAGAAGCTGAGGTAAAGGGGGCGTTGAAACATATGAAATCAGGCAAGTCGGTAGGGCCTGATGATATTCCTATTGAGGTGTGGAGATACTTTGGAGATGCAGGGATAAGATGGCTAACTAAGTTGTTCAACAATATTTTCAAATCAAACAAAATACCAGATGAGTGGAGGAGAAACATTTTAGTTCCAATCTTCAAGAATAAAGGAGATATTCAAAGTTGCACAAACTATAGAGGAATTAAGCTTATGAGTCATACAATGAAGCTTTGGGAGAGAGTTTGCGAGCAGCGTTTGAGGAGGTTGACAAGTGTCTCTAGGAATCAATTTGGTTTTATGCCGGGAAGGTCAACCACTGAGGCGATTTTCTTGGTTAGGCAACTTATGGAGAGATACAGGGAGCAGAAGAAAGATCTCCACATGGTTTTTATTGACCTGGAGAAAGTTATGACAGAGTACCGAGGAGGGTTATGTGGTGGGCGCTAGAAAGGAAGAGAGTGCCATCAAAGTATATTACCCTTATTAAGGATATGTACGAGGGGGTTGTGACTAGTGTTAGGGCATGCGATGGTGAGACTAGAGACTTTCCAATTAACATAGGGTTACATCAAGGTTCGGCTTTGAGCCCTTATATTTTTGCATTAGTGATGGATGAAATCACAAAAGATATACAAAGGGAGATTCCTTGGTGTATGCTCTTTGCCGATGATGTTGTGCTGATTGATGAAAGTAGAATAGGGGTTAATCGACAACTGGAGTTGTGGAGGGAGACCTTGGAATCAAAGGGTTTCAGGCTTAGCAGAACTAAAACAGAGTATATGAAGTGTAAGTTTAGCAGTGTCAGGTCAGATGACGGAGATGTTACCCTGGCCGGTAGAGTAGTACCTAAGAAGGAATCGTTTCGATACTTAGGATCTATGTTGCAGTTTGATGGAGAGATTGATAAGGATGTTAGTTTTAGAATTCTAGCAGGATGGGTGAAATGGCGACTAGCATCTGGCATTCTCTGTGATCGGAAGATTCCTCAGAAGCTTAAAGGAAAGTTCTATAGGACAACAATCAGACCTGTAATGTTATATGGTGCAGAATGTTGGCCTACTAAGAGGCAACACGTCCAGAAGATAAGTATACCAGAGATGCGAATGCTGCGTTGGAGCTGTGGGCATAACAGACGAGATCGGATTAGAAATGAGGATATTCGGGAAAAACTTGGAGTTGCACCTATTGAAGAGAAGTTAGTCCAATACCGCTTGAGATGGTTTGGACATATCCAACGTAGACCATACGATGCACCTGTACGCACTGGAATTCTAGGTCGCGCCGAAGGCCCAAAGAGAGGTAGAGGTCGACCTAAAATGACATGGGAGGAGATAATAAAGAGAGATTTAAGTATCTGGAGTTTATCGGAAGAGCTGGTAGTTGATAGGAGTGCATGGAAATTGGCAATCCATGTACCAGAACCATAGTGTATTTTTTTTTTTTTAGACTTTATTTCACGTTTACTGAACCTTTTTACTATTTATTTACTATTTTAGATTTTATTTCACTTTTACTGAACATTTTTACTTCTTCTTATTATTATTTAAAAAAAACCTTTATCGGACGACTTTTTATTTGATTGGTTATTTTAAACCCTTTATATATATATATTATTATCATCATTATTAATTTTATTTTATTTTAATTTTGGGTTCCATATCTAGCCAACCCCAACTTGTTTGGGATATATGGCTTTGTTGTTGTTGTTGTATCGCTTACATCTGTTATTTAATTACCGTAAAATATCGTTTCAAAATTTAGATTAAATCTTTTTATAAAGAGGAGCATTCCGGGAAATCTCTGTTTTGTAGCATCCCTTTAGCACCACTACCCTACCGTGAGCTACACTAATCCAAATCTAACAAGATTTTGTAGATGTTCAATCCTATAATATATTATCATCTATCCAAAATTTGAGCTGATTCTGACATTTCTAGAATAATATATTTGATGTTTAAATTTAAGGGTTTAAATAAACGTCTGAACGGTGAATAATTGAGCTAAGATTTTGAAAATGTTACGAATGTCGGAACGAGCTCAAATTTTAGATAGATGATAATATATATGTGGATTGAACATCTACAAAATATAGTTAGATTTGAATTAGTGTAGCTCACGGTAGGATAGGGGTGCTAACGGGGTGCTGCAAAACAAGGGTGCCTCGGAACGCTCTTCTTTTATAAAATTATACTTAACTTCAAAATGAAAATGTATAATTTATTCTTCTCAAATATTCTTTTAATTTCATTTGAATTTTAATTCATTTTAGCGCAAAACGTAAGTCATAATTTATTTCTGATTCATTTAATTGAAACGTTGTAATCAACTTAATTTCAATTTATTGAAGAGTAAATAGCTTATCCATCACATCAAAAAATAAAAGTATTCAAAATTTCAGTATAGTCTAATATTTAAAAATTGGCTAAAATTACGGATTGTTACAATGATGGAATTTCCGTCTAATTTTAATTGATCGAAACGGAACCAAAATCCAGAATTTTGAACCTTATCCCATACAGTCCCCCCCAACCAGCCCTAACTCATTCCTTTGGTACTAACATTTTTTAACACATACCGCACTCGTTCGTCTCCGAAAAGCCTTTGCATGTTCACAACTAGCATTCTACTGGAAAGTGGGTTCATCAAGACATTAACAAACCAACCTAACCACCTTTTTATCTATTTTCTGCCATTTTACCTTCTCTACATTCAAGTGTTTTTTCAGTTAATTTTTAGTCAACGAACTAAGATCATTTAGACATAAAATAACTTCCATCTGAGGTTCTTGAACACTCTTCTTTTTTTTTTTTTTTTTTTTTTTTTCCCCCCTAACAGTGGTTTTTAGAATTGTGTTTGCTGTTTGACAACTCAACTATTATTATTATTATTTTAAAATTCAGGATTATTTGAAATCTTGTGATGATTGAGGATTGATTCAACTTCATATGATGTAAGTGCATGAAACATAGGGGATGGAAAATACTGGGGGAGACGTAGTATAGGATCTTATATCATCCATTTTATAAAAAATTAGTGTAATTTTAGTAGAAAATATAGATACAAAAATTGGAACCCCTCTCTCCTGCCCTACCTCCCTCTCTCTCTCGCTCAAAAAAATGTATATGTATGGATGTAACAGCAAGCCTTCAATCAAAAGAGGAAGCCAGAACATAAGTGGACTACATGATTATATTTAAATAAATTAATAAATTGTACAGAATTCCCGTTCTTGTTCTTAACTGTGATTTTATATCACATTATCTCAACATATACCACTTTGCTTTCAAATTATAAAAGGGAGTTCCTTTCTTCTTTTGTTACCTGTTACTCTGTAACAACTACTAAAATCGTTTATCATAAGGTCTCCACTACAACGATCAAATTGGTATGGACTGGGGTGACAACTCTTCATTTGTTTTCTTGTCATCTGCATATGCTAAGAATACCACAATTTTGCTGCCGCATTTACGATCTATAGTACTTGCATATCAATTTTTATGTCTCAAATTGGCCAAATATGAACAATTAAATTTGTGTAGTGTCAACTTGAAGTTTACATTTTTTTTTGTCACTACAGTTGGAAAGATTTTCAGCCATAATTTAAAAATGGAACTGCTGGAAATAGAAATTTATTGGAATTTTAAGGGACCAGTCGGTATCTTGATAATTTCCTTTAATGCTCTAAATCCATTTACTTTTAAATAGCAGTCTAAACCATAGTCGAATATAATTTGACACTTTTGAGATATGCAGGTAAGGTTGGTTACAGGCACATTTGCTGTTCATCCGAGAGGCTTCTACAAAAGCATCGAAGAGCTGTGGGATGAATGAATACTACTCACAGTCATTTCTTTCACCATAACTAGGTATATGTCCTTTTTTAATCATCATTGATCTCTCTAGTCTCAGGGGTCAAGTTATAATGATTTAGTTTGAGGCTGGAGCTGGACATACAGTTTACCTGTTTTTATATTATATGCCCAACTTGCTACTTCTGAATGTTTGAAGTTTGCAAACTCTCGAATGACTTGTTTATACTACCATTCTCCTACATCATTTATAAAGGAATAATGTAATGATAAGTAAATTTGTGTGCATGATAAATAAGAACAGATAATATATTGCATCTTGTTTTAACGTTATTACTCAATTTCAGCAGCTTAATATAAAGCTATCTTCTGTCTGCTTGCTTGCTAGTGCACCTTAATTTCGTCTTCATATTTTGTTCTCTCTGTTGACTTTTGTTGACCATAAACGCAATGAATCTGGCATAACGCACGTCAACATTGTAAAATTAGTCATGGTTGGGTTGAGATAAAAAAGCTAAGCTCGAATCTTCAACGCTCGTTAATCAGTTACGTTCTATTGTTCTCTTATGCTTTTTCAAAAGATTCTAGCAAGCGACACAGTGGCCACGGCCGACTAGTGTGGAGCAGAGAAGGTAATTGGTGATTTCAGTCCTATGGTTATTGCAGATTCTAGCTAATATAATCAAGCGTAACCTCCATTACCTTCAGATTATCTTTACACTATGACTTATGCAAATCTTTATCCATATGTCAGGTTGAGTTTTTTCTTTTTTGGGTTTTAAGTATCTTCAAGGCTACGAAATTTGGTTCACAATCCGTAAAATTTATTGGCTCACAATCCGTAAAATTTATTGGATCTCGAGTTTTTTTGGGTTTTAATTGTTTTATATAAACTATTTTTAGCAATCAACTATCTATTTTATATACTTCTTTAACATCTAACTATATATATTTATCTAAAATTTGATAAACACTATTTTTATGTTGCAAACTATTTATTAAAACTTTCAATGTCCTACTTATCTAATCTCAAACTATTTCAAATATATATCTAAACTATTTTAATATACTTTTCAACCATTTTAAATATTCAAACTGTTTTAAATTAGCATTGTTTTAAGATTCTAAGTTTGATTTAAATTGAGATTTAATATGAAAGTATATTCTATTCGAATATGAAATGGTTTTAAAGCTAATATGATATTTTCATATGAAGTATGTACTGTTTGAAATGTAAAAATCTGACCAGTGTGAAAAATGTAAGCATTTGATTGTTAAAGATCCAAGAATCGGATATTCTCATACCTCTGTCAATACCGAAAACCACTTTAGTAACTGTGCACATGGTGGAGAATCCAAAATGAAGTAGGTTCGTTTTACGAACGCTACTGGAATTAATTAATAGAACGATGATGGATATCCTTGACCTTCGGATCATAATTAAAATGACTAAAATAGGGCTATATTGCGACCAAGTGGGTTAGCTACCCCTGTCAGCAACACTTCTACCTTTATTATTATAGTTCCTCGGTTTGATTGATTTGATGCGCATCCTTGATTTGTAGTGTTGTTCTGAGGTGGGCGGTAGTCACGGCTATGCGTTACCACAAGTTTGGGCGTGCAACTAGTAGATTCCTACTCTGTGCATTCCTCGTGTGCCTTGTCATATTATCCTGATTGAGCTCCCTATAATTTTGTCGTATAGCGGTGTATCCCTATCCATCGACGGCTTACTGGTGTTTTATACGCAATGTTTACGACAATGTATAAATGGCGTAAGGGTAAAATTGTAATACCGCTTACATTGTTTTATTATTTTATATTTAACCATAGACACTATTATATTAGCATATTGTATTATATAGTATCTAGTATATCAGATCCTTAGAAGATGGAAATTCCCGTATCATCTCTTAAGTTATTGCACTCACGAACACAATTGATGTGAGATGTGAATTACCGTAAGCATTTCTAATGCCGTGACACTCATATTATTACATGGTTTTGATTTAACTGATATGAGAATATTTTAGTTCTAATCCGAGTATTTTTATATTTTCATTTGTGCTCGGGTCAGCCTGAGTTTTTCAGTTATTGACGACATAATTATGAAGATGAAGACGGAGCTTCACAGACGTATTTATTAGCATTATTCCGTTGCATGTATTAGTCTGTTATGTGATAGTTAACTCTGATAATTGTTGTAAAATATGATCAAATGTATGTTTTAACAGCTTCATGAGCTGTTATTTATTTATTATATTTCACCCTTCTGCTGCGAGATTTTGTATTTTTTTTATTCTTTCTTCCTTTTCTTATATGAATCCCGATAACTATCTATATTTTTTATTCTTTCAAGCCGGCATTTATGGATTTTTGCCGGCTTAAACGACCAAAAATCCAGGTTGTTACAGTTGGTATCAAAGCTTTGGTTTAGCGATAAACCTTGGCTCTAGTGGGGTTAACTCATTAGAGATAGGGTTATAATATTCTAGAATGAGTTTGAGTGTATATGAGAGAGCGTACTTGTAATTTTGATATAGAAATGGTTTTGTATTGTATTAATTCGTTCCATTAAGCATTTATAAATTCTGGTCGATATTTGGGACGCCAAAGCATCGATAAGGATTTCTAAACACTCGAATAGAATTGAACAACAAAATATTGCTTTGGATTATATTATATATATATATATATATGTATATGTATAAATGACTATTTTGAAATCTATTAATTTTGATGTATTGGTAGTTTGGAGATGATAATCTTCAATTATCGTCGTTTATTGTTTGATTACTCAATATATTTAAACTACTGATTATTAAATTATTTTAAGAAAATGAAATATTGAAAATTAATTGATAATGAAATTTGATAATTAAATATGAAATTGAGAATTTAAATTCGGGTGATTCTAAAGTATTGATTTGCAAATGCTTTTGAGATAATAAAAGTATATTATAGAAATAGTTTTATGTAGATACATTTTTTTTTTAAATGATTTAAAGGAAATAAGTGTATATCCCTATCTTGTCTCTAGAAATGACTTCGTTGATGAGCGCACGCACCATTGACGTTTATTTCCGAGAGTCTAAGTGAGGGAAACCACTTAGAACTTTTATACCTTGTTTTGAAAATTGAATTTTATTTAAATCTTTTATAGTATGGTTTGATATAAAAGATATAATAGTTTGAAAGATGATTTGGAAACAAACCCGAAGTGAATTCTTAAGTTCTCTAATAATTAATAAAATGGATTAAACTTGAAGTTTTAGAAACTTCAGAAATGTATGATAATGAAATGAACCCAAGAGTGGTATAAATCAAAATAGAAACTCTTAGGAATTTGAAATAATGAATTAAAATGAATTGAAACAATTGAGCTTGTATAATAATCAATCTTTTTCTATAGCATATATATAACTTACCAAAATATAAGAAGCTAAAATGTTATGGAAATAAGAACATTTCAATATACAAGTAATGGTAAATAACGAGTGTGAAATAAATGGAAGATTTGTAGAAATGAATAAAACTTAATTCACGACTAAATGGATTATACTTAGTTTTGTGGTGAAAATCAATTCAACTAAGTAAAGTAGAAAATATTAAACCAATGAAATAAACTAGTTAAATAAATATATGGTTAGAATAATGTTGTATTCTTAATTTATGGATTATTAAGTGAAAAGATATCTTAAGTAAGTTGCAAATGGGGTTAGTATCAAAGGGAAGTACTATAAAAAAATGAATGTAAATTGAAAGACAGGAAAACTTAAGTGTAAATTTATTTGAATGATGATTAATATGCAAATAGGAATCAAATCATATAAGCAAAATTGAAATGGAATGGAAGTGAATGAAAAGAGACATTAAGGCATAAATTAATGAAATGGGTAAAATGAATAAATTTAATCAATGAAATAAGCTAATGAAGTGAATTGTTTGATTATGGATTAAATGTATTGGTATTGATGGTTGGATGTTCGACGATTGAGGATAACCAATATTTCCAAGTTGAATATGAATGTTAACTAGTTTATGTGAAAACATAAGAGAATAGGTTTATACTTATAACTTAATAAAGTTTGAACGAATTAATTAAATTAATAAAACGATGCCCGTTGCAGAGCGATAGTTCGTGAATTGAAGTTTAAATAAAGGGTCGACATAAAAACGTAAAAGGCGGAACTTTCAAAAAGAGGGACCGAGTTTGCATTGAAAAGTAGGGAGGTATGTGAGCCTAATTAAGTTTGGTTTTAGGGATGTATGCCTGATTTTCACTTAATAAAAAATATATTGCAAAGAAGAAAAAGTTAAATAAATAATCTTCTTATCAATCTTCTTCCACAATCTATTACAATTCTCCACAAATTTCTACAAGAACGTATATGACAATTTCTGTTTAATAGATTTATAAATGGCAGTTTTCTTATGCAAATGTATTTTCGTACTCGAAAAAACATGCAAGCTAGGTGCTAGGCAGGGATGGCAAAAAAAAAAAAATCTATACCCGTAGTTATCCACGGATAAAATCCGTCGTGGGGATGAAACAGATAGCTAAATGGGTATCCGTGAGTAAAATAAACGGGATTTTTAATATCCGTTAATTAATGGGACAGGTACAGATATCACGATATCCATGTCCATGGTTACCCGTGCCCGTATTGAATGTGAATTTTTAACAATGCAAAAATTATTGTCGTTGGTTGTTGGGTATTTGTGTGCTTGCTTTCTTTTATAATTTATAAGCGGTTGTTGATATTTGTAATAACTGTGCATGCTGCTAATTTAAACCCTATATATACCTAATTAGAAATTCTCAAATTTCTCATTAATTGTTTCAAATTTCAATCCAGCAAACAACGCGTCTTTTCTTCTCTCCAAATCTTCTTCTCACTTCAGTAAATTCAACACATCCTGCCGAAGTTCTTGTGTAATGGCCCGAAATCCGTACCAATTTGAGCTGACTAATATACTACACATTCAACTCAGAGTGCACGAAAATTCAGATCATTAATAGAAAGAAATAAGAGGATGAGAAAGATAAGATAGAACTAATAGAATAGAAGAAGAAGAACATCATAATCTAAACAGTATCGAAGTAAACACGAATCTCACAACGGAATGAATAAAATATATTATATAACACTTTGAAATACAAATCTGAATTTGTATATATACATGCCATATCAGAGTACAACTCATACATATATTACAGCGGAAATAATCTCTAACTAACTAATGGTGAAGCCTTCTGCCTCCAGCTCCTCTAAGTGAATCTGCAAAGCCTAAAACACATGACTGCCCGTACAAATTTGGGCACCCAAGAGTTTAGGGAAAACAAATAAAATAAACTCTGGGTCAGTCATGGGACTGGTGTGAGTAAATTCCAATCATATCGTTTAACTTTGGAAATCCTTTTGAAACAAAATGACAATAGTAAGACCAACCCACACATAAACATGGACGGTTTTTACCTTACTATAACTCAAAATATTTTTATATCAAAATTCAGTGAGATTATACTAATGTCTAATCAAGTAAATAACCAGATAGCAGAACGCTTGCATCTCACGCTCCACATATTTATTGTACAAAATCATAAACCGCAGGACGCTTATTGGAGATTGGATTCCAACTATGACAAGATATGGGTCCACCTCCCGATCAGTGTACTCTAGAGGGGATACACTGGGGTTCAACAAGAATATCTTGTAACCCGGCCCACACATGACCGACTACTCATTTAGCTTAAGTGTATCGAATATATTGTCACCCACGGTTGTTGGCCACCAACCGTAATCCGAAGATACAGAAACGAAAGAAGAGCAAATATGAATTTTCTCTTGATCGGTTACAATACACCCTGCTCGGTTATGACCCAACTAGCCATGTTGCCCGCCCGATTTCTGTCATTTCCCGGTTGTGAGGCTAGAGGCTACGTCTATCTTCAGAACATCTGATCATCATTCACTTTGAATGCCACATCGTCAAACCCGTCAATTCACTAATCGATTTCCAAAAATATCACGGGTATAAAAAGCTAAGAGGAACAAATTCCTCCGCTACCAGACGTAATACCTTTAAGAGATCAATCGTACGTGATTGGTTAGGTATACTCTGTCAGACACTCATCCATACAAGTTGTCCTGGGACTGGACAAACATAAAGCACCATTCTAGAACGGAACGACCCTTGCATTTCACTCCGTCTTCAATTGTCTTCAGCATAATCTAATTTGCAGCACTTATGCCTATACGGAGTGGTTTTCAGATAATATATCCAGCCGGTCTCTCCGTATTGACAACGATGGTCAAACACTTCGATAGTCGGTTATTTAACTATCGAAGTAAAAAACAAACATTCATTCAAATGTACAATTAAACATCACACAACCACAGACACTTTTTATTTAACATTCGTTTTTATTATTCGAATTCCCATATCTTACTAGATATTACTCAAACTCCGTTTTAGCCCTTTCACACTTCTTGGAAAACATTCCCCGTTATTATACCTTTATTCTCCCATATCCCAGATATACATTGTTAATGTTTGAAAAACATTCTCATCCTTTCACATTTCTTATTTCCGGTATATTAGAAAATGTACGATATTTACATTTGGAAAATATTTCCAATTTCCATTTTAACTACTTAATCTGCAAACATTTACTTTTTAAACCTTATTCACTTTGAAACGTGAACATTTATTTCTTATAGCATTCTGATTTCGTTTATCAAATAATTCTTTATTTAGATAATAAATACCATTATAACTTAATGTCGACCTCCTATTTGATTAAAACTCGTTTACCCTTCCTTTAGTTCGGAAATAACCATATATATTATTTACTCCTACTTCCATTTTCGTATAATTCATTTACACTTCTTCGGGGAAAACATAATTATTCTCTTATCACTTGGGGTAAGTGAATCTCAAACCTTTCTAGGGAAAAACGTTATATATAAAAATCATGCTTAAGTTTGGTTAACAATGTTAATTTATCGTTATAGTTTTAAAACTTGCAATACACTGTAATATTCTCCCTTTTATAACTAATGCAATACGTTGTAATATTTCCCTTTTATAACTAATGTCATACGCTGCCATATTCCCCTTTATAACTAAACTCGACTTCTTTGTCCATTACAAACTAATATCATCCCTCGATAATAGCGAAGTCGTTCAAGTTGGGGTATTTTATTTACCTCTCAGACCTTGATCGACAACGTTCTTATCTTAGAATAGATATATGTCCGTAACTCTAATCCCTTATTACTTATAATATCTATCAGACCGTATTTTCTGGTTTAATTTGAAATATGGTTTTATAACACCATATCCTTACTTTGAAACTTGGTTTTTCATAACTATTTATATTAAATATTAATTCTTTGCTTCATTTTCCTTATACAATTCCATTTATAACTTCTTTTATCAAAAATCATTAGTGCTCTTTGTCTTCTGACATTTTACTTTCCATTCGAATCATTTCATCTAATTCAGGTAAACATCTCATACCAACTCAATATTATCTTAAATGAATTCCATTTAAGAACAATTACTTTAAGTAAAATAATTACATAAAAATTAACTTCACCATAACTGAAGTAAAACGATTTACTTCATCATCAATTCAACTAGACTGGTTGCTTACTTTATTAAACAATGACTGATTCTACTTGTTCAATATTCAAACTTTTTTAATTAAAAAGTTAATTAATGCAATATCTTATTAATTCTGATTAATTTATTTCTAAGCTATTTCCATTCGATTAATTGAAGACCAATTAATTTAATAATCAATTTCCAATAAACAATTGATTTAATCAACTTCAAACCCTCAGTTAATTTGTTAACTGATTTAAATTACTTCTTACTATTAGATTAATATAATTAATCTAATAATTATTTCCTAACTGTTGCTTTAAAATAATTATCCAAATTATTCACTCGCAGGATAATATCTTAATAACTTATTTAAATGTCGAATAATTGTTTATATTTACTTTTATAAATTGAACTATAAAATACCAGTTTATAATAGAACTTCTATTATAATGTAAACTTCGCTTTAATTATAAACATATAATTTCTATAACCAACTTCGTTGATTCGCCTATCGACAAATCAATTTCTTAACCAAATGATGGATTTATGGTCGGTTGCTGCCACTTCCTTAATCGATACCGTCTATTGATTTAATCGAAATAACGTTGAATTTTCATTTAACATCAATATCCATATAGGGTTTCAATGTCATTTGGGTTCAAACAGTGCATATATAAATAATATAAAACAAACAGTACATATAAATATTGAGGAATCCGGTTGGATTCCGCCAACCGTTTTCCCGCATCCACAAATGTTAGTCAAACAATTAACACTGATTCCATACTAGGGGATAATATAATCGATGAAATCAGTATCCAACCAATGATGTGTATATATACAATGATATTCAACCAATTTAATTGTAATTTACCTAATCAATCATCACACAACATTAAACCATTATTTTAAAATATAATTATAATATTTTTAAAATAAAACAGATTTAGTGAATTTACTCACCTTGCGCGTTAACCGTTAAATAACGATTTGTGTCGGCTGATTTGGTTGAGTGGTTTGTTTTGCCTAAATTCAGACGAGCTCCAAATGGCTCTGAATCAGTTCCAGAACGTAGCTTGTGTCCATACGATTTCAATGTGATGGACCATTTGAAATTCATTATGTAAATATGTCGGCCCGCTCATACTCTCAAGCGTTCTTTCTTCTTCTCCGTAAAATACTGAACCCATTCAAGCTCCATTACATCCTTTCCATGCGTGCCAATACCCTACCAACATTTCCCACCAACATGAACCATGTTTAAGGCTTGTAGTAACCCATCCAGTTTCATGAGCTACCCAGACCCGCTTTCAACAGTTCCACCTTCCACAAAGTGCTCCAGTAGCTGCAAACAATACTTAACTTTCTCCATCTCCACACAGAGTATAAGTAACCGCTATGTCCTTCTACTGTGTACGCAACCGAAATACTCAGCACCGTTATTCTCTCACCATCCTCTTCTATTCCAATATGTCGAACATAAGCCCCTGTATCATTTTCTTTTTCTTTTGCTCAGGTACTGGAAACACTTTGAACTCCATCTTCATCACGTTTTCCACCCAGTTTCCTAACTTCTGACCTCACTCACTGCCCCCTCAATGACCAGCTCGCACCTTAGTTCCTTCACGCCACCTACACCGTTACGCACTCATACACCACTCCTTCAGTAAATCTTGTCGCAACTAAGTTGAAGGCTACAGGGTTGAATCCCCTTTTGATTCCGAGCCCCAACTAATTGGTTTCAAGATTTCAGATATCTTTTTCCGATTTGATTTTGGATTTTAGTCCAATTTCTTTCTATGTATTTTTATTTTCTGAAAACTTAAAGAAGTTTTGCGGAAGAAGAAGTAAATAACCAGGATATTGGTTTCTCTTTTCCTTTTTTTATAGGGTTGGATCCTTCATAGTGAAGGAATATGATGTAATTTTTAGGTCCCCAGCGTATGGTTTATGCATTAATTTGTTATGGCGATGATGGAACGAAACACGCGTGATTTATGGGATAGCTGTAGTAGAGAAGTAGGTCTGCATTTGTCAATGTAAGAACATGGCTGTTATGTGTGAAAGGACGGTGATTGGTGACCATTCATGCTTTGATTACGGTACGTATACTTAACAAAGAAGCAAACCATATATTATTATTATTATTATTATTATTATTATTATACGTATTTTCTATTTTATTTGTTTGGTGTTTGCGTGAAATATAGGGTAGCCTACTTATTTGGACCTTATGTGCTTTTTCTTCTGGCATATGGACATGCATACGCATTACTGCAGTCCATCATTTTCCATCTCGTGTATATACTCATACCAACACCCTTTGCAATATTTTATATCTTGAGACCAACCAATAGTTTTGATCAATAATGCACCCACAACGAGATTGCGTACATGTTAGGGGTTCAATGCATACCTGCTCGAAGGGAGGAAAACCGAAAATCATATGATGCTTTATCCTTTGATCAACTTAGAGCCCTTGTATGATTCACATCACACGAGATACTTGTTGTGATTGAGAGGTTACAAAATTCTATTATTGGTATTGTAATGACCCGCATTCTACGCATCGGAGGATCGTAAAATATTTATTTCTTTCCCGTATGGAGTCGTATGGTCATGTAACTTTGGGAAACATCTATTAGAGTCATTTCCCATGTTCATGATTTTTATCGATTTTTAAATGACCATTTTGCCCTTAGTTGGTACTGTTTTGGCCATAACTTTTGATTGAAAAGGAATTTTGACCTGAAACCACTTCCATTGGATTCGTTTGATGGTTTACCTTTCCGTAGAGTGGTCATAATAGCCAAACGGACTTACCGTTTGGGAGATATGGCTGAAATAAGGTTTGGAGGGTGAAAAACTGCTTAACCGGGCCAAATCGGGTGATTAGTGGATAGGCCCATAACCCATTTCGGGATTAGGGTTATGGGGAGGCTGAAATGAGATAGAGGATCATTCCATTTCAGTTTTCTAGCCTCCACTTATCACCAAGGAACCCTAAAAATGACCTCGAACCTCTAAATCACCTCCAAATCATCTTTTGGTCAAGGATTAAGCTTAACAACCCCTAATCAAGGAAGATCTACACCAAATCAACATTGGAGCTGCTGTTTAGCATAGAGATTCACATCAAATCAGAGATTTATTTCAGATCTTAGTTTATTTTGTGGCTAAGGTGAGTGATTTGCATAGTTTTACACTAATTATGGCTAATTAGGGGTGATTAGTGTTAATTAGCGAATTTAAACATGATAAAATTCTGGAAAAATGTTTATAAAATTAGGAATGATGTTTTAGACCTCTGATATGAATTTGGGTTAATTTGGTTAAGTTTTGCTAATCCTATCATTAGTTTCACCTATACATGCTTAAGGGGAAATGTGGGATTTTGGGTAAGTTTGATCCATTTTACATGCTATGATTGTTGTTTTGGTGTTTATGTTCACTTCTACTTGTTGCTATGACTGTATGATATGCTTTGTGATTAATTAGAATAGTTAGAATGGTCGAAAACGCCGTCGAATGGCGTAAACTGCTCGTTGGAAGAACTGCAGGAAATTGCAGGCAGGATCGGATCGGACCCCCTTTACCCGACCCGAACCGATCGTGGGCACATGCCATGATTCGAATCAAGGACACGATCTGATGGGAAGAAGAGCATGAGTCCGAACCGCGCCAGCAGCCCCGACCCGATCCGCCCAAGAAGGGTGAGCACGATCCGTCGACCTGGAGAAGTGCTTTCCGACCCGAACCGCTTGAAGGACCACGACCCGATCCGAAGGAGCTTGTCACGAACCGATCCGTGGCGATGGACTTGGAGACCCCGACCCGATCCGCTGAGGGGTACCCGAACCGATCCGATCTGAAGGCTACGACCCGATCTGATCTGTTGATAACCAATAACCCGAGATGCAAAGGTAGTCCAAATGAAGTTAGAGCTCAGGATCCAGATGGGAACCAATGAGTTTACTTCATGGTTGGACTTTGCTACGGGACGTGTGCTAAGGAGTTGTCGACGTTCATAAGTTCGATTCACCACTAAAAATGAAGGATGGCTACTTATCAGTGCAGTAGGGTCATTATGACCTGAGGGGCAAGGTGATGGTAGCAAGACTACGTTATCAATGCAGTAGGGTCATTATGACCTGAGGGGCAAGGTGATGCGTAGTAAGACTATAAGCCAGCGCAGATGGGGTGAACAACTCCATGGGGCAAGTGGACATAGTAAGGATTGGTAAGGCTATGAGCCAGCGCAGATGGGGTGAATAACTCCATGGGGCAAGTGGACATAGCGAGGATTTAGTGGCTACGTTATCAGTGCAGTGAAGCCATTTATGACTTCATGGGGCAGAGTGATCGTAGCAAGGTATGTTGGGTGATCGAAGTGGTGAATATCGTATGCTTTACGCACTGAGTGAGAGATGTGAGGATGGATGCTATGTTTGATTGTTTGCCATCCTTATGACATGCACACCTCCCCCACCTCCGTATCTTTCCACTGTTTGATATGGTACCTTAGAGTGTTGTACAGTATGTAGTGCTAACTCTTTGGTTGCAGGTCCAGGTTCAGGTATGTTTTAGTCTACCTGTTATTGTTCACTTTAGATGCTTATCGCTCATACCAGGCTTTATGTCTGACCCGGAGTTTTATGTCTCCTCTTATTACTCTGGGTGCTCACACGAGCAGACTAGAGATAGGTTAGTTGGTGATGCGCGAGTAGCTGATTCGGAGGCGGGCAGGAGGCTTCCACGTATGATATATATATACACATTCTCCCTGTGTCGTTGGTGGTCGCTACTTGGGCATTAGTAGTGTACCACTTTTATATTGCTTTTGTTTTGAGACAGTTTGAAAAGTTGTAATAAGCTGTATTCTGAATTTCCGCTGCTATGATGTTTAGTTCTGATCTTCAGCTTATGCACTGTCTCTCCTGTTTTATGTCAAGTATGTTATTATTATATTTTATTCTATGCGTTGTGAGACATTCTACAGGTTCTTTGTATGTTCATTTCCTTCTTCCTTTTCCTTCTGGCAACCCGTTCCGTGCTAACTGGACATATGTACAACGCACTTTTGGAGTAAATGTCGGTTGGTGTGGGATGGGCCGTCACACTTGGTATCAGAGCTCTAGGTTGCGTAGTTAACCTAGGGAAAGACACTAGGGAGAGTTAGTACGTATATGAGAGCGCGTATTTGTGATTACTTTGGTTTTCAAAAGCTATGTATATATATACTATTAGTAGTATAAGAATGAAGTCGCACTGCACTAGCACCACTATGGGGTCGTTAATCGTTTCCCTTTTTCAGATTGACGATGAGCCGAGATACGAAGGGTGCTGGTAGAGGGACCAACCAAGGGAATGCCGCTGACATGAGGGCAATGTTTACTAACCTCATGAGAGACATGCTTAGAGAAGTGCAAGGGGCAGTTCCCAATCCCGGAGTTGGTGTTGGCCCAGTAGTGCAGGCGCCTAGGGTCGATTTCGCCAAGTTGTGCAAGGATTACACTAATCTTGGTGGGAAGCCGTTCCACGGAACGGAGTCAGCCACAGATGTTCAGGACTGGATGGATAGCTGTGACCGTATCTTCGATGACTTGGGTCTTGAGGATGCGATGAAGAGAAGGCTAGCGTCTCGTCAGCTGCAAGGGCGAGCGATGAATTGGTGGAATGCCATTAGAACAGCTACTCCAGAGGATCAGGTTACTTGGGATCAGTTCAAGGCTCGCTTTAGCGAGAAGTTTATCCCAGCTGCCCAGAAGTCAGTGTTGTTCAAGAGGTTCTTGGAACTCAAGCAGGACGGAAGGGCAGTTTCTGATTATATTGCTGAGTTCGACACTTTGTCGAAGTATGGACTGTCTCTCATTGATACCCCTGAAAAGAAGAATGAGAAGTTCATTACTGGTTTGGATGGATACTTGGGGAAAAGGCTTATCAACCACATCGATGAGACTTTTGAATCGATCGTGGGGAAAGCTTTGAGATCAGAGAGCCTTTACCCTAAGTCAATGATTGAGGCTGCATCTGCAGAAGGGCCAAAGCCGCAAGCAGGCGGTGGAGGCAAGAATAACTCTCAGAATAAGAGGAAGCAGGACCAATCTAAGGGTGGCCAGAAAAAAGAGCAAGAAGGATGTTGAGTGCTTCAGCTGTGGTAAGAAGGGCCATTATGCTAAAGATTGTCGGGCCAAGCCAGCGGATAAGAAGTGCTTCAACTGTGGTCAAGTGGGACATTTCAAGGACAAGTGTCTGCAACCTCTTAAGGAGAAGCAAATTGTGAAAGCATATGCTATTGATGTTGTTTCTTCTTCGTCGAATGCCCCAACTGCGGCGGAGAAAGGAAAGAATGTTGTTATTCAAGGTATGCTTTCTATTTATGATGTACCAGTTCGAGTTTTGTTTGACACTGGGGCTTTCCGTTACTTCATACCTAGTGACCTAGTAGATAGGTTGGGACTGGAACCCGAGATAGTCGATAGACCATTGGTTGTGACGAACCCGATTGGTGGTTCGACTAGCCTTAGTATGATTTGCAGGAATTTGGTCTTATCGAGTCATGGATGTATGTTTGTATGTGATTGCTTTGTTTTGGGCTTTACTCGGTATGATATTATATTGGGAGTCGATTGGCTCCAAAGATACGGGGTGGTGGTAGACTGTGAGGGCTTTTTGGTGACAGTGAGGGAGGATGATGGGCGGAGGGTAGTGTTTGGTAGTCTACCTAGTGATGGGGTTATGGCTAGTTTTGTAAATTCCCTCGACATCCCGCAGGATGAGTTGTCAGATGTGCCCGTGGTTGGCCAGTATCCGGACGTCTTCGACGAGGTGACCGGGCTTCCACCACACCGAGAGATTGAGTTCCGTATTGATTTAGTGAAAGATGCCAGACCTATAGTGATGCCACTTCGTCGTATGGCACCAAGAGAGCAGCGAGAGCTCGGGGTGCAAGTCAGCAATCTTTTGAAGAAGGGATTTATTAAAAGGAGTGTCTCCGAGTGGGGAGCACCAGTTGTGTTTGCCACTAAGGCAGATGGTTCCCTTCATTTGTGTGTGGACTATCGCGAGTTGAATAAGGTGACGAGGAAGAATAAGTATCCTCTGCCGCGGATAGATGATTTGGTTGATCAACTGGAAGGAGCAAGAGTGTTCTCCCAGTTGGACCTCGCGACAGGATTTCATCAGCTACGAGTAGCGGATGAGAGTGTTCCGAAAACGGCATTTAGGACGCCGTCTGGATTTTATGAGTGATTGGTCATGCCATTTGGGTTGACCAATGCACCAGCCTACTTTGTGGATCTTATGAATCGAGTATTCAGAGATCAGTTGAATAAGTTTGTTCTTGTGTTCGTGAATGATATCCTTGTTTACTCAAGGACAGAGGAGGAACACAAGGGACACTTGAGGATTGTGATGGAGGTGTTGAGGAAACACCAATTGAAAGCGAAATTCTCTAAGTGTCATTTTTGGAGAAGGGAAGTGAGATTCTTGGGTCATGTTGTTTCCGAGAGTGGTATTGCCGTGGACCCTGCGAAGGTGGCTACGGTACAGGATTGGCCTACGCCCAAGAATGCGACAGACGTAAGAAGTTTCTTGGGATTAGCTGGATATTATCGTAAGTTTATCCAGGACTTCTCCAAGATAGTAGCACCGTTGACTCAATTGACTAAGAAGAATCAGTCCTTCGTCTGGGACGGAGTGTGTGAGGATGCCTTCAAGAGTCTAAAGGAGAGGTTGACGCGTGCGCCAGTGTTAGTCATTCCTAAAGGGAATGAAGAGATGGCGGTATACACGGATGCTTGTGGTACCGGACTGGGTGCAGTATTGATGCAAGGAGGTAGGGTTGTAGCTTATGCTAGTCGACAGCTAAAGCCGCATGAGAAGAAGTATCCTACCCTTGATTTGGAATTGGCAGCGATTGTATTTGCGCTGAAGATGTGGAGACATTATCTCTTGGGAGAAAGATTCGAGTTGTTTACCGATCATAAATCGTTAAAGTATCTCTTCTCCCAGAAAGATCTGAATCTCCGTCAGCAGAGATGGCTAGAGTTCTTGGCTTCATATGATTTTGATATCTCATATACACCTGGAAAAGGTAATGCGGTAGCCGATGCCTTGAGTAGGAGACATGCCAGTTTAGGGGCAATGTTTCTTGAGTGGAAGCAACTGGAGTATATCGCGGGGTTTGATTTCAGACCAAAGTGCGAATTGGATCCAGTTATGCTAGCTAGTTTGGCGATCAGACCCACTTTGATAGAGCGGATTGGTTCTAGTCAGAGGGACGATCCTAACCTATTGGAAATCATCTCCAAGTTAGAGATGGGTATTGATGAGGAAATGAATGTGTATGGGCTTGATCGAGATGGATGGCTTCGAAAGAATGGAAGGCTAGTTGTGCCCAACGTGAATGGATTGAGGGATGAAGTGCTTAGAGAATGTCATCACTCAAAACTGACTATACACCCCGGTGGTAATAAGATGTATCGAGACATGAGACAGACCTACTACTGGGAAGGGATGAAAAGAGACGTTGGGAAGTTTATATCCAAATGCATGAATTGCCAGCTAGTTAAAGCCGAGCAAAAGAAGCCTAGTGGGTTGTTGCAACCATTAGAAATTCCCGAATGGAAATGGGAGCAAGTCTCGATGGATTTCATCGATGGTTTACCAAGGACTAGATCGGGACATGATAGCATTTGGGTAATTGTGGATCGATTGACTAAGAGCGCAAGATTTATACCAGTCAAATCGACCAAAACGGCAGCCAAGTTGGCAGAATTGTATATGAAGTGGGTAGTGAGATTTCATGGAGTACCCAAAAGCATTGTGACTGACCGAGACCCGTTGTTCACTAGTGGGTTTTGGAAGAGCTTACAAGAGGCTCTAGGGTCAGGATTACATCTCAGTACCGCATATCATCCTCAGACCGACGGTCAGACGGAGAGGGTGAATCGTATATTGGAAGATCTCTTGAGAGCGCGTATATTGGATTTTGGTGGATCATGGGATGACCATTTGCATCTAGTAGAGTTTGCATATAATAATAGCTACCAATCCAGTATCGGTATGGCTCCATATGAAGCTTTGTACGGAAGACCGTGCAACTCACCATCATATTGGATAGAGACTGGCGAGAAGTTTGTGCTTGGACCAGATGTGGTGAGAGAAACTTTCGATAAGATCAAGATCATTCAGCAACGAATGAAAGCTGCCCAAGATAGGCAGAAGAGTTATGCTGATAAGAGGAGAAGAGACTTGAAATTCTCCGTTGGCGACTTGGTGTTTGTCAAGATCTCTCCGTTGAAGAGCGTGATACGATTTGGCAGGAGAGGCAAGTTGGCACCAAGATTTGTTGGCCCATTCCCTGTTCTTGAACTAGTCGGGAATTTGGCCTATAGAGTTGGCTTACCAGAGAAAATGGCGGGAGTTCACAATGTGTTTCATGTTTCCCAACTAAGGAAGTTCGTCCACGACTCAGATATGACTATTTCACCTGATCAGTTAGAGGACTTCGAAGTAGAAGCCGAGGCGGTTGGGAACCGCAAGCCGATCCGTATTGTGGGGCACGATACGAAGCAACTTCGAAGGAAGGCGGTGAAGCTAGTCAAGGTTCAGTGGGGGCAAGAACGAGGATGATTGTACTTGGGAGACAGAGGAGAGCATTAGGAAGGCATACCCAGAACTCTTTGCCTGGTAAGATTTACTTCGTAATTTAGTTTTCCACATGCTAGGGTAAACTTGTTTTGCTTGTTTGCATGTTTGATTGTTGTTTTATGATTGATAGGCATGCAGGACCTTTGTGCGTGTTTGGATTAGGAAATTTCGGGGGTGAAATTTCTTAAGGGGGGGAGTGTAATGACCCCCATTCTACGCATCGGAGGATCGTAGAATATTTATTTCTTTCCCGTATGGAGTCGTATGGTCATGTAACTTTGGGAAACATCCATTAGAGTCATTTCCCATGTTCATGATTTTTGTCGATTTTTAAATGACCATTTTGCCCTTAGTTGGTACTGTTTTGGCCATAACTTTTGATTGGAAAGGAATTTTGACCTGAAACCACTTCCATTAGATTCGTTTGATGGTTTACCTTTCCGTAGAGTGGTCATAATAGCCAAACGGACTTACCGTTTGGGAGATATGACTGAAATAAGTTTTGGAGGGTGAAAAACTGCTTAACCGGGCCAAATCGGGTGATTAGTGGATAGGCCCATAACCCATTTCGGGATTAGGGTTATGGGGAGGCTGAAATGAGATAGAGGATCATTCCATTTCAGTTTTCTAGCCTCTACTTATCACCAAGGAACCCTAAAAATGGCCTCTAACATCTAAATCACCTCCAAATCATCTTTTGGTCAAGGATTAAGCTTAGCAACCCCTAATCAAGGAAGATCTACACCAAATCAACATTGGAGCTGCTGTTTAGCATAGAGATTCACATCAAATCAGAGATTTATTTCAGATCTTAGTTTATTTTGTGGCTAAGGTGAGTGATTTGCATAGTTTTACACTAATTATGGCTAATTAGGGGTGATTAGTGTTAATTAGCGAATTTAAACATGATAAAATTCTGGAAAAATGTTTATAAAATTAGGAATGATGTTTTAGACCTCTGATATTAATTTGGGTTAATTTGGTTAAGTTTTGCTAATCCTATCATTAGTTTCACCTAAACATGCTTAAGGGGAAATGTGGGATTTTGGGTAAGTTTGATCCATTTTACATGCTATGATTGTTGTTTTGGTGTTTATGTTCACTTCTACTTGTTGCTATGACTGTATGGTATGCTTTGTGATTAATTAGAATAGTTAGAATGGTCGAAAACGCCGTCGAATGGCGTAAACTGCTCGCTGGAAGAACTGCAGGAAATTGCAGGCAGGATCGGATCGACCCCCTTTACCCGACCCGAACCGATCGTGGGCACATGCCACGATCCGAATCAAGGACACGATCTGATGGGAAGAAGAGCACGAGTCCGAACCGCGCCAGTAGCCCCGACCCGATCCGCCCAAGAAGGGTGAGCACGATCCGTCGACCTGGAGAAGTGCTTTCCGACCCGAACCGCTTGAAGGACCACGACCAGATCCGAAGGAGCTTGTCACGAACCGATCCGTGGCGATGGACTTGGAGACCTCGACCCAATCCGCTGAGGGGTACCCGAACCGATCCGATCTGAAGGCTACGACCCGATCCGATCTGTTGATAACCAATAACCCGAGATGCAAAGGTAGTCCAAATGGAAGTTAGAGCTCAGGATCCAGATGGGAACCAATGAGTTTACTTCATGGTTGGACTTTGCTGCGGGACGTGTGCTAAGGAGTTGTCGACGTTCATAAGTTCGATTCACCACTAAAAATGAAGGATGGCTACTTATCAGTGCAGTAGGGTCATTATGACCTGAGGGGCAAGGTGATGGTAGCAAGACTACGTTATCAGTGCAGTAGGGTCATTATGACCTGAGGGGCAAGGTGATGCGTAGTAAGACTATGAGCCAGCGCAGATGGGGTGAACAACTCCATGGGGCAAGTGGACATAGTAAGGATTGGTAAGGCTATGAGCCAGCGCAGATGGGGTGAATAACTCCATGGGGCAAGTGGACATAGCGAGGATTTAGTGGCTACGTTATCAGTGCAGTAAAGCCATTTTTGACTTCATGGGGCAGAGTGATCGTAGCAAGGTATGTTGGGTGATCGAAGTGGTGAATATCGTATGCTTTACGCACTGAGTGAGAGATGTGAGGATGAATGCTATGTTTGATTGTTTGTCATCCCTATGACATGCACACCTCCCCCACCTCCGTATCTTTCCACTGCTTGATATGGTACCTTAGAGTGTTGTACAGTATGTAGTGCTAACTCTTTGGTTGCAGGTCCAGGTTCAGGTATGTTTTAGTCTACCTGTTATTGTTCACTTTAGATGCTTATCGCTCATACCAGGTTTTATGTCTGACCCAGAGTTTTATGTCTCCTCTTATTACTCTGGGTGCTCACACGAGCAGACTAGAGACAGGTTAGCTGGTGATGCGCGAGTAGCTGATTCGGAGGCGGGCAGGAGGCTTCCACGTATGATATATATATATATATATATATATACACACACATTCTCCCTGTGTCGTTGGTGGTCGCTACTTGGGCATTAGTAGTGTACCTCTTTTATCTTGCTTTTGTTTTGAGACAGTTTGAAAAGTTGTAATAAGCTGTATTCTGAATTTCCGCTGCTATGATGTTTAGTTCTGATCTTCAGCTTATGCACTGTCTCTCCTGTTTTATGTCAAATATGTTATTATTATATTTTATTCTATGCGTTGTGAGACATTCTATAGGTTCTTTGTATGTTCATTTCCTTCTTCCTTTTCCTTCTGGCGACCCGTTCCGTGCTAACTGGACATGTGTACAGCGCACTTTTGGAGTAAATGTCGGTTGATGTGGGGCGGGCCGTCACAGGTATGGTTTGGATACGTATAATTTGTTTGAGTTTTACAAAGTTATGTACCTCGATATACAAAATTTCGTTCACGTGTGAACTGCTATGGACATAAATAATATTACGATCGTGTCCAGTGAGGTGTCACAATCCCAAAAATAAAATAATATCGGTATTTAAATTATATTATGAAACCACAAAATATTGATATAGGGTGTAAAATACTCCAAATAAAAAGTTGTGTATTTAATTAATTAAAAATTGCAGAAAAATTCTAAAAATTAAATTATCACTACGTCTCAAAAGAATCTTGTCTAGATTCGAATCCGATATGCAATTATTTCAAACAAGCCGTTACGGTCGATGAACGATTCTATAACGACTATTTGAAAATTTGCTTTGGACATATCTTGCAATCTGTACGACGAAATCTCCATTTTCCAGTTCCGTTGGAAAAAAATATTTCAACGGATTCCAGCGTTTCTTGTTTCGAAGAAATCCGACTTATAACGAGTCATATACACTCAGTTGAAGTTCAGAACGTTAAATTATGAACTACCGTGATATTACGGGCTCGATTATATATATATATATATATATATATATATATACACGTTCAACTCCGTTTTAATTAATATACAAATCCATTTATATTATGAATTCAATTTTTAAACAGATTTAAATATTCAAATACAAACCGATAAAATGCGGGACGTTACATCTTGCTTCACCCCTCGTTGGTTTATGTCAATACGTTGCTAAATCCAAGCAACGTATTGCCAAAGTTTACACCTAGCCTAATTTGTTTTTTTTATAACCAAATGTATGTATTTTTAAACAATTTCAATAGATGGTTAAAAAATAAATTGAATAAAGTATCATGGATACCCGCGAATACCGAGAATACCCGCAACTTGTTTAAAATCCGTTTAATGGGTATTCGTGTGGGTATGAGGTGGACGGAAGGCAAAAAATTACCTAATGGGGGGGGAGTGATGGGGGGTTACTACCCGTATCTGCCCCGCCACATCGACATGTCTAGTGCTATGGACATAAATGACTGATTTCTCTCAAATAAACAGCCTAAGAGCTCAAGCCTATGCAAATAGAGGACACATTTTCATGAGATTACCATAGGGTAGTTTTATCATGCTAATTTGCCACTGTGCCTAGGAAACATGTAAGCTAAGGAATATCATATAACTGAACATTTTTGCTCAGAATAATAAGCTAAAAAAGCCCATAATCATAGGGGATGCATTCTTCATGAGTCTATTAGAGGGTAATTTTGTCATGAAGCTAAAACATGCACATCTCATAGCAAATTCTGTTTGAACCTACCAATGTGTCTAGTAGCTTGCCATTTTCTTAAACAAATAAAAAAATTATCATTTCACAGAGTAGCCTCCAACTAGAAATACAACCAGAAATATTGCGGAAAGTATTGCGGAACACAGCTGGAAATACAAATATTTTACTGCCGAACATTTAAGAATAATCATGTTATTCATTATGAAAAAATTGAAGTTATAGTTACGTTTGACTAATGTTTGCAATGGTATCATGCGCAGGATATGGATATACAGGTTGTGATACAAGCTAAAAATTCATAAATAGATTATACCCAAAAAAACATTTGTTGTAGCCCACAAATCGATATGTTGACAGGAGGATATGGATCGTTGGCTGTAGGAACAGCTGAGGAAGGAGTTACATGTCCTTGCAACAATCTTCTATTTTTCAAAACAAACAATTCTATATATTTTGACACGGTAGAAAACAGTAGTTCAACGTCGTCGTCATCTACTATTTTATTGCTTTAGATCCGGAAACCGCTGGCTAATTGCAAACCAATTCTATATCAAATTCCTCCGGAATAATTCTTGTTTCTATGTAAACGGCCTTTAATATTTGTTTGAAGTTAGAACCTTTCCTGACCTTTGCCGGTTAATAAGATTCTTCATTGTAAATTTTAGGGGTGGGCGCGGTTCGGTTCGGTGCGGTTTGAAGCTCAAACCGCTTCCGCACCGCATCAAACGGTTGATCAAAAATACAAACCATTATACTAACCATTCAAATGGTTCGGTTTCGGTTCGGTTTTAATGTAATACGGTTCGGTTTTGGTTCGGTTCGGTTTGAACCCGTATTAAATATGGAACAAGAAAATTACCTTCATCAACAAACAATTACGATTTTATGACATTGTGTCATCTGAAGGTTAAAACACATAGTGTTATCTTTAATTAATATAACTACATAATACGTTGAAAATAGAATATATATCGTTAAATTAAAAGTTAGATAGGAATTTGTTAACTTTTTTCACTACAAGAATTGAACAGTATTGCAACAGACACTTCCAACGGCCTCCAACGGCTTCCAACGGAAGCCAAAATACGTATATGTATTCCGTATGTATAATATACGCCATTGGAAACTGTTTGCGGCCGTTGGTTCAAAGCCATTAGAAGTCGTTGCCCCCCGTTACACGGACTGGAGCACAAATCAGCCGACGCTGCTTCTTCTTCTTCATTTCAGCAAAGCCACGGGTTTTACCCCAAATTCTCCAATATTCCCCCTTTCCATTTCTGAAATCGCCAATTTCGCTCCATCTTCCGCTTAAGGTCTCTCCTACTCTATCAAAGCACTCTCTCATCCTCTCTAATCTCCTATTCTCTCCGATTTTTAGGTATGTGTTTATCCTAATTTTTGTTTAATACCTTATGTTTAGTGTAATTGAAGCATAATTAGACTATGTTTGTGTGTGTAGTGCTGTTAATTGGTTGTTAATGTGGGGTTTAATCATTTTAGTTGCTAATTTAGGGTTTTTAGTAATAAATTACTTAGTTGTTATTATGATCTAGGGTTTGAATTAGTTGAAGTGGTTGTTGTTATTGAGATTGTGTTTATAGATTTTATTGATTATGTTTGTAATCTAGGGTTTGATTAGTTAAAGTTAACTGTGTATATATGCATATATATAGTGTAATGTATATATATACACGTATATATAGTTGACACTCTATGCATTTGTTTATTTGGTTAAGGCCCAATTCATCGAAAACAATATTTAATTTGTCGAAAACGTGTCGTGGAAATACATATATTTAAGTTTGTGTTTTTTGGGCTAAGGCGCACAACGGCGCTAAGGCGCACAAAGGTGTACAAAAAACACTTCAATCACAAAAAAAAGCAAATTATATAGTATGTTATATTCATAAAGCCTTAGAGAGTTTTTTTGGCCCCGTCTGATAAGTATTGTATATAATCGTGATATGATGTTCGTTTTATTAACGGAACAGACATTTATATTCATTGTATACAATATTTATTGGATTTGTCCTTTGTATTGGACAAGTTACGAATACAATAACGAAATTAAATCTCGTAAAGTATTTCATTTTAAACGGTTCTCAAAATTTCAAAAGCACTTCCTTTATGTTCCCTGTGTACACGCAATTGTGTATTATTTAGGGAACTAAAGGGAAGTGCTGCCGAAATTTTGTTGAATCGTTTAAATTGAAAAGATTTACGCGATTTAATTACGTTATTGTATTTGTAATGGGAGGTAGGATAACCCACCATTAAATGATCAATTGACATAACATGTATTAATCACTAAAATTGTTTTAACACATTGTCAATGCAAATTTTATCGTCATAATTAATATGTAAAAGAAATGTTGTCATTAAAATACAATCTTAGCGTTTGAGCGATCAGACACAAAAATTATGAATCTAATTTTATATAATTCTTTCTAATTTTATATGTACTTAGAAAAAATGGACGATTATTTTAATGATCGAAGCTGGATGTACAAACGAAGAGAAACCGATGGCACAACAAACAAAAATTTTATTAATGGTGTCAGCGTGTTTATTGATTTCGCTTTAAGTAACAATGGAAACGACGTCGAAATCCGTTGTCCATGTAGTAGATGCAAGTTATTAAAGCATTTGATACCGCAAATGGTCAGAGTTCATTTGCGTCAGTACGGTTTTGTGCCGAACTATTTAGTTTGGGATCGTCATGGAGAACCGTTAGCATCTACTTCTATACAAGTTGAGGAGGTAGCGAATAATGAAATTGCCACGACGAATCTCGTAGAACAAATGGTTGAAGATGCTGCACGTTCTATGTTCCCGGTTCAACAATTTAATGAAAACGTTGGTAATGATGACGATGGTAATGATGAAGAAGAACCAAATATTGAAGCCAAAAAATTATATGACTTATTAGATGCCGCAAAAAACCCCTTTGGGAAGGCTGTGAAAGCGGAACTCAATTATCAGTAACTGCTGAATACATTGCGATGAAATCTAAATACTACCTCACAGAAGCTGGATTTACAGCTGTTGTACAAGCTGCGAAGCGACATATGCCTCCCAATAATTTAATGTGCGAAAACCATTATGAAGTAAAAAAAAATGATGTCGGCCTTTGGTTTACCGTATCAAAAAATAGATACATGTCTAAAGGGTTGCTTGCTATTTTGGAAGGAAGATATCAAGCTTAAGAATTGTAGAATATGTAATCAAGAAAGATACAAACCAAGAAAGAAAAAGGGAAAGGAAGTCCCGTATAAACGTATGTATTATTTACCAATTATTCCTAGACTTCAAAGGTTATATGCATCTTCTATAACCGCGCAACATATGAGATGGCACAAGGTGAGAACATAGGAAGAAAGTACATTAACACACCCATCTGATGGGGAAGCATGGAAGCATTTTGATCAAAAGTATCCCAATTTTGCATCTGAGAGTCGCAATGTTAGACTAGGTTTATGTACGGATGGGTTTTCACCATTTTCTCAATTTGGTTCTAAATATTCATCCTGGCCAGTAATTGTAACACCTTATAATTTACCTCCGTGGATGTGTATGAAAACTCCTTATATGTTTCTTACAATTGTCGTACATGGTCCTGATTATCCGACACAAGGAATCGACGTTTATTTACAACCGTTGATTGAAGAATTAAAAAAATTGTGGTATGAAGGGGTAGAAACATATGATATTTCCCAAAAGAAAAACTTTCGTATGCATGCTTCTCTATTGTGGACAATTAGCGATTTTCCTGCTTATGCGATGCTTTCAGGTTGGAGTACGGCTGGTCGTCTAGCTTGTCTGTACTGTATGGAAGAAACAAGAGCATTTTCTTTACCTATTGGAAAGAAAATTTCATGGTTTGACTGTCATAGATGTTTTCTTCATATTAATCATCCTTTTAGAAGGGATAAGAATTTTTTTACAGCTAATAGACTTGAAACTTTACGACCACCTAAAGTATGGACAAGTGAGGAAATTTATGAACTTGTACAAGATTTTCCCAAGATTCATGAAATCGGAGTACAGATAGAAATTCAAGGTAAATCATCAATTCATAATTGGTGGAAACAAAGCATATTTTGGGAGTTGCCTTATTGGAAAGATCTTCTGATTCGTCATAATATTGACGGGATGCATAATGAGAAAAACGTGTTTGATAATGTAATCAATACAATTTTGAATGTCAAAGGGAAGACGAAAGATGATTTGAAATTCAGACGTGATATTGAAGTAATATGTAATCGTCCGGAGCTTCATATAAAGCCAAATGACACCAGAAAACCGAAAGCGTGCTATGAACTGAATACTAATCAAATAAAAATATTTTTAAAATGGATGAAAGGGTTAAGATTCCCGGATGGTATATCTTCCAATCTTCGTAGATGTGTTGACTATAAAAACAGTAAACTTAGCGGGATGAAAAGCCACGACTGTCATGTTATGATGGAAAATTTATTGCCCGTCGCTTTCAAAGAACTATTGCCCGTGAAAGTTTGGACTGTTGTAACAGAGCTTAGTTTGTTCTATAAAGAGCTTTGTTCATCTACATTAAAAATTGACCATCTACGTAAACTAGAGGAAGAAATCCCCATATTACTCTGCAAATTGAAAAAAATATTTCCTCCAGGGTTTTTCAATGTTATGGAGCATTTACCATTTCATCTTCCATCAGAAGCTCGTCTTCGAGGGCCTGTGCAATACGGACGGATGTATCCATTTGAAGGTATATTAATATTCAGTTAATTAAATTTTGGTTAAGTGTATGAAAAAATAATTTACAATAATTTTAAACAGGTATTTAAATCATCTAAAGAAAAAAGTGAGGCAGAAAGCTAGAGTTGAAGGTTCTATTTGCAAATCATACATTGAAGAAGAAGCTTCATTTTTTTTCTCTCATTATTTTAGTGATCATGTGAACATCTCATTTGCAAGTACTGCACGTAATGATGAAGGCATTGATCAAGATGACTGTCAAGCGACTTTATCTATTTTTAAAAAACATGGTCGACCTTCTGGTAGATGTGTGGAGGAATAGCTGAACGATAAAGATTACAATGCAGCACACACATATATTCTTCTCAATTGCACCGAAGTTGCACCGTTCGTTAGGTACTCTACTTATGCATTTATGTATACATGTATTGTATCTTTAATCATATATGTAACGTATGTCCTATGATTGCAGCATTTATGAATCACAGTATCCAAACGGCGATATCAGCAAAGAATTCGCTAGTTCGTTTACTAATTATGTTTTTGATTCAACAAATTGTATTGTGGATGAAGGATTGAAACATTTGGCATTGGGACCTAAAAGAAATGTGAAGACATATCCAATATTCTTTGTCAATGGATATAAATTTAACACTAAAGAATATGATGCTGAAAAATTAACTGACAATAGCGGTGTATTTGTTAAAGGTAGTGATGATCCAAACGACCATGTACATGATTTTTATGGCGTGCTAAACCAGATTCTGCAATTGACATATTTCACAAGACCCGCGGAAGAAGTATTTTTGTTTAAATGCAACTGGTTCAGCAATGTTCCAGGTTCTGGAATCAACGTGCACCCAAAATATAATATTATAGAAGTAAGACATACGTCCCATTATTATAAGTACGACCCTTTCGTACTTGCCAAACAGGCTCTTCAAGTATATTATGCTCCTTATCCTTCTATGAGAAGAGACAAAATAGATTGGTGGGCTGTTTTCAAAACAAAAGCAAGGTTTACATTTGACGGGCGTAATATTCCCGATGACCAAGCTTATCAAGCAGACGTCGAGGAAAATGCAGAAATAGTAATAACCGACGATCAAACAGATTTTGGACCTCTAAACGATGAATCAAATGCATTAATTGATGTATTTGAGACTACAGAAGAACCATATATGGAGGAGGAAATACAGTCGGAATCTGAAAGTGATGAGGACGACTAACTAATACTCCTCATTTTCAAAAGGTAATTTTATGTTATGACATTTCTATTATCAAGTAACCATATATTTATTTTTATGACATTTCTATGAATCAAACTCATATGTTAACTAGACATATCTATGAATCAAACTTATATTTAACACTTCTATGAATCAAACTCGATCATATGTTAACTAGACAAATCTATGAATCAAACTTATATTTAACACTTCTATGAAACAAACTTGTACTCATGTTATGACATTTCTATTATCAAGTACTCATGTTATCTAATACCATGTTTTTACATATAGTTCGTTCATGTTATGTTATGTTACTTCATGTTATGTTATGTTATGTTATGTTTTGTTATGTTTTTGTTTGTAACAGGTATGGCGTCAGGTGGCGAGGAGGGTGGTCCAACGTCGGAGTTATCTCGTCCTGTGGTCTGGCTTAAGCCAAAAGCATCAAAAGGGTAAAAACTAAGTTTTTAGTATAAATTTAATTTAAGTACAATAATTTATTTAAATTGTTGTTCTAGCATCCATGTATTTTTTTTTTCCCGTTTAACACAGGGGGTTTGAGTTGGAGCCGTCCAATACCGTTTTGAGGATATCAAAACGTGCTTATCAGGCCCGCATGACTGCATGTTGGCCCACTTGGAGCTCGATACCCGACTTAGTTAAGGAGACCATATGGCAGGATTTTTTGGTACGTATGTATGATATAACATTTCTTATATTAAGTACATGCTCCTATTTGATAACTTTATATGTATGCTATTTATAAAAAAACGCAGGGTGCAGTGGATCTCCAGGAGACGGATTTGGATCTCGGTAAGCGCCACTGGAACAGTAAAGTGGCAGCAAATTACAGACAAACAATGAACTTTTTAAAATCAAGTGGGAAAAGACAGTCTTGGGTGAGCGAGTCAGTGTGGAATGATCTACTTACTTATTGGAATAGTAATGAGGACTTTTTGGTAAATTTTACTGCATATTTTTAATTTAAATTATTCTATTCAATTAGTACATGATTTAGACTAAGACATTTTTTTTAAATTTAAATGTATAGGCCTCGTCTGAGAGAAATGCAGCTAATAGGAGCAAGAATCCGGTTACGCATCGAGGTGGGTCCAAGTCATTTCAGCATCATCGTGAGGATCTGGTATATTTTGTAATTGCATAGTTTAAATTTTAATTCATAACTAGTTAAAATTAATAGTTGATTTAAGTTTAAGTTTTAATTTACATGTGTGCATACTTATTTCAGGAGAGAGCGCGTATGGCTCCTGTGTCGTACTGGGATGTTTTCGAGCATACACATGCATTGAGTCAGACTGACGACACAGGCTCAGTTTCGTACACTTGGGACCATGATGATAAGGCGCGTGAGAGATATGTAAGTATAAAATAGTTAAGTAGACTTATAATTTAATTAAAATAGTGTTATCTAAATTTATTTTATTTTTGTTTAACAGGAGAAATTTCAGGAGCAAAGGGGGCAGGTACTGGAAGCTACAGGGAGGACTGAGCTGACCAAGGAAGATGAGGACAAGATATTTGATGCTGTCATGGATCCTGCTACCCGAAACAGACGATATGGTTATGAAAATCTAGAGGTAATACTAAAATTTATAATAAAAACTCAAATGTATTCGAACTACTATTATGAAATACTGAAAATCTGAAATTTTATACAGATTACAGCATCTCAGCAGATGTATCAGAAGGCTCAGGAAAAAGAAGAAATCGCACAGTTGAAAGCACAGATTGCAGAGCTTCATGAACGTGATCGTCGCCGTGAAGAGCAGATGGAGTTGCTTAACCAGCGATTGGCGGAGTACATTGCCCAGCACGGTACGACACCTTCATCTTCAGGGGGAGAGAGTTGATTAGGTTAGCTTGTTTTGAGAGTTGGTGAGGCTTGCTACATGCATGGTAGTTGTATATATTTTGTTATGATGGTTTGGACATGATGTTATGATGGTTTGGTGATGGTACGGTTTGGACATGGTGTTGGTTATGTTGTTTGGAGATGGTTATGTTATTTTGGACATGGTGATGGTTTGGTGTTGTTTTGGCGAAATTTTGTGGTAATGTTATGTAAATATTGATTAATTTATGTGTTTTGTGTTTGTTTTTTATTTCGTATTATGTTTGGGTGTATATATGGTTGAGATTGTGAGTTATATGCTCGAAATGGAGCAGCTCAGAATGTTTTATATTTGTTGTGTGGCTTGTAGTGGTAAATCTAAAATCTGCCAAAAAAAAACACCTAGATTTCCAACGGCGACCAACGGCCTGCGACGGCTTACATGTCATTCCATACAAACGGCTTCCAACGGCCTATTTGCTCAAAACATCATACACGTGCCCTTATTTATCAGTTGGAAGCCGTTGGAAATTAAGCGTCGTTTGCGTTGGAAGTCGTTGGAAGCCGTTGATCCGTATACCAACGAATTGACCAACAGCTTCCAACGGGGTTTCCAACGGCCGCCAACGGCCCCTGGCCGTTGGAAACCCCTGTTCCTCTTGTAGTGTTTATCATAACATTATCGGTGTAGCTATGCGGTTCGGTTCGGTTTAATACGGTTTGGTAAAAGTTCAAACCGCAACCGAACCGTATCATGCGAGGTGGTTCGGTTTGGGTTGTTTGCTTTAGAGAGAGAATCTGGTGCGGTTTTCCGCACCGTTTTTGCTGTTTGGTTTGGGCGGTTTCCGCATTGCGGTGTGGTTTATGCCCACCCCTAGTAAATTTCACATTTATGTTCATCAAAAACCGAATCTTCATCAAAATAGCATACAGTCGTAATATAATTTGGGGTCATTCCATGTAGAACATGAAATAAACACTACTTAGAACTCTAAATACCAAAAAAAATTCAAAATTTAATAAAAAACGTACTTTTGGTCCAAAAACAAGCTTAAATCGTTAATCTACAAGTAGATCTGTAAATATCATTTGTTTGTAACGAAAAACAACGATGGATGTGAATTTTTTTTATTTTGGATTTGGGTTTTCTTGTTGGAAGGAGGTTGGAATAAGAAAAGAAGAGGAGCTGGAAGTTAAGACAGAAGTTACGTGATGCAAACTGGTGCAATTCAAGATTGCGTCCAACTGGTGCAATTCGAGATTGCGTCCATAACTTCTATTTTTTTTTAAATGAACTAGTGCAATCTCGGATTGCGCCAGTGTATACGTGTACCAGCGCAATCTCAGATTGCGTCAGTTCATATTGGTCAACTCAGCGCTGAGTTGACCAGAAGTGGACTATAATTATAATCTTTTGTAAATAGAAAATTTGTAATAAAATTGAAAATCGAGATTTCATGTAAAATAGAATCTACTTTTTTTTAATTGGATTTACGGGGGCATAAATGACTGATTTCCCCCAAAATAAGCCCATGATCATAGGGGATGCATTCTTCATCAGACTATTAGAGGGTTGTCATGAAGGTAAAAACGTACCCGTCTCATAGCAAATTCTATTTTGAACCTACCAATTTGCCCATTCTCTCAAACAAATTAAAATATTTATCATTTCTCTGAGTACGCTCCATCTAAGAGTATTTATTATTATTATTATTATTATGTCTAAAGATAAGAAGGGCTACTCGGTACTGTTTGAACATAATTTGATAAAAACATATGGAAGTCATAACATACATTACAAAACTTGAACAGCTTAAGGAAATAATGTTATGCATAAGTCATTGTCAATGTCATGATGTAAGGTTATAACTTACCCAGCCCAAAAAAAAAAAAAAAAGATTGAATTTTTTTTAATAAGGAGTTATAACAGCATATTGATAGTAAAATTCAGTGTGCTTAGGTCTGGTGCACTTTCTCCTAGTTATCCGTCGAGACCGCATGTCTTATTTTGTTGATGGAAGTTGAAAACATCAATTTTAAGGACTAATGAATTGATACCAAGCAACCAATGAAATTTTGTAAAGCATATCCCCTGGTTTAAGTTTTGGTGTGCACTGTGCACAACCAATCATGATACTTAACCTTGCAATTAAACCAAACATAACTTTTGTTCTGCGGTTTATTATAAAATACAACCGGAAATTATTTTTATTTTGGAGTTTATTATAAAATACAGGTTTATGTGTCTTGAACTGCAGATTGAGTGTGTACACCAGATCCAAAAATTTTATAAAGTTAGGTTTAAATACAATAATGCATTCCAAATAGTGGGCAGCTAGTTCATTCTTATTTGATTTTTCCCTTCTTCTTTAAGATAAGAAGGGCTACAGGCCCACAATGATGAAAACAAGTAGACTGAATTAATGATACATTAGTACATTACTGTGTAAGCGCCTAAGGTAACATAAGAATAAATGATCTTTAACTGCTATAATAGTATTTAAGAAATAACCTGTACCCAATTTTCCCTGTCCTTCTGTATCCAACCAACAAAGACCCCCTGAATTTTACATTTTTGTAATTAAGCCCTCGGCCTTAATTGCAAAAAAGTGAAAATCAGAGATCTTGATTGGTTGAATATAGAGACGACAGGGGATTTGGGTACTGGTGATTTGCTCTCACTATTTAACCTTTTTATTTTCTTGCTGAGACAGGACGAAGCACCCCGCTGTTCACTAATAATGCTCGTGCACTAAATTTCCATGTTTCAGAACTCAATGGAACACTTGTTAAGAAACACCTGCTGCAACATCACACTTGGACACTGCCCATAATAAATAGCCAACAGAACCACATTACTAAAAGTCTAAAACCATCATGTGAATAGATTCTCATAACCACCCTTGCTTTATATACAACCCAATCTATGTAAGCATGATATACCAGAAGATAGGGGAAGCACAAAAAATGAAGATGCATCACTTAGAAATAGTACCTTTGTATGTGATCCTTGCAATGGCGATGACACTGAATGAAACCGCCTTCTCTCTTGGCCACCCTTTAACTCACTACAGCAAGGTTCGTCTACTGCAGTATCAGTATGGCACACCACCACCTACACAATACATGCCTCCACCATCATGTTCTCCGCCACCACAACACGGTGAAGCTCCGAAACACAAGAAAAAGAAACCACCTCCGAGTTCGCCACCTCATCATGGGCACCCTCCAAGTCATGGGAAGACGCCGCCTCAGCATGGACCTACCCCACCTCCTCAGTATGGTCAGCCTACACCTAGCCCCCCTCATTACTCACCACCGCCTCATCAAGGACAAGCTCCAAGACATGGGTCTCCACCACCTCATCATGAGCAGCCACCATGTGCACCATGTAACTCACCACCTCCAAAACACGGTCAAGCACCAAAACACAAGCCATCTCCACCTCAGCATGGCCCCAGCCCAAGTCCACCACAACATGGACAGCCAAACCCAAGCCCACCGCAATATGGGCAACCAAGCCCAAGCCCTCCACAATACTCACCACCACCAAGACATGGTCAGGCCCCAAAACACAAGCCTTCCCCACCTCAGCATGGGCCAAGCCCAAGTCCGCCACAACAGGGGCAACCAAGCCCGCCACAATATGGGCAACCAAGCCCAAGCCCGCCACATTACTCACCACCTCCAAGACATGGTCAAGCACCAAAACACAAGCCATCTCCACCTCAACATAATCCCCAACCTCCACCACAGCCAACCCCAAGTCCTTCGCCACCTCAACACAAACCATCTCCACCATCGCATCATAAACCACCACCCCAGCATGGGCCAAGCCCAAGTCCACCACAACAGGGGCAACCAAGCCCGCCACAATATGGGCAACCAAGCCCAGGCCCACCACAACAGGGGCAACCAAGCCCGCCACAACATGGGCAACCAAGCCCATCACAACACTCACCACCTCCAAGACATGGTCAAGCTCCAAAACACAAGCCATCTCCACCTCAACATAAGCCACCTCCACAACAGCCAACCCCAAGTCCTTCACCGCCTCAGCATAAACCATCTCCACCATTCCATCAGAAACCACCACCTCAGCGTGGCCCACCGCAGTATGGGCCACCAAGCCCAAGTCAAACACCACCACAACCTGGACAGCCAAGCCCGCCACACAATGGACAGTCTCCTAGGCACAAACCTTCTCCTCCATCGAATTGTGGGCCACCGCCATCACACCAAGGAAAAGCACCACCTTCCCATAACAGCCCTCCACCATCATCTCAGTATGGACAGCCACCCCCACCTTCTCCGCCTTATCTGTCTAAAATCAAACACGGCTCTTAGTTGTTGAATATTAAGTGTGTGTATTTCCATGCAATGATGGTTTCTTTTGTGAAAAGCACTTTGTTTCATGGGATTATATCTAGGGATGTATGGTCACTTATAATAACGTATCGTAATGCATGTAATAAGAGTTATGTTCTATTTTTCTCCGACTGTACTCACATACTTGGATATTTTCCTTAGAAATATCGAACGATGTCTCAAAAATAATGCAAATTATGACTTAGCTGGAACACTACTTAAGTTACATCAGTATTTAAAAAATGCAAATTATGACTTAGCTGAAACACTACTTAAGTTACATCGGTATTAAGTTGATGCAATGGCAGCAGATACCATAAAACCAATATAAAGTATCATGTCTACAAAAAGTGGGAACATTCTAGAATCTCTAACCTCATCATACTTAAAAGCGGATAAGCACCATTAAAACATTTATACTGACCATTAATTTATGTATCAAATTTATTATAGTAGATGTATTAAAATGAGCCCAAAACATTTGGAGAAGATCTTGAGTATCTTACGAACGTATACGCAAAATTTGTAGCAATTGTAATTGTATAGGACAACATATGATAGACAAGCTAAAGTGGAAAATGAAATTTGTTATATATTTAAAGGGTCGATATAAATTTGTCATGAGATCTTCAAAGTTCAAAGTCATTGTTCACCCGCAATGGTTATGTTTGGGGAAAAACACACACACACACACGCATAGACACGCACGCATACACAAAGAAAGAAAGTAAACGGGGACTACATGAAATTCATGTGGAAGCCCATTGCTTAGCATTAGTAGTATGGTTTCAGGATGCACACTAAGTCTTCTGCTTTATTTAATATATCAAATTTTATGGATGATAAGAGAAAAGTGGTAGAGTAAAACATGTCTGTTCTTCAACCAAGTTAACAAAATTTATAATGCTGCCATCACAGACCAAGAAGAGGAAAAAGGTATATGTTAAATACCACGAGAAACCGAGCTTTCCACTGGCAACACCCATTTTCCTCCACATCTAATGAAAGGTTTTGCTCATCGCCATCATTGCACGCCAGCAATAATAATTTTGATATCCGAAGATGGAGGATTCTCTAAACCCTTTTTGATTTAAGCGAAAAAGGAATGAAAATTATAATTAGTCCCTTCGGGAAGTCGCACGTCAACACAGTTGCTCGATGCAGGGGAGTACTATTGGATTTGGGAAGAGCTTTTCAGGGATAGATAAAGATAGTATATATTTATAATCGTTCCATTTTTCATATAAACACTGTGTTGTTGCAGTTTGCGGAATTTCACTGATATGCTTTTGTGTTTGTTGAGACTTTCTTGCTGGGATCTTTGGGGATATGTTTTGAAGTATTTGAATTTGTTTGTGCTTGTTGGTCTTGATTTCTCTTTGAATGATGTTTCTGCTTGCTGTTACTCTTATTCTGTTTGTGGAGCTCGAGCTCGTTTCTTTGTGTCTTTTATTTTGTGTAGTTTGCTGTGTTTACTGTGGGTCTGTTCTCTGCTTGATCTCAGCAGGTTATCTTTGGCAGTATAGTATTTGTTCTGTTGTACGTATTTATTTTGTAACCTTGCTCAAACCATCTTGCAACTCTCCTCTTATGTAATTAAAAAAAACACATTTGGAAGGTTGGGGAGGAAAAAGAAAAACTACACTATGATATGATTGGTATCTTACAATATTATTTTTTAACTTTTACAGAAATGTCATAGTTTTTTTTTTATCACGAGAAAATAGGTATACAATAGTTATTTATTTTGGAATATTCCATTGAATGTTGATGATTATAGCTTTAGTGATATGTGAACAGCAAATAATTGAAATTAGAGTAAAATAAGACGTTTGAATTAAAAAAAAGTAACAATCATTATGTGTGAAGTCTAGAAAAATCATAATAACAAATATAACAGGTGATAATAAACATATTACGGATGAAAACTTGATGAAGCTGATATAAAATAACCCACATTTATGTTCAGAACATGGTATTTAGGATAAAAACATCATGACCGTCATTAACCGTGCAAATGTAACTCTGTTAACACTCAGTTAGGGCAATTGTTAAAAAGGGGGCGTTGGCAATAAGCGCTTCGAGAATTAAAAAAAAAATCAGGTAAATGAAGGGTTGGACAACATAATTGATCAAGATTCGTAGTGTTAGTTTATATAAAACCAGATTTCTATTTAACTAAGTGTGATAGACTCATCACACTCCATTTGAAATCGAAGTTGCAGAATCAGGTATTCAATTTGAAAATATGCAACAAAACTGCTGAAAGGAGTATAAATATAGATGAATGGTACTCCAAAATAATAGTTTTCATAACCAGTCCATGAGTTAAACCATGACAAATCAAGATTTAAGGTTTTGATGGATCGACCAATTAAACCATCGGAGCCATGATTTCTTTTTGGGGATTGTTAAAGGAACTCCACTTTTTGTTAAGGGGAGTACCATTTTCAGTTTATTTTAAAATTGTTAAAGGGGGTTAAAATAAATTAGTCTCCCTTAAACATATTAATAAAATTTCCAATACCAACCCTATACTCTTTAAAATTTCCAATACTAACTCTATACTCTTTATTAATGCAACCTTAAAACATAAATTCTAATTTAATTATGCACATATAAAAATAATAATACACGAAACATAAACATTTTCCACACATGAAAATAACATATTCAAGGATTGTTTACTTTAGTATTCACTGTCATAGTAAGCATGGAACACAATAACAAAAAGATCCACATACAAAATACACTAGCCATAAATGAAAATAAGAGTAACAACATACACTTAGCACAGCATGAATATAAGCATAAATTCACTTAATAAACATTTGTTTTAATGTTGTAATATGTACACTATTTTAATGTAATTACTTTTGACAAATCATCTCATAGCGAGGTTGTTTTTCTTATCAGATCGTAACATGTTGCATTCACCTTCGAACAAAATCCAAACTTTCAATGACGAACTATATTCATCATTCGCGCAAACGAACGAAATTCATCAACTTTCTGCAAACTATATTCATCTTTTTCAATAAAATCTAAAATTTCAAAAAGGGGATTTATCAACATTCAATTATTTTTTTCTTTTTTTTCAC
Organism: Allium sativum; assembly: GCA_030737875.1. NCBI lineage: Eukaryota > Viridiplantae > Streptophyta > Magnoliopsida > Asparagales > Amaryllidaceae > Allium > Allium sativum. The sequence goes on along the minus strand of CM060919.1, from coordinate 819,674,163 downwards.
CTCGCGGCATGTTTGGATCGAACTGAGATTGAATTTTGATCGATAAGTTTTAAGGGATGATGAGGTCGGGGTAACTTTAGTCTATATTTTATTTTATTATTAAAATTTCAAATCCCCTTAACAAATAAAAAATAAGATGGAGTTCCCTTAAAATTATTCTTCCCTTAACAAAAAATGGAGTCCCTTTAACAATTCCTTCTTTTTTCAAAAAATATAAAATTAAACTACATGTTGTATGCAAAAATATTGAAATCATAACGTTTTGTACACGGGCAATGTATGATCTTCAAGGTTTGCAATCGAAGTTGGGTGCTATTGCAGCATACAACTGCACAAACACAAATATAGATCTATATCCTATAGAGTAGTGCATAACGATAGAAGCTCAATAACGACAAATTTAACGAATCTTGCAGTGGTATTAAGGGAGTTTACAACAGTGAAAAACAAAGTGGTAAAGCGTATGGCTTAGATTTTGAAACAATTACCATGTCTGGAATATTGAAGATAAAGTAGAAGAACACCAAAGAACACGGCTCAACCAAATAAAATGGAAGGTTGGATCATTGTTTGAAGGTCATACCAAAATTAATGCATGATTGGGGTCCGACTGAGTTCCAGACCGTGAAGATCCTAAGTTCAAGGCATGTTCAAGTCATGAAAACACAGTTAAAGTGAATGAATCCATTGCTACCCATGTATATGTGAGATAATTGACCTGCTTAACAAAACTAGCTACACTGAAGTAACATGCTTTTCATCAGTTGAATACATATAATCAAAAAACAAAGTCAGTTCATATCGCCCCCAACGATGAGTATATTTAGCAAAAAGCAAATGTTTCAAGAAAATTATGCCTAGGTAATATCATAAATTTCCCGTTTGTCAATTTATGTATTATACATATGTTTACTTCCAAAATAAAAACAAACCGGCCAAACCCATCGATATGATGAAAAGGAGAACTCATCCTGGTAATTAAAGGAATCAACGCTGGTGCCACAGCATGTAGAACAACATATAATTTGAAAATGCTACACATTAATAGACTTAACTTCAGTTAACCATAAATATAGGTTCTGAACTTCCACTGGATATAACTAACGAACAACCACTGCATTATATTAGGAAAAATTCTCAAATCATGCTGTTGCTCCATAAATTTTCTAATATTTTGCAGCCAAAATAAGTACTCACGGTTATCTTCGCAAATTAGGTACTCATAGAAGAGGTTGATTGTAACTGGAGAAATTCCCCTTTGATTTGCCGATGATGAATAGGTTTATATAGGGTTATAGAAACCCTAAATCAATCTCTGATTTCTTCAATGACTTGGTTTGTAAACTTGCGTGATTGATTATCTGATTAGTTGCGTGAGTTTCCCCTTTTGTTGCCTTTGTTTAATCGGGGTGATTGATTGTTCGAATCTCTGGGAAAACGTTGTCAAAAATATACAGCCGAATAATATTGAATTTATTTCTTTGAAGAGAATAGTCTTCCAATTTGTTGATGAAATCTTTCCTCAAATTGATGATCCTTGCATGATTATACTCTGCCATGTATGACAGGGATCAGCTTGACCCGGTATTGCACGTTCTCACGGACTCAACCAATCATACTCCCCTGATTTTCTTTATTTTGCGGTTAAGCCTCCGAAATAATATGAGTTTAATTTCAAAATGGACAAATCACCGTATTGTGATTGGTTGGATCCATGAAAACGTATAATAATAGGTCCAGGGGATCCGAACCCGCAATGTATGCCCTGATGATTATGTGGAAACTGAGTGGTTGAATTTCATTGTTTGAAAATGTTCTGCAAATTTCCTTAGATCATCAGAAGGTAAATTCTTGCCAATTTTATCATTTGCTAGGAAAATACACATTAAAATCTTGCCAAATATGATATTGTGATTTCTGAAAATATGATTTGATATCTTGAATTGATTTGTTGATTTCCTGAAACAATTGATTTGTTTTCTTACTTAAAACTGTTTACTTATTTCCGGAAACAGTTTGGGTTTCTTGAATGATTTGAATGATACTTAAGTCATGCATTTGTTCATGATGTATTTGCAATTATAAGCTTGTCAAATATCAAATTTCAGATATATACTTTTACTACAACAAAAAAAAGTCTTTTATAACAGCATATTACCTAGCGTTGTCAACGAATACTTTCGGATACGGATAGTGGTATATCCGTATCTACATCCGAAATCATTTTCGAATATTGGATATCTGTATCCACGGATACAGATAGATATCGGATAATTATTATATCCGCCAACGGTCGATAAATCAAGAAATAAAAATGGAAATTTTTAGTTTAACATAAATGTTTTTCAATTTTATTGATCACAAAAGTGTTAAATATAAACAAATATGATGAAGCTAAATATATATGAGAAGCTAATATACATTTAATGCATATAATATAAACCTTCAACTTAATAAAACACTAAAAAAATCTCATTCATTGCACTAAAACACATATAATTTTGAGTAAAGTGTTAAAAATAATCGATCGGATAATTTTCGGATGCGGATATCAACATATTCGTATCCGCATCCGTTTTTTCGGATATCGGATATTATCCGTTTTTCGGATACGGATTTTGGATTTTTCGGGTATTCATTGACAACCCTAATATTGCCGCTATTAAATAATTTTATAGCGGTTTGGTAAACATTATACATCGACATGTTATAAAAAACAATCGTATATTTATAACACAAAAATATGCCATTATGAGATAGCGTAATTTTATAGCACAAAATTATTGCTATGTTATATAAGTACGGTAGCTCATTTTTACCGCTATTAAACATCCAAATCTTAACACTATAAAATGCGTAGGTTCAATAGCGCCTATTTGTTGCTATTCTCTTATAGTATCCTCCTACATTATATTATCTTTTTATAGCGCTTATGTTATAAAGTTATAACACTTTTTAGGAGCTATGCTTTATTTTAATATGTATTTGATGCACTCTACTATATATTACATTTGAATAATAGCAATCAAAATAAATCTTCTTTTAATAGATAATAATTTGGACAATGTATGAAAAAAAAATCAATAAGTATAACGTATATTCATGATAACAAAATAAAGTATCTACTAATAAAAAATAAGTTCCGTACAAGAGTTACAACTTCATATTAATGTCAATTTGGGATTACAAAAGGCAAGACATGGTTCGTAGTAAAAGTCTACAAGTACCAAATGGATCACTAAGAATTTCAACTACTCAAAGTCTTTCTTCATTCCTATATTCAGTCATCAGTAGCGCTTTCTGAAAATTCAGAATAATGGAAGTAAATTAAAATTTAGATAAAGGAAGTAGAAGTTTTACAACATCTTGAAAATTATAATGATTTTGTAGCAGGTTTCATACAGTATAAGTTGACTGAATGCAAATCTTTGGTTTTCAGTAGAGTATAAGTTCATCAATAAAAAAACTGTGATAATGTTGAACTATATGATCAAAAACTTTGCAATGAAAATTTGTCATTTTGACTGCAAATACTAATAAAAAAAATTGTAGTTTTAAGGGTAATTGTTTACATTGAAAACTGCAAAAGAAAGATTGTGAATATATATTTCTTATAACAAAACTGATAAAGCAGAACACTCGTCATTTTTCTAGAAATAACTATAGGGATGCTCCACAAAATTGAGTTTCGAAAGGGTGCAGATGAATTGTGAAACTCCCATGATGATGTTTGACAAAATATCACACTTCCTTAAGCGTTTAGGTATTCAACAAATGAATTTAACTTTTTAAAAAATAAAATAAAAGGGTACTTAATTACATTGAAACAAAGTACAAAAATAGGAAAGAACTGGCAACAAATTACAACCCTAAACAAAACGGATACTAGACAAAGAAAACTAAAAACCTAGCTCTTAACCAAAGACACAGAACAAAACAACCAAATACAACCCAACAAACAAACACTGAAACAAGACACAAACCAAAATATACCCAACTACAAGAGCAAACAGCAAATACGCCACCAAAGCACAACTGAAATCACCTCCAGCTAGCAGATTTAGCACATGCTACAATTAGCAGAAACCAAAGAGTATCCAACATAAACAGTAGACAACATTGCCATGACATAAAACAACAAACTGTTAGAAATAATGAAACATGTCTATTCAGATGAAAGGTCACATCTATTGAAGTTCAAGAGTCATGTATATTAAGGTGAAATGTCATGTCTATTCATGAAAAGTTGTGTCTGTTCGTTAAGTGTCATGTCCATTCATTAAGAGTCGTGTCTATTCATGAAATGTCGTGTCTATTTACGAAGGGTTATGTCCATTAAGTTGTAAGGTCATGTAGACCACTATATAAATATGGGTGGTCATTTTGTGTGGTTGCAAAAGAAAAAAGTAAGAAAATAACAAAATATTCTCCCTTTTTCTCCTAACAAGTGGTATCGGAGCCGTAACACTCATAAGAGTTTTCTGATCTGGGGTGTTATCTACCGGCGACGGTAGCCACCGAAACACGGTTGTCGTCCGCCTGGTCGATTAAAATAGGAGAAGTCAATTGACACGACTCTGGTGACCTTTTCAGATCAACAAAATATGGTGTTTTATTGAGATAATTTGGATGTTCACTGTAAAGTGATGAAGTGGAGCTGTAAAAGAAAGCAGCGACCTGCAACAACCACTCTTCCGGTGTAGTGGTCTATTGACTGCTGGTGATTGATGAAGGCATTGCAGTTGCCGGAGTATCCAAACAAAGTGTTGGATGTAATCCTGATGGTGATAATGAGTTTCTCTCTGATTGTGTTTACCGAGGAAGCAAGGCATTTGGAGGAGAAGCTTGGGGAGATGGCCATGGGAACGCATGTTCTTGCTGTAAGGTGGCGGTTGCACTTGGAGTTTTTAAGGACATCAGTGGCACCACTTGGTATTTATAGTGAACAGATCAATCCAAAATATTTTATTTGAAGATTATATTGGATAGCTTGCAGTGAAGTGCTTTAGTGAAAATGACGCCGAATAGAAGAAGATGTTCCGTAGAACATTGGCTGCGGACGATGGCGGTAATGTGGTTGGATATTTGTTAATGCTCGAGAATTGTTTATTGAAATACCTATTAGAAAATAGGTGCTTGCCTACAAGTGAAGTAGGTGTGAGTGAAGCATACTTGGTTTTATCCAACAAGCAAAAGAAAAAGAGCCGTAGCCTAGCTTGTTCGGAGGATGAGAGATATAGAAGTATCTAGAGACGACCCGAGTGGAGAGGTCGATGAAGAAACCAAGAGTGTAGTTGTTGATGGTCAGAAGAACCAATCAACTGAAACAGTTGAGCATGCCCAACCAGATACAGATGAAAGTTGTGAGCAAGTTTGTCTACGTAAGAGATGAAAAAAAAAGACGGAAAAAACTGCAGTTCGATGCTTTGTAAACTTTCCATTAGCATATCAAGTTTAAGGGAGGTTGTTAGAAATAGTGAAGCATGTCTATTCAGCTGAAAGGTCACATCTATTGAAGTTCAAGAGTCATGTCTGTTAAGGTGAAATGTCATATCTATTCATGAAAAGTCGTGTATGTTCGTTAAGTGTCATGTCCGTTCATTAAGAGTCGTGTCTATTCATGAAAAGTCGTGTCTATTTACGAAGGGTTATGTCCATTGAGTTGTAAGGTCATGTAGACCACTATATATGAGTGGTCATTTTGTGTGGTTGCAAAAGAAAAAAAAAGTAAGAAAATAACACAATATTCTCCCTTTTTCTCCTAACACAAACTCCCAACTACATTGAACCCATAAGCAAAACAAAAACTAACTTTCAAATCTAAACTTACTTTTTGGTAATACCACCATTCAAGCCATTCTCCTCTTTGCCTTTCTTCATTTTTGATTTAGTTTGAAATTGTGAAATCGGTTTTACTCACTCAGGATTCGTATCTACTAAAGGCTCAACATTTATCATCCTTGTACTTCCTTTTACCTTATTGTTTTTAATTTTAATACTACTCCTTTTAAGACTACTAGCCAAGCTATTTGATTCATCCATTACTAATTCTTTACAAGGAAATTCTTCACTGTCTTGCATTTCACTACACCCACCTAAATCTACTTTCTTGACAACCTCATTTTTATCCACCCAGTTCTTAGTATTACTGACATTCTCATTAATAAACTCATTTAAATTCTGTAACTGAGATTTGTTACCTGTTGATTCTTTCCAAGGAGCATCTCCTTTCTCACCACCGCATTGATTTAATTCTATTTCATCCTTATTACTACTATCTAATATAACAACATCCTTACTACCTTTTGAATCCTTTTCAGGAACCAATTCAACACATTGAGGATCCCTCCTAGCAGCCACTTCCTCACATACAGATTCTTGATTGTTCAAGCTAATTTTAATATCCATTTTATTAGCTGAATCTACATTTGCTTTAGGAATCCACATTTTACCTGCTTTACACATGCCAGCTGTATAGCCAAATATTTTACAATACGAGCAAGCCTCTGGTTTCCATTCATAATCAACCTTCTGTCATACTATATCACCATTATAACATTTGAAAGGGATAACTTCAGGGAAAGTAAAATCACATCCAACTTCAATTAAAATACGAGCATGCGATTTCTAATTAAATCCTCGGTAACATTGTCCAATTTAAGGGGTTGGCCCAATATAGATGCAATCCAACTCAATGCTTCTACTGACCAAAAAAATGATGAAGAGTTGAAGAGAAGGATGCAATTTTTTATTCATGAATCACAAATATATATAATTACAAATACATGCAATCAATCCTTATCATGATATTTATTTTATTTCAATGGCATACCATATATGTAGTGATTGACATAGATTATGTCAATCCTTATCATGATATTTATTATATTTCAATGGCATGCCATATATAAAAAGATTGACATGGATTATGTCAATCCTTATCTCGCCCCCTCAAAACGGACGACCAAGATGAAAGACCGATTTTGTTAATCTATGTTGTGAAGGAGGTACATGGTAGTGGCTTGGTGAGAGCATCCGCAAGCTGGTCATTAGTGGAGATGTAAGAGACCCTCAAATTTCCACTTTGCACATTTTCTCTGACAAAATGGTAATCCAATCCCAGATGCTTCATTTTAGAATGAAAAACCAGATTAGCACTCACATATGTAGCTCCAGCATTATCACAATAGATGACTAGCGCGAGAGTGAGGTTATGACCAAGCTCCTTGAATAAATTTCCTACCCAAAGAATTTCGGCAGTAGCATTTTCCACTGCCCTGTACTCGGCTTCGGTAGATGATCTAACTCTTGTACATTACTTCTTTGACGTCCAGGAGATAGGATTCTTGCCCAGATAGACTATATATGCTGTTGCAGAAATGTAGTCATCTTTGTTACGAGCCCAATCCACATCAGAATAAGCGTGGAGAGTGAGAGGTGAATCTTTGTGTATAATTAAACCCATATTAGGTGTACCACTTAGATACCGAAGAAGAAGATGTAGAGATTGCATGTGTTCCTCAGTTGGATGCTGCATGTATTGAGCTAACTTGTTCACTGCGAATGCCACATCAGGCCTTGTAAGACTTAAATATTGTAAACTTCCTATCAAAGTACGATACTCAGTAGGATCGTTGAGAAGATTTCCATGTATAGTTAACGGAGGATGAGTTGCTAATGGTGTCGCAGCTGGTTTTGCATTGTCCATATTAGCTTTGCACAAAATATCAGCAATATACCTCTTTTGACTCAAGAAAATACCTTTTGGATGAGGCATTACTTCCACTCCCAGGAAGTAAGACAATTCTCCAAGGTCTTTGAGTGAGAAATGTGTCGCTAATTTTTTTTATAAAAGCTTCCAGTGCATGAGTTGCATTACTTGTAACAATAATATCATTCACATAAACCAACAAATAAATGATGTCACCATTTTTGTACAGTGTGAACAAGGATGAATCATAGACCGTGTTCATGAAGCCCAACTCAATTAAATATTGCCGCAGTTCTTTATACCAAGCTCTTGGAGCTTGTTTTAACCCCATACAGTGCCTTGTCTAATTTACATACATGTGTTAGATGTATATAATCTGTGTAGCCAGGTGGTTGTATGGTGTATACATCTTCAGTGAGTGTGCCCTGTAGAAAAACATTGTTTATGTCAAGTTGGCGCAATAACCAACCTTGACTAACCGCAAGTGAGAGCACAAGCCGAACCGTGGCGGGTTTAACTACAGGACTAAAAGTCTCACCGTAGTCAATGCCATCTCTCTGATTAAAACCTCTTGCAACATAGCGAGCCTTGTATTGAATAATGTTACCATCCTTATTCTTTTTAATTCGAAAAATCCATTTGCATCCCACTACATTTTGTAACATAGATGATGGTACAAGATCCCAAGTTCTATTTTTCATCAATGCATTAAACTCTTCATCCATAACTTTACGCCAAACGGGGATTTTTAATGCTTGGGTGATATCTTTTGGGATCTCCGTTTCATGGACCTCCACATTTAAATTCAGTTTACTGATTGGTTTCATAATGCCATGTTGAAGACTTGTGGTCATTTGAGGAGAATGTACAGGATTGTTGGGTGTTGAATTTGTAGATGTGGATATATCGAGGTTTGACTGAGATGAAGTATTGGAAAGCTCAGTTGTGGTATTAGGAGGTTGAGATGAGTTTGTTGCGGACATAGGAGATGAAAGGGGTGAAGTGGGGAATGAGGTAGGAGGTGTGTGTTGTATATAACGCAGTTGTATACACAATTATATGATTTTTGTTTGATGATAACAACCAAATATATTATTATAAATGTGTTTGTTATTGTACTGTTTCATATATTCATCACAGAGAGGATTATAATATTTATATTTAAATAGAATATGACTGTACAAACATTCATATATTCATACAGTATTTTATTAAAATTGAATATTATATTTCAAACATTCAAACAGTACAACTATTTATAACTCCACTATTTGAATACATCACTGATATACATTTCATTTCATATCCACTTTCATATACGCTACATCATTCTACATTCATTGAACTTGTAAAATAAACTGAATGCGATTGACAAATTCATTTGAACATAATAAAATAATATTTTATTTCAGAAAAATTTGTTTAATACAAACATCAGTACAATTCCGTTGTTACACAGCCCCTCACTATAACATTTTGTCTATACATCTCATATACAATCACTCTATTTTCATTTTCATATCCATTTACATTCACTGACACTATCTCTTCAGTCTTCGATCTTCATAGCCCAGTCCAGTCATCTACACCTGTCATACACAGAAACATACACAGAGTACACTGCAATAGAAATAAAAACTGAATACATGCAGATTTGAATTTTTATTTTTGAATTTTTATTTGCCTCAGTTTTCTGGTGTGTTTTCTCATCATTTTTCTGACTCGATCTGTTTTTCATATTCATCCGACAGTGTCTAGGCAGCTTGTGATATTCACAGTGATACATTGTAAATACCACAAGGCAGTCAGTGTATATACAAAATATTTCAATGCAGGGACAAGAATTTTTCTGATGGCTGCATATACACACGCGTATAAATATACACGTGTGCACTGCCTCGCCAATTAGCATGCAAATGAGGAGTAGCCACGTGGACCATCTCGACTCAGTGCAACAATAATCAATGTGGAGCCCAAAAACATTAATGACAAAGCAACCAAAAGAAAATAAAAGTGTCGAGCTCAAGCCAGCAAGCAATGATACATAGTGGAGCAAAATGCAAGTGCCAAGGTAGTGCACCTCAACTACATGTGAACAACTCAGATCAGATGTGCGCAACGTATGGTGTGAAACAAGCATCTATACACAATCAGATTTGAACATGTACAAGGTGGCAGAACAACAAGATTCAAATGTAAAATTTCAAGTTACAACTCATCTCAACATGTATAACAGCAATATGAACAAGTGGTGAAGCGACCCGAACTTCCCCGGTCTCCGAAGAGAAGAGAAAGAACGAATTACTATGAGAACACGACAAATCAGAATGCAAACAGAAGAACATTCCGTTGTTTGTTACAACAACTCCATCAGAATACAAGAATATCACAGAGTATGAATCAATATTACACATTTGACAAATATCAGAGATTTAAATTACATTTAAATACATAGCAACGGAAAAATAATACAACACACAACTGAAAGAAATACACAGATACAGAGCTTTCCGAGCATCGTTCCAGCTGTAAACCAGGATCCTATGAATATAAATCTGCAAAACCCAACTACTAGCTGCCCGTGCGAAAAATAAGGGCACCCAGAGTTTAGGTTAAAACAATAAACTCCAGGTCAGTCCTGTGACTGGTGTGAGAACTAAAACAGTTATTAATCTTTATTTCTAAAGTTAGGTAAATCAAGGGACCACGCCGTATAACACGGAACGGGTTTCCTCCCAAGAATACCAGTGCATAAAACAAACAGCGCAATGCTAAATAAAGAAAAATGAAGCTATTATAAGACCCAGGTCCCATCACACAATGCAACGCAAGCCGGAGGATAGGGTTTTACCTTATAATAGCCAAAGAATGCTTGATACGTCTAAAACACATTATTTTGATATTACTATAAGTGTATAGTATCAAAACAATTTCAATCATAAGTATCAATCATAGACGGCATAGCTACCATATATTATGTCGCCATACTAGATTCTACAAATAAAACTGAATTATCACGTATTGGAAATTGGATTCCATCATGAGTCGAGGCAAGGGGCAAGCTCCTCTACGAATCGAGAAACTCTAGCAAAAGTCTCAGGACCACACACAGCGACCCCTTGGAACCTCCAAGGCCGGTCCTCTCTTACTTTTGAGGATTGGAAATTCCTGAACACACGTTTCCAGGTCATATAGGACCTATATAATGGTCTGTACGTCGGCTCACATAGTGCCAGTTATCAACCATATATTCGAGGCGCCTCGCATCCAATAACCACACAGGTAAAAAGTATATAAATGTCAGGGCTGGTAGGTCACTGACATCACCCATAGCTAGTCCTTATCCCGTTTTTGACTCATACCGAGGTGTGAGGCCCGCGAATTAACGCTATACACAAAGCTATGCCACACATGCCGTGCTTTGATCATCAACCACAAGACTTTGCTTTTCAACAGAAGCCTTGATCATTTGCCACTTAGGCATGCCACACAGGCAATTCACTCCATTCGACTGATGTCCATCGATATACAACCTATGAGCTCGTACGTCTCAGAGAAGGGCGTTAAGCAAGAGAATAAATTCTCCGCCGCCAAACAAATGTATATTTAATAGAGATCAATCAACACGGAATAAAATCCCATGTCAGACACACAGTCCATTTAAAGTTCGTTCTGGGTCTGAACGAAACCAGAGGCACTCTCCTCGCATATCCATCGATCTCCAAGTACGTCTGGACGATCACCAACTGATTCCCTCCTCTTGGGTGTACAGCCCAATCAAGATCATCAATAATCATCCAAACGATGTGAAAACTTCCGGTCTTCAACCACCATCTTCATCTTCGATTTATCATCGAATCAGTTATTCAGAATGGGTATAAACCTGGCCTTTCCGAATAACCCGCGTATATAATAAACAAGTGGTACACAAGCACAACATACGCCTCATTCCAATTCAGAATATTCTTTTATTCAAATTTTCACATTCCTAGGGAAAGGTTCCCATTAATTTTATCAAAGATAAATCCTTTTAAATTTATTCTTTAATCTTCCTTTGGATATCATTTCAAACCATATTATGGTTTTCCAAACTAGTCGGGATTAGCAAACCTCACCGAAGTAATTATTTATTTTATTTCCCAATCTCAACCTATTCATCCCATGGAGAAAAACTGGTAGTACTCCATATCTAACACCACGGTGTTATCGGTAAATATTAATTACCATTTCACGCTCAAATCTAAATAAAGACTTAACTATCGTTTGGAGCAAAACTGGTAATACTCCATTCTCGATCACTTTAATGTAATTAAAGATTCATTAAAACTCCACTTAGTTTTAATCTTCCCAAAAATCAATATCCTATCTTTAACTGGGTTAAAGAACCAATGTCATCTGAAACACGGTTCACGATAAACCCAAAATCACTTCCCATTGTTAATCGGGTTAAAGAACAGGTGTTATTCAAAACACCGCTCACGATAAACCCCAAAAACCAATTTAAATTCTATTCCAATCAAATTCTAATTAACTGTACAATTTCACCAAATCTTAATTAAAAGATTGATTCTTTTCTAAACTGGGTTTGAGAACAGTGTTATTTAATACACCATTCACAACGAACCCAAAATTTCATTTGATATTAAATACAAGGCTCTGAATAGAAAATATACCGGCTTATATCCAATATCAAATTCTGAAACCAACAAATATCGTATTGGAAATAACGATATAAATATCTTTCAAATTTCCATAACCATATCTGTATAATCATGAAATCCAACAATGAAATATTCCGAAGATAATTTCGATTCAAATCCATTCCAATTCACGTATTGGAAATTTCTGGTTATTTTAAAACCATTTCAAATCTAGTTCAAAACTAGTTCATTTCGAGAAAAAACTATTTTAATCTTTTCAAATGTGGAATTTTTCAACCCAATTCTTTCCAACGCATATATTATGATTTTACATAAATTATTAATATTTTTAATAATTTTATCAAGGCCCGTACAGTCGGTTTTCAATAACGGCCACCAAACTGCACTTACAACGACATTTTCCAAATTTTATTTGGACATAATTCCAAATCCAACCGTTAGATTTCAATTTTCTAATATTCATTGGAAAGCTCTTTTCGATACGAACCTAACGGTTCCGGTTTCAGGAGAATCCGATGGTCGGATCTCCCGTAACGTCAATTCGAAATCAATGGTCGAAATTCGCAAACTGCCGCGGCGCGTTCTATTCAGGCCATTAATATATATAATATATATTATATATATATTTCGTCGATTTCAATTCAAATCATATTTTATAAATCGTTTTAAATTCGTTTTCAAAACAATTTCAACTTCATATTCATTTTTAAATCAAAATTGAATATTTCATATCATTAATATATAAATGATAATATTTTCAAAACGTTATATTTTGAAATCACTTCCTTTTCTATATTCATTATAAAAAACGAATATAATCGATATACCACTAAACAATCAACCATCATCGAAAGTGCACCACACAACTGCATAAACATTAAATATAACTATTTAACGCTCATACAGTCTGTCAATCAAACGATCGACATACCACTAAACAATTGGGATTAGTGTACGTCGAATATCATCCCAACACCCATGCGGGGTTTCAATCCACAAACACTGAATATTCTTTGTGCAGTTGGGCGACGTGTAAAATTTATCGTCCCAATTAATGTCCTTCAAATAGGTGTACATAAACAAACCGTCCGGTTTGTAAATGAATATTTATTTTATTCACACACGTTAAAAATTATATTTTTAACGATAAAATATTTTATTTCACACTTCAACGTTTTATTATCCATTTCACATCAACATCACAAACAAACTTCACAACACATCAAACAAGCATACAAGTCATCCATGGTCTGTGGACGACGGGTATCGGGTGCTGCTAAGCACCGTCTGCATCCTAGTATATATTTTAACTAGAAAACAAGATTTAAAGTGAGAAGTTCTCACCGACTAGCTAAACCAATACACCGCGACTCTTTATATGTAGAAATCTTCGTCGTGCTCGCCTTTTGTCAATTTCATTGTCCGTAGCCACTACATATATAAAAATCGCAATTTTATATTGTAGCTATGTGTATAAAAATTACATTTTTGCACTGCTACTGTATAGATAAAAACCCTATTTTTATACCGCTACTATATAGATAAAAATTCTATTTTATAACACTACTATATAGATAAAAGTTCTATTTTTATTCTGCTACTATATAGATAAAAATTCTATTTTTATACCGCTACTATATAGATAAAAATTCCATTTTTATCTTGCTAGTATTATAATAAAAATTATTTTTTTATAACGCTCTTCCTATATAAAAATTATATTTTTATCACAGTAAAAATCATATTCTTTATAGTTTAAAAATCTAAACTTTATAGTTTAAAAATCATATTCTTTACAGTTTAAAAATCTAAACTTTATAGTTTAAAAATCTAAACTTTATAGTTTAAAAATCATATTCTTTACAATTTAAAAATATAAACTTTATAATCTTGCAAAATCCAAGCTTTATTATCAAAGATTTAAAAGTCAGAACCTTACAGCAATTTTTCTAGGGTTTTGTTCCACGGAGGTGTCGCTGGAGGGGGAAGCAGTCGTCGGAGTAGCGGGTTGCAGTCGCCAGTGCAGTGGCGGTGGAAGGGGAAGGCTGCGCCTGGATCCGAGGGGGGGTGCGGTGGCTCGGTGCTTCTCACGATGGTTTTGGGTGCTTCAATTTGAGAGAGGAGGAAACGAGAGAGATGTGGGGTCGAGGCGGAGCAGGGTGGTTGTGGGGGAGAGCGGTGGCAAGCCGCGACGGCGCGGTGGACGGGGAAAAAGGGGGTCGACGGTTTTTTTTTCATTTGTTCTGAGTTAATACGGGGGAGGGAGAGAGTGTATAAAGTGGAGGAGCTTTATTGAAATTTTTTATATTATTTTATTTATTTATTCATTCCATAAAGCAGCTCTTTATTTCGAATTCAAAATTGAACCCACCGACTGTCGTTCCTAGCTAAATACTCCCATTCCGAACACAATGGGATATGTATTGTGAGCCAGTTCGGCTGTTACGATAAGTTTCCGTTAAAATCAAAATATAACTCTATATATTGAATTTGAATGCACATTTCAATTTATCGGGAACACATACAGTCTCTAAAAATTCCCGAAAAATATTTTCTAGCTTTGTATTGACGATACGGTCCTAACAAAACTAATTTCATCAAATTCCGAGACCATTTGAAAAATGCCCATTTTCCAGTCGATTACGGAAACTGGTCAAACGCGTTTTCCTTTGCCATGCTCATATATTGATTCAGAAAATTACGAATTTTGAAACCTAGCAACAATTCTACATCCCGGATCCAACAAAAGTGGTTTCATCAAAAACCGAGGTAATTTGCAAAATTTCCATTTTTAAGGGCCAGAATTCCATAGCGACTATTCTGAATTTTCAACTGGACATAACTTTTGATTCCCGCTTTGAAATTTCTGTTTTTCAGATTCGTTGGAAAGATATTCTCAATTAGATTCAAATATTTTTGGTTTCACTAATATCCGGTTTATTTTGCACCCGGTACATTCATTTAAACTTTGAAATCGAATTTTCAAACTACCGCGCCATTTTCAATTCCTTTTATATTTAAAAATAAATATTCATATTCTAACGATGATCTAAATAAATATATACTTTCGAATTCCATTCAAAATAAATTTCTCGTCGTTATTATTTTAAAAATTCAAAATTCACTAAAATTGCCAAAATCAAAATTTTAAATTGGCTCAGAATTTCCGGGTTATTACAATCTCCCCCACCTAAAAATTTTCGTCCTCGAAAAGGAACGAAGCTGAAAGTTGTTTTATTAATCAACTCAACTTCCATTATTTTCATTACGGCTTAAGTTCTTCAACTTTTCAGTTTCTAAGAACCTTTCAAATTTTTCAAAAATTTGGCTAACACCCTAAATTTTCGTAAAATTTCGCCAAAACCTCCCCTGCACTGGGGACTTTGGGATATTTCAAATAGCCTCCCATGGCCCACATCAATCCAAAAAGAAAAAGAAACAGCCAAGCGGCTAGCCAATCGGCTCATAAAATCATCAAATCCTAATAAATTTGTAAACATGTACCTATTTGTCGGGCAAACAATTTTATTCTCTGCTCTAGCCTCCTTGCTATGACATGTTCAATGTAAATATGTATATGCATGTAATTCCAAACAATTTTCAATACAGTTCAATATTTGATTCAATTATGCTAAATGGTTCAAAATTATCAAACCAATAATCAAACACAACCATCAATCAATTAGTGAATTAATGTTTCAAATTCATAATTTTGATATATATACATACAGAAAATCATGTTTTGATGCCAAATCACCACAATAGATCCTATCTAGTTTTGGTTCTCACATCAGTCTAATGGAAATATATAGACATCTCACTTTCGGCACTCGAACATCAACTCTGATGACGATGCATCAATCATCAGGATCATCTCCGGGCGACTAGAGTGTGATTCTACATCTTTCCAATATATTAAAACTTCGAATATACATTTATGACGCGTATATGCAAAATCTTTATATATTGGATTGTCCAAATTCAATACAATTAAAATATTCAAATACGTATAAAACGGGTTAAATTTCAAAATAAAATTTGTTTTCATTTTTATTTTTCAAAATAACACTCTTCATACTCGTTCTAGGATACTACTTATCCCATCTCTAACGAGTCATTCTCATTGGATATTACTAATCCAACTTCTGATGAATTCTTTCGTTCGGTTCTAATGTGTCTTGTCCTCGAGCTCTGTAAACCAGAGCTCTGATACCAAATGAAGCGACCCGAACTTCCCCAGTCTCCGAAGAGAAGAGAAAGAACGAATTACTATGAGAACACGACAAATCAGAACGCAAACAGAAGAACATTCCATTTTTATTACAACAACTCCATCAGAATACAAGAATATCACAGAGTATGAATCAATATTTCACATTTGACAAATATCAGAGATTTAAATTACATTTAAATACATAGCCACGGAAAAATAATACAACACACAACTGAAAGAAGTACACAGATATAGAGCTTTCCGAGCACCGTTCCAACTGTAAACCAGGATCCTATGAATATAAATCTGCAAAACCCAACTACTAGCTGCCCGTGCGAAAAATAAGGGCATCCAGAGTTTAGGTTAAAACAATAAACTCCTATCAGTTCTGTGACTGGTGTGAGAACTAAAATAGTTATTAATCTTTATTTTTAAAGTTAGGTGAATCAAGGGACCACGGCGTATAACACGGAACGGGTTTCCTCCCAAGAATACCAGTGCATAAAACAAACAGCGCAATGCTAAATAAAGAAAAATGAAGCTATTATAAGACCCAGGTCCCATCACACAATGCAATGCAAGCCGGAGGATAGGGTTTTACCTTATAATAGTCAAAGAATGCTTGATACTTTTAAAACACATTATTTTGATATTACTATAAGTGTATTATGTCGAAACAATTTCAATCATAAGTATCAATCATAGACAACATAACTACCATCTACTATGTCGCCATACTAGGTTCTAAAATTAAAACCGAATATCATGTATTGGAAATTAGATTCCATCATGAGTCGAGGCAAGGGGCAAGCTCCTCTCCGATTCGAGACACTCTAGCAAATGTCTCAGGGCCACACACAACGATACCTTGGAACCTCCAAGGTCGGTCCTCTCTTACTTTTGAGGATTGGCAATTCCTGAACACACGTTTCCCGGTCCTATAGGACCTATATAATGGTCTGTACATCGGCTCACATAGTGCCAGTTATCGACCATATATTGGAGGTGCCTCGCATCCAACAACCACACAGGTAAAAGTATATAAATGTCAGGGATGGTAGGTCACTGACATCACCCATAGCTGGAAAGAAACGTCGTGCACTCCTTGGGTCATTATCCCGTTTTTGACTCATACCGAGGTGTGCGGCCCGCGAATTAATGCTATACACAAAGCTATGCCACACAGGCCATGCTTTGATCATCAACCACAAGACTTTGCTTTTCAGCAGAATCCTTAATCATTTGCCACTTAGGCATGCCACATAGGCAATTCACTCCATGCGACTTATGTCCATCGATATACAACCTCTGAGCTCGTACATCTGAGAGAAGGGCATCAAGCAAGAGAATAAATTCTCTACCGCCAAACATAAGTATATTTATTAGAGATCAATCAACACAGAATAAAATCCCATGTCAGACACACAGTCCATTTAAAGTTCGTTCTGGGTCTGAACGAAACCGGGGGCACTTTCCTCGCATATCCATCGATCTCCAAGTACGTCTGGACGATCATCAACTGATTCCCTCCTCTTGGGTGTACAACCCAATCAAGATCATCAATAATCATCCAAACAATGTGAATACTTCCTGTCTTCAACCACCGTCTTCATCTTCAATTTATCGTCGAATTGGTTATTCAGAATGGGTATAAACCCGGCCTTTCCGAATAACCCGCGTATATAATAAACAAGTGTTACACAAACACAACATACGCCTCATTCCAATTTAGAATATTCTTTTATTCAAATTTTCACATTCCTAGGGAAAGGTTCCCATTAATTTTATTAAAGATAAATCCTTTTAAATTTATTCTTTAATCTTCCTTTGGATATCATTTCAAACCATATTATGGTTTTTCAAACTAGTCGGGATTAGCGAACCACACCGAAGTAATTATTTATTTTATTTCCCAATCCCAACCTATTCATCCCATGGAGCAAAACTGGTAGTACTCCATATCTAACACCACGGTGTTATCGGTAAATATTAATTACCATTTTACGCTCAAATCTAAATAAAGACTTAACTATCGTTTGGAGCAAAACTGGTAATACTCCATTCTCGATCACTTTAATCTCATTAAAGATTCATTAAAACTCCACTTAGTTTTAATCTACCTAAAAATCAATATCATGTCTTTAACTGGGTTAAAGAACCAATGTCATCTGAAACATGGTTCACGATAAACCCAAAATCACTTCCCATTGTTAATCGGGTTAAAGAACAGGTGTTATTCAAAACACCGCTCACGATAAACCCCAAAACCAATTTAAATTCAATTCCAATCAAATTCTAATTAACTGGACAATTTCACCAAATCTTAATTAAAAGATTTGTTCTTTTATAAACTGGGTTTGAGAACAGTGTTATTTAAGACACCATTCACAACGAATCCAAAATTTCATTTGATATTAAATACAAGGCTCTAAATAGAAAATATACTGGCTTATATCCAATATCAAATTCTGAAACCAACAAATATCGTATTGGAAATAACGATATAAATATCTTTCAAATTTCCACAACCATATCTGTATAATCACGAAATCCAACATCGAAATATTCCGAAGATAATTTCGATTCAAATCCATTCCAATTCAACTATTGGAAATTTCCGGTTATTTTAAAACCATTTCAAATCTAGTTCAAAACTAGTTCATTTCGATAAAAATCTATTTTTATCTTTTCAAAAGTGGAATTTTTCATCCCAGTTCTTTCCAACTCATATATTATGATTTTACACAAATTATTAATATTTTTAATAATTTTATCAAGGCCCGTACAGTCGGTTTTCAATAACGGCCACCGAACTGCACTTACCACGACCTTTTCCAAATTTTATTTGGACATAATTCCAAATCCAACCATTAGATCTCAATTTTCTAATATTCATTGGAAAGATATTTTCGATACGAACCCAACGGTTCCAGTTTCAGGAGAATCCGACGGTTGGATCTCCCATAACGTCAATTCGAAGTCAATGGTCGAAATTCGCGAACTGCCGCGACGCGGCGCGTTCTATTCAGGCCATTAATATATATAATATATATTATATACATTTCGTCGATTTCAATTCAAAACGTATTTTATAAATCGTTTTAAATTCGTTTTCAAAACAATTTCAACTTCATATTCAATTTTTAAATCAAAATTGAATATTTCATATCATTAATATATAAATGATAATATTTTCAAAACGTTATATTTTGAAATCACTTCCTTTTCTATATTCATTATAAAAAATGAATATAATCGATATAAATATCGTTCGCATTAAAATGGCGCAAATCTAATCAATACGGCTTTATATATTTCAATAACTTCTTTATTATATTCAACAAATGAATCTATATTTCTTTCGACACATGAATATATATTTCTTATTCAACACATGAATATATTTACTAATTCAACACACGAATATATTCTCAACACATGAGTATCGACAACACATAACTATTTTTGTTATTTAATATATTTTATAAAATTATGATAAAGATGTAAATTTTATTGTTTAAAATATTTTACTCAACACATGAATATTTTCAACACATGAATATTCTTTATTCTATTCAACACATGAATATATATTTTATAATACTCTTTATTTTCGCAATTGGAATGAGGCCCAATCAATTACCATATAATGTTAATCATATGGATTCCATACAACACATGTATATAACAGCAACGATAAATAATCAACCATCATCTAAAGTGCATCACACAACTGCATAAGCATTAAATATAACTAATTAACGCTCATACAGTCTGTCAATCAAACGATCGACATACCACTAAACAATTGGGATTAGTATACGTCGAATATCATCCCAACACCCATGTGGGGTTTCAATACACAAACACTGAATATTCTTTGTGCAGTTGGGCGACGTGTAAAATTTATCGTCCCAATCAATGTCCTTCAAATAGGTGTACATAAACAAACCGTCCGGTTTGTAAATGAATATTTATTTTATTCACACACACGTTAAAAATTATATTTTTAACGATAAAATATTTTATTTCACACTTCAACGTTTTATTATCTATTTCACATCAACATAACAAACAAACTTCACAACACATCAAACAAGCATACAAGTCGTCCATGGTCTGTGGACGACGGGTGTCGGCTGCTAAGCACCGTCTGCATCCTAGTATATATTTTAACTAGAAAACAAGATTTAAAGTGAGAAGTTCTCACCGACTAGCTAAACCAATACACTGCGACTCTTCATATGTAGAAATCTTCGTCGTGCTCGCCTTTTGTCAATTTCATTGTCCGTAGCCACTACATATATAAAAATCGCACTTTTATATTGTAGCTATGTATATAAAAATTACATTTTTACACTGCTACTGTATAGATAAAAACCATATTTTTATACCGCTACTATATAGATAAAAATTCTATTTTTATACCGCTACTATATAGATACAAATTTTATTTTTATACCGCTACTATATAGATAAAAATTCCATTTTTATCTTGCTAGTAATATAATAAAAATTATATTTTTATAACGCTCTTCCTATATAAAAATTATATTTTTATCACAGTAGAAATCACATTCTTTACAGTTTAAAAATCTAAACTTTATAGTTTAAAAATCATATTCTTTACAGTTTAAAAATCTAAACTTTATAGTTTAAAAATCATATTCTGTACAGTTTAAAAATCTAAACTTTATAATCTTGCAAAATCCAAGCTTTATTATCAAAGATTTAAAAGTCAGAACCTTACAGCAATTTTTCTAGGGTTTCGGTCCACGGAGGCGTCGATGGAGGGGGAAGCAGTCGTCGGAGTAGCGGGTTGCAGTCGCCAGGGCAGTGGCGGTGGAAGGGGAAGGCGGCTCCTGGATCCGAGGGGGTGCGGTGGCTCGGTGCTTCTCACGATGGTTTGGGTGCTTCAATTTGAGAGAGGAGGAAACGAGAGAGAGGGGGGTCGAGGCGGAGCAGGGTGGTTGTGGGGGAGAGCGGTGGCAAGCCGCGACGGCGCGGTGGATGGGGAAAAAGGGGGCGATGGTTTTTTTTTTATTTCATTTGTTCTGAGTTAATATGGGGGAGGGAGAGAGTGTATAAAGGGGAGGGGCTTTATTGAAATTTTTTATATTATTTTATTTATTTATTCCATAAAGCAACTCTTTATTTCGAATTCCAAATTGAACCCTTCGACTATCGTTCCTAGCTAAATACCCCCATTCCGAACACATGGGATATGTATTGTGAGCCAGTTCGGCTGTTACGATCAGTTTCCGTTAAAATCAAAATATAACTCTATATATTGAATTTGAACGCACATTTCAATTTACCGGGAACACATACAGTCTCTAAAAATTCCCGAAAAATATTTTCTAGCTTCGTATTGACGATACGGTCCTAACAAAACTAATTTCGTCAAATTCCGAGACCGTTTGAA
This sequence comes from Allium sativum, assembly GCA_030737875.1. Taxonomy (NCBI): domain Eukaryota; kingdom Viridiplantae; phylum Streptophyta; class Magnoliopsida; order Asparagales; family Amaryllidaceae; genus Allium; species Allium sativum. Next base: position 819,652,153 of record CM060919.1, on the reverse strand, counting down.
AAATGGCCATTTTACAGTCGATTAAAATCAGCTGAAATTGGTCAAACGCGTTTTCCTTTGCCACGCTCACATATTGATTCAGAAAATTACGAATTTTGAAACCTAGCAACAATTCTACATCCCGGATCCAACAAAAGTGGTTTCGTCAAAAACCGAGGTCGTTTGCAAAATTTCCATTTTTAAGGGCTAGAATTCCATAGCGACTATTCTGAATTTTCAACTGGACATAACTTTTGATCCCCGCAATGAAATTTCCATTTTTCGGATTCGTTGGAAAGATATTCTCAATTAGATTCAAATATTTTTAGTTTCACTAAAATCCGGTTTATTTTGCACCCGGTACATTCATTTAAACTTTGAAATCGAATTTTCAAACCACCGCGCCATTTTCAATTCCTTTAATATTTAAAAATAAATATTCATATTCTAATGACGATCTAAATAAATATATACGTTCGAATTCTATTCAAAATAAATTTCTCGTCGTTATTATTTAAAATAATTCATTTTAAATATTCAAAATTCATTAAAATTGCCAAAATAAAAATTTTAAATTAGCTCAGAATTTCTGGGTTATTACAATCTCCCCCACTTAAAACTTTTCGTCCCCGAAATGGAACGAAGCTGAAAGTTGTTTTATTAATCAACTCAACTTCCATTGTTTTCATTACTGCTTAAGTTCTTCAACTTTTCAGTTTCTAAGAATCTTTCAATTTTTTCAAAAAATTGGCAAACACACTAAATTTTTGAAAAATTTCGCCATAACCTCCCCTGCACCGGGGACTTCGGGATATTTCAAATAGCCACCCATGGCCCACATCAATCCAAAAATAAAAATAAATAGCCAATCGGCTCATAAAATCATCAAATCCCAATAAATTTGTGAACATGTACCTATTTGTCGGGCAAACAATTTTATTCTCTGCTCTAGCCTCCTTGCTATGACCTGTTCAATGTAAATACATGTATATGCATGCAATTCCAAACAATTTTCAATATAGTTCAATATTCGGTTCAATTAGGCTAAATGGTCCAAAATTATAAACCAAGAATCAAACAACACAACCATCAATCAATTAGTGAATTAATGTTTCAAATTCATAATTTTGATATATATACATATAGAAAATCATGTTTTGATGCCAAATCACCACAATAGATCCTATCTAGTTTTGGTTCTCACATCAGTCTAATGGAAATATATAGACATCTCACTTTCGGCACTCGAACATCAACTCTGATGACGATGCATCTATCATCAGGGTCATCTCCGGGCGACTAGATTTTGATTCTACATCTATCCAGTATATTAAAACTTCGAATATACGTTCATGACGCGTATATGAAAAATCTTTATATATTGGATTGTCCAAATTCAATACAAATAAAATATTCAAATACGTATAAAACGGCTTAAATTTCAAAACAAAATTTGTTTTCGTTTTAATTTTTCAAAATAACACTCTTCATACTCGTTCTAGGATACTACTGATCCCATCTCTAACGAGTCATTCTCATTGGATATTACTAATCCAACTTCGGATGAATTCTTTCATTCGGTTCTAATGTGTCTTGTCCTCGAGCTCTGTAAACCAGAGCTCTGATACCAAATGAAGCGACCCGAACTTCCCCGGACTCCGAAGAGAAGAGAAAGAACGAATTACTATGAGAACACAACAAATCAGAATGCAAACAGAAGAACATTCCATTGTTTATTACAACAACTCCATCAGAATACAAGAATATCACAGAGTATGAATCAATATTACACATTTGACAAATATCAGAGATTTAAATTACATTTAAATACATAGCAGCGGAATAATAATACAATGCACAACTGAAGGAAATACACGGATATAGAGCTTTCCGAGCACCGTTCCAGCTGTAAACCAGGATCCTGTGAATATAAATCTACAAAACCCAACTACTAGCTGCTCGTGCGAAAAATAAGGGCACCCAGAGTTTAGGTTAAAATAATAAACTCCGGGTCAGTCCTGTGACTGGCATGAGAACTAAAACAGTTATTAATCTTTATTTTTAAAGTTAGGTAAATCAAGGGACCACGCCGTATAACACGGAACGGGTTTCCTCCCAAGAATACCAGTGCATAAAAAAACAGCGCAATGCTAAATAAAGAAAAATGAAGCTATTATAAGACCCAGGTCCCATCACACAATGCAATGCAAGACGGAGGATAAAGTCTTACCTTATAATAGCCAAAGAATGCTTGATACATTTAAAACACATTATTTTGATATTACTACAAGTGTATAGTGTCAAAAACATTCAATTATAAGTATCAATCATAGACGACATAGCTACCATCTACTATGTCGCCATACTAGGTTCTACAAATAAAACCGAATTATCACGTATTGGAAATTGGATTCCAACATGAGTCGAGGCAAGGGGCAAGCTCCTCTCCGATTCGAGACACTCTAGAAAATGTCTCAGGACCACACACAGCGATCCCTTGGAACCTCCAAGGCTGGTCCTCTCTTACTTTTGAGGATTGGCAATTCCTGAACACACGTTTCCCGGTCCTAAAGGACCTATATAATGGTTTGTACGTCGGCTCACATAGTGCCAGTTATCGACCATATACTCGAGGCGCCTTGCATCCAACAACCACATAGGTAAAAAGTATATAAATGTCAGGGCTGGTAGGTCACTGACATCACCCATAGCTAGAAAGAAACGTCGTGCACTCCTTGGGTCCTTATCCCGTTTTTGACTCATACCGAGGTGTGAGGCCCGCGAATTAATGCTATACACAAAGCTATGCCACACAGGCCGTGCTTTGATCATCAACCACAAGACTTTTCTTTTCAACAGAAGCCTTGATCATTTGCCACTTAGGCATGCCACACAGGCAATTCACTCCATGCGACTGATGTCCATCGATATACAACCTCTGAGCTCGTACATCTAAGAGAAGGGAGTCAAGCAAGAGAATAAATTCCTCCGCCGCCAAGAAGATGTATATTTAATAGAGATCAATCAACAAAGAATAAAATCCCATGTCAGACAAACAGTCCATTTACAAGTTCGTTCTGGGTCTGAACAAAACCGGAGGCACTTTGCTCGCATATCCATCGATCTCCAAGTACGTCTGGACGATCACCAACTGATTCCCTCCTCTTGGGTGTACAGCCCAATCAAGATCCAAACTATGTGAAGACTTCCGGTCTTCAACCCACGTCTTCATCTTCGATTTATCATCGAATCGGTTATTCAGAATGGGTATAAACCCTGCCTTTCCGAATAACCCGCGTATATAATAAACAAGTGCAACATACGCCTCATTCCAATTCAGAATATTCTTTTATTCAAATTTTCACATTCCTAGGGAAAGGTTCCCATTAATTTTATCAAAGATAAATCCTTTTAAATTTATTCTTCAATCTTCCTTTGGATATCATTTCAAACCATATTATGGTTTTCCAAACTAGTCGGGATTAGCGAACCACACCGAAGTAATTATTTATTTTATTTCCCAATCCCAACCTATTCATCCCATGGAGCAAAACTGGTAGTACTCCATATCTAACACCACGGTGTTATCGGTAAATATTAATTACCATTTCATGCTCAAATCTAAATAAAGACTTAACTATCGTTTGGAGCAAAACTGGTAATACTCCATTCTCGATCACTTTAATCTAATTAAAGATTCATTAAAACTCCACTTAGTTTTAATCTTCCCAAAAATAAATATCCTGTCTTTAACTGGGTTAAAGAACCAATGTCATCTGAAACACGGTTCACGATAAACCCAAAATCACTTCCCATTGTTAATCGGGTTAAAGAACAGGTGTTATTCAAAACGCCGCTCACGATAAACCCTAAAAACCAATTTAAATTCAATTCCAATCAAATTCTAATTAACTGGACAATTGCACCAAATCTTAATTAAAAGATTTATTCTTTTCTAAAATGGGTTCGAGAAAAGTGTTATTTATGACACCTTTTACAACGAACCCAAAATTTCATTTGATATTGAATACAAGGCTCTGAATAGAAAATATACCGGCTTATATCCAATATCAAATTCTGAAACCAACAAATATCGCATTGGAAATAACGATATAAATATCTTTCAAATTTCCACAACCATATCTGTATAATCACAAAATCCAACATCGAAATATTCCGAAGATAATTTCGATTCAAATCCATTCCAATTCACGTATTGGAAATTTCTGGTTATTTTAAAACTATTTCAAATCTAGTTCAAAACTAGTTCATTTCGATAAAAATCTATTTTTATATTTTCAAATGTGGAATTTTTCATCCCAGTTCTTTCCAACTCATATATTATGATTTTACACAAATTATTAATATTTTTAATAATTTTATCAAGGCCCGTACAGTCGGTTTTCAATAACGGCCACCGAACTGCACTTACAACGACCTTTTCCAAATTTGATTTGGACATAATTCCAAATCCAACCGTTAGATTTCAAATTTCTAATATTCATTGGAAATCTCTTTTCGATACGAACCCAACGGTTCCGGTTTCAGGAGAATCCGACGGTCGGATCTCCCGTAACGTCAATTTGAAGTCAATGGTCGAAATTCGCGAACTACCGCGGCGCGACGTGTTCTATTTAGGCCATTAATATATATAATATATATATTATATATATTTCGTCGATTTCAATTCAAAACGTATTTTATAAATTGTTTTAAATTCGTTTTCAAAACAATTTCAACTTCATATTCAATTTTTAAATCAAAATTGAATATTTCATATCATTAATGTATAAATGATAATATTTTCAAAACGTTATATTTTGAAATCACTTCCTTTTCTATATTCATTATAAAAAACGAATATAATCGATACAAATATCGTTCGCGTCAAAATGGCGCAAATCTAATCAACACGGCTTTATATATTTCAATAACTTCTTTATTCTATTCAACAAATGTATCTATATTTCTTTCAACACATGAATATATATTTCTTATTCAACACATGAATATATTTATTAATTCAACACATGAATATATTCTCAACACATGAGTATCGTCAACACATGACTATTTTTGTTATTTAATATATTTTATAAAATTATGATAAAGATGTAAATTTTATTGTTTAAAATATTTTACTCAACACATGAATATTTTCAACACATGAATATTTATTTTATTCAACACATGAATATTCTTTATTCTATTCAACACATGAATATATATTTTATAATATTCTTTATTTTCCCAATTGGAATGAGGCCCAATCAATTACCTTATAATGTTAATCATATGGATTCCATACAACACATGTATATAATAGCAACGATAAATAATCAACCATCATCGAAAATGCACCACACAACTGCATAAGCATTAAATATAACTAATTAACGCTCATACAGTCTGTCAATCAAACGATCGACATACCACTAAACAATTGGGATTAGTGTACGTCAAATATCATCCCAACACCCATGTGGGGTTTCAATCCACAAACACTGAATATTCTTTGTGCAGTTGGACGACGTGTAAAATTTATCGTCCCAATCAATGTCCTTCAAATAGGTGTACATAAACAAATCGTCCGGTTTGTAAATGAATATTTATTTTATTCACACACACGTTAAAAATTATATTTTTAACGATAAAATATTTTATTTCACACTTCAACGTTTTATTATCCATTTCACATCAACATCACAAACAAACTTCACAACACATCAAACAAGCATACAAGTCATCCACGGTTTGTGGACGACGGGTGTCGGGTGCTGCTAAGCACCGTCTGCATCCTAGTATATATTTTAACTAGAAAACAAGATTTAAAGTGAGAAGTTCTCACCGACTAGCTAAACCAATACACCGCGACTCTTCATATGTAGAAATCTTCGTCGTGCTCGCCTTTTGTCAATTTCATTGTCCGTAGCCACTACATATATAAAAATCGCATTTTTATATTGTAGTTGTGTATATAAAAATTACATTTTTACACTGCTACTGTATAGATAAAAACCCTATTTTTATACTGCTACTATATAGATAAAAATTCTATTTTTATACCGCTACTATATAGATAAAAATTCTATTTTTATACCGCTACTATATAGATAAAAATTCTATTTTTATACCGCTACTATATAGATAAAAATTCCATTTTTATCTTGCTAGTAATATAATAAAAATTATATTTTTATAACGCTCTTCCTATATAAAAATTATATTTTTATCATAGTAAAAATCATATTCTTTACAGTTTAAAAATCTGAATTTTATAGTTTAAAAATCATATTCTTTACAGTTTAAAAATCATATTCTGTACAGTTTAAAAATCTAAACTTTATAATCTTGCAAAATCCAAGCTTTATTATCAAAGATTTAAAAGTTAGAACCTTACAGCAATTTTTCTAGGGTTTCAATCCGCGGAGGCGTCGCTGGAGGGGGAAGCAGTCGTCGGAGTAGCGGGTTGCAGTCGCCAGGGCAGTGGCGGTGGAAGGGGAAGGCGACGCCTGGATCCGAGGGGGGTGCGGTGGCTCGGTGCTTCTCACAATGGTTTGGGTGCTTCAATTTGAGAGAGGCGGAAACAAGAGAGAGGGGGGTCGAGGCGAAGCAGGGTGGTTGTGGGGGAGAGCGGTGGCAAGCCGCGATGGCGCGGTGGATGGGGAAAAAGGGGGGCGATGTTTTTTTTCCATTTGTTCTGAGTTAATACGGGGGAGGGAGAGAGTGTATAAAGGGGAGGGGCTTTATTGAAATTTTTTATATTACTTTATTTATTTATTCCATAAAGCAACTCTTTATTTCGAATTCAAAATTAAACCCACCGACCATCGTTCCTAGCTAAATACCCCCATTCCGAACATAATGAGATATGTATCGTGAGCCAGTTCGGTTGTTACGATCAGTTTCCGTTAAAATCAAAATATAACTCTATATATTGAATTTGAACGCACATTTCAATTTACCGGGAACACATACAGTCTCTAAAAATTTCCAAAAAATATTTTCTAGCTTTGTATTGATGATACGGTCCTAACATAACTAATCTCGTCAAATTCCAAGACCATTTGAAAAATGGCCATTTTCCAGTCGATTAAAATCAACTGAAACTGGTCAAACGCGTTTTCCTTTGCCACGCTCACATATTGATTCAGAAAATTACGAATTTTGAAATCTTGCAACAATTCTACATCCCGGATCCAACAAAAGTGGTTTCGTCGAAAACCGAGGTCGTTTGCAAAATTTCTATTTTTAAGGGACAGAATTCCATAGCGACTATTCTAAATTTTCAACTGGACATAACTTTTGATTCCCGCTATGAAATTTCAATTTTTCGGATTCGTTGGAAATATATTCTCAATTAGATTCAAATATTTTTGGCTTCACTAAAATCCGGTTTATTTTGCACCCGGTACATTCATTCAAACTTTGAAATCGAATTTTCAAACTACCGCGCCATTTTCAATTCCTTTTATATTTAAAAATAAATACTCATATTCTAACGACGATTTAAATAAATAAATACGTTCGAATTCCATTCAAAATAAATTTCTTGTCGTTATTATTTAAAATAATTCATTTTAAATATTCAAAATTCATTAAAATTGCCAAAATAAAAAATTTAAATTGGCTCAGAATTTCTGGGTTATTACAAGTGGATAGTACAAGATATGAAAATAATGCCAAACATGAACCAGCTCAAATAGTATGTATTGTTCACAGCATAATGAGGTCAGCTCATGGTCGAGCACATTGGTCACACAACATGTAAGTATAGCTGAAATGCAAGTGGACATGGAGTAGCAGCTAAAAGCTAAAGCACTATGATAATGCACAAAGCATTGTGGAGAATGGAGCTACAGTTCACTTGAATGCAAGCATATGTACACAAGGTGATCAAGTGAATATGCAAGAGGATGTGAAAGTGCAGCATCATAATTTGGCCAAGAAATTAAAACAGCATGGTTTAACTCATGGTAAAGTCATATGGTTGAGCTAAAGGCATTTCAACATGGTTCAGCATAACAGTGGGTGAAAACAGTAAACAAAACTTTCCAAAAATCAGAATATGGCAAGAATTTTTTTTTGTTAGGGAAAAAAAATACCAAATTCATGTTTTTGATTTAAGAAATAAAACAGCATGAAAAATATGCTCAGGAAATTGCATATATATCATATAATACAATCAGCATAAACAGTCAAGATAATGGAGCATCACAGTGAACAATCCGACATGCAATCAATTCAAAATTTCCAGGAATTCTAAGAGTGATTCACACACTCATACAGTTTCCAGAAATGCAAATTTAAACAAGGAGAGAAATCACTTTTTGGTTTCAAATTTTCTCAGAAATCTTTGTGTATTCTCGACATGAAAATGGAGCATATCAGTATGGTCAATACAGTAGGATATACAAGCATTCAACAGTGAAGATTTTAAGGCATGAAATAAAATTCTCATTGATTGATTCATATATGGAATGGTGCTCTAGCATATATCAAAACTGTGTTGGCAACTTTTTAAAACTTTCCAGAAATGAAAATCAAATCACGCAAGGAGCAGTGTTTTATTTTCAGAAATACACAATTCTATTTTTGGCAAAGAATTCTCAAAGAGCCACAATATCGAAATTAAAGTTATATATGGAAAAAATCTTTCTAGGAATGATTCAAGTTTTAACAGCAACAAATTTACGCAAGGGGAAAGCAAGGGGCCACAAATTAGATTCTAGAATTACCCACATTACATAAAAGCTGATTCGAAAATCAAGTAAAAATAAATTCACAAAATCACACGGGACAATCAGATCGAAGTCAATTATACGAAATCAGAGAAGTTTAAGGGATTTTTAATCCTATATTAACACCGTTTCATTACTGGAAAACATGGAGATTAAAAAAAATCACAGAAAAAAACTCAAAAGAAATCAAAAGAGAAAATACAAGAGAACTTACTTTCTTTCACATGCGTTTCGATCGCCACAAATTCTTCAAATCCGATAACATCCAATCGAAGAAGCAAGCTACTCGAGACTAAATCCATACAAGAATTCTTTCAGCAATCGATTCAATTTGAGGATTTCTGGAAACCCTAGCTTTTAGGAACGACCGACATTATTTTGGAGCATGGCTTTCAAATGGATAATAAAAAATGGTCCAGCATACTTGGCTTAGGCTAAGCCTATTTTTCTATTTCAAAGGGGATAAGGGTTTTCTTATATGTTCAATTTTTTATTGTATTATTTTGTAATTCATTTGTAAACCATATCAGTTTCTAGTGTCTGTAAAATACTAGGAAACCAGTTAGTTGTTTAACTGGCAGTTTACTAGTGTCTGTAAAACTATGGAAAATCTGGTCTAGTGGATATTGACCAGTCTAGGGTTTTGAGCGTAGGATTAAAATAGAAGCGAGGGGTTCATGAGTGTACATGGTCTTGTATGTGGGATCTGTTCTTTTACCTAGTAGAAACCTTAGGAATGCAGCAGTAGGCAGGGTTTTGCCGAAGCTGGGTATATCTGTGTGTGATTTATTTTCTGCACTTTTATTTCTGCTATACTCTGTGATCTGTGAATTTTTAATATCCAGAAAAAAACTGTGATAAACCCTATTCACCCCCCCTCTAGGGTTAATCTAGATCCAACAGTGTGCTGGAAGGTGAGTTAGTTTGCAATGAATGAGAGGAGGAAGATTAAGTGTTTGATAATATAAATAATGTGAGAGGTGCCCATTGTTCCACTAGGTCGGATAAGGAGGTAGTTGAATTTTTAAGTTTAGAAAAAGGAAAAACGTTCTCTTTAAAATGAACTTGACGAGAAACATAAACATGATTTGTTTTTAATTCGAGACAATAATATGCACTTTGAGTAGGTGGATAACCAACAAAAATACATGGTTGAGATTTGAGTTAAAGTTTGTGAGAATGGTAGTGTTTAAGCCATGGGTAGCAAAGATATCCAAAACTTTGAAGCTTAGAATAATTAGGATGTTGGCCGAATAATTTAAAGTATGGTGACGCATTGTTTAGAGTTGGGGTGGGAAGTCGATTAATCAAGTAAACAGTTGTTGAGCAAGCATTTATCCAATATTCAAGAGACATTTTAGCATAAGTTAAGAGAGATAGAAATGTCTCAAGAATTTGTCGATGTCGTCGCTCCGAATAGCCATTGTGTTGAAGGGTGTGGGGTGGAGTTGTGAGATGCAAAATTCCATCGATGGACAGGTAGTTACGTAGGCTTTCATACTCACTACCGTTGTCCGAGTAGAGAGTTTTGAGAGGCAGTTGAAAGAATTTTTCAACTAGAGCTTTATAGCGAATGAATACATGTTTTGCATCTGATTTTCATTTCAAATTATACAACCAAATATATTTAGAAAAATGATCAACGGAAATAAGGTAATATTTAAAGTCGTCATGAGAGTAAATCGGTGATGTCCAAAGATCAGAATAAACATACTCAAGTGGGGCAGTAGACACAATAAAGGAAATAGAAAAAGGAAGGTTATGACTTTTATTGCAAGCAAATGAATCACAATCTAAAGTGGAGATATTAGGAACATGAAGTTTATTTTTGGAAACAATTTGCCTAAAAACATTACGAGACGGATGCCCTAAATGATGATGCCAATCAAGTGAACTAGTTGTACTTGCGTAGACTGTAGGGGTTATAGATTTGAGATGGTAAATGCCTGTTGCAACCAACCCCTGGAATAGAGATTCGCCCGTTTTGAGATCCTTCATATGAAAAGAGGTGGAAGAAAAGACAACTGAGATATTATTATCATGACAAAGTTGAGAAACAGAAATTATATTTTTGGACATAGCAGGAACAACTAAGACATTATTTAGTTTGAGTGACGATAAAGAACAAGAACCGATGTGAGTGATATTAAGGCCTTCGTCATCACCGATGATTAACTATTTGGTTCCATCATAAGGATCATGGAGGGATAGATTGATCAAATTTGTCGTGACGTAGTGGGAAGCACCACTATCGAGAAGCCATGTTGAAAAGGATGAAGAGGCAGAGGGATTTACAATGTTTGCTTGAGGTTTTGGTGTGAGTAGGTTTGACGGAGGTTGAGAATTAGAAGAAGGAGGAATGGCATTAGGAATTTTTTTCTTAAATAAAGGGCAATGAACAATCACATGTCCTTGTTCTCGGCACCATTGACATTTGCCTAGAAAAGTGTAGGGCTTTATGGGATTACTGTCATTAAGAATCTGATAGGATGAAGTTTGATTAATGAGACCATTGAAGAAGAGGAAGTTGAACTATTTTGGATCAAGACTCTGATACCATGATGAAGAGTTGAAGAAAGGGATGCAATTTTTTATTCATGAATCACAAATATATATAATTACAAATACATGCAATCAATCCTTATCATGATATTTATTTTATTTCAATGGCATACCATATATGTAGTGATTGACATAGATTATGTCAATACTTATCATGATATTTATTATATTTCAATGGCATGCCATATATGAAAAGATTGACATGGATTATGCCAATCCTTATCAAAAACTAGATCCAAATTTAGAAGTCTGATCCCGATTGGAATCGAATGTAGAAATTCACGATTCATTTTCATTTCGGGTTTCCATCTTTTCATGAATAAAAGTCTTTTACTGTAATAATGAGGTCCATAAGAAAGAATTCTTTCGCAGTCTTCTGCGTTTTTGCATTTAATTGTAAAGACACCATTTTCGCGAGTATATAACTGATAATTACCTTTTATGCACCAATTTCTATCAATATACTCTTTTAGAAACTTATAATAGGGACGACTTCCATACACATAAAATATTATAGAATTATCCAATTTTCTCTAGCTCTATTAGTCAAGTTATCGTCGATAACAATAATTTAATTTACCTTCTGAAATCGGTTCATAGTAGGTGAGTTGAATGGAATAAGGTGCAATTTATTTTCAGTGACGACATCTACCCTAGCTTTTGAATGAATTATACTTGCCCTATTAGAATCAGCCTGAGGATTGGATACCAAATTAGGAAAGTGAAACCTTGAATTCGAATCTGGAGAGAGAGACTTAATAGGATTCGACCACTTTTCTTGCTTTACATGTTGCATAGATTGTCTTAGATCTGGTGGATATGCTGAACGGAAATCGGAATCTTGGTTGAAGGTGTATTTTGAAGAACAAGAAGAAGAATAATAATAATCTGAAGAGTGGAGGAAGCCATTTTTCTTCAGAAGGTCTCGCTTTTTTCTCTTTTTTCGGATTTAACTTTATTTTGCAAGAGAATATGCTTCTTGAACACAAAATAAATGATGGAAGCAACAGTAGTAAAAAGCGTACTTTGAGTCGGACCAATTGGTAATAATAGACCTTCGTTGCCTATCAGTCCCAACACATTCTTGTATCTATTTGAGATTACACGCACAATCTCCAAGCACCTTCATCAATTAAGCTGTGAAAACATGTCGGAGATACAATGCTTTCTTAATGACCTGCTTGGGAATGACTTCAACACACTGTTTGAGTACTTAGAACAGTCCAGAAAACAGTTAGAAGATGAAGTGGATCAGATCATTGTTATCATGGTGTTAAGTCGAGATGAGTCGTCCGAGGTCCAACTAGTTGACTAATCGTAGGCTAGTCGGCAAATATATTACCACCACCAAAAAATTGTCAATTCTAATATATTGCTGCCACCAAAAAATTGTCAATTCTAATATATTACTGTCAACAAATATATTGCTTTGAACAGAGAAAATAAAAAAGGACGCATAGAATTTAATAAAGTGCAAGTTGCAAGATGATAGTGGTAAGATGGCGTTGTAGGTTCAGGTATCGATCGACTTTCGATCGAAACCAGGGTCCAAAGTTTTTTCCCGTTCGATAGTCGATACCCGATCTTTTTCAATTCGATAATTTTAAGTCAACTTTTGATCGACTTGTTTTTTTTATTGATACTAGGTACCAATCAATTTCTGCTATTTTTTTTATAAAGGTATCGATAACTTTCAAGTTTTTTTCTATGTTCGATGTATCGGTAACCGTATGGGGTTCGAATATTTTTTTTTGAAGTGAGTCAATACCAAACCAATCGACACCCATAATGACCTAATCGACTCGACTAGTCAATTGGTCAACAAATTTCGACCCAGGCATCCGAAATTCATACAAAATGCAAGTCGAGGCAACATGTCGATAGCTTGATCTCGACTAGTCGAATGTCATAAAAAAAAAAGTGCAACGGTCAAATAATGGCGACCTGCTCCTAATTCTTTTTCCTCATTCTTTCCTTCTCCTCCCGCATCTCTGCTGCCAGTTTTGTGCTTCTTCTTTTCTTGTTTTTCTCTCTTGTGTTTCCGCCAGATCTGCTCTAGGCATGGTCTCCTGTTCTTCTGAAGGGGCTTTTGTGTGTTCTGGAAAGTTTATTTCTTTATGCCCAAGCTTTGACGCAATTGCTAATGCGCTGCTTCAGGTGGCGGACTATCCAATGGCGGTGATTTTCACTAGCCAATCTTCGATTGAGGTCTGGGTTTTCTCTCTCGATTCTTTTGTGAGACTCAATCGCCACCGCTTCTTAGATATAGAGGGCTCCTTTCTAGAACTCACTCCGGTGTACCAGTCATCTCTGGTAAGCTCTCTCCCCCCTCGTGGGTTTGCTCACCTTCCTGCGTCTGTTGCGGGTCTTGGATCTAGTGGCCACTCTGCCTTCATTAGGGGCAAGCGGGATTTAATCACCCACTTTTCCCCTAGTTTAAGCTTCAAATCAGCGGAGCATGCTCCGATAGTGGCTGACCATGGTTTTTTGGTTGGCTCTCTTGCTTGTGGCGGTGTGTTTGGGCCGGGTTTTGGCAAGCTCATCTCCCCCGAACTAGTGAATGGTGGGGATTTAATCACCCCGTCGAATCACTATCCTTCGGTGGTAGAAAAGGTGCCTAGTGCTTGTGTATTTTCAGATCTGCAGGGTCCTTGTTTTAGGCGTCGTGGCCGTCATCTTGTTCGTAAAGAGAGGCAGGTGGGAGCGACTTCTCCCTTATCGGCTTCTTGTACTTCTGTGCTTCCAGAGAAGAATGCTTCGGCAAGCAAGAAGGTTGGTCCAGGCCTAGTTTTGTCCAACGCCTTCTCTGCTTTGGACCGCGAGGCATCTTCAGATTGTGTGGGAGAGGTTCCCCCGTCTTCCAAGGCCTTTGTTCTTGTTTGTGGCAACTCTATTTCTCTTGGTTCGCTGGGTTGTTCTGCCTTAAGGCGTAAGAGAAGGCCCTTGAAATCTAGACAGCGTTTGCAACCTAAGGTTTCCTCGTCTGGCGTGGCAACTTTGCGAGTCAGTGGTTCCATAGGCTCGGTTAAGGGTGTTGGTGATGCTCCTATTATGGGAGACACAGTTTCTTGTGTTGGTTGGGTGGCTTTTGTAGGCAATAACAGCTTCTATCCTGATGCTCATATTGCCAGCAAGGTATGTATGCTTGATTTCTGTGGTTTTGGTCGCTATGGTTTGTTTGGGCCTTTCTCCCCCCTTTCTCTTTCCCTGAAGGATGTTCTTGATTAGTTTTTTTTCCTTAGATTTGTTCCTCCTGATCTCCCTCTTCTCGTGAGCTCTTATGTGCATTATTTTTGTGATTTTGTGTTATTGAGCTCTGTCACGTCTTTGTGCAAGCTCCCTGACAAGGCTACACTTCTATCGACTGTGGTCGTGCCTTGTCATGTGTGCGTTTTTGGGGTTTTGCGGTGCTGTTTAAGTACCTTGTAGTGGTTTCCGTTGATGGATCTTGCGTTTTTTTGCTCCATTTTTTTTGCTAATGGTCTCCTCCTTTTCGTTACCTCTTTTTGGTTTGTCGGTTTGCTTTTGTGGGTGTTTTCCTTCTCATCCCGTGCAGGGCGTCTTCACGCTTGCTGGTTCCTAGCCTTGTTGGATTGGTTTTTTAGTTGGTTTCTTCTGGCCGTGGTGCTTCGCTGGGCTTTGCTTGTTTGGATCTCAGCAGGCTAGACAGTAGTCAGTTCGTGTCCTCAGCTGCTTTCTCGTATTCGTCGGCTGCTGGGTCCTTTTATGTCTATCCGCGATACATTAGGTTTGGCATGCGTAGTTCCCATTTAGTGAGCGCTCCCGCTTCACGCTACATGGCAACTACATGTCCCCCTACTGAATCGCTATCGGTTTCGTCCATGCCTTTCCTCGCTTGTCTTTGGAGTCGGGTTTGGTTTGTTAGCTTCAGAACTCTACCTTTTAGTCCGATTTGTCCACCTCATGACAGCTCGGCGTCGGTACAGTTCTTACAGCAATCGGCGTTGCCTTGGTCGAGCAACTCCACTTCCTCACCCCCTTCTCTTCCCGATCTCGTCCCGTGTTCTTTAGTGTCTTCCTCTAGTCTGTCCCCCCTCCTTTTTCTTATCCTTTGCTTAGTAAGGCTGAAATAGCGATCATTAACGGTCGGCTATCTCGTCTTACTAAGAATTCTTGCCCTTCTTGTCCCAGCTTATCACCTTCTGCTGCTGTTGGCTCGTCTGGCTCGTCCGGACCGACTAGTCGTTCGTCTAGGCATCGTAGTAGTCCGGCCCCGCGCACCCCTCGCACCATTCGCACACGCTCTATAGCAGCGTCCGAGCAGATCATTAGATCTACTCGACACACCCTTTATCGTAGGTGAGACTGGTGGTGGGTGTTGTCAACTCCTTTTTTTTTTTGCTGTTTCGCTTTCTTCCCGGTTTTTGATGGCGAACATCCTCTTCTGGAATGTCCGTGGTATTGGCAATAATGAGTCTCTGGCGAGACTCAAGCGCATTGTCAAGAAGCATTCCGTTTGGTTGGTAGCTCTTATGGAACCTATGATGGGACCGAAAGCAATGACCAAGTCTGTGTTGTCCCTTGGCTTTGGTGGTGCCAAAGCCAACGTCTCCGACAAGATTTGGATCCTATGGTCCAAAGACCTTGTAGTTCAGCCTCTGTTCGACTCGGACCGGCTGCTGTCTGTAGCTTGTTCGTCTTCCTCCTTCTCGTCTTCCTTCTTGTTCTCGGCGGTTTATGCAAAATGCGACAGGTTTGACAGGCAAGCCCTTTGGGCCGATTACCTCTATCTTTCCGACTTAGGTTTCTCTGTTTCAGTAGTGGGTGGTGACTTCAACGTAGTAGCTAGCCAAGCAGAGAAACGAGGAGGAATTGCTGTTAACCGCCTTGCGATAGCGGACTTCAACGCTTTCATTATCGGTTCGGGTCTTGCGGAAGTGTCCTTTACCGGTTCGGCTTTCACTTGGTGTAACAACCAAGAAGGTCCTAACCGGATCCTCTTGAGGCTTGACAGGGTCTTCGGTTCAGAATGTTGGTTCGGTCTTCCCTTCTCTTACTTCGTCTCTCACCTCCATCGCACTTTCTCCGACCATGCCCCTCTGCTTCTTTCCTGCACCTCCCTTTCGCTTTCCGGCCCATCCTCCTTTAGGTTCCAGAGTATGTGGAGATCTCATCACTCCTTTCACAGCCTTGTGGAAGAATCTTGGATCTCCCCGTTGAGCGGTTCCCCTTGTGTTGTGTTTTCTCGCAAGCTGAAACGTCTTAAGACTTGTCTTAAGGCGTGGAATCAGTTTGTTTTCAAGAACATCTATGATCGCGTTAGAGCTGCTGAAGAAACCCTTGTTCCAGCGGAAGCGGCTTTTGATGATGCACCCTCTTCTGCCAATAAGGAAGCATGGGCGATTGCCCAACTAGCCTACTCGTCTGAGCTTCGCATTGAGCAAGATCATTTGCGCCAAAAAGCCAGGATCAAATGGATTATTGAAGGCGATTCAAACTCTAGTTTTTTCCATTCCTCTATTCATAAGAAGAATAGACGTCTTTCCATTTCCCAGATTTTCCGCCCAGATTTATCTATGACCTCCTCTCCTGCAGAGGTCAAAGATACTATTCTATCCCACTTCCAATCTTTCCTCAGCTCTCCTTCGGTTTCGGTCTCTGATCCTTCCCTTCTTGCCTTCATTCCTCGGCTGATCCTCCCATCGGATAGCTCGGACCTTGCCGCTCCTCCTACCTCAGAAGAAATACGTGCTTGCGTATTTTCTCTTAGCAAGGATAGTGCGCCCGGACCTGATGGTTACAACAGGATTTTCTACAGGAGTGTTTGGCCTATCATCCAACGGGACTTCATTCTAGCCATTCAGTCCTTCTTTTTCGGTGAAGAACTACCCACGGGGTGGACTTCGACCAACCTGATCCTCATCCCAAAATGTGACAATCCTTCCTATTGTTCCGACTTTAGGCCCATTAGTTTATGTAATTTCTCTAACAAAGTTATTTCGAAGGTTCTAACCTCCAGGTTAGCTCCGTTTCTTGAGCGTCTTGTCTCTCCCTCCCAGGCTGGGTTTGTAAAAGGACGCTTAATCACCGATAACGTCCTTTTAGCGCAGGAGCTGATTTCCTAGATCGATAGGAAGGTCCGCGGGTCGAATGTGGTTGTTAAGCTGGATATGGCTAAGGCTTATGATCGCATGTCCTGGTTCTTCATCATCAAGATCCTTTGGGCTTTCGATTTTCCTGAGCCCCTTATTGATGTTGTTTGGATGCTTATATCCAACTGTTGGTTCTCCGTTCTCATCAACGGATCGGCCACCGGTTTTTTCAGATCGGGGAGAGGACTTCGTCGGGGAGATCCCCTCTCTCCTACCATTTTCGTCCTTGCCGCTGAGGCTTTTATTCGGGGCTTGCACTCCCTTATGATTGCTGGGCAGATTCACAGATTCGGCATCCCTAGGGGATGTCCTCTTATCTCTTCCTTATCCTTTGCTGATGACATCATCATTTTTACTAATGGCAGTCGTCAGTCCTTTCAAGGCCTCTTGGGCTTCATTCAGCAGTATGAGCGATGCTCGGGGCAACTAGTTAACTCTTCCAAAAGCTGCTTTGTTGCCGCGAAAGATCTAACGGCTGATAGGGCTGCTTGGATCGAGTCTTATACTGCCTTTAAGGTAGCCTCGCTTCCGCTTCCTTACCTGGGCATTGTCTTATATCGAGGAAGGAAGCTCAATGCCTTTTTCGATCCTATCGCTGAAAAAGTTAGGGGGAAGATCCTTAAATGGAATGTTACCCTACTTTCTCAGGCTGGTAGGCTTGTTCTCATTAGGTCTGTCCTAGACTCCATGGGATCTCATGTCTTTGCTGCTATGACTCCCACGGCTTCCTTTTTCCGCTCGTACCGTTCCCTGGCGTCCTCTTTCTTCTGGGGATCGAAGGGTGACACTACTCGTCACCATTGGATCTCCTGGAGCGTTATCTGTCGTCCAAAAAGTGAGGGAGGTCTGGGCCTCCGCAATCCTCAAGACGTTTGTGTGGCCTTTGCGTGCAAGCTTTAGGTACGGTTTGAAGTGGACAACTCCCTTTGGTCTACGTTCCTTCACGCCAAGTACTGAAGGTTGGCTAGTTCGCATTACTCTGGTATCCCGTCCTACGCTAGTGAAACGTGGAAACGGATGCAATCCGTGAAGGCCTTATCAGATGCTCATGGCGGGGGTACCTTATGGGACGACAATTCCTTCTCTCTTCCTGCTGTGTGGAATTCTGTGCGGAATCCGACGCCTGAGCTTCCCCTTTTCTCCTTTATTTGGAATGTCCGTATTCCACCAAAGGTGTCTCTATTTATGTGGAAAACCATGCATAATGGTTTGCCACTGGATGAGAATATTCAAAGAATCGGTATTCCGCTCGTTTCCAGATGCAAGTGCTGCATTGCTGGTAGCACCGAAACTTCCTTTCATTTGTTGATTTCTGGAGTTTTTGCTAGGTCTATTTGGAATTATTTCGGAAACCTGCTAGGTTGTCGTTTTAATGCTAACTCTTTGGATGAATTCCTGAGATTCTGGCGGACTGGCATCTCAGGAAAAAGTGTCCGTGCGAGCCTCTTTTGTCTGATTCCTTGTTTGATTTGTTGGCACATCTGGTGCGTGAGGAACAAGGCAATCTATGACGAAGAGGCTATGGACCCTCCGACCATCATCCGGAAAATTAGGAACGATGTTTTCCTAGCATTTCGGGGAAGGCCGTTCAGAGGTGTGGTAGGTTCCCGGTCTAGGAGGTTGGCTGTTAACTTTGACATCTCAACGCTAACACCCAACCCCAGACAGGGTGTAGGCTGATTTCTGTTTAGTATGGATAGTGTGCTTTTATGGTCCTTATCTTTCCCTTCACCCCAACCCCACCCCCCTTACTGATAATGTTTTCTAGTTGGTTAGGTCTTGGTGTACAGGTTGACGGGCATGATCTTTTAGTGCTACATGCGGGTTGATTCTCTACTCTTTGGTCGGACCGCTGGACCAGCCGACGCCTTGATAGCTATTCGAGATCTAGGATTTGTTTTGGTTTGACGGGAGTTTCAGTTGGGTTTCGAGGTTCCACCTTGATGTAGGAACGACACTTGATCTTATGAGAGCTGGAGGGTTGCTGATGGGCCTTCAGCATCTACTAGTGCGTCCCTCTATGTTTCAGTTGGAGGCCTTGCCCTTTGTTTTGGACCTTGCCCTGTTTGGCGGAGATTTGGTTTGCTTTGTAGCTCAGTTGGCTATGGCGGATGCTCCGTCGTGGCATTGACTTGGAGTCTTCCCTCTTTCGTATTATCTGCACTTGCATTTTCTTTTCCTTTTGTGTGTTCACGGTTTCGCTTGCTGAAATCGTTTTTGTGAGCCGTTGGAGAAAGGCTTGTTTCTCCTTTTTGGGTATATATATTTCCTTGTTTGAAAAAAAAAGACTAGTCGAATGTCGTGTTAACAGTGGATCAGATGTGCTATGTTGATGCAGTTCCTAGTTCCATTTATGTCCGGCGGTTCCCTTTGCAATGTGTTCATTTCTTCTCTTCCTTCTATTTCTTCATGTGGCACTCTCAGGTTACAAATTTTACACTTGGCTCACATTTGCCCATAACTGTCAAAGTGGAGGATTAAGTATGATTAACACCTTTAAAAAGCTATCAAATTCAACTATTAACATATGTTTTGACTTTTGAATAAAGAAGACAACCCAAATCTAATCCATAGACTAGTCCATTATATTCAATATTTTTGTCTTTGATATTTTCTTGCACAAAAGAAACTTGTGAGTGCTTATATGACATATTCCCAAAAATCCAAAAAAAAAAAAACATTGCACACTACATTTTCAAGGTTATTATCGACAGGAAAACCTTCTTATTCAAACATGAGTACTTTTAGTGACCCCGACAATTGAATGACGTGGGTATCATACCGGTTTCCGGGGGGAGGGGGGGTCAGTGGAGATTTTATGCGACACCATATTGACGATGATTTTCTATTTTACTTCACAAAAACATTGCCATATCGATTATATTGTAATTTGATGTAAAAAAATGCAGACCAACCAGTTGTAAAAAGAACAGTTGTTTATAACATGAAATTTGAGATTTTTTTTATTTAATCAAGTCCTACACTAAAAAAAATCTATCCCATTGAAAATAATTGGAATATCACTGGAATGACTCTCGCTATACTGAGCTTAAGAATATTGATTGTCTAAAATAATAGCGGACGAAACCTTATCTCCTTCTTGGAACAGATCTCGAACAAATCCGCAGTTCTATCTTTCTTTATCTTCTCGCCCTGATGTCAGGGGCTGTTATCGATGTGGAGATTACGGCCATATAGCGAGTAGATGTAGAAATCAAATAAGATGCTATAACTGTGGTGGATTAGGGCATCAAAGAGTCAATTGTACTGATGCTTTAAGAGGAAATCTAGCAAGGGAGACGCAGGAAAGATTATCTGTTGATGATTTGGAGAAGAACGTTTTTAATATATGCTCTCATAGTCAAACCGAAAGTTCGGTGAAATTGAAAAATCCCAGGAGAATGGGTAATGATCGAACGCTTAAAGAAGTGCATCATAAAGTTTTGGGCCCGGGTATGATTTTACTGAAGAATTGTATATGTCTTAACGATCAAATCCAAATTGTCAAAAGATGCCAAGAATTAGGGATTGGCGATGGTGGGTTCTATAGGCCTGGTTACGAGAATGGTGCGAAATTAAATCTGTATATAATGTGTTTTGGTAAAAATTGGAATCTGCAGTTGAAGAGATATGAAGACAGACGATCATTCGACGGAGCCTTACCTCCTGAGATTCCAATTGAGATGATTAAGATGGTCAGGGATTTTATCGCTGTTGCACACAAAGAAATTGAGAAACATGATGGCAGACTGGAAGAACTTGCACATATGAAACCTGATACCTGTATAGTCAATTTCTATAATCCGGATGGGAAACTAGGGTTACATCAAGACAAAGATGAAAGTTATGATAGTCTGATGGCCGGGCTCCCAGTAGTCTCCTTCTCCATTGGAGATTCGACTGATTTTGTATACAGGGTAGAGGGGGATCAAGATATGATCAGGAAGGTAATTCTCGAGTCAGGGGATGTCTTAATATTTGGTGGCAATTCAAGAGGTATTTTCCACGGTGTTGATAGAATTTACAAGAACACGGCCCCGACTGTACTCATTGAGGAGACAAAGATGAAGCCTGGGCGATTGAATTTAACATTCAGGCAGATTTTAACAAGGAATTCATGTGAAGAGGGATCTCAAAATTTAAATTCAAATGATGGTGGAGCTTCATAACAGAATGCTATCTCTTATGATGTTACGGGTAACACTTTGCTGAATTTATATAATGATGCTCCTCTATGCTTTAATTCAATTTCTTATGCGGACATGGTCAAAAAGGTTCCTATGTCTTCGGACTGGAACAATACTTCAGTAAGAAATTCTTTTCGTATGAAAAAGGTAGGTAGTCGACCTTGTTTCAAATGTGGTGATGCTTCCCATTTAGCGAAAGATTGTTATAATGGAATTCGTTGCTTCAAATGTGGAGGTTTGGGTCATCGTAAATTTAGCTGTCCGGTGCAGTTTAGAGGAAAAACTGTTTTTGAAATCCTGCACTTCAATTGTTTGAGAATATGCCAGAATATAATTTCAATACTAGATCTTCATGTCACGAATTATTGTGTTAAGGAAAATGATGGGGCTTATTTGCTATTATTGCCGGGGTGGCATTTGGAGGGGTTAGTTGACGGAATCTTGTGGAGTAAGATCTTTGATAGCGAAGCAGTGTTTCCTCCGTTGCCTCGACCATTGACAGGAAAAGATCATGCCATGGCTTTTTTCCTTAATCTACTGAAGTTCCGTAAGTTATACTCTGACTCGACTCTAAGCAATATGAGAAAAATTTGCGCAATATTGGATGAAATGTTGAATCACTTTGATGTTATTAACGCTGCAATAAATTGTGATAGAAGTGCTGTCGTTTTTCAGAATTTTTCAAAATATATTGATCCTTTTCAGTCGGGTCATGACTTACATTCAACGCATATGGGTGATAAGTTACAATGGGAGAATGGTTTTGTGAAGGTTTTGGGGGTGGCTGATGATAAAGTGTTGGTCAGTGATGATGTATTGGCGGAGTCTTCAGGGTTTTTAAGGGATGTGAACCACGCTGATCCTATGTTATTGGATCTTGAAGTTCTGAAATGTATGGGACTTATTGAAGGTGATCAGTTTTTTGACTTTTTGACCAGCAAGTGTGGGAGGGTAAGTGATTTGATAACATGTGTGGATTCGATAGATATGAAGGGTAATGAAATTGTTGACGAACCTATGGATATTATTTTCAGTCCAGTTTTTGAGGAGAAGGCAGATTGGAACGTGGCGGAAGATATTGCACTTTCGAATAGTTATGGGTTGTTAGAGAATTTTGAGGAAGGGATTGAATCCTATCGGGTAGTTAATAATGGTGTTTCATTAGCTGAAAAAAATGATAGGCTAATTTCAGAGATTAGTAATGAAGACTCACAGAAGGCTCCTGTCCCAATTAGAAAAGGATTCAAAGTTAAGCGTTTTAAAGTTGGGAGGTTTGTTAACAGGAAAGCTAACGTTTGTGATAGTCTGGGGTCTCGATCCATTAGGAGTGAGGATAATTCGATTACTGCATTTTCTGATATGACCAGTAATATTGTGATGTGGGAGGACTTCCAGACTCGATGTTGCGTTGAGCAAATGTTGGTCAGGAGAGAAAAGTTGGATTGCATGGACTGCATGAGTGAAACCGAGTCATTTGATAGTAGCGTAGTCAACATGGATGGTGGTTGGTTAGTTATAGAGCGGCAGGTAGTGGATTCTGCTTTGAGAAGCTTTCGGTTTTTGAGTGATAGGGGTGTTGGCGTAGTGATTATGAGTATACAGGCGTGGGACTTCGTTCTTTGTTCTTGAGACCGTGTTTTGGTGAGTCTTGTTTGGAGTATGATGTGGCTCGATCTGTGTGTGCTTTTGTGAATGGTTCGAGCTTCATGGCTAGTAATAGACTGTTAGAGGATAGCGGTGGACACTCACAGAGTAGTGATGTATCCACTCCTCCGTCCAGGAGGGGGAGACGTAGGAGAGAGGTTCCCAGTTCTGGTTTGATTCGGCGTAGTGCTAGGATCAGAAATGGCCCTTCTTCATCTTGAGGTAAGTTCTCGAATTTGAATGCTATTAGTAGCAGTTCGGATTTGGGCTCAGGTATGTCTCCTGTTTTTGGTAGTGAATACACTCCTTTTGCTTTGGGTTGCCTTTCGACTAGTCAGTTATTTCAGCTTGCTAATGATACAACCTTTATTTTTACGGATACGGAGTTAGATGATGATTACATTAGGAGTAAAGAATTAGAAAGAGTATCTTCTTTGAGTAAACGAGGATTGTTAG
The DNA here is from genome assembly GCA_030737875.1 of Allium sativum. Taxonomy (NCBI): domain Eukaryota; kingdom Viridiplantae; phylum Streptophyta; class Magnoliopsida; order Asparagales; family Amaryllidaceae; genus Allium; species Allium sativum. The sequence continues at coordinate 819,628,471 of CM060919.1, read as the reverse complement.
TTGGAATATTAGGGGTTTAAATGATCCTAAAAAATGTGCTAAGGTTAGAACATTCTTTGCAGATTATCATATAGATATTGTATTGCTGCAAGAGACTAAGATTGAGAACCTAATTTCAGTTTTTATACTAGGTTAGGTGGGTCCTTTTTCGTAAATAGGCATGCCTACCGTCTATTGGTAGTGCTGGGGGGCTTATGATCGGTTGGAAAGATAATCAGTATAGACTTGTGCAGGAATTTCCTAAATTACATTCATTACACATTATATTAGTTTCACTTATTGATAATTCTTCGCTGGGCATTACTAATGTGTATGGCCCTCACACAAAGATTGAGAGGAGATGTTTGTGGGACGAATGTTCGGACTTTAGGAATCTTGCCCCCAATCTTTGGATTGTAGGGGGGATTTCAACGTTACCAGGTTCTTAGGAGAGAGATCTCCTAGAGAAGGAGATTTCTCTGATATGGAAGAATTTAATGATTTTATTCTGGATAATAATTTGATTGAGATTCCGCTTAACAATGGATCTTTTACTTGGTCTAGGTCTAATATTAGTGACAGTCCGTCTTTTGCCTTATTAGATAGATTTTTTATAAGTACAGAGGTTGATGAAAGATTTCCAATTTGAAAAGTAAAAGGGTTACCTTTTTTATATTCTGATCATTGTCCTTTAATCCTTTCGTGTGATTCGAGTATGTTAATTAGTAACAGTTTCAAATTTGAAAAGATGTGGCTACTAGACACCAGTTTTATTAAACTTGTTACTGTTAAGTGGAATTCGTTATTCTATTTTAATAATTTGTACAATGGCAATTCAGCAAAGATTTTTGTGTCAAAACTTGTTAAATTAAGATTTTTTCTTAAGAGGTGGAATAAATTTGTTTTTGGTAGTGTTAGAATTAAGAAAGATAAGATTTTATGTGAGATGTTAGACTTAGATAAGTTAAGTGAATCTAGGACTCTTAATCTAGGTGAGAGAGATAGGCTTTACAATCTCAGAAATGATTTCAAATTGGTTTTGGAAAAAGAAGAAATAATGTGGAAGCAAAGATCACGTGTTCAATGGATTAAGGAAGGGGATAATAACACGATTTTTTTCATAATATGGCTAATAAAAGGAGACGTGATAATTTAATTCATTCTATTTTCTTAAATAATGAGGAATTGACAGTTCAGCGTGATTTAAATGAAGCTTTCACAAATTATTACAAACAAAATTTTGGGACTAGGATCAAGAGAAGAATTAACGTTAATTGGAAGGAAATCTACCCTAATGATGATAAGGGAGAGTTATTAGATTTAGATAAACCGT